>CM064326.1:289839909-291039909 GCA_032595735.1 Pelochelys cantorii | reverse complement strand
GTTTACTCACTACCCCCGTCGGACATAGGGAATGGTGACCTGGGGTGCCCAGAGGATCAGGTGTTGCTTTCTTTTTTGCAGCAGCTTCTGTAGATTTCCAAACTGTGGGGCAGGGCCTCCTAGGGGGGCATGGAGGAAGATGGGAGGGGGTGACTGGTAATGCTAGTGGTTCAGACTTGCCCCCTGCAACAGGGCTCTGAGAGGGAAGGACCAGCAACTTCAGCTCTTGACTCACCTCAGCATGCTACTTAATTATAATTGGAAGTATGGAGTTGACCCAAGCCCCACCACCTGGGTGTGGCCCAAGCAGCCTGGCATTGCCACTCACTCCCCCAGCTTTCCTCTGTGCTCCCCTAAGTGTGTGTGTGTGTGTTTCATAATTGGAAAACCTTTGTACTAAATAATATGCATTGTCCATCATTCTACGATTTTTCTTTCATACCCTCTGGCAACGGTTCATATACCCGTAGGGGTACATATACCAGAGTTTGAAAATCACTGCCCTAAAGGCAGCCCTTCTGAGTCATCCCCTAAAGCTGTGGTCTCCTTAGAAGGAGTGACAAAGATGAGGAATTGTCCCAGACTGAGGAGTCAATAGAGGAGATTTTGGAAGAAATTGATAAACAGGACCAGATGGTATATTTACCCAAGAGTTCTGAAGGAACACAGATATGTAGTTGTAGAACTACTCATCCTGATACAGAACCTGTCACTTAAATCAGCCTCTGTACCAGATGACTGGTGGCTGGCTACCATGGTGCTGATTTTTTTTTTTAAAGGCTCTGCAGGTGATTCTGCAATTACATGCTCAAGGCCTATCTTCAGTTGCAGGCTAATTGGTTGCAACTGCATTAAAGAACACAATTTTCAGACACACAGATTAACATGATTTGTTGGGGAATAGCAAATACAGCTTTTGTAAATGGAAATCATGCCTCACAAAGCTATTAAAATTCTTTGTTGAATGATCCATGTATCTTCAATTCTGAGAAAGCCTTTGATAGTGCCCTTCACCAAAGGCTCTTGAACAAAGTAAACTATCATGGATCAGAAACTGAAATAAAGGAAAATAAAGGGTAGGCAAAAATGCTGATCACAGTGGAAAGAGGTAAATAGTAGGGTCCCTCAAGGATCTGCACTGGGGCCTGTTCTATTCAACAGATTCATAAATGATCTGGCAAAAAGAGGTAAATAGTAAGGTGGCAAAGTTTGCAGAGTATACAAAATCACTCAAGACTGTTAAATCAAAACAAACTGCTAAGAGTCACAAAGGAATCTTACAAAACTGGATGACTGGAGAAGAAAATGGCAGATGAATTCAGTGTTGATAAATGCAAGAAAATGCACATTGGAAAGCATAATCCTAGCTATACATACAGAATGTCAGGTCTGCTGAGTCTCAGAGGGGTAGCCATTTTAGTTTGCAACTTTAAAAACAATGAGTAGTCCTGTGGTACCTTAGAGACTAACAAAAATATATAATAACATGAGCTTTTGTGGGTATAACCCACTTCATCAGATGATGACTTGGAGTGGAATTTTACCCATGGAAGCTCATAATACTATATATTTTTGCTAGTCTGTAAGGCCAGGTCTACACCACAGGTGAAAGTCGACTTAAGATACACAACTCCAGCTACGTTAATTTTGTAATTACATAACATAGCTGGAGTCAAAGTATCATAAATTGTGGTTTTGCACCATCCACACAGCGTGTGGTTGATGGGAGCACCCCCCCCCCCCCTTGGCTTCCCTTTACTTTGTGAGGAGCAGGACTATCGGCACTGTCAGAGGTGCCCTCTCAGTTTGAATTAGCAGGTCTTCACTAGACTTATTAAATCAAAGCCTGGAAGATTGACTGCGTCAGTGTTGATCTCCAACGTAGTGTAAACATGGCTTAAGCTGCCACAAGACTATTCATTGTTTTTAAAGTTATAGACTAACACAGCTACCACTCTGATACTTTTTCATAGATCTTCTGTAGGCTAATATAAGTCAGATCTTTATGACATAGGAATATATATAATTCTGGTGAGGTCCTGTGTATCCCCAGTTGAGCTGAATTTTACCTGTGAATTAGCTGTTACTACTCAAAAAAAAATGTTGGAGTTCTCTGAGAACATCAGCTGGATGTCCAGTAACCATTCAAAAAGCTAAGCGAATGTTAGGAACCATCAGTTAAAATCTATCTCTTTGTAACTAAATAAACTTGTTTTATTCTTCAATAAGAACCAATCCAGTGTTGTGAATTGTTTGGGGGTAACATGATTTAAGGTAGCAGAGGTGTTAGTGTTTCAGAGAACTCCAGTAGTTGTATGTTGATCCTCTTAAGAGGCGTAATGGACTTAATACAGTAGAGTCTGGATTATCCGACCTTCGGTAATCTGACACTCCGCTTTATCCGACCCTGCAGCTCCCGGGGACAAAGCAGCGCTGGCAGGAGCGGCATCAGCGGCTCCAGGGCGTGGGCAGGGAGAACGGCCCCACTCGCTGCCTTGTCGCTCTCCTGGAGCCGCTGATGCTGCTCCTGCCGGCGGCTGCTTCGTCCCATCCCTGTAGCACCCGGGGACGAAACGGCACTGGCAGGAGCAGCATCAGCGGCTCCAGGAGAGTGACGGGGCAGCGAGCGGGGCCGGGCGCCCGGGAGCTGCAGCGAGGGAAGGGGCCAGGGCCAGGCAGGGATGGGGCTAGGATACATACAGTAGAGTCCCTATCATCCGACATATTCGGTAATCCGACAACGTGTCAGTCCCATTTAGGTCAGATAATTGGGACTCTACTGTATATCTGAACTATCCAAGAGAGGGCTGGACAGAGAAGAACAGGCATCTTTGAGGGGGAGATCTGGGAATGAGAATATGTTGAAGTCACCTGCAAGTAGTAACCACAGCTGCTGGAAGCCAGTGTGGCTGCTGTTTGCTGACAAGCTGATGGGGTCAGAGCTGATGGATCAGGCTTGTGACTAGACACATACACTCAGGTTGTAACCTGCATGCTGTTTGGCTGTTTGTGAGGAGTGCAAGTTGGGAGTTACAGTATTGTGCCCTGGAATGTCATAGAGTCATTTGCTAGAAGTCTATAAAATCATGAATATGTGTGGAAAAAGTGAATAAGGAAGTGTTATATACCTCCCTTGTATACCACAAGAACCAAGGGTCACCCAGTGAAATGAATAGTCAGCAGGTTTCAAACAATCAGTCAAACAAACAAACAAAAGGAAGTACTTCAGAAAATGCAGTCAAACCATGAAACTCATTGTCACGGGGGTTGTTGTGAATGACAAAACTATAACTGGATTCAAAAAATAATTAGATAAGTTCATAGAAGATGGGTCCATCAACGACTGTTAGCCAAGATGGTCAGAGATACAACCCTCTGTTCTGGGCAGGGGTGGCAGGTTTGCAGAAATGTTGGTGGTGCCCAGAATGGCCAGAGCCTGCACCCCTCCTCCATTCAAACTCCCTCCCCAACAGCTGCCTACAGCTCTGTAAGGGAATTTGGATGGGGCAGGGGTGTAGGCTCTGGGAAGGGCTGGAGGGAGATGGTGAAAAGTGTGGTGCTTAACCTGGGGCAACCAGGCAGGGGCACCTGAGGGTTTCCACACACTGCTGCTTGCAGGCACCGCCCCCACAGCTTTCCATTGGTCGCAGGGACACTTGGGCCGGGAGCAGCGCATGGAGACATATGCTTCAGGGATGCATGTGCCAGCAGCTCTGTGCAGCGAATGTCAGGAATGGCAGGACTCTCCGAGCCATTTTAAATCACCCGGGGGTGGCAGGAGGGACCAGGGGATGCACTGGGGAGTATGTGGAGGCAACAGGCAGGGTTGGGGGACTCACAAGGGGCGGAGCGTGTGGGACCAGCAGGCAGGGTCAGGGTACACTTCCACGAAGAACATGTGGCGGGCGGCAGGCAAGGCCAGAGGAAAGACCCGTCACCAAACTTTGCTGGAGCTGGGTTCCCGGGCCAGAAATATTCCTGGTGCCCAGGCATCATGGGCCCATAGAACTCGCCACCCATGGTTCTAGGTATCCGTAAGCCTCTGGCTTCTAGAATGTGGGTCTGGATGATAGGGCATGGATCACTCAATAACTGCCCCATATTTGTTTTTTTCCTATGAAGCTGCTGGGGGTGGCCACTGTTCGAAGACAGGATACTACTGGGCTAGAGGGACCACTGGCCTAACCCCACATGGTATTTCTTATGTTCTTATGCTTTTAATGAAATCTGTTAATTGCATCTAATGCCTCTTCAGTATTTGTAAAGGCAGATTAATGCCCATTTGACATGCCTCATGCTCCTCCTTTTGTTAATCCACCAGGAGGCAGATTCCGGCAGGTCCTTGCGAGCTCTGCTGCTGATACTGCTTGCCCATACCCGTTGATGTATTTGTAGAGGAAATGGGATAAAACCACATGTTGAGTTCCTAGGCATCCTGTATGTAGAGAGCAGGGATGACTGGTGCCTGGGGAACATGGGGAGCTGCTGGCCACATGAGCGTCCCTGCCCCATAACCCACGGAAAGGCTCTGACCACCTACCCCTGGGCCTGCCTCGCCCAGCCCCTGCTTTGCCTCTCCCCTTCCCTGCTTCCCCTCCCCCCTCCTCTTCCCCACCCTTGCTCCACCTCTCTTCCCCTGAGGAATGCGGCCCAGGGAACTAGTGGGGCTGGAGGTCCAGTGCTGGCAGCAGGACTTTGTCCTCCCCACTGGCAGCAGTGGGGGAAATGGAGCAACATGGCCCTAGTTCACTTTGCTCCTCCAGCTGCATTGCTTCACTTCCCACTGTTGAGGGCAGAGCAGGCTGTGGCCACATTGTTCTGGGTCCACCGTCTGCTGGCTGGCCCCTTCCCCCTCCACCCATGGTGTTTGAATGCCCATGTGCCCCTTTGTGTGCTCCACTGGTTTACCCCTGGCAGGGAGACTATCTTAGCAGCTCTAGGTGTTTCATCAGGGAAAACTGCACACTCTCTGGCCCCTTAAAAAGGAGACAGGAAATCCAAAACAGGACAGGATCTTGGGGGAAGCCATTGGCGAAAGAGTGGCTAAAACTCTCTGAACATCCTTTTGCTTAAACAGTGTGGGACAAAAAAGGTGAAGGCAATTTCATCCTTCTGGTAACTCTACTGGAGCCTAAATTACATCGGGGTGAATCTAACCTACTGTATGAAAATAGTCATCAGCCATGAGCATGCTTTTCTGTTTCTTAAATCTATGACTTTCAGGAGGACCCACCACACTGGGTGGATCAACAGGGATAGGCAAGTTTTATTTAAATGCTGTCAATACCAAATAGAGCTGAAAGCATATGTCAAAATGGAGAAAGACAAAATTCATCAAGATTGTGGCATGATAGGCAGAACTGCAGAGTATTAATAATGCAAAGATAAAATAGATTAAAAGGCATTGTGTGTGGATTTATTAAACAATTCTCCAGTTAATTAAATGATCAAAATCAAGAAAAGCTTCACAGTAAACAGGGCTCTAATAAGAACAAAAGAGCCCATCAAATGATACAAGGAATTGTCTAAAATTTATTGCCATGTACTCAGTATGCCTGAAACAAATGATCTGTGAAAAAGTAGTTCTAAACAGGAAATCACTATCGGGGAGAGAAAAGGCAAATTCACCAGCTATAGTTTAAACCCTTAGTAAATTTTGTCAACACTCGCTAGCTTATTTTAACATTTTTCAGTAATATTTATCACTGAATTTCCATCATCATTTAAAGAACTGTAAATTTAGTGACTGAAACAAAGCAGTGGCTATTTTAGCAAATAGCAGAGTTTGTGAATTTATTGTCAACCTACCTTACAGTTTATTAAATAATTCTCAGCCAGCAGGCTTGTGTGTGAAAGCTACTGTAAATCAAACTTTTCTTCCAAAAGCATCTAGCTGAAATGATTTTTTCATGTAATGGTTTATAGCTAGATATAATGTTTCAAGGAACACTGTCATCCTAAAATCCATATGTTAAAAAAATGTCTTTACCTGTCTGGTGGGTAATATTTCTATTGATATCAATGAGCTTGGGAGCTGCTCAAGATTAGAGAAGTGGATTATTATAAAAAATCCAGTTTCCAGGTCATCTTTCATGGGTTTTGTTTTCTTTTTGCATTTCTCTCAACATGGATAATGCATCAATGAAATAATATTAATATCCAGATTTGTAGTTCTTCTGTGTTTGGGTTACAAACATTGTAGGGGAATGTGGGCTTATTTAGGGTATGTCTACACAACAGGGCTAAACTTGAAATAAACTATCCAACTAGAGCTACGCTAATTGCGTATTTTAAGTCAAAATAGCTTATTTTGAATTTGGGCACATCTCCACAACACTTATTTTGTAATAGAGCACTCTTCTTTCGACTTCCCTTAATCCTTGTAAAAAATGAGGGTTATTAGGAGTCAGAGTAAGAAGTTCTCCAGCTGGACATTATTTCGACATTATGTCGAAATAACTGCTTGTGTGTAGATGTGCAGTTAGTTATTTCAAAATCATGTCAGTTATTCCGAAATAACGGTGCTGTGTAGATTACCCTTAAAGAGAACTGTCTTCACTGGATTTTTTTAAACTGAAAAAAAAATTACTATTTGCCTTAAATTTAATAAAATGTGACATATCTCTAATGCAACTATAGGATAAATATCAACTTTCTTTACATCAAATAATAATTATAAAAAAAAATCTACACAGCATGAAACAGCTTGTCCCTAAATTACTCATGAAGGCAAAATTCCTATTCATGTCAATGAGAATCCTGACCGTGTACGAACTGCTGGATTGACTCATTGGTAGCATAGTCTGGTTGTAGTAGTTTGTGCCAACGGGAGGCCACGCTGACGCACTATGGGCCACCAGAGCTCAGGGCCTCAGGCCTGGCTGCAGGCCGAATATCAGTTCTAGAGGCCTTGCCCTTGTGTGGGACAGGGCAGCAAATAGTCAAGCAGTCTCTGGTAACCCAGGCAGCAGTCTAGAGTCCATGCCCCCGTTCAGGGCGGGGGCAGTAAATAAACAGTCAAACAGTTTCGAATAAGCTGGTCGGCAGTTTATACGCCCGGGCCCTGGGTCAGGGCGGGGCAACAAACAAACTGGTAAACAGTAGCCTGATCGGCGGCACAGCTGTTTATGAGCCCAGGCCCGCGCTCAAGGCGGGGCAACAAACAAACAGTTAAACAAGTAAATAGTCCAAAAGGTTTAAAGGCGCAGGCCTGTGTGCAGGCTGAGCCAAGGGTTGGGCCTCCTTGCTGGCAGAGAGCCGAAAAATGCAGGGGTTTTGCCCCACAGGGGGAACCCGCCACCCAAGGGAAGGGGTGGCAGGGGGGACACAGGCCCACCCGCTCCACTGCGTCCCAGCTCAGGGCCCTAGAAGTGGTGGCGCCACGGCCATTGGGTCAGCGGGGTGCCAAGCTGTAATGCGCCATTCGGGTCAGTGGGTGTCCGAGCCGCAGTGCGCTGCCCAGCTGACCTCCATTTCTTTAGCCGCCCCAGGGTCAGCTGTTCCTGGGCCACTCCCCTGTTCCCCCTGGGCCACTTTCCTGTTCCCCCTGGCTCGGCTTCTGCTCCTTGGTGTCAGCTGGGGAGGGAGGCACCCGCAGTGTGTCTATAGGCTCGGAGTCCTGTTCAGGTAAGGGTCCAGGTGGTCCAGCCCACTCGGCTGGGCCTTGCAAGAGTCCTGGGGGTCCGGGTAAATCTGTGGGCCTGGGCAGTGGTTTCCGCAGCTTTGTCCAGTTATCCAGGTCAGGCGGTGGCTGTGGCAGTCTAGGCCAGTGCTCAGGGCCCGGCATTGCCCCAGGTGGCCCAACCCAATCCTCCCTCTGAGAGCAGCGTGGCAGGGCTTTCTTCTACTGGGGCTGGGGAAGAGCCTCTGCTCAGCAGCCGAGCCCTAACTGAGCTCGGAGCTCCTCTTCTTATACCCCCAGCCCTGACTTCCTGATTCCCGTGGGTGGGGCTGGGTGGTTCTGGCACTGCCCACTGAGGGGGTTTTGTGGGAATTTCCTCCTCTGGGTCAGTGGGAGGCCACACTAACTCACTGAACTGGTATTTGCATGTTTTTGTGTGTGTGCATTTTCTTTAAAATGATCAGATTGATGTTTGTGCAGGGCTTTGAAAATACTATATAAATGCAATGATATTACTGTTTCTAGCCACTTCACAGTTTATACCCCAAATCTGGAGTGTTGACGATGAGATACCTACTTTTGGGTTTGTAGGATCCACGCCATAGCTGAGGCTCTGTCTACACTGCAGAGCTTTTCCGGGATACTGGAGATATCCCAGAAAAGCTCTGCCACGTCCAAGGAATGCGTCCGCTTTTTCGGAAACTGTTCTGAAAAAGTGGACGCATTCCTTGGACGTGGCAGAGCTTTTCCGGGATACTGGAGATATCCCAGAAAAGCTCTGCCACGTCCAAGGAATGCGTCCACTTTTTCAGAACAGTTTCCGAAAAAGCGGATGCATTCTTTCAGCCTCCCTGTATTCCTCATTGTATGAGGAATAAGGGATGTTCTGAAAGAGGAGGTTTTTCTAAAATTTGGCCCAGTGTAGATTTGCAAATCTTTTTGCGATATAACTCTGCAGTCTAGACATAGCCTGAGAGTCTAAAAATTAAGGAGATCTAAATATTTTTTCCTCTCATTCTGCTAAACAGCATTTACTTTTTCAATTTGAGACTCTAGGAGCTAGACTTGTAAATTGACGAGCACCTTCCAGAAATCAACGGGAACTGGACTGAGTCGCTAAGCTCACAGATTTGGGCGATTTGACTGCAAGTAGAAATAGGACATGTCATGGAGAAATCATGACCTAGGGACGTATCAAATTGTCTGAAAATAATTTAGACACTAGTGAATTCTGTTGCTGGTTTCTTGTTTAATTTTGACAAGCTAGCCTATGACATGATGCAGCTTAATGATTGTGTTGCTGCACAACATGAAGCTTCTTTTGACACTTCATGTCACATTAAATCATAAGAAGATTTTTAACAAGAATGCTTTTGGGTTTGAGCAATTGCAGTGAAGTAGGATAATTGTCTTTCTTTTATTAAATGTTGTGAAAAGCAGCTCTTTCCCATCCTGATTGCTGCTCAGATCAGGACACAAGCAATGTGAAGCTGACAGTCCATTAATTAGGACATGACTGTATCTGTTGCAAATCTAGACAATCAGTAGGTTACCCACATCACCAGTAGAGATTTTTGTTGTAGGAAAGTATGGAGAGCTGCTGTCTTGTCTTCCAAAAACATCAGGATCCTGACTCTGCTATTTTGCCTCTATACCAACCGATCCATTAGACTGAAAGCAGTGATAGATCTGTTTTTCATTTTGTTAACCATACAATGCCATACATATTGTCAGGTCTAAGAACATTATAAGGGAAATTATTATTGTTAAAATCCCCTTCTGATGTGTTTTAATAAATACATTTTGGTAAAATAATAATTTTACAATTGTCATACATGTGACCATTGAAACATTTCTTAATGGTAATGTCAGGAAAATTTAAATTTGCCCTGATAATAACAGTCCATAATACTTATTACAGAATATAAAAAAAATGTCTCTTTCAGAACTTAGCAAGCAATTGTCAAGCAGCACATTGAAAATTAAGTAGTAGCGCAACAAAACTGCGTCTGTAAGATGCTTAGCTTTTAAGAGCAGTTACTGGTCAAAATTAATCCTCAGTGTAAATGTATTGACTCCACTGGAGTTATCGCCTGGGATAAACTCGTCCCATTCTCTTCCGGATATATTAAAAAGAATACAAGAAAAGCACTTTCCAGGGAGACTCTGTGAGCATGGGGTTTAATGCCAAGCATGGTCAATGAAGGAGCTGCAAATGTAATGACCTTGTAGTTTCATCATTTACAGCCCCATGCAACTCTGATGAGATCAGTGAAGGTCATAGCAAGGAATGGAATTTGGTTCATGTGTAATTTAACCCTATATTTTACTCCCTATTTTGGTTACAGTCAGAGTAGGTGAAAGCCCCCCTAAAGAATGCTCTGAGTTATAGTAGCTATTGCTCCAAATTGGCCTTATCTCACTCTTACACTAATGTAGAAGGGGCTGTTGCAAACCTATGCAAGACTCAGTTGCACTAGTTTAAGATCCCTTGAAGCCTTTATAGCGGTACTGAGGGAAGGGCCCAAGGGTCATCTGACTCTGGCCTTATCCTTTGAAAACATATGATTCTAGCCACCGTGTGACACAGGATACTAGATTAGATGGACTGTGGGTCTGAAACAATATGGCAATTTCTATGTTATTATTCATACTAAACTACCATGATTTTAAATAGTTGAAGAAATGTGTACACCTCTACAAACCGTGACTCTCTGGTCCAGCAACATGGACCATGGATGTTCCAAGATCAGAAAGTCCCAGCATGTTACAGACATGGTGGTGAGCTGGGCTACAGATAGGGGGACTAGGAGCCAGCATGTGGCTTAGCTGGGCTGCTGAGGGGGGAGGCTAGGAGCCAGGAAGTTGTTGCGCTGCTGGGGGAGGGAGGCAGGAAGCCTGGTGCGCAGCTCAGCTGGGCTGGGGAGGGGGAGCCGGGAAGCCCGGTGGGGTGGCAGAGCGGCAGGAGGGGTGGGGGGAAGGGAGCAGGAGGCCAGAAATGACCTTCCCGGAAATGACAAAATCCTCATCTGGGACCAATTAGGTCCCAAGCATGCCAGTCCAGGGAGGTCCAACCTGTACTGAAAGAGTAAGTTACAGATGCAGAGTAAATACATTTTCATAATCTATTATATTATGATTAGACTGTAGGTGTGTCTACACTCCAACCATAGCTCGAAATAAGCTACGCAATTTGAGCTACGCAAATTGCGTAGCTTATTTTGAATGTGTTTCAAAATAGCTTATTTCGAAATTTGGCACTGTCTAAACAGTGCCAAATTTGGAAATAAACCACTGTTCCGAAACGTCCCTTAATCCCCATGGAATGAGGCTTACCAGGACATCAGAATAGTGAGCCTGTTATTTCGAAAGCTATTTTGAAAGCATCCCATCTTCTGATAGTAGCCAAGACCGCATATATGGTCTGTAACTGGCAGATGATTTTTGGAGCACCTCTTATCTGATATGGGTAAGTAGTTTTGAGTTATAAAACCAAGTGAAGAAGTTATTTTATATTTTCAGAATTTTCCACCTTTTTATTTAAAACATGTTTTTTTCCTAGACTTTTCAAATATATTTGGAAAAAAATCATCAAAATTTACTACTGGGGATTAATTTTAAAACAATTTTTAACAAGTATATTTTGCAAATCTATTGATTTGCACATTAGAAATATCTAGAACACTCAAAAGGATGCCTGCTGGATTCATATGCATAAAATGTGTTTTCCCTAGACTCCATCAGCATTTTAGCTCCATCACACATTCACATGTAGTGTTAAAATAAAGAGAAGCGGAAGTGTTTGGAAAGATAAAATGCATAATTAAGACATCTCAAAAACTCAAACTCTGCCCCCTATTGCAGTGTCCTAAGGAGGAAAAAAATAGATCTGAAAAGAGAAGAAGATTTCTTGTATCTTTTCTGTCATTTGTGCATCCTTACCGCCAGGCAGCACTGGGCACAATTCAGAGGTACGACTTGTTTACATGGTAGAATAATGCACGCTACATAAGTTGCATACTAGTTGGTTCACGTAGGCCCTGCAGGAGCACATTAAGGCTATGTCTACACTACCAGGTTATTTCAAAATAAGTTATTTTGAAATAATAACTCCTGAAATAACTATTTTGAAATAAGCATATTCCTCTTCACAAGCAGGAGTTATTATTTCAAAATAACAAGCCCATTACAGGCTTGGTAGTGTGGACACTCACCTTGTTATTTCAAAAGAAATGCCCGAAGGTGTTGTCTCCACTACAGCTGGGATTGACGCTGTAGAAACCGATCCACCAAGGGTCAATTTAGTGGGTGTAATTGAGTCCTGAACATCAACTCTTGGTATTCCACTGGAACGAGATGAGTAAGGGGAGTTAATGTGAGAGTTTCTACAGGGTGGGCTAATGAGTATTACAAGGATTAAAAAGAGTTTCTCCTGTTGACTCAGCACAGTGTGGTCCACGCGGTAAGCAGGTTTAAATTATATCAACTTCAGTTATGCTACTAATGTAACTCAAATTGTGTACCTTAGGTTGATTTGAACCCATCGTGTAGACCTGCCTGAAGGTTCCCTAATGCACTTTTAATATAGTACTATTTTGCTATGTTAAAGAGCACTCTGGAACCTCTTATATGCATCATCAGGGTCCACATGGCGCAAATGTGAAGCTCATTAGTATGCTTTAGAAATCACACCCTCGTAATGCTCATTAGCCCACCCTGTACACAAGCCCATAGTGTAACCAGCATTGGTGGACTGGATTATACAGGAAGCTAATGCAATGAACTGATTCACAGATCTGAAGACAGTGTAGAGTTATAGGGAAATATTAATAAATTTAAAAAATACATCATGAGTAACTCCAGTAACGGAAACTTTGAACTCTCTGAACTTTAGTTCAAGAAGCTTTAAAAATCCCATTGCAGGGATGGAGTTCTCTATTCATTTAGGTAAATGCATCCATCTGTTGTTATCACTGTTTTCAGGGCTCTCGTTTTATTTATTTGTTTGTTTGTTTGCTTATGCATTTATCTATTTTCCATTTTAGATTATATTAATTTCTGGCCTGAGGATTTTTCACCTGTCACACATTTAAAATACAAACTTTGAGACTAACCAGGGACATGATGGTATCTAATTTACTGTTTGATTTTTTGCTGAGTACTCAAAATTCTCCACCAATAACTTCAGGAAGTAACAGGAAAAATGAGATTTATAAAATAGCCAAGAATGTCAGATCTAGTATTAACTGTTTATATAACTTTTATCTTTATTCACTGCAGAATTCCAGAAGCTTTAAAAATCATCTTCGTGATACATTGTTTTATTGGAATATTTTAACAAATAGAATATTGTAAAAAGATAAAAATACATTTCAGTGAAAATAAAATGCTATCTCAACCTACTGATAAGAGAGAGGGAGAGTTTTCCTCAACATGTCACCCGTAGAGCTAGAATTGCTTTTATCAGACAAGATGCTTTTATTACTTGCTCAACACTCTGTTCCTTCAGCAATGACCATGGTTTTTTTTGGCAGACATCTAACTGCTTCTTTTTTTAAGAAGCAAAGAAAACAACACTTGGGGAGGTAAAATAATTGCTGTGTTATAACCAATCAGGTCTGTTTTTCCTCTGCTTTTGAGCTCATTTTCTCTTACCCACTGAGAGCACAATGAACACAAATAGGCCAATAAAATCCAAACGCGTGTTATTAGAAGGGTTCTTATCATCTATATTATGTGAATGAGATTAGCAGTCTGAAGTTCAAATATTGTCCTCTGGGGTTTTAGTATATAGCACATTACTTTGTTCCAGGACTATAATAATTAGCTTTTGATGTTAATTTGTATGGGTAATGAATTAATATTCTATGTTTCTGACCAACCAGACCCTTCTGTTCTTGAGCATTCCTTAACAACTAACTGCCCACTTGTCTCTTAGCTGCCTGATTTTAATGCAGAGAGAAGAGCTGGACCTAGGGCAGGGTGATCTTGATGTGGGGAGCAGGAGGGTTGAATGGTGAGAATAAAAATAGTATATCATGTAATGAAAGACTTTCATAATGCATGCATATAAGGGGTCCTAAGTAACAATCCACAGGCAACTGTAAACCTGGCATATCCTAACTGCTATAGAGCATCCGGTGGACACACTGTATAGAAGAGAATGTCTTCAATCAACATAGTGCTGTCCAGACCAGTGCTTAGATTGGTGTAATTTACATTGCTCAGGGGGTTCACTTATTTACACCCCCCCAGTGGCATACTAACTTAAGTTGTAGTGTGCACTAGCACTCAGTCTTCACTAGACTTGCTCTTGTGTCGTCACTGAGCTCTTGCTCTCTATTAGCCTCCCATGCTGACCTGGCATTTAAGGCTTTGTCTACACTATAGAATTTTTTCGGAAAAACGTCCATTTTTCCAAAAAAACCTTCAGTTACGTCCACATTGCAATCGCATTCTTTTGACAAAAAATCGAAAGAACAGAGGGTTTTTTCCGACATTGGTAAACCTCTTTCTACGAGGAAGAAGCCTTTTTCCGAAAGAGATCTTTTGGAAAAACAGCTTGAGTGGACGGGGAAGAGGGAGTTCTTTTGAAAGAAGAGGAAAGAGGAAAAAGCACAGGTGCCCCAGTGGCCACTCCGTCCATAGCAATCACAGCTTAAATGCAAGATAGCATCCATTCAGCGTGGACACTATCTTTCGAAAAAGCAGATCGCTTTTTCGATGCACTTTTGCTGTGTGGACGCTCTTTTGAAAGAAGTTTTTTTGGAAGATCTCTTCCGGAAAAGCTTCTTATGAAAGAAGCCTGTAGTCTATATGTAGCCTAACTTGGCAACTCTCAAGGTTCTCGGTGAAATTTAGTGCTACAGCGTATTACCAAATCTGCCCAAGAACATCACAGAAATTGCAAAATGTAAAAAATCATAAATTTAAAAAAAGCCATAAATAACTGCAGCTTTAGCCATACCCAAATTATACAAACTAATGTACAGCATTTGGAAATCTAAAGCAATATTTTGAGTAGTAGTATTTGGGGATTTTTTTTTTTGAGATTGTGTGGCAAACCCTACTGTTATGTGCCCTCTAGATAAACAAGTACAACAATATCTGTCTTTCATCTGAAAATAATTAAACTGTACAAATGTGGACCTTATTTCTGTCAGTACTGCTTTTGATTATGGCTGTATACCATCTGGTGTGTGGGATTAGCAGCACTAAATAATTTGTCATAGATTGTGCAAATTATCATTTTTATTTTTGTGTTTGTGATTTTCATGTTTACAAATAGATTGACATGGAATGGTGTCTGCCTGGACCAAAAACAACAACAAAACATGCAAAGATCCCCTGTGAAAAAAATTAAAAATGATAAATATTGTTCACCGTGTGTGGGTTTAACTGAAACATTTCCCCTTAACTCTTTTTCACTTATATGGGAAAAGTCTAATCTGGACCCTGATCAATATCATTAACAGTGTAGTTCATTATAAGTTTCAGATACTGGATCCTCTTCTGCAATGAATTCTGAATCGGTGCCTTAATGGGTCTGCATGGGTTCAGGGGTCTTCCTTCACAGTGCTCTTTACCAGATTGGGCTAGTAGCCCTAGACAGAGGTGCTCGTTCATTCCACATTGTGTAGCTACATTAAATGATTCTATGTGGCATTTCATTCCATATCTAATTTTCGTAAGTAGCTTCATAAACATTCATAGCCCAAGAAACCTCTGCCCAGACATCCTGTCTGCAAAATCCTAATTGAGAGGACTTTTCTGAATAGTGAAATGATTGATCTCTCTAGACTGCATTCATTCAGCCTTGCATCCAAGCACTATGCCACTGCTCTCAATTTAAAGATCATCCAAATTCAGAAGAGACCCACCAGAATGAGGAAACAAGATGAAGCAAGGAGAGAGGATCGTACCTCTTTGACAGAGTTTGGCCCAGTAATGAAAATGGAAACCCTAGAACCTCTATGGGATTATTGATCATTACATGTGAAACAACCTGAGTGCCTCTAACGGTTGGGGAAAGCCAATGCACAGCACATAAGCCCACTCCTGGCACAGATCGTTTACACCTTCTTTGGATAAAAACAATCTACCAGCCAGCCTTAAGTATGCCATAACCAGCCAGTCCAAGCAGAATTCACCAGTGTCTTATTAACTACTGCCTTACAATTAACCTTTACTTCATAGGAAAAATCACAGAGAAAGGTGGAGTGAACAAACACCAAAATCTTTGCTGCAGGGAAATGTCCTGCACCCTTCACAGTCAGGTTGCAGAATAAGAAGTGATGTGGAGATTGCTCTGGTGGCATTGATGGATGATCTCCTTATGTCCATGGACAGAAGACAGATGGCTTTGCAAAGTCTTTCAGTGTCTGTACTAGTACTTTGGAACACCTTCCAATTTACTGGAGCAAAAAGTCGAGAAGAATCCAGCCCTTCATTTTTTTCTACTGCTGTATGATTTGTTTAGCTCAATATTTGTCCTTTCCAAAAACCAGAAGTGATTAGGTGTACATAACAGGAACACTGCCTAGCTCTTATATAGCAATTTCCATCCAGAGATCTCAACGTGCTTTATAAAGATGGGTTCATGTCATTGTTTTCATTCTACAGATGGGGAAACTGAAGCACAAAGAAATGAAATGTCTTGCTTGTGGTCACACTGCACATCAGCCATAGATCCAGCAACAGAAACTCAATTTCCTGATTCCCAGTCCAGTTCTGCTGTATCCACAAGGCAGCACTGCCTCTCTTTCCCATTCTTATCTTTCTGGGACAATGAAATGGCCTCAAGTAGTTTCAAATGTGTTCAAAGATGAACACAACTCCAGCAAGTCGCCACTTGAATATAGCTTGAGTAAGAATGACACCCCTTGTGACTTGGCTTGGTTTGCAGTGGTATCTCCATTGTGGAGTATGTAAAAGGGACTTAGTTCAGACTTTTAAACTAGTGGTTCATAGCCAGGATATGCATATCCCTGGGTTTAGGCAGAAGTCTTTCAGGGGGTATACTAACTCATTTAGATATTGCAAAATCAATAAAAACTAAAATTTTATTCAGTGATTGTTTATACTGCTATATATGCTATACAGTGAAATGTAAGTATAATATGTATAGTCCAGTTGGTTTATTTTACAATTATATGATAAAATGAAGAAGTAAAGAGATTTTCAGCAATAGTGTGCTGTGATGCTTTTGTATTTTTATGTCTGGTTTTGCAAGCAAGTATTTTTAAAATTATGTGATATTTGGGGGTATGCAGTACAGCAGTGGTCCCCAACCTTTTGGGGCTGCCGGGCACCCAGGGGTGGGGCCACGCACGCACCCGGGGACAGGGCTGTGCATGTGCCTCGGGGGCGGGGCCACGCACGCACCCGGGGGCGGGGCTGTGCATGTGCCTTGGGGGCGGGGCTGTGCATGTGCCTCAGGGGCGGGGCCACCCATACAGCGCGCGCCCGGTGCTGGCGCCACCCATGCGGTGCATTCCCGGGGCTGGCACCGCTCCTGTGCCGCGCGCCCAAGGGTGGAGCTGCCCATACGCCGTGCGCCAGGGCTGGAACAGCCCATGCGCCGCATGCCCGGGCCGCCACCGCCCATGTGCTGCATGCCCGGGGCTGGCGCCACTCCTGTGCTGCGCGCCCAGGGCCGGTGCCACCCCTGTGCTGCGTGCCCAGGGGCTGGCGCCGCCCATATGCCGCGCGCCCGGGGCCGGCACAGCCCTTGCGCTGCGCACCCGGGGGCGGGGCTGCCCAAACGCCACATGCCCGGGCCCAGCACTGCCCATGTGCTGCGCGCCCGGGGCCGGTGCTGCTCCTGTGCCGCATGCCCGCAGCTGGGGTCACCCCTGTGCTGCGTGCCCGGGGCCGGCACAGCCCTTGCACCACGCACCCGGGGGCAGGGCCACCCAAACGCTGTGCACCTGGGGGTGGGGCCGTCCATGTGCTGCACGCCCGGGGCTGACGCTGCCCATGCACCGTGTGCCCATGGGGCCGGCACCGCCCATGTGCCATGCGCCCGGGGGCGGGGCTGGCCCCATTCACTTGGCAGGCGCACAGAAATGGCCCAGAGGACACCATGGAGCCCGCGGGCACCGCGTTGGGGACCACTGCAGTACAGTAATCTGGAAAGGTTGAGAGCTGCTGTTTTAAACCAACTTGACACAGAGCCTAACAGAGGAGCTTCTCTTTAATGCAAGGGTAATCAATTTTTGAGACAGCGCTTACCTTCCTTTTTCAATATCCAGCAATGAAATATTAATTTGTCATTAGTTTCCCAACTTTAAAACTAGTATTTCCTATCAGCAAAGTTGTCTCCCTATGCACAGATAGGGTGATCAAATGCCCAAGGAAATAAATGAAAAACATCTTATTTATCTCAAGGGACTTATCACCCTTCCTGTTAAAAATGTGAACGATATTTCTAAATTGAATATGGCTGGCTTTAACTTCCAGTTCTTGTTCTTATTATCTTCGTAGAATAAACCTGAGAGATGGACCATGGAATATGGAGAAACCATAAAGAACCCAAACGTAATTCTGAATTTATTCTTTGCAGAAGACCAACGACAATGGAAAAAAGGCATGCTCCTTCTGTCAGTCATTCCCATATTTGTTTTTTTACTGAGTTATCTCTAGGTGGGAATTTAGTGTCTAGTTCTTTTGTTATCAGTTAGAAAGAACTCTTTGTAGAATAAAGAATAATAGCAAATAATAATAAATTTCTGTTTTGTGATGGATTAAAATATTTTATGATATCTCTGATGAGATTTCTTTAAAAATATCAATTCAGGCACAAATTCTTTTAGAAAAATCCAAATATTCAGGCCTGGAGAATACTTTCATTCTGAAATTATATATATTTTTAATATGTCTAATATGCATATAATTTAACTTAGTGAACACCAGAATACTAGATTGCTTTCTTTCAGAAAGAAGTGTAATCCAGGGATTTTCTACTTTCATCATTTGTGTAATTAGAAAAAGGCTATGGCTGATGTCACTGTATTAATCTTCAACAAATTGGAGCGTTTGATCACCTGCTGACAGTGAAGCCCAAAAGATTCTAGGGCACATTTTAGTTAATCCATGATTAAAAACATGATTAATTTGTCTTTTTACAACATTACTACAAAACTGCAAATGAAATTGAACATACTTTTTCCAGACATTTCTATTAAGTCATTTTATATATAAAATAAATGTTTTAATGGAAATAGGTGGTTTAATGGATTACATTTAACATTTGTAAAAAAAAGATATCTAAATCTATACTTGCATGAAAAGAAAAAAATCATTGTAGATAATGTCCACTTTTTTATCTGCATGGCAATGAGGGTTATTGATTTAAATTAAAGTGATTTAAATTGCCAATTTAATCAAGATGTAATCATGATTTAAAGTAGCAATCAGAAAAACTTTGATTTAAATAATTAGTTTCCATTTTGTTTTGCAATTGGAATTAAATTAAAAATACACAAAACCAGAATTTAAAATTGTGGTTAATTAGTGAAATAAAACTGCTATAAATGGGCTGAATACATAGGTGAAAAAAAGTAAATTAATCACCATGTTTTGCATTTAAAACAAAGGAAATATTATCAATAGCTAGTGAATTGAATGATTATTTCTAGCTGCCATGTCCTTCAAGGTTTTAGAACTAATAGATCTCATTCTCTCCCACTTGATTTTTATTCACAGATTGGAAGAGAAAAACAAGATTTCCTCCTTTTTTCAGCTTCCATTTGGTATCTCAGATTTAAATGAATTAGTCCAAAAGAAGAAAATATTCTCTCTGCACTTCCGAAAAAGGTGACAGTGAAAAGCTGATTTAGCACTTCAGCAAACTGGCTCCAGGAGCGTAGTCAATTACTTTCACCAGTTTAGAGTTTTGACCTTGTTTAAAATTTTGACAGCAACTAAGTATTACTTGAATGTTTTATCTCTAGCCCTGAAATGTATTATGATTGATATGATAAAGGATACTTATTAAATACCCATATCAGAGCAGCACTTTCCTCTTCTGCAATTACACAGTTACCCTGTACTTTGTGTTGAGAATATTTGCAAGAAAAGGTGGCAAAATGAGTAGTTTATCCATCTGCTTCTTCTTAAGCCTTTGTGGTTGGGCATTTCTTTCTGCAGTATTTCTTAAAGATCTTTCCAAATTTCTAAAGCATTAGCAATAGAATAGCTATCTTTCTGTAATTTTCCAAAGATTTGGAAATGTGTTTCAGTGTCTTTAGCATATCCTCCACAACTCTTTAGTTTGATGTTGACTACTGTGGCTTTACTAGTTCCATCTATATTTTGTCATGTAAGAGTTATATGTTAAGACTCCATTCCCCAAGTATTTCAGGAGGATGTTAAATAGCACAGCTGCTAAAATAGGTATTTATAAATCAGCACCAAGAGATTTTTAAAAGAGTTGTCCAAGGAGCTCACTGGCCCACTAATGTTTTTCAATCGGCATTGGAACATCAGGGAAGTTCCAGAAGACTGGAAGAAAGCTAATGTGCCAATAGTTAAAAATGGGTCTGTGGGACAACCTGGGTAATAATGCTCTTGTCAGCGTGATATAAAGTCTGTGTAAAATAATGGAGTGGCTGATATGAGACTTGTCTAATAAAGAACTAAAGAAGGTTAATATAATTATTGCCAGTTAATATAGGTTTATTGAGAATAGATCCTTGTCAAACTAACTTGTTTTTTAATGAGATTACAAATTTGGTTACTTAGATTTCTATAAAGGATTTGATTTGGTCTCATATGATATTTTGATCAAAAAACTGAAAAGCTATCTAATTAACCTGGCACACATTAAGCACATTAAAACCTAGCTAATTCAGAGGTCTCAAAAATGTAACTGTAAATGGGTGTGTTTCTACTGGATTACCACAGAGATTGGCTGTTGGGCCTATGCTATTTAACATTTTTATCGGTGATATGGGGGGGAACCAAAAATCATCACTGATAAAGTTTGCAGATGACACAAAAATTGGGGGAGTTGTAAATAATGAAGAGGACAGGTTGCTGATACAGGGTATGTGTACGATACCGGGTATGTGTACACTACAGAGTTTTTTCAGAAAAACGGCCATTTTTCTGAAAAAACTTCAGTTACATCCACACTGCAATCATGTTCTTTCAAAAGAAAATCAAAAGAACAGAGTTTTTTTCTGACATTAGTAAACCTCTTTCTACTAGGAAGAAGCCTTTTTCTGGGAAGAGGGATTTCTTTTGAAAGAAGAGGAAAGAAGAAAAAGCACAAGTGCCCTGGTGGCCATTCCACCCATAGTAATCACAGTTTACATGCGAGATAGTGTCCATTCAGTCTGGATGTTATCTTTCGAAAAAGCAGATTGCTTTTTCAATGTGTTTTGGCAGTGTGGACATTCTCTTTCGGAAGAAGTTTTTTCAGAAGATCTCTTCTGGAAAAGCTTATTCCAAAAGAAGCCTGCAGTCTAGACATAGCCCCAGAGTAATCTGGATTGCTTGGTAAACTGGGCACAAGAAAACAATCTGAGCATGGTTAAATGTAAATGTATTCATCTAGGAACAAAGAATGTAGGCCATGCTTACAGGATAAGAGACTGTCCTGGGAAGCAGTGACTCTGAAAAAGATTTGGGGATCATAGTGGATAACCAGCTGAACATAGGCTCCAAGAACAATGTTATGGCCAGTGAAATCTTTGGATGCATGAACAGGAGAATGTTGAGAAGGAATAGACTGGTCATTTTACCTGTGTTTGGCACTTGTGCAACATTGCTGGAATATCGTGCCCAGTTCTGGAATTCACAGATCAGGAAGGTTGTTGCTATATTGGAAACGGTTCAGAAAAGAGCTATGAGAATGATTAAAGGATTTGCATGGATTATAGCGATGGATTTACTGAGCTCAATCTGTTTAGTTTACAAAAAGAAGGCTAAGAGGTAACTTGAGTGCAGTCTAAAAGTATTTGCCTGGGGAACAACTATTTAATAATGGGCTGTTCAGTCGAGCAGAGACAGGTCTAACATGGTCTATTTGATGGAAGTTGAAGCTAGACAAATTTGTACTGGAAATAGGTTATAAAATGTTAACAAGTGAGTATGATTAGCCATTGGGACAATTTACCAAAAGTGGTGGTGGATTCTCAATCACTGACATTTTTTGAACCAAGATTGGATATTTTTTTTAAAAAATCGGTGTTAGAAATTATTTTTGGGGAAATTCTGTGGGGTTGTTGTATGGGAGATCAACCTAGTTGATCACAATGGTTTCTTCTGTCTTCAGAACTTATGACTCTAGAAAATATTTATGGTATTTGTGTACATTGTTCATCTCTCAAGATTCAGATTTTTGTTTTTTCCTTCAAGGTAGTCCACATATTGTTCTATTTCCTTCTCCTATATAGTATCCAACAACCTTCTACCAATGTCTGCTCTGCTTCATGGAGTGTAACTTGCATGCTCTGTTATGAAATGTTTGCTCTGAATAAGCCCATGCTTTTTTGGGATGATGACAGTTTGTTTTTTGGATACAGGTAGTGTTCTATAAGATACATGTTTACATACCGTGCTGCTGGTATCAACAGTTGCCTCTGAAGTTGCAGATGATGGACATTCATAATGTCTTATGTCTAAACTCAACTCTGAAACAAAATAGAAAGACAAGTACTCTCACCCAGTATTATTCAGTACGTTACTTAAAAATAATGGAACTATGAAAGACCTCCCCTCTTGCAGTTAACTTTAATATTGTTTACAAATGATTGATATATTTTATTCTATAGGTCCAGCCTTTTAGGGAAAACATTTAATAAATCATTAGGTTTCTCTAGGTCTAGTTTAACCCCTCTCTTTATCAACATACCAAACAAATGAAAAACAAAACAAAACCCTTTCAAACTTTTTAATTTTAAAATTCTGAAATGTCTCACAATTCTTTCCTTTTCATCTAAGATTTTTTTATTATACTGTAAAATAAAATACTATTTTAGAAATCTAGAAGTAGCATTCAAAAGTATAATTAATGAATACTTCTGAATGTAACATGCCAATCATATTTTAAATGCTGAAGCTTTTTGAAATTCATAATCCTCCCCCAAAATATAAGTTTATGACAGGCAAGTTAATTTCTTGGCAATTATCTAAGGTTTGATTTACTAGTATATTTCATAGAAAGACATGCCATATCCATTCCTTAAAATAAAAATAAATTAACCCATTAGTTGATTGAGATTGTTATGATATGTCCACATCATTTTCTAATTCTTTCCTTCTGATGAGCAGTTTTCATAATCTTGTTTTATTCTTACCTGGTTCACATTTGACACATTCCTTTTTAACTTGAGGTACAGGAATTCTCTGAAAATATTCCTAAATAGAGTCTTTTTAATGAGATGCAGCCCTGGCTGATATTCGCTACAGAGACTGCTCTAAAGAATGCTAGAAAACTGTAATAAATGGATAGCAAAGGTGAAACTAAAAGTAATTCTGCTAAACTGAAACAAAAATAAAGCTTTTGTGCATAATAGAAACGGAATGCTCTGCTATTTGAAAAATGTAAATACCAGCATTCTATTGAAGAGATTGAAGATTATATAAATACTGATAATGTAGTACGTTATATTGTACTATATAAAGCTTGACTTGACTTCGAAGTCCATTTGTTCAAGAATTCCTCCTAAACTGTAAGAGCTAGGACCACCAAATTTGGTATACAGCTTCCTCTTACCCTAACTTAAACTGTCAGGATTTGTTTGTGCCAGGAAAATGGAACATGACAAGAATGGGACTGTTTTCCATAACATGGAAAGGGAGGGGGCAGAGAAAGGAAGAATGCGAAAGGGAGGGGTACAGAGAGGAGGGATACGATACTGAGAGTGGCCGCTGGGAGCAGCTGTAGCAGCAAGAGAGTGGCCAGCAGAACTGGGGCTCCACCATCTTGCCTGCCTCTAGACCAGGTAAGTAGCCCTCCTGCCCCAAACCTGGAGCCACCCCCACATGGAGAACCTGCAAGCCATGGGAGGGGCACTGGAGGCAGAGGCAGCCCCCAGAGCCCACCCCCTATGGAGAGCCAGCAGTCTGTGGGGTGGGAGGGCCCACTGGAGGAGGGGCACCTGGAAGGGGGGCAGCCCCTGGAGCCTCACTCCTCAAACAGCCTGCAGGTTGTGTATGTGTGTGTGTGTGTGGGGGGGGGGTGTCCACTGGTGGAGGAGACAGTCCCTGGAGCCTCAAGTCCCCCCCAGACAGTCTCCAGGCTGTGGGAGGGGCACTGCATGAGGGGGCAGCTTCTGGAGCCTCGCCTCCCCAGACAACCTGCAGGCCATACGGGAGACCACTGGAGAGGGGGAGGGAGCCTCTGGAGCCTGGTACTCCCAGTCAGCCTGCAGGCCACTAGGGGGTGGGGCAACTTACCCTAACTTAAACCAACTGGATGAAGAAGTTTGTTACAATAACCCATTGAGAATGCCTATGTTCAAATAGCTGAGCATCCAGCCAGGGACTTGTCATAGTAGATATTTTTCTTCCTGTATTTGGTTCTATGATGATCGGCCTACCCCCACAAAAAATAAACCATCTGGAAAATAGAACCCAATGATCAGGCAGTTTGTTTCCTGTGGCCATTAGGGTTGCCAGGTGTCCAGTTTTCACCCAGACAATCTGATATTTGCGGCCCCTGTCCAGTAAAAAAAACCCCAGAAAATACTGGACATATAAATTTTTTTTTTACTCAACCAATTTTTTTCCCTACCATGTTCGGGATTTTTTGTGAAAGTATCTGGCAACCCTAGTGGCCATTTGCTTATTTGGAGCGCTGGATATCCTGGAAAGGTGAACTCTTAGCCAAGTGGCCTATAGCCAACAAGCACAGGATAACACAATGCTGGAAAATTTTGAGGAGTGCTGCATTGCACTTCCAGAAAGAATGAACCTTTTGAAAGTTAGAAATTTCATATGAGAGCTCAAAAAGAGGGATACAATTGAAAAAATTGTGACTGATCTCAGACTCCTGAGACAATCAAGTAATTCTGGAGAGCTCACAAGGTCTCTAATTAGAGGACAGATTGTTATGGAGATCAGAGACATAAAGCCCAGAAAGAGACTGCTGAGGATGCAGACTAGAATTGAGAAAAGGTAATCAGTCAGGTTACTTAAGACGGAAGGAAGCTGTTAGAGGGAAAACAATATACTGAGGCAGTGGACAGGATGAAAGCGCCTGCCAGATACAGAAAAGCATGAAGCAAAATAGGTTTAAGATAGCTAAAGAGAGATCTGAGGGAAAAAAAAGTCAGAATAAGCTTGTAGAAAGCAGCACAAAGAGCTGTATGTGACGTAGCGGCAGACCTGGGCCACAATGTCTTCCTTTTGGAAAACTCTTTAACAATAGCAAAGAACTTAATTGCCTTGAAAGAGATTGCAAGCAAGAACAGCATATGCTCAAACAGAAACAAAGTATGCACACCCTGTATGGAGAAAAGAACAGCAAGGGCACCAGTGAATTCTTCTTCATAGAAACTGTACATGAAACAGTATCAGCATGCAGCTGGTCTATTACTTTAGAAACAAATGGACACATTGTGACTTTTAAGTTAGACATGGGTGCACAAACAAAGGTGGTGCCCGAGTCAATTATAAAGGGCTTTAAGGATAAGGCAAGGCACAGTGAAAAGACAAAACAAACAAGTAAAGCTCAGAGCTTCCCCGGGGGAGCAGACCAGTGTATGAGAGCTTGAAGTAAAGGTGAAAGATAATATGGAAAGGATAATGTTTGTAACTGTGCAAGGGAAATGAGTATCAGATATCGGGTTGAAAACATGTCAGACCCTGGGCCGCATACAGAGAGTGCACTCTTTAGACAGATAGGTGATCACACACATTCCACATGCCTTCAAGGGAGAACCATCAACACAGTATAAGACAGAGCTGCCTGAGCCCAGTGGTCACATAGTACATGCCCCCAAGTAATATTTCTCTTGTCCTCAGGAAGAAACTCAAAGAGGAATCGTTCTAGATATGATAGAGCAAGTAGCAGAACTGACAGAGTTGGTCCAGTCTTTAGTAATTGTTGAAAAGAAAGAGGCAACCCTTCGCCTATGTCTAGACCCAAAGCAACTTAATAAGTGTGTACAAAGGGAATATTTTCCTATACCTACAAAGGAAGAAATCTTTGGAGAAATGGCAGATGCCAATTATTTTCCCATACAAGATGTATGAACTGTATTTTGATATTTTCCCTTAGAAAAAAGTAGCACTCATATATGCACTTTTAACCCAGCCTTCGGGAGATACAACTTTTTGTAGACTATCTTTGGGATGAAGTGTTCCACAAAAAAGTGCCACAATATTTTGATGGCATTGAAGGTACCAATGTACATATGGATGATATTTGGATATGAGTACTTATGCTAGAGCAAGGAACATGACTGAGGCCACCAAAGTACTCTAGAATGGCCATACTGAGCAGGGTTAAAGCTAAAAACAACAAAAATGTAAATTTAGAATCAGTGAACAAAGCTGACAGAACATTGCCATTATTCTGGCTCCAAAAAAGGCAGAGTACAAAAATTCCTAGGAATGGTGAATATTTGTAGGGAAAATTATCCTTAATTTGGCCAATAAAATCAGCAACATGAGAGCACTCCCATGTAATGGATATACGAAGCCAATTATAAGGAGTTTGAAAACATGGTAAAATTAATAAAGGAGGTTCCTGTCCTTAGATACGAGGACAGTAACTACCAGACAACTTGGTGTACACATTCCTTCAAAGAAATCATTGGAGCAGCACTCATGCAAAGGTATGATGAACACTGGAGACCTGGGGCATATGCTTCCAGGACATTAACCAAAACAGTGTTACTATGATCAAACAGAACAAGGCTTTGTGGTTCATGGATGTAAAAAGTTTCATTTTTGGGGGGGGTGGACTGGTAATTGCTGGCCACAATCTATTAGTTGCTATTGGAAGGAAAAAATCAGACTTTCCTTTTCCTAGGATACCAAGATTATTCTTTCATTTACAATTACATGATTTGCAAATGGTAGGCAAGCCTGGAAAAGACCTAGTGCAAGCAGCTACACTTCCCAAAGCTTTTGATAAAACTAAAGGGGATATTGTGCATGTAAACCTCATAAGGAAAACATGACCAGTGCCTGACAAAATGTGGATGGTAACAGTTGAAGCCACAGGTGAGGATAAGATAGTTCAGTGCCCTAAACTTCAGGAAGAAGACAATGACTATTTAGAGAAGCTATCTAATTACAAGGGCACTGTAGAAACTAGTAAGGTTGAAAAGACAGGTAAATTCAAACATAACAAAGGTCTATTCAATGGCAAATTAACTGTTTCCTTAGATAAAACACATCTTCCACCATGAGCTCTGCAACTTAGTTACATTTGTAACTTTTCCTAGGTAAATTACAACCAAGACTTGTAGGAGGTTGTATCTTTAATATACCAAAGCGTTGTCAAAGCTGTGTGCACAGGGTGGCCTTAACATTATATACCCAAAAAACAACAACAAATGGTCTGGTAGCGTTTTATAGACTAACAAAACATGTAGATGGTATCATGAGCTTCTGTGGACACAGGGAAGTGGGTTGTGCCCACGAAAACTCATGATACCATCTACATGTTTTGTTAGTCTATGAAGTGCTACCAGACCATTTGTTGTTTCTTCTGTACAGACTAACTTGGCTACCCCCTGAAGCTTCTGATTATATACCCAATCCTTACTATCAGTTTAAAGGAGAACTTTATGAACTGGATGAGATTCTGTTCAAGGGCACAAGACTAATTGTTCCAGAAACATTACAGAGAGAGCTGCTAAATAGATACATTAAATACATGGACACATTCAAAATGTAAAAAGAGGGTGAGAGATATTTTATAATGGCCTCAAATGAATGTGTACATAGAAGAACCCATAAGAGTTTGTGAAACATGCCAAAAATAAATATCTACTCAGGAAGAGAGCTCAGGATGACTTCAGCTCCATGATATAAAGTGGGTATTGATTTGTTCACATGTACTGGAAAAAACAGTGTGATGGTTTTGGATTATTTATCACACTTCCTAGAAACAACCTTTCAAGAGGAATTACTGAAAAGCATGTACTTATGCACATGAATTCCATTTTTTGCTAGATGTGGTATCACAGAAGTGGTAATGTCAGATAATGGACTGCAATCTGATGGACATAAATTCAGTCAATTTGCTAACAAGAATGGGTTTAGTCATAATACATCTAGTTCTAGATATCCAGTCTAGTGGTGTCATGGAAATTGGCATAAAAATAACCAAAAGACTGTTTAAAAAAAGCAGAGACTAACTTGGATCCTTACTTAGTATTGCTGAATTATAGGGCTGCCTCCTTAAAACATAGGTTGTCACCAGAAGAAATTTTGTTCAACAAAAAACTGAAAATGAGAATACTAATTTTGTAGAGAACAGATAAAAATGATCTAACTGTGTATAAGAAACAGGCAAAGATAAAGTTATTTATGATAGAGGGTCATGAGAACTTGAACATATGCAGCAACATGATCATGTTATGATATGATGGAAAAACCCAGAAGGCAGTGGTCTCTCAATAAGTAGCTGCTAGACCAGGGGTGGGCAATAATTTTTGGCTGGGGGCCACTTCAAAAATGTTTGAAGTGGCTCCGGGCCACCCCGGAAGGGACAGGGCCTAAAATGGGAGGGGCAGGGCCAGGATGCTTCCGGGCTTCCCCACCCACAGACCATGATAGGTCTGGGAGTCGGGGAGCCCCTTTCCCCCCTTCCCACTAAGCACCCATGCTCCTGGCAGGACGGAAAGAGGCTTCACACGCTCCCCCACCCCCGAGACAATTAGGGCCTGGGCATGGGGAAGTGCATGAAGTTTCCTCCACACTGCCAGGAGCACGCATAGCACTTTGAAATGCCATGCGCTCCTGGCAGGGCAGGAGGAGACGGCACGCGCTCTCGTGCCTCTAAGCCCTGATTGGCCTGGGGGCGGAAGGAGCGTGTGAAGCCTCCTCCCGCTCTACGATGAGCCCGCGGCGCATGCTCCTCGCAAGGCGGGGGTAGGGCGGAGGAAATTTCATGCACTCCTCTGGCCCCCAGGCCAATCAGGTCTTGGGAGTGGGGGAGTGCATGAAATCTCCTCCTGTCCCGCCAGGAGGGCACGGCACTTCAAAGTGCTACGTGCTCCTGGTAGGGCAGAGGAAGCTTTGTGCACTTTCCCCACCCCCAGGCCCTAATTGGCCTGGGGGTGGGGAAATGGCAGGGCCTCTGTAGGCCAGATCAACTTACTTGGCTGGCCGGATCTGACCCTCAGAGGCCTTTTTGCTCACCCCTGTGGCCATTAGCGCAAAATCTCAGGATGAAGGGAGGATAGCAAGGAAGGCAGATCCAAGCCTTCAGTGAAGGAGAAATCCTCCCTGGGGGCTGTTGAGCAGATGCAAATCTGCTCCAAAGAGGCTGCTCCAGCCAGATGACCCGTTTGACCTGTACACAGACTACCCCTCATGCACACTATTCTACTGTGTAAGGATGTTAAGTATCAGGTAATTGGCTAATCAAATAGTGAATGCATTTTTGCATTGGCTATTTGATTAGTCGATAGGGCACCTCTGCTTAGGGCTGTTGCTACACATCAAAGGCAAAAGCACAGAAGCCCCTGCTGACTCTGGTCTCCGTGCAGTGCTGCCGCTTTGAAATGCCACAGCAGCATTTCAAAGTGGCAGTATCTCATGGAGCCCGAGGTCAGCTAGGGAGTCCTCCACTGATCCCGGGCTCCACGTGGCATTTCAAAGCAGCAGTGCTGCACAGAGCCTGGGGTCCGAGCTGATCTCGGGCTCCACGTGGCTCTGCCACTGTGAAATGGCATGTGAAGCCTGACACTGGGCTCCCTGCGGCATTCAAAGTGGCAGTGCCACACAAAGCAGCTGACTCTGGGCTCCGTGTGGTGCTGCCGCTTTGAAGTACCCATCTCTTCCCCCCTTGGTGCCTCTATCTGATAGCATTTGCTTATTGGATAGTCGACTAGTCAACTAGTCCTTCACATCCCTACTACAGTGACCTTATGTTGAGCTGAGTGCTGCATCATAGCAGTGGGGCACCTCCTCAGTGTATCTTCCCTTTGCAAACACATTTCACTACCAAGGGTTGCTCTGTATCTACAAAACGCAGTGGTGGATGGATATTTTTACCCTAGGAGCAGTTTCTATTTGGGAGCATAGTTAGGCTTGGTCTGCACTACAGCGGAAGGTCGACTTAAGATACGCAATCCAGCTATGTTAATTACATATTTGGAGTCAACGTATCTTAAATCACATTTCTGCACCATCCACACAGCAGGAGGTTGATGGGACAAACACTCTCATTGGCTCCCCTTACTCCTCATGAGAATCAGGAGTACTTGTGCTGATGGGGGCTCCCTCTGAGTTTGATTTAGCAGGTCTTTAATAGATGCACTACATTGAAACCCAAAAGATCAACTGCAGCAACATTGATCTTCTGTGTAATATAGACACGGCCTTAGCGCAGGGTTTCCCAACCTATGGGTCGGGACCTAAATATGGGTCACCATTACATTTCAAAAGGGTCACCAGGTGTCTCCCCAGGTGGCTCTTAAGGAGCCATTCACACATTTTTTGAATTGCCCTGGGTCACCAAGTCTTCCTGAATTGTCAAAATGGCTCCCCATCTGGAAAAGGTTGGGAACTGCTGCCTTAGCTTAGAGGATCACGGGGAAAAAGCCAAACTACCCCAACTCTTCACTGCTTAAAAACAAAACAAACAAAGAAACCCAAAGGATAAAGACTGGAAATTCAAATCTTTTTTTATTACAGGGCTGAAACTATTTTTTTGGTTTTCTCAATATTAAGATGGTGAGAAAAAATCTGGCAAATCAATGGGCCAACAAAATTATGTTACAATATGCTTCAGCCATATTGTTAGACAGGAGAAACTGGAGTTTTGGGGATTTTTTATACACCATGAAATTTTAATATACACAATGAATTTACTGGTAGATGTATCCTTCCACTTTTAGGCTTTGCCTACACTACGTACTTTTTGCAGAAGAGGCAATGCAAATGAAGCGCTCATTAGCATTTTCTCACGCTTCATTTGCATAATCTCTTCTAATGCCTTTTGTGCAAGATGTCTCTAAAATAGACATAAGGTTCTTGAACAAAAAGAGGGGTTTGTGCAAAACGGACACGTCCACACTGCTTGTTTTTGCGCAAAAACCTCTTGTGCAAAAGTAATTGGAAGAGATTATGCAAATGAAGCATGAGAAAATGCTAATGAACACTTTGCTTGCATTGCCTCTTCCACAAAAAAATGTAGTGTAGACATAGCCTCAGCGAAAATGAAAGAACAAATCTCTCAAAACAGCTCAGTGCCCCAAACTTCAGGAAGAAGACAGATACTATTTAGAGAAGTTACCTAATTACAGGAGCATGGTAGAAACTATTACAGTTGAAAAGACAGGTAAATTAAAAGATAACGATAGTCTGTTCAACAGAAAATTAATAGTTTTCTTATATAAAACACACATATTCACCCAAGAGCTCTGCAGCTTAGTTAAATTTGTAACCTTTCCTAGGTACATTACAATCAACACTTGTATGAGCTGGTATCTTTCTGTTTTTATACTTAGTATAGCTACAGTCAGGAACAGAAATTCTTCAGTTTCTTTCCTGTAGTTAAATCTTTTGAACCCCAATCTTCTCATAATTATATACTGAGGCACTGTCTTCTTTGCCTTTAACTTCAATAGATGTGCACTAGTATAAATGAGAGAAGAATTTGGTCCATTTGACTTTGCAGTTTTGTTAGTAATACAATATAAATGTGTGGCTTAAGATCTCAGACGGTAGCATTTTGTGAACAGAATTAGTAAGCAACAGTTGAAAATTTTCAAATTTTCAAATTTGCTAAAAATTGACAATATCTTCTTGATGTGGGGGTATTTTTCCTATTTTCTGATCAGCTCTAAAGCTATGATTCTGTATAAGAAATCTAGATAATGAGAAATCTCACAGAAGGGCTCTGAAGGCACAAAATGTCATGGAACAAGTGCCATATGATGAAAGATTAAAAAGACGTGGACTTTTCAGTTTACAAAAGAGGAGACTGAGGGGGCATATGACAGAGATCTATAAAATCATGACAGATATGGAGAAACTGAATAAGGAAAAGTTATTTACTTGTTCCCATAACATAAGAACTAGGGGCCACAAATTGAAATTAATAGGTAGCAGGTTTAAAACAAACAAAAGGAAGTTTTTCTTCATGCAGTGCACAGTCATCCTGTGGAACTGCTTGACAGAGGATGTTGTGAAGGCCAGGACTTTAACATTGTTCAAAAAAGAGCAATATAAAGGCATGGAGTTAGGTCCATCAATACTTATTAGCCAGGATGGTTGAGAATGGTGTGCCTAGCGTCTGTTTGTCAGAGGCTGGAAATGGATGATAGGAGAGGGATCACTTGATGATTCCCTGTTCTGTTCACTCCCTCTAGGGCATCTGGTATAGGTCATTGTTGGTAGACAGGGTACTGGGCAAGATGGACCTTTGATCTAACCTAGTACGGCTGTTCTTATTTTCTTATATTCTAATGAGTTATAACTCACTATGGCCAGAGCTACATTATAGAGGATGGCTGGCTCAAGATATGAAATTCCAGCAACTTAAAAAAACATAGCTGGAGTTGATGTACCTTAAGCTGAGCTTTGATGTCATCCTCACAGCAGAAGGTCAATGGAAGAAATGCTCTTGTTGACTTCCCTTACTCCTTGTGAGGATCAGGAGTACCAGCATTGACAGGACAACAGGAAAAACTATGTAGCACTTTAAAGACTAACAAGATGGTTTAATAGGTGATGAGCTTTCATGGGCCAGACCCACTTCCTCAGATCCTATTCTGGAAGAGAATTGTCATGATCATATATACCAAAGGAATACAATGAAAAAAGTGAACACATTATTAAACTGACACATCAGATTTAGTACAGAAGGAGGGGTGAGGGTGAGGGAGAGGGAGGGAATAGCTATTTATGAGTCAATGAATGGCTAATCAGGGGTGATAAGTGGGGAAGCTATCTTTGTAATGGTTAAGGTAATTAGCATCTTTGTTAAGGCCTATTCGTAAAGTGTCAAATTTAAGCATGAAAGGAAGTTCTGAAGTTTCCCTCCATAATCTGGTGTTAAAGTCTCTTTGAAGTAAGATGCATGTAGTAAGGTTGTTAAGACTATGTCCAGGTAGGTTGAAATGAAAAGCAACTGGTTTTTCCTTGTGAAGATGTCTGTCTGATGTCTGATTTGTGGGCATTAATTCTTTGGCGAAGTGTCTGAGAAGTCTGTCCAATATACATAGCAGAAGGACACTGTTGGCACATGATGGCATAAATTATATTTCTGGATGAACAGGAATATGTGTTCTTGATCATATAACTCACATGGTTAGGTCCAGTGATGGTGTCACCAGAGTAAATAATTTGTGGACAAAATTGGCAACGGGGTTTGTTGCAAGGGAAAGTTCCAGGGTTGGTATTAATGTGGTATGTTCTGTGGTTGTTGGTAAGAATCTTCCTGAGGTTAGGTGGTTGTCTATAGGAGACTATGGATCTGTCCCCCAGAGCCTCTCGGAGTGCAGTATCCTATTCCAGTAAAGGTCGTAGGTTATTGATAATGCGTTGGAGGGGTTTAAGTTGGGGGCTATAGATGATGACAAGTGGTGTTCTATTGTTGGTTTTCCTGGGTCTATCTTGAAGTAGATGGTTTCTGGGTATTCGTCTGGCTTTTTCAATTTGTTTTTTTATTTCCCCCGGTGGGTAATTGAGATTTACAAATGCTTACTGGATACAAGGCTCTTCCATAGCATCCTGGCTCCCCTCTCCCAAAATGGAGAGCCCCAGACTGCCAAGCCCCTCTCTCAGCATGCCCGGACAAGCCCTCTTTTCCTGGTTTCCTCAAGGGCTCATGGGAGTTGTAGTCCCTTGGGCTGGATTGAAGCACACAGGATCCTACCAGAAAAAGTCAGAGGCACCTTTAGTAAGGGGACTACACATAGAAAGATACATCCTCTGGCCTCTCCTCCTTAGCTTCAGTCTACCATCTTTGAGCAAGCATAGTGAAAAACCAAATGAAGGAAGGTCCATTGGAAACTACATAGCCATCGCAGAGCAGTATTAAATTAAGGTTGAAGAAAGTGATCATTGCACGGTTTAGAAGTGCTGCATGTTAATCATGGGTTTTAGGAGAATGGTCATTTAGCTTATATGGTTCAACGCATAATGTCTTTGTGCAATACTTGCTAGCTCTAATCTAGGTTTCAATTTCTAAGATGACTTTATACCTAGTTTGAAGAATGTCTACAATTTAAATCTATATATGCAGATAAAAGATTAAATTAGAATGAAAGGATTTAGGGTCAAATTATGTAGGTACACCCCCTAATGTATAAGAAAAGAATTATCATAAAGCTTGATCTAGCAAATGACCTGGGTGTAGAAGTTGCATTGACTTAAATATGAGTTTTATGCAATTTAATAGTGGCCTAATTCTATTTTTATTGAAGTCAGTGACAAAAACTTGACACAGTACTTTGCAAGTCTATAGAAACGGATTAGATTATAAAAATCTGAATATACAGCGTTATATGTAATAGATAATGTAATATTGGGCTTGTATTAGGTGAAGGTCTGCTGCTCTTACTCTTATTGATTAGTACTTTACTCAGAAATCAGTTTCACCAAAGTCTTATGAGAAGGGAATAGTTTACCTAACAGGGCAAAGACTATTCTGACTCTCTCTTTAGTGCAAATGCCTATGGAGGTCAAACATCTGGGGCAGGAAATAAACAGGACATAATCACAACATCAGCACACACAGTAAGTATGTAGTCCCCATTGCCGTAGTATTTGAATGACTCACAGCCAAAGTGACTTAACATAGTTATCCTCACAGTAACCCTTTGAAGTGGGGCAGTTCTAATGTCCCCATTTTACAGTTAGAATATAGAAATATAGTGCTGGAAGGGACCTTGAGAAGTCATCAAGCCTAGTCCTCTGCACACAAGTGAGACTAAATAAACCTAGACCAGGGGTTGGTAGCCTTTGTCACATTGCCCATCAGGGTAATCCTCTTGCAGGCTGCGAGACATTTTGTTTATGTTTCCTGTCCTCAGGCACAGCTCCCTGCAACTCCAAGTGGCCACACTTTGCCCTTTCCAGCCAATGGGAGTAGCAGGAAATGGTGGTCAGCTCATCCCTACAGCCTGCGCCAATTCCCACAGCTCTCATTGGTTGAGAATAGTGAACCGTAGGCAGGGCCAGCCCGAGCCATTTGTGTGTCCCGGGCTCCAGGAGTGTGGTGCCGCCCCCGGAAGTGTGACACACGCGTGGCCTTGTCCCTGGGCGCGTGGTGCCCCCCGCCCCCGGGTGCCCGGTGCATGCGCAGCCCCACCCCAGGCACGCGGCGCATGCGTGGCCCCACCCCTGGGCGCCCAGCACATGTGTGGCCCCGCCCTGGGTGCGTGAAGCATGCGCGGTGCCACCCCCGCCCAGCCCGGCAGCTCCACGCTGCACCCCCTACAATGGGGCGCCCCAGGCGGTAGCCCGGTCAGCCCGTACCTTGGGCCAGCTCTGACCATAGGCACTGGGAGCTGTGGGAGGCCATGCCTGCGGATAGCCAATGTAAACAAAACATCTTGCAGCTCATCAGTGGATTACCCAGATAGGCCACGTGCTGAAGGTTGACAACCCCTGACTTACACCATCCCTGACAGGTGTTTGTCCTTCCAGTTCTTAAAAATCTCCAATGACAGGAATGTACAACCTCTCTGGGAAGCCTATTCCAAAGTTTAATGGATCTTCTAGTTAGAAAGCTAACCTAAATCCCCTTGCTGCAGATTAAGTCTATTACTTCTTGCCCTACCTTCATTGCACAGGGAGAATAACTGATTCCCATCTTTTTTATAATATGAGGAACATAGACACAGAGAGGACAAGAGACATATTCAAGGGTTCTCATGAAGTTAGCAGTAGAGCAGGGAACTGAAGCAGATCTCTTGAGTCTTAGGTTAGCACCTGAAACAATGCCATACCCACTCCCACAAGGAATTGCGTGCTTATATTTCAGCCTGGAAGTCAGCAAACAATGTAACTTCCCAGGCTGAAGTGGAACCAGATGCAACCATTAGATCAAGAAAACACTGTCTGATAAAGAACAGCTAACACACAGTGCATCTGGTGGGAAAATACAGTTTCACAGTAACAATCGCCAAAATCAACTGATATTAGTTGAAATCTCTGGTAGGAAATAGCAAAAGGGAGGTAGTGTAGTCTAGTGCATAGGGCCATTACCTCAGAATCAGGAAACCTTGGTTCAGTTCTTGAATCCGCTGCTGAGTGACTTTGGGCTAATCCCCTCCCACTGCATCAGTTTTCCCAGCTGTAAAATAGGGATAATGATATTGACCTTTGTGAAATGCTTTGAGATGTATGGGAACAAGAGTGCAACGTTAGAGCTAGGCATTATTATTGAGGGGGATATAGCTGTTTGGGATGTAGATTGTACTGGGAAAGTAAGGTGGAGTGGTGTTCTTCTGAACTGGGGCCAAACCTGCCCCACCCCCTCACCAGAAGAACCAGAGTAGGATGTAGAAAAGGAGATTCCCGGAGATCAGTTGCTGTGCCCACAGGAGTGAGCAGATGTTTCTTCTAGGAAGAAGACATCTCTGCAGTCCTTTAGCAGACTGACACCTTGCCATCAGCAGAAGCAGATGAAGACCACAAAGAGTTGCTGGAGCTACTGTTATGCTTCTAAGAAGCACAATTTCCAGCCAATAGGAGTTGAGAGATTGTGCTAGGGAGGGGGGGAGCAGCACACAGAGGTTATGTCTAGACTACATGCCTCTGGCGACAGAGGCATGTAGATTAGGCTACCCGGCATAGGCAAAGAAGCGGGGATTTAAATAATCCCCGCTTCATTAAAATAAACATGGCCGCTGCGCTATGCCGACAATCAGCTGATCCGGCACATGAGGCTGTGAAACGAGGCTTACAGGATCGGTCGGCAAAGGCTTCCCCAGCCGACTGATCCGTGTCTAGACTACCACGCTGTGCCGGATCAGCTGATCGTCGGCACAGCGCGGTGGCCATGTTTATTTTAATGAAGCGGGGATTATTTAAATCCCCGCTTCTTTGCCTATGCCGGGTAGCCTAATCTACATGCCTCTGTCACCAGAGGCATGTAGTCTAGACATACCCAAAGTGTCCCCACAATTGCACAGAGCCACCTGGAACAGTCAGCTGTTTTGAGTGTCCGGGGGCTGCTGGAAGGTAGCGAGCCTGCCCGAGGGTCCCGCTGGGCTGCTGTCTGGGAGCTGCTTAGGTAAGTGCCTCCTGGCCAGAGCCTACCTCTGGCTTCCCACCCCTTTCCACACCCCAACTCCCTCCCATGCTCTGCGTACCTTCTTACACCTGTCCCCCAGGCCAGAATCCTCTCCTGCACTCCTACCCCCCACCCAGACTCTGCACCCCAATCCTCTGCCCCAGGTCACCATCCAGCTCCTCTGCACCTTCCTCCCCCATACCCCATGTCATAACTCCCTACCAGATCCTGCACCTCCTACCCCAAGCTCCCTTCTGCACCTAATTTCTGTCCTAGACTTTCCCTTCCATAGAAAAGTGCAGCCCTTGACCACTTACCAAAATCTTGGTGTGGGCCCCCAACAAAAATTATTGTCCACCTCTTTTCTAACTTTAGAGTCATCAGTCTGCTCACATCATGATAGAACCGCTTACGTACCCTTCCAATGCCTCTGATATCTTAGCTTCCCCACTTTTGGTACATCTGAGCCTAGAAACAACCTTGAAACGTATCTATTTAGCATACATTTTTCACTCATACCAAAACATTAGCACTACAAAGTACAGAACCATATGTAATTACATATCTCAGTGTTCTGCAGCATCTACTGTTTACATCAACAAACCCTATATCATATTATAACCATAATCAATCAATCTATCACCTTCATCTGCAAATCCTATTATACGTGGTGACTATAATCAGTCAGTAGTACTGTTCTGGCCCGTTCTTGCCTTGATGTCACTGACAGACACAGGCAGCCTGTCTGATGCATCTTTAGTGGCACTAGGCTGTTCTTTCTGCTAATCAGAAAGGGTGGCAAGCAGAGGGTACAGTGAGGCACATTACATCACATGAGGCTTATTATTGTATTTTTATGCAAACACTGGACTAGTACATTTTAGCTACATGCTATACTCCAGTGGCCAAATACGCTGAGGAAACTGTTGCTCTTTGAATGATGGGATCCTACACCCAGACAGTAGTAGGAAGTAGCCCAGAGGGACCAGACTCCAGTTTGGTTCTGCTGCTAGAGTGTGAGTCAGTGTGTTGTGGCTGGATTTCCCTTGTCCCCTCGGCAGAGCACTCCATCACTGTTAGGGCCCTGGGCTGGGACCCTGTGGAGTCAGGTCTCCCTACCCCCTGCCACCGGCCCTCAACCCTAGGGTGGCAACCTATTTATCTCTAGGCCAGAAGGCCCTGTGTGTTGTTTGTAGCTGTCTGCCCCCACCCCCACCCCCCCTCAGATGACTATGGGCTAAAGACTGTGTCTCTGTTCCACCAAGACAGAGCCAGAGCCCCCTACTGTTGGCTGCCCAAGTTATGTGGCTATGGGCTAAAGACTGTGGTTCTGCCGTGCCCAGGGGGCTGGAACTATCTTCTATAAGATTGTTACTTGGGGTCAGCCAGTAGTAAGGCAGAATGGCCTCCCTCCCTACTTGAGTGTGAGGGACCACTACACTGGGATAGAACAGAACTTCATATTTGCAATGCAGAGAGGCAACATAGGAGCATGTGTATGTGTGAGAAATAACCATGGAAAACTTTGATGATATTAAAAAAAGTTATTTTGTCAACACTTTCAGTAGAAAATGTTAACTTTTTATTGAAACACCAAAAAGTTTTCCAACAGTCATTGGACCAAAAATAAAATTTTAAAACATCAACACTCAGGGTTTTTTGTTTTCTGATGGAACATTTTAATTTTTCATTGGAAATCTAAGAAAAGTTTGATGGAAAACTTTGAACCAGCACCACATAGAAAATTTTAAAATGTAGGGATATTTTTCAGGATTGCAGATGCTGTGGATAGACAGCAATAACTCAAAATAGATCTGCGTATGTCTACACTACAGTGCTATTTCGAATTATCTGAATTCGAAATAGTTAATTCGTATTAAGCTAATTCGAATTAACGCATCTACACACAAAATCTATTTCGAAATAGCGTTTTGCTATTTCGAAATAGCGCATCCACACTGAGTAGACCCTGAACCAAAGTTAATGCTGGCCGGAACCAGTGCCGGCAGGGCATCAGGTTAGGACTTAGTGTGTGGGGCTGCTGCCTGAGGCTAACTGAGCTCCGTGCTTAAAGGGACCCTACCCCCACCCCGGACAGACAGTTCTCAGGGTTCCCCGCTTACTTGTCTACCTCGATGAGGGACAGCAAAGCAGTCCTGTCTTGGAGTGCCCTGAGTGCCCACACTTGGGACACCACAGCACTCGGCCACATGGAGCCAGAGCTGCCCCGGGCACGCTGGTGCGTCTCGTGGAGTCGTTGCCATCAGCCCGGCTGCATGTGCTGCAGGCTGCCATCCAGGGGGTCCATCGGGGGGGCTGTCAGGATCCAGGAGGCCCTGCGGGAGAGCATCCACCCCGAGGAGTCCTCAGAGCCACCCTGGTCCTCCCTACCGGGGGCTCATGCCCCATTCCTCCCTCACGTCCTTCCACTTACTCCTCCCTAGCCCCCCTTCCTGATGTCAAATAAAAGACACATATGTTTAAAAATAGAAACTGAGTTTATTGAACAAAACTGGGGGGGGGGGATGAACCTCTGGGGAGACTGGGGAAAGGAGGTGGGAGAGAGGAAGAGAGAGGGTGGGAGAGGGGAGAGGGAAACCTGGGAGGAGGGAGCTGGAAGGGGGAAGCAAGGGGAAGAAGGGGGAGGGAAAGCTCAGGGCTCAGGGCTCAGGGTTGGGGGTCTCGCCGGACCAACTTGATTTTCATGCAAACCTGCTCCTGGGTTCGCATGTGGCCTTTGGTGGCCAGGCTGGCAGCTATCCTCCCATAGACAGCTGCATTCCTCCATCTACTGCGGAGATCATGGACGTTGGGGGCATCCCCCCCAAACCTGAGTAAGGTCCGTGATCTCCACCCTGGACCAGGAAGGCGCCTGCCTTCTCCAGCCTCTGTCAGGCTCCTGGGAGCTGGCAGACTGCTCCTGGGGAGCAGTGGAGGGCTGGCTGCCAGTGGCTTGCTGGCTCATGTTTTGGGGCCACTGGGTCAGGGGCCCGGTGGCCACTGCTGGCTCTGGGCTGGCAGGCTTGGAGCTGGCACAGGCACTGTGACCAAGGTCTACCCCTTTAATGGCGCTGGGGCTGGGGGAGAGGAGAATAAGTTTTCCTGGTTGTGCCCAGAGTGGCCACCAGGGCTCCCTGGGAAGGCTGGAGACCCCTATTTCAAAATAAGTGTCTACACAGCACTTAATTCGAAATAGCTATTTTGAATTTGGCATTACTCCTCATAGAATGAGGTTTACCAAATTCGAATTAAGCGCTCTGGTATTTTGAATTAATTTCGAAATAGCAGTTTGCATACATAGATGCTATTAAAGTTAATTCGAAATAACGGCTGTTATTTCGAATGAACTTTGAAGTGTAGACATACCCTCTGCTAGCTGAATTGGTTTGGTCATCATGGAGCAAAAGTCCTGTGCTGTGGTGTGACCTAGTGTGGGAAGCTAAGCCTGCAGAGGATGCATTGAATCAGGGATACTGATATAGTCTGGATAAGCAGAGTGGTGAATGTAAAGTTATCATTATGCAATTTAGGGAACTTCATAGATCCCAGACCAATAAATTGGTTTAATGGGAGCCACTATCCACAACTGAGGATTTTCTGCAAGAGCTTTTCTCAGCCGGAATCTTTATAGTCTAGTGTTGGGAATTAGTTTGGGTTTATAAAGCTGGATAAATAATTATTTAAACTGCTGATCTTCACAGAGCTTTACAGAGCTACACAACAGAGCTGGTTGAAAAATACCTAATATTTCTGTAGGAAATATTTAAGAAACTGTTTATAGCTTCCAACAATATTTTTGGTCTCAACAAAAGCACCCCTAAAATTTGAGAGAAAGAGAGAGAGAGATGTGCCATAGTTATAGTGACACCCTCGCCTCGTTGTCTACTAAGGAAACCAAACTTTAGGACTATTGAGGTCTATAGTGAAGCACAACTGATAATTCTATGTGTTAGTAACCTTTGCCCTTCCAGTAGGTAAAGCTGACTTGGACATTCACTGACTGTTTGATATGCCTGTAAAATAGTAAAGATATAATGTGTGTCACAGTGCAGAAAGAGGATCAGAATTGAGGAGGGAAATATATAAAGTGGGATTAGCGGCTCAGGTATATAGTCCAGGGGCTTGCTTTGGGGAGGAGCATGGGGGAAAAATTGCTGAGTCTGAACACTTAATACTGGTCATACAGTGGGCTTGAGTCTCTTCATGATGACTAGTTGATTTATTTCTTGAGTAGTCCCAGTACATACTCAGGCTTAGTTGTCTCTCATTGTGCTCATGTATGAGGCAGATGAGCAGAATCCAGCTGGGTTTGTTTGTGTAATAAAGTACCATTTTGTATAACTCTGCCTGCCTCTTTTATCATTTATTAATAGTGAAATTTTCCCACCAAGAAACAACTTTAATCTCTGACTTGTTTCAATCACTGTAAACCAGCAGCAGCAGCAAGAACAAATAATGGGATGAGGGATTCACTTGTCAGACCTGAGCTTCTCCAAACATTCTGTGAGCAACTGATTATGCCCATCTGCATATTTAAGCATTCTTATGTCTTGTTCATTAGGAACAGCAGTATTGTTTATTTCCCAAGTGATGAACAATTAGTAGTGGGTACAATTAACGTGTGACAATCTTCCTGCTTCTCATCACAGTTCCAACAAAGCATCCAAATTTATGCTTCAATAGGTTTTTGAAACTCCTGCAACTGACAGGCAAACAGTCTGTACAGGATACAAGTTGTTAGTGCTAACAGGAAAGATTCATATTACAGTACTTAGCACAACATGTTAATCCACTTCCATTCTGTCAGTGGGCAGCTGGCATGAGGAACTATATCACTAATATTTATGCTGTTCTTAAAAAATAAACTTAAAAAAACAACAAATAGTCTGGTAGCACTTTAAAGATTAACAAGTTTAAAGTACTACCAGACTATTTGTTGGTTTTTTTAAGTTTATCCTGTACAGACTAACTCGGCCACCCCCTGAAGCTTAAAAAATAAAGCTGGTGGACAGTTTAAGAACTCCAGTCACAAATAAGAATGTTTTCCTTCCTACTAGCTGACAATGTCCCAACCAATTCTAACAGACCTTTTTTTTTCTTTTAACATGGGCAAAACACCTCAGTGTGACTATACTGGCTGACTCCTGCCACGTACAAAATTTCAATATTTAGGGCAACTCTTTCTTTTCCAATCCACATTAGATGTCTGCACTGAAGCTAAGGTATTGCATTGTATTACAAGTTATTCAAGGCCGGAACAGTGTCTTCTGCTGTGTCATGCACAGCACCGATAAATTTTTGGCACTTAATGAATTGAGAAGAACAATAACTCAATTTCTTTTCTTACATTACTTGAGAAGAGGACATTGTGGTTGACATATATTGAATTGTTTTGATACAATCACTGCTACCATTTTTACCTGCATAATCTCATTCTCTTCTTTTAAACTAGAGTAGAAACGTTACTCATGTTTCAGCAAGGCAGGTAATGTACCTCTGCCAGACAATAAACATCTGCCAGGCTGAAAGTTCTCCTTAAAGCCCACAGAAATAATTGACAATCTGCCTGATGAATTTATTCTGCAACGTATTGCTTTTCACTTTCATATATAGATATATATATTCATTTTTGCTGATCAACAGGGTCATTGTCTATTACAGTAGAAATATATTCATCTTTCAATCGCTCTGATTTTAAAAAGTCACTCTCAAACTCCTTCAGAGGGAAATATTGTATCTTCATGAATAAGAAGGCTGATGTTCACTATGAAAAGGGTGTTTAGGTTGCCAAAATAAATAAAACACTGAATTCTATCTTCGATTTTTTTTTCTGAGGAGTTTTGTAACTAGCATCAATGGGAGTTGGATCAAACTGAAGACTACTTAGATTGATAATGTACGAATTTTGGCACTAAATTCATTTTCAGTTAAATGGGTGACAACTGGGGGTAACTCCAATAAAATAAAATTTTAATTAAAAATAGTTCATGCTGTTATATAATGTGAGCCTCCACTTTGTAAGATATTGAATAAGGCAAGACGGATTTGGCTCAGCACAATTGCTCTAGACTGACACCGTTAACTGTGTACAGGACTTGTGTCTTTGTGTCCTTTGAACTAAATGAAAAACCTACATCCATTACGATGTAGATGGCATTCAAAATGTTCATAGAATCTAAGGCCAAAAGGAACAGTTCTCATCTCATGTAACCTTCTGTATAGCACAGGCCAGAGTACTTTCCCGGAATAATTCCAAGAGCAGAGCCTTCTGTATAGCACTGGCTACTGTTTCCCCATCCCTACGCCCCTGCTGTTGCCCTGCCCCCCTGCTGTTGACCAGAGGCAGCAGCCTGGAGTGAGCAGGCAGGTCCACAGGAGCCAATGCTCACAGGGAGCAGCTCCTGTGCCTGTCCCCCTGCCCCTTCACTGTTGCCTCTGTGGGAGGTAGCAGCATAGGGGTCAAGGAGGCGGCTCTGTGGGAGCAGTTAAAAGCCAGGTCCCTGTGCATACCAGCTTCTGCCTGCCCTCCCAGCCCCCTGCACTGCTGCCTCTGGTACAGCAGCAGCAGCTGGGAGGCGGTGGGTGGGCAGTCAGCTCGGTGTGTACCAGCTCCCACCTGCCTCCTCCCACTTGTGCTGATGCCTCTGATGCAGAGGCAGCAGGGGAGAGGATTTGTGTAACCGAGAGGGTTAACTAGTCAGCCCAGGCTCTTTGATTAATTGTGTACTTGGATACGTGCTCACATCCCTAATTAATGGGACAGATTCTGCTGGAGTTTCTTTCACAGCGAGTTCCATTGATTTCAGTGAGAACTGCATCCTGCCATAAGAAGTGCCATTGAGTTCAGTGGGACAACTGCTGGAGTGAGGTGCTGCTCACCATGCGTGAGGGCATCAGAATCTGACTCTAGATGAATATGTGAGCAAGGTTTTGCCAATTCTCCTGGAAAATGGTGACGGCCCAGCTTGACAGGTGGAATCACTTTAATTATTCAAAATACACTGATTTTACAGACTGCAACATAGATCTAATATTGGTGCTGACCTCTATTGCCACACAATGACTTCAGCTGGACAGAAAAACATAGGTGGTGATAGCAGGGCACAGGGGTCATGAGGAGCAAAATGAGCACCAGGAACAGGGATAGGAGAGAGACACAAGTGGGGACTAAGCTTGGTGTTACAGGGGGGACATTTTGCATGAGTGCCAAAAAGGTGCACTTCAGAGTTATCACTTATATCTACATGGATGATAAAAACACTGTGAGCTCCTAGAGCCTTGTCTACCTAAAAAACATTGGTGGGAATTTTTATTTGTGAAAGCCTAGACATAGCCTAACAGAGCAGGATTAGTTGGGCAACTCAAATAATTAGGCAAAGAGAAGTAGCCATGTTAGCCTGATCTTGGTAAAACAAAAAAGCAGTCATGTAGCACGTGTTAGTCTTTAAAGTGCTACATGACTGCTTTTTTTTTTGTTTTATCAAATAATTAGGCTAATTATATGTATTGCTAGAAGATTTACCCAGCTTTGCTCAGGTCCTTAACTCAATTCATTTTTGTTTTTTGGAAAATAAAATGAAAATGTACCTAGTCCATTTAAGTCATGGGGTAGGGCTGGCGATGAGGGATTGTCCCAGGGATAAAGGACTACCCCAGCCCTCTCTTACCGCAGCAGCTTGGGGCCAGGTGAGAAGCCCCTCTCCATGGCTTCTGCAGCTCCAGCAGGCACAGCTGGAGGAGGGGTGCTTGTTCCCCAGATGGAGCAGGTCCAGGTTTGTCTGCCCCTTGTGCTCCCCAGCCAGAGTGAGGAATGCAGCAAACTGTGCTCTTTCCCCTTGCTCCCTGATGAAAGGAAAGAGCCAGCAATGCAACCATACAAATCAGTGAGGGGGAAAGCTTCAGCCCACATGCTCTTCCGAAGAGCACATAGGGGTGGCAAGCTTGGGGCTGAGGCAGTCCTGGACAGGGGGACACCCCCAGCCAGCCCCTTTCACCTGCTTAGTGATTCTGTCCCTTTTCTGTAGGGGTATGTCTACACTACAGCACTAATTCGAACTAAGCTAATTCGAATTAGCACATCTAGACCTAAAAACTAGTTCGAATTAGCGTTTTGCTAATTCAAACTAGCACGTCCACATTGAGTGGACCCTGAACCGTAGTTAAGGCTGGCCGGAACCAGTGCCGGCAGGGCATCAGCTTAGGACTTAGAGCGTGGAGCTGCTGCCTCAGGCTAGCCGAGGGCTGTGCTTATAGGGACCCGACCCCCACCCCGGACAGACAGTTCTCAGGGTTCCCCGCTTGCTTGTCTACCTCGATGAGGGACAGCAAAGCAGTCCTGTCTTGAAGTGCCCTGAGTGCCCACCCTCGGCACATCACAGCACTCGGCCATCAGCCCGGCTGCACTTGCCGCAGGCTGCCATCCGGGGGGGGTCATTCGGGGGGCTGTCAGGATCCAGGAGGCCCTGCAGGAGAGCTTCCACCCCAAGGAGCCCAGTCCTCCCCATCGGGGGCTCGTGCCCCATTCCTCCCTCACCTCCTTCCACTTACCCTTCCCTAGCCCCCCTTCCTGATGTAAAAAATAAAGGACACGTGTGTTCAAAAATAGAAACTCTCTTTATTTAACAAAACTGAGGGTGGGGGGGGGGATTAACCTCTGGGGAGACTGGAAAATGGAGGTGGGAGAGGGGAAGAGAGAGGGTGGGAGAGGGGAGGTGGAAACCTGGGAGGAGGGAGCTGGAAGGGGGAAGCCAAGGGAAGAAGGAGGAGGGGAAGTATAAAACTATGGTACGCCATATCTTCAGTATTGTGTAGAGATGTGGTCTCCTCACCTCAAAAAAGATATTTTGGCCTTGGAAAGGGTTCAGAAAAGGGCAACTACAATGATTAGGGGTTTGGAACTGGTCCCATATGAAGAGAGGCTAAAGAGACTGGGACTTTTCAGCTTAGAAAAAAGGAGACCGAGGGGGGATATGATAGAGGTCTATAAAATCATGAGTGGTGTGGAGAGGGTGCATAAAGAAAAGTTCTTCATTAGTTCCCATAATAGAAGGACTAGAGGACACCAAATGAAATGAATGGGTAGCAGGCTTCAACCTAATAAAAGAAAGTTCTTCTTCACAAAGCAAATAGTCAACCTGTGGAACTCCTTGCCACAGGAGGCTGTGAAGGTGAGAACTAGAACAGAGTTTAAAGAGAAGTTAGATAAAGTCATGGAGGTTGGGTCCATGGAGTGCTATTAGCCAGGGAGTAGGAATGGTGTCCCTGGCCTCTGTTTGTGGAAGGCTGGAGATGGATGGCATGAGACAAATGGCTTGGCCATTGTCTTCGGTCCATCCCCTCCGGGGTACCTGGTGTTGGCCGCTGTTGGCAGACCGGCTACTGGGCGAGATGGACCTTTGGTCTGACCCAGTATGGCCATTCTTATGTTCTTACGTTCTAAGCTCAGGGTCGGGGGCCTCACTGGACCAACTTGATTTTCATGCAGACCTGCTCCTGGGTTCGCATGTGGCCTTTGGTGGCCAGGCTGGCAGCTATCCTGCCCTAGACGGCCACTTTCCTGTGCCTAGTGTGGAGATTGTGGACGTTGGAGGTCTCCCCCCAAACCTAGATGAGGTCCACGATCTCCGCACTAGACCAGGCAGGCGTCCTCCTCTTGCGGCCCCGGGCAGGCTCCTGGGAGCCGCCAGCCTGGTCCTGGGAAGAGGGGGAGGGCTGGGTGGCAGCGGGTGGCTGGCTTGTGCCGTGCCAGGTGCAGGGTCTGCTGGCTGGGTGCTGGCAGGCTTGCACCTGGCACGGGCACCGTAGCCAGACCGTGGCCCTTTAAGGGCTCCGGGGCCGGGAGGGGGGCAGAAGAGTTTCCCTGGCTTGGCCCAGAGTGGCCACCAGGGCAAGCTGGGAAGGGCTAGCCTCCAACTAGTTCGAATTAAGTGGCTACACAGCCCTTAATTCGAACTACTTAATTCGAACTAGGCGTTAGTCCTCGTAGAATGAGGTTTACCTAGTTCGAATTAAGCGCTCCGCTAGTTCGAATTAAGTTCGAACTAGCGGTTTGTGTGTGTAGCGCCTGTGAAAGTTAATTCGAACTAACAACAGTTAGTTCGAATTAACTTTGTAGTGTAGACATACCCTAGGGTTTTATGAGAACCAATCCCATTCCAGACTCATCCCATTTTCCAAGCACAACCAAACCCTTACTTTGCTTTAAGTTATGACAAGAGGAAGCTGTATGCTGAATTTGGTGATCCTAGTTCTTACCATTTAGGAGGAATTCTTGAGCAAACAGACATACTGATGGATGGATGGACACACAGATTGACAAACTCTCTTAAATATCTAGCAGATGGTACTGTGGCAGCTGTGCTGTAGTTAAGGCTGCATTACAGAACTTGGTCTCACACATTTATTATTACTTAAGAACTTGTGCTGTCTTTCCACCTTCGTATCATGAAATTTCCTCACAGTCACTTCAGCGCGGCTGAGGCAGAATAATGTTCTCGCATGCATGGACTGCCTGGCAGTCAGATGTACTGAGCCGTTAAAATAGTGGATCCAGGAGCATGGGAGATCACAGTTAAGGTTTGTGTGAGAGTGTAAGGTTGGATTTGGGTACAGATTACTTTTGGAATCTGGTGGAAGTGAACACTTTATAGAGTGTATTACCAACAGTGTCACAAGCAATATGAAACTGGAATGGACTGCACAAGCCTTTCCTCTTAACTTCTTATTTCCATGCTTGTGAGGTTTTGTGTGTGTCAGCTGTGTCCCGCTGCAACCTCAACTGTCATTAAATGTAGTTTGTACTTGCTAGCATACATACCTTGAACTCAGCTCACCCCATAAGGCTTTTTAAAGGTTTATAACTGAAATGAAGTAAAGAGACAGAAGAATGCTGCCCGTGATTTCTACACAATTTGCAATGATATTTGAATTTGCTTCCTAAGGACACAAGAATTGATTCTATCAAACATAAGGGTAGAAGAGCCCTTAAATTTACAAAATGCACAAACATTAATTTATATGTCTCAGAATTCACAATAATGTTGAAAACAATGGAATAAGCTAATAATATAAAACACCACAAATACAGCAGCTTTTCCTTCACTCCTGATCAGTTTTCCTGGATTCAGGCCAAAAGGAACCCTGGCAATCACAAAGTTTCCAGTGCTGGAGAATCTACCACAGCCCTTGGTCAGTTCATTACTCTCATTTTTAAACACTGGCATCTTATTTCAAATCTGAATTTGTCTAACTTCAGGTTCCTGCTGCTGGATCATGTTATATTGTTGTCTGCTAAGCTGAAAAAAGCCTCTGCCACAGATCTGGCTGAATACTCCCTGTCCCACGCACTAACCAGACTCTGTGAGGAACAAACTACTGGAAGCCATTTTATTCAAGTATTGGATGTCTGAATGGAATGCAGGCACTGCTCCTGCTTCGGGGTACCACGCCTTGAGAACCATCTTGGGTGTGAAGATTCTCCATCTAATCACCCTCCCCTGAGAACTGAGACATCAGAATCCAAATCCTCTCCCTTGGTACTAGGCCTGAGCCCTTAGACTCCACCTCCAGCTTAAACACTCCCTCTCCCAGAGCTCCAGTTGTGTGTTGTTTCTGGGTCCACAGGGTAACTCTTCAAGGATGCTCGGTAGTTGCAGTATACAACAAATACACACTTTGCACAGGAATCCCAACCACATTGCACTGAATCAAAGGAGAAATACACTGATCTATAAAAAAACCCAATTAATTCTACATGCATTTCTCAGTCTCCATTTCCTCACTACTTTAGAACATGCTATGGTCTGAGCTTAGAGGCCTCTACTCCAGTGCCTGGCTTGTCTTTTTAATCATGGAGCTTCTCTTTCTCTGCTTGCTTTGGCCTTGATTGATTCTGCAACTAAACCAAACTCTCCTGCCCATCTCTTCGCCTTTCCTGCCCAAAATTTGCCATGTGACTCCCTTGAGTTCTTTGAGTCCCACCACCAACACTTGGTTTCTTTGGCCTGCTGCTGCTAATTGTCCACTATCCAAACCACAGACTGCCATGGGCAAGCTGGAGGAAATGGCTTTTTCCAGCAGCTATTGAGGGGTCAGAATGCAGTCACTGACTGGTCTCCATTGAAACTACTCTGGGAGAGACCTTCAGATAGCCTGGTCAGCAAGTGTGGATACACATAGACATGGAGACATTCTATGGTACAACAATTTTCATTAGAACAATTTCACAATATCAAACAGAATTCATGTGCTGTACAGATTACACAAATCAGCACACTCTCAACTGTCAAATTTCTATTCCCTATGTAGAGAAATTATATTTTTGGAAGTTAGGTCTTTTATTTAATTTAAACATCTGAATCCTGTGTTAGCAGCACAATTTCCATACTCCTTTGATATGGTCACATATGTACAGTCTGTACTATTTGTAAAAGTCTGGTTTAATTCAAACAGATGCCCGAGCAAGGTCTCAGAAGTCTGACTTGTTGTTGAATCAGTCAGCTCCTTAAATATTGCTCTTGCTTCTATTAAAAATAATCATGGAATTAACACAGCCGAGAAAACAATTTTGAATGAAGGAAGGTAAATCTTGCTAGTTTTCTTGCATCGATAGCAAATATTTGAGTGCTACAATTTAATATTTCTCAGGTTATTTCAGATTTTTAATTAGAGTAGTCTCTCCGAGGCCAGAAAGTTTCATTAGATTTGTTTGAATTTCCTGGGTAATATAATTTCCATTTCATGTCAAATTTAATAACACATGTTACTAAAATGGTTATGATAAGGTTATAACAAAAATTACATTGAGCTTACAGGCACTCCAAAAATATTAACAAACAGGTGGCTTTTAGGTTGTATTTCTATCCAGGAATATTTTGGCATGAAAATAATGGTCTTGGAGTGCAGCCCATATCTGTAACTACTTGCACTATTAGAGTGGATCCTGAGAGAATGGAAGAGCATGTAGGGATATGTCTAGACTGCAAGGTTTTCCGGGATACCCAGAGGGACATGTCCAAGGAACACATCTGCTTTTCTGAAAAAAAAAAATCGGAAAAGCACACGCATTTTTTCGGCATCCCTGTAAACCTTGTTCTATGAGGAAGAAGGAATGTTCCAAAAGAGGCTTTTTTTTTCTGACATTTGGCCCAGTGTAGATGGGCCAATTGTTGGAAAAGCCTCTTTCGGAACAAAAGTGGAAAAAAAAAAAGATTGTGGTTTGCAATGTGCGTATCTTTTTCTGATAGAACTTTGTAGTCTAGACACAACCTTGCTATAGATATAGGTATTTGATAGGTAAAGCAAGCATAGATATAGGTTAAGGCAGTAATGGAATGAGCCTACATGCCTCAAGATCCATAAGGGTATGTCTACACTACAGCGTTATTTCGAAATATCTAATTTTGAATAGTTAATGCGAAATAAGTTATTTCAAAATAACGCGTCTACACACAAAATGCATTTTGAAATAGTGTTTTTCTATTTCAAAATAGCGCGTCCACACTGAGTGGATGTTGAATCGCATTTAAGGCTGGTTGGAACCAGGTCTGGCAGGGCATCAGGTCAGAAGTTACCTTGTGGCCAGGGCGGCCAGCAGGGCACCCTGAGAAGGGCTGGAGGTCCCCTATTTCAAAATAAGCATCTACACAGTGCTTCTTTCAAAATAGCAGTTTCGAAATTGGCACTATTCCTTGTGGAATGAGGTTTACCAATTTCAAAATAAGCCCTCTGCTATTTTGAATTAATTTCAAAATAAGGGAATGGCTGTGTAGACACTAGGAAAGTTATTTTGAAATAACTTTGCTGTGTAGACATACCCTAAGATAATAGCTCAGCTATGTTAATTAAGACATAATGCCCCCACACCCTTAGCTGTCTGCTGATACATAACCACAAGATACTAATTTAAAGTAGTTTGGGATATTTTAATTTAGGGATGTCAATACACGTCTGATCACAAGGATGCCATGACAATTAATTGTCATATATGCTAATAAGTTTGAGTTAAAAGGATTAATAAACTGTAGGAGAAAGGCACCCCAACATTAGTTGGGTAAAGAACTACAACTAAAGCAAAGGGGATGAAATCCCTACTGATTATGCAATAGGTGTGGGGGGGGGGTCAGTATAACACATGATAAAAGCTGAATCCTGGCCTGGGTGCCTTAGAAGATGCCAGAATGACAACCACTGGTGAGGTTACGATGATGAAGAAGGAGATGATGAGGAGGAAGGTAATGACTGACATTTTAAGTTGTTTTGCAAGGGGTGGTGTGAGTACATGGCTGTTCACTTGTACATTCTGCCTTATTTCTCTCTCCTTTTCTGTGTTAGAGTGTTGGTGACTTAGCTAACTGTATTAAAAATAGTGTAACTGTAGTGTGTGATGTCCTAAGTGTGTGAGTTGCAACTGTGCATATTGGGCTTCCCAACCAGACAGTAATTTTCATAATACTGGGCCTCATCTTGGGACAAGGACCTTTCAAACCTCAAAGAATTAACAGGGAGTTCCTAAACAATCAATATAATCTACTATGTATTTGAGAGCCTGCCTGCCTGTCTGTTCAAGAACTCCTCCTAAACAGTAAGAGCTAGGACCACCAAATTTGGCATACCTTAAAGCAACGTTAAGGTTTGATTGTGCCAGGAAAATGGGATGCGCCTGGAATGGGATTGCTTCTCATAAAACTACACAGAAAAGAGACAGAATCTCCAAGCAGGTGAAAGGACCTGGCTGGTGCTGCCCCTCCCCTCTGTCCAGGACTGCGCTAGCCCCAAACCTCTCACTCCCAGGCACCCTTTAGGCAAGGGAGGGGTGGGCTGAAACTTCCTCCCCAGTTATATGGGAACATTGCTGTCTGTTCCCCTTCATCAGAGAATGAGGGGAAAATGCACAATTTGCTGCATTCATCAGTCTGGCAGATCAGGCAACAGTCAGGTGTGTCAAGTGCCAGCAGTGATGATGTGTCAGGGCATTCATGGCCAAGTGTACCCCAGGAAGCCACACAAGCAGGGAGAGGAAAGGGTGGGTCCAGAGCTGGAGCAGAAGAGTCCAGGCAAGAGCCACTTGAACTGGAACTCACCCACACCTCACTATGTTTGGTTACTGTCCCCTGAAAGCTGAGCCTGGGCAGGGAACGAGCTGCTGCTGCCACCCCTCCCCATTCAGGCCGTGTCTCAGCCAGCTGGTGTCCCACTTCCCATGCATGGCAGCCAGGGAAAGCAGCTGAATGCAGAGTGCTGACAGGGAGGGGTGGGGCAAAGAGGGCAGTTGCCCCAGGGCCTGATGATTCAAAATGGCCCTGGCTCCCAGCCCCTGTTGCTGCTTCTTCTGGAGTGGCAGCAGCTGGAATCCTGGGCCTTTTAAATCACCACCAGAGTGCTGCATGGCATGCTCCTGGCAACTCTCAAGTCTGGCTGTGGGGTGAGGGGGCCAGTGGAGCAAATTCCGGGAGGCACTGAGGGCTGACGCCTAGCCTTGTGCCTTCTGCCTGAGGCCCTGCCACTTCCAAGAGTGCATAGATGCCCCCCCCACACTGTATCCAGGGGCCCAGCAAGTCTGTTGGTGCACACTGGCCAAATGTGTTGGTGGGGGGGAGGGAGCTGGCGCAGTGGGAGTACAGAGCCCTTCCCCTTTGCTCCCCCCACACAGGTAATATGGGGGTCTTGGGCTGGGGGCAGGGTGGAGAGAAAACACAGGAAGGTCATGTGTCCTTCCCTTTGCTGGGTACTCCTACACCATGGGGAGGCACCAGTCATATCTGACAATGTTTCAAAGTTGCCTTCCATGGACTCCGTCCTACAGGTGCTGATTGCTCTGATCCTGATCCAGAAAAGCATTTTAGCTCACATTCAGTTTTAAACATACAGGTAATCAAAATCCTGCTTGGTTTTTGGTAGGAATTGAGCATCACTTTGAAAACCCTAGTGTTAGGATTATTGGTTCAGTATTAATTGCTTAACAGTGTGTCTCTTCACCCTTGGTAATTGCATCTAACCAATCACCCCTTTCAATGTGACCTGAGAACTGAATTCCCATAGATACCTTAGAACATCTAGGCCTATTGTAACCTTTTGTGATTATCAGAGAAAATGGCAATTTACAGACCTGATTCTGCCTGATGCAACTGCCAGTCAGTGGAACGCCTATGCCATGTCTTCAGTAAATGGAAGATTGACACTGCCGCGATAGATCTTCTGTAGTTCAAGTTAGTAAGTGTAGTTAAGACTTGCTAAATCCAACTCAGAGGGCTCCCCTGTCAGCGACTGGTACTCCTGCTTCTGTGAGGAGTAAGGAAAGCTGACAAGAGTGTTTGCTCCCGTTGGCCTCCTGCTGTGGGGATGGCGGGGAAATTCAAAACAAGGTACAGTCGACTCCAGCTACATAATTAATGTAGCTGGAATTGTGTATCTTGATTCAACCTTCCTTTTTAAGGTAGACCTGGCCCTAGTCTCTTCAATGAGATTTGGATCAGAGCCCCAGATCTCTGCTCTTATGTGAAGTCTAGTTAATTTTAATGTCCCAGTTCTGTATCAAGACCCACTTTGCATGGGGGCCAGAGCTCATGCTAACAATCACTGATGCAGGACTGAAACTTTAGATCAGTAATGGGCAACCTAGGCTATTGAGCAAGCTGCATGAGTGGCCCTCCTTTGTCTCAGTGGGCTGCAAGATTGATATGGGTCATATACACGAACCATGACCCCAGGAATAGGATTTAAAATATTAATTCATGGCACGCTGAATATTTCAAAATAAGCAGAAATGCTTTAATCATCAACTTCAAATAATAAGAAAGGAAACATTGACACTTACTTTACAACACATCATACTCAGTGTGACTTTTGGTTGGATCTGTCCTCTACACGCTTTCTTAAATTAGGAGTAAGGAATGTACAGAGCCTCAATTCAGCATTGAGATTTCCATCCATTAGTCTGTTATACTGCTTGCATTTGATGTGCCCCAAAGAGGAAAAATGTCTGTTCACACGTGTATGTTGATCCAAAAAATTGACATCAGCTTTGCAATGCAGTGCCAAAGAACTAGACCAGGAGTATTCCACCAAAATTTTCATAGACCTTTTCTCTTTAGCTGGTTAATTTCATCTTCCTCCAGGGGAAGAAATATGAATTAATTCTTCCTCAAACTTCCTTTATATTAATCACAACCCTTTGACATACTACTTCACATTTGCTCAGGTTAGATTCAAATTGATTTGAGAGAAATGAGAAGAATGGCTTCAGCACTCCCAGAGAAGAAAAGCGGGTCTCTGTATATAGCACTTGTATGTGAAAGATGGATCATATCCATTTCTCCTTGAACAGATTGTTTGACTAACTTTTTTTTTCAAATTTGGGAAGTGAGTATATTCACATGAAAGTAACCGAGCTGACATTAACTTCAGGTGTATCATGAATTTTCTGACACTAGTAATTAATGTGGGCAAGAGATGATTTCCCCCCTGCAACATCTTGTTCAGTACATTCAGGTGGCCAGTGATGTCAATGAGAAAAGCCATATGCAAAATCCAGTTTTCATCTTCAAACTCTGAGTACATTTGAGGTTTCTGAGCAAGAAACAGTTTGATTTCTGGTAGACATGCCAGAAGGAGGTTCAGTACTCTACCATGGCTTATTCAGCACACTTTAGTGTGCATGACAGGTCTCCACATTCTGTTTCAATTTGGTCCACAAATTCCACAAACTGATGCCGATGCAGAGGGTAAGAATATATGAAGTTAACAACCTGGACCACTTTGTCCATTACAGCTTTCAATGTGTTCCCCTTGCCATGTTTAGCTCAGAGCACTTCTTGGTGTATTATGCAATGTCCACCAAATATGTCAGGGATACAAGCTTTCAACAAAGCCACAAGTTCGTGGTGTTTTCCTGTCGGGGAGGGGCAGCCATCTGTTGCAACTGATACAACGTTTTCCAAAGGTAACTTGTGCTCTTTGAAAAAAAAATCAGTAATTGTTGCCAAAAGTGCTGAGTCCTGTGCTTGCCTGTGTATTCCCAAGAGATCTAAAAATTCTTCTGTCATGTTCAGGTCACTGTCAGCACAATAAACCCATATGCAGAGCTGAGCAAAGTCATTAATATTTTTGCATTCATCCAGCGCTATACTAATAACAATGCTTGAACGTACAGTTCTGAAAAGCTTCTCTGCCAGATCGGCAGCTTCGTCTTGCACTCTGCAACTCACAGTACACTTGCTGACTTGCAGACATTTAACACGGTTAATTATTTCCGCTTGGTTTTTGAATCCATCAAATAAAACATCTGAAGATTCAATGATGCATTGTTTCACTGACATACCACATGAGAATGGCTTTCCGTTTTTTCCAAGCAACCAAGCAATACAAAAGCTAGCCAGTGTCACTGTGTCACTCTGATCTAATGATTGCTTAAGGACCCACTTCTGCATTTCCAGGGCTGCCTTCAGCTTGGAAAGCTGTCGAGCACATTGGGCAGAATCTACTGGAAATTTTGCTACGTGAGTGGAACGGTGTTTCATAATGTCTACTAATGCTATATTTTTTGGAACTGATATCGCCTTATTGCAAATTAAGCAAAATAGCCTTCCTTTCTGTTCAGCAACAAAGCAGTCTTGCTCCCAACTCTCTTTTACCAGTGTTCCCTCATCACTGACTTTCCTCTTTTTGGCTGCTACTTTTATGCTTTTTGATTTTGCACTTGATTCTCTTTCTTTATCAGGCCTTTTCAACACAAAGTGATCCATTATTAGGGGCAAATTAAGTTACTGGCAAAAGTAATATAAAGAAGTGGAGGGAGCACACAGCTCTCATAATGTTGTGTGCATTTAGCATGCACCTCACATGTCCCCTTACTTTAAATGAATGTCACTTTTCATTTGCCAGGAGCTGCTCGACTTTCCCCTCTACTCTAGGCCCCATCCCAGCTCCATCTCCACCCGAGGAGGCTGTGAAGGCCAGGACTCTATTAGGGTTTAAAAAAGAGCTTGATAAATTTTTGCAGGTTAGGTCCATAAATGGCTATTAGCCAGGGATAAAGTATGGTGCCCTAGCCTTCATAACAAGGGCAGGAGATGGATGGCAGGAGATAAATCACTTGATCATTGTCTTCTGTTCTCCTTCTCTGGGGCACCTGGCATTGGCCACCGTCGGCAGATGGGATGCTGGGCTCGATGGACCTTTGGTCTGACCCAGTATGGCCATTCTTATGTTCTTATGTTCTTATCTCTTCTCTCAAATCCCCACCCGGCCTCTTCACTGTCTCCTCTCCCAAGTGCATCTTGTCCCTGCTCCTTCCCCTATGGCACTATGGAATAGGGATGTAAAGGACTAGTTGACAAGCTTGTCAACTAGTTGTTCCCCCTCCCCGCTTTGCTGCCTCTATCAGAAAGAAGCCACAAGGGGGGGGAGAGACAGGGTACTTCAAAGTGGCCGCTCCATTGGACCCTGGGGCCAGACCCTGGGCTGCACACGGTGCTGCGGCTTTGAAATATGCCATGGGAGTCCAGTGTCAGGCTCCTCCTGGCATTTCATAGTGGCAGCACTGAGTGGAACCTGGGGTCAGCTGGGGACTCCCCCACTGACCCCTGGCTCCATGCAGCACTGCAGCTTTGAAATGGTGGGAGGAACCCACGGTGGTGTTTCAAAGCGGCAGCACCACATGGAGCCCAGGATCAGCTGGGGACTCCCATGCTGCCTGACTCTGGGCTCCCTTGGTAGCGTTTCAAAGTGGCAGTGCTGCATGGAGCCCGGGGTCAGTTGGGGACTCCAGGGTCCATGTGGTGCTGCCACTTTGAAACACTGCGGGAGCATGGAATCAGGCTCCCCGTGATGTTTCGAAACAGCAGCGCCATGTGGAGCCCAGGGACTCCCCAGCTGATCCTGGGCTCAGTGCGGCACTGCCACTTTGAAACACCATCACAGGAGCCTGGAGTCAGGCTCCTCAGGGCATTTCAAAGTGGAAACGCTGCATGGAACCTGGGGTCAGTGGGGAGTCCGCAGCTGACACTGGGCTCCACTTGGCACTTTCGCCTTTAAAGTGTAGCAACAGTCCTAGGGCTATTTCTACACTTCAGAGGTGGAGACACCCTATCGACTAGTCAAATGGATTAACCAATTACCCACAATTTAACATCCCTACTCTGGAAGTGCTGGGAGGGAGGGGAAGGAGAAAACAAGTGTGGGACTCCCAGTACACAAGAGGCATGGGAAAAATACTCAGCAAAGGGGTGCAGGGTCTGCATATGGAACCCCAATGGGTCGCAGGTTACCCACCACAGCTTTAGATTATCAAACTGAGTGACTTTGTGGTTTGGGAAGGAATTTTCCCCCAGGTCAGATTACAGAGACCCTGCAGATTTTTTGCCTTTCTCTGCATTTGGGTCACTTGCAGATTTTAAGTAGTGTAAATGGTGGAGTCTCTTTAACTTGAAGTCTTTAAATTATGAATTGAGGACTTCACTAACTCAGCCAGAGGTTGGGGGCCTGTTACTGGAGCAGGTGGGTGAGATTCTGTGGCCTGCAATGGGCAGTTCAGAGTAGATGATCCTAATGGTCCCTTCTGACCTTAAAGTCTAGGAATGTTTTAAAAACACCTTGCTTACTTTTTGACCATGAACATGTAAAAATGTAGATGAGTAATTAAATTATTAATGTTATCTTCTTGATTGACCAAGACGAATTCCATACAGAAGGAAAAAGTTATTTTGACCCCAAAAGATTTAATGCACAAAGTTGCAAAGAACAGATCATAGAATCATAGAATCCTAGGGCTGGAAGAGACCTCAGGAGGTCATTGAGTCCAGCCCCCTGCCCAAAGCAGGAGTAATCCCAACTAAATTATCCTAGCCAGGGCTTTGTCAAGCCTAGACTTAAAAACCTCTAGGGATGGAGATTCCACAACCTCTCTAGGTAACCCATTCCAGTACTTCACCATCCTTTTAGTGAAATAGTTTTTCCTAATATCCAACCTAGACCTCCCCCACTGTAACATTGCTCCTTGTTCCGCCATCCGTCACTACTGAGAGCAGCCTCTCCATCCTCTTTGGAACCTCCCTTCAGGAAGTTGAAGGCTGCTGTAAAATCTCCCCTCACTCTTCTCTTCTGCAGACTAAATAAGCCCAAATCCCTCAGCCTCTCCTTGTAGGTCATGTACTTCAGCTCCCTAATCATTTTGGTTGCCCTCCACTGGGCCCTCTCCAATCCGTCCACATCCTTCCTTTAGTGGGGGGCCCAGAATTGGACGCAATACTCCGGATGTGGCTTCACCAGTGCCGAATAAAGGGGAATAATAATTTCTCTAGATCTGCTGGCAATACTCCTCCTAATGCACCCTAATATGCCATTAGCCTTCTTGGCTACAAGGGCACACTGTTGACTCATGTCCAGCTTCTCATCCACTGTAATTCCCAGGTCCTTTTCTGCTGAACTGCTGCTTAGCCAGTTGATCCCCAGCCTGTAACAACGCTTGGGATTCTTCCGTCCCAAGTGCAGGACTCTGCACTTGTCCTTGTTGACCTCATCAGACTTCTTTTGACTCAATCCTTTAATTTATCTAGGTCACTCTGGACCCTAACCCTGCCCTCCAATGTATACGCCTTTCCCACTTAGTGTCATCTGCAAACTTGCTGAGGGTGTAATCCATCCCCTCATTCAGGTCATTAATAAAGATGTTGAACAAAACCGGCCCTAGAACCGATCCTTGGGACACTCCACTTGAAACCGACCATCAACCAGACATCAAGCTGTTGATCACTACCTGTCGGGCCTGACAATTTAGCCAGTTTTCTATCCACCTTACAGTCCATTTATCCAATCCATGCTTCCTTAACTTGCTGGCAAGAATCTTGTGGGAGACTGCATCAAGATCTCTCATTACAAAATAGTCCTTTCAGGTTTTCCACTGTTGCTCCTAGCTCTTCATCTTCAATATTACAGAGCACCTCGATTGCCTAATTACAAATTCCCACAGTAGTACAATTGGGCAAAAAATGATTTTCTGAGATTTAAATATGAACAAAACATCCATTTCAGAAATTAAGGGCAGTTATTCAGAGGCAGTTGCTACAGCAACATCAGCTGTTCACAGAAAGACAACTGATAAATAAAAATACAGTGCTTGGTGGTGGTGTTTTGGGGATCTCAGCTCTGCTACAATCCTATCCTTCCATTTAGCAGGCATTTAGCATTTTCCGCCTCTGACACACTGTACCTCAAAGTAGCACCCTATAGCCCTCAGATATATCATTGGTATGTGGGTGTGACATTTCATGCAAAACATACCTTGAGAAGTATCATATGAAAGGTCATGATCTGTTGAAATGCAGGGTTCTATCAAAAATGTGTGTAAAACATTGTCTTAGGAAGTATGAGATTCTGCTATCATATTGAAATATGTTGTGTCTCTGGGAGATGCCCACAGCTAGCTCTCCAGCGGGAATAAAAGAGGTAACACACACCCAAATGGGCATTAAGAACCATCATGAGCCATTGACAACCAAAGGAATTGCAAACAAGGTAATTATGTTTTAGCCTTACCATTGGGTTTGTCTCAAGTGCTTGGGGAATCTCCTGAGATTACAAAGGATGGTGCCAGTCCACTATTTTTTGACGAAGTGGCAAACTAATAGATGAGCTTGCATTGTTCAAGAGAAGCTTTGAGCAGTGTAAGAGGGTACATTTCTGCTGTGCGAGGCTTGGGGGGATTTGCTGGTGTGTCCCCCATATAGTTCATGAGTGGCCTGGTGAGAATTCATGCAACTTAAGTGTATCTGTGCATGATGGTGTCCAAGTGATCACAATATCTGCAAAGTGTCATGAGAGAGACAGAGAGAGGCTGAAGAGAATTAAGGGGGCACAATGGTCCCAGAGTTCCAGATTGTGTCTCAGGGATTCCATCACCCCCCTCCACGGAAGGCAGTCCTCTGATGTAGAGCTAGCTATCTTTACGCCACACACTCCTTGCACGTCCCACTCTCTTCTTCCTCTGCACACGGAGTCACATATTTGCTAGCTTGTGAAAAGCAGGTGAGCATCAATTACTTTTCACTTGATTAGTTTATGTACCACAAAATGCTTTCCACTCTTTGGATAAGCAACTTCCATATTGTTTGTGCTGTTTTATAAACGAAAAAAAAAGGCTTGAAAAACAATGTAAAGGAAACGATATCCACTGGGGTGTTTCTAATGGTAATACTATGCGTAGCTATTAGTGCTAAAGGCACATCTTATATTCTGGAGTGTTAAAGTTCTGATCTGGGAAACATAGGTATTTATGTACCTTAGTGTAGCGTACCTTATTTAAGATGCCAAAATGACTTCGTAGGTTTATGAAACCCCAAATCAGTACTGGCTGTCCCAATTTTGCATATGTTCTTGAATGTTAAAACTCTGTTAAACTTGTAAAATAGTTCTTGTGCAGAACGTGGCATGCGCTGCACAGTGCACATGATGGTGTGGTGTCAAATAACTAATCAGTACAGATGATCCATATAACACACTTGTGAGCAACACAACCATCCCAAGCCCTGGCCAAGAATCTTTTATAACAGTGACTCCTGAGCAGTGGTCCCTGGTCCACCAGTGTTGTGCAGAGCATTTCTCAGTATCTTGTGTAAAGGGGCTGGGCACTTAGGGCTGGCTTTCTTTATCCCTATCTGCTAAGTCTCATTAAAATAAGTTTTCAGTACATTCAGTACTTTTCTATCATGAGTTTTGAAAGTAAGCAATTGCTGTAGGGAAGTTATTGAATCACCATCAGGAAGCTAAGTGGTTACTACAATTATGAACACATTTTTTCTATTGAGCTGTAGTCCACACTATGAAAAAAGCTTGCAAATCTCTGCTTTATCCCACAATGCACCATGAAATACTGTACATGTACAGTGTGAAATCTAGACTCCATTGAAGTCAATGGAGCGAAGATTTCACCCTGCTTAGTGGCTTTATATCTGAACCTCTGCTGTAAATCAGCAATTCCACCAAAAGCAACAAAGCATAAGTCAATGACTGAGCACTACTACATGTTAAAATGTAATTTTAGTTAAATTAATTACCAGACATCTCAACTTATTTATTAAACACAATAAAAAAACTGGGCAAACAACTCCATATTTGGGTCTTGTCCTGGATGAGTTCTAATTCCACAGAACTCAAAAGTGGGTAATTTAATCCATCAAATGTCTTTTTGGTGAAGAAACCAGATGTAAGTATAAAGTCCTGGGTGTTAGTATCATCATTTTCACGGTGATTTGCCTTCCATAAAAGGAGTAAGGTACATATTTGTATTTGTGCAAATCATATTTAATCGCATATAAAGATGGGGAGTCAATTAGCTTCATCTAACACTGTATTATGTGCAATTTTAAAATATCAATATCAAAACTTCTGTCTTCTAGCTAAATTTATGAGATCTTCTCATTTTTCCTGATATTTTATGTAACAGAAAATCTTTTTATCCCATGAAAAGTGTAGCTTGACACATAACTACATGAATTTAAAAGTTCCATCCAATGATTCACAAATATTTTTGTCTTTGTAATCTTTAATGAGACATTATTTACCTCTCCAGACATTGGAGAGGGTGCCTTAATTTTGCGTATGTCAGCTTTGAGGCTACCATTGCTGACAACACTACACTAAAACAGTGGATCTCAGTCTTTCCAAACTACTGTGTCCCTTCCAGGAGTCTGATTTGTCTTGCATACTCCATGTTTCATCTCACTTAAAAACTACTTGCTTACAAAATCAGACATAACAATACAAATAAGTGTCACAGCACACTATTCATGAAAAATTAATTATTTTCTACTTTTACCATTTAATTATAAAATAAATCCACGGAATATAAATATACATTTTAATGTATAGTTTCTAGATCAGTTTAAGTAAGTCATTTTTTGTATGAAATTTGTTTTTACTGACTTTGCTAGTGCTTTTTATGTAACCTGTTGTAAAACTAGGCAAATAACTAGATGAGTTGATGTACATCTGGGAAGACCTTTGCCTACCGCAGGGGTAAGCATACCCCTGCTTGAGAGCCATTGCCCTAAAGCAGTTTTTGTTCTATCTGTGATCAAGGATGTGAATTATCAGTCCCCTGTTCAGTGACCCAAATGTGCCCTCTTACTGCTTGCCTTCCAATTCACTGTTAAACACAAAATGATGTAAAGAGTGCAGTAGATACTGTATATTTGGATCTAAGTTATTTAATATAGTTCCATATAATAAATCTCATTGGGAATTAAATCATAAAAAATATACCCACAGAGGTGTGATTTTCATAGATATAAAATCATACTCTTAACACACATGTTACTTATGCTGAGATTTGTAATGTTTTTACTGTTTTAAACCCATCTGTGGTGCTTGTAGTCTCAAGATGGTCTTGTAATATTTTAACCAGTTGCTGATTGCTATTGAGCAGTTTAAACATTGCAGCTGGTGATTGTTACATGACTAATTGTCCACAGAGTATTAGAACATGTCTTTGTTTGTAGGCATATAATTAAAATGTTTATGCAATGCAATGTAGTTGTAATTGTTACGAACATGGACAAATCACAAAGTAATTTGCGAATATGTCTATTAAACTCCTTATGTTGTAGCATTATTCATAGAATGTACGATGTAAATTTTAAAGCATATTTTTCTTCAGTAAAGAAAATTAACATTAACTGATTTATGTTAATTTATAATAATCTGATCCATTCTTTATTTTGAACAGTTTCAAATGTGACACTGGTATGATGGGGTGCAGTCACAGAAGACCACCTGGATGATCATGTCATTGACACCCGCCTTCTTGCTCTCTGAGTTTCCCTACCATCCTGTCCTATTGAGCCAGATCCTCTGGTCTCCCCCAGACAAGGCATAGAGTTGGGGTTAACCACCTCCCTGCAGAGCAATGCAGACACTGAACCATTTCATCTCTGGGGGTATGTCCACACTACAGTGTTATTTCGAAATATCTTATTTTGAAATAGTTATTTCGAAATAATGTGTCGACACACAAAAAGCATTTTGAAATAGCACTTTGCTATTTTGAAATAGCGTGTCCACACTGAGTGGACTCTGAATCGCATTTAAGGCTGGCCGGAACCAGTTCCGGCAGGGCACCAGGTACGGAGTTACTGGACACGTCTAGACTACATGGCTCCGTCGACGGAGCCATGTAGATTAGGGTTGTAGGCAAAGGGAAATGAAGTGGCGATTTAAATCATTGCCGCTTAATTTAAATTAAAATGGCTGCTATGCTGTGCCAATCAGCTGTTTGTCGGCACAGTGCTGTAGTCTGGATGCTCTGCAGTCGACATCAAAGGCATTTGTCGACCTCCCCAGTATGCCTCATGGGATGAGATTTACCAGGGAGGTGGACAAATGCCTTTGATATCGACCTCGGAGCGTCCAGACTACAGCACTTGTGCCGACAAACCGCTGATCAGCACAGCGTGGCAGCCATTTTAATTTAAATGAAGCGGCGATTATTTAAATTGCCGCTTCATTTCCCTTTGCTGAGTAAACAAATCTACTTGGCTCTGTCAACGGAGCCATGTAGTCTAGACGTGCCCACTGTGTGGGGCTGCTGTCTGAGGCTATCTGAGTTCTGTGCTTAAAGGAAGCCCCCCCGGACAGCCAGTTCTCAGGTTTCCCTGCTTGCTTGTCTACCTTGAAGAGGGACAGCAAAGCATTTTGTCTCTGCGTGCTCTGGTTGCCCTCACTGGGGACACCACAGCACTCTGCAACATGTAGCCAGATCTGCCCCTGGGCACTCTGGTGCTTCTCTTGGACACATTGGTGTGAGCCTGGCTGCACTTTCTGCAGGCTGCCATCCGGGGGGTCCATCGGTGGGCTATCAGTATCCAGGAGGCCATGTGGGAGAGCTTCCACCCTGAGGAGCACTAAGAGCCTCCCGGGTCTGCCCCACTGGGGGCTTGTGCCTCATTCCTCCCTCATGTCCTTCCACTTACCCCTTCCTAACCCCCCTTCCTGATGTCAAATAAAATACACGTATTTTCATGAACACAAACTCTCTTTATTTAACAAAATTGGGGCAGGGAGGGAATGAAACTCTGGTGAGACTGGGGAAAGGAGATGGGAGAGGGGAGAAAAGAGGTTGGGAGAGAGGAGGGGGAAACCTGGGACAAGAGAGCTGGAAGGGGGAAGCAAGGGGAAGAAGGGGTAGGGGAAGCTCAGGGTTCAGGGTTGGGGGTCTTCCCGGACCAACTTGATTGTCATGAAAACATCCTCCTGGGTTTGCATGTGGCCTTTGGTGGCCAGGATGGCAGCTATCCTGCCATAGATGGCTGCGTTCCTCCATCTAGTGCGGAGATCATGGATGTTGGGGGCATTCCCCCAAACCTGAATAAGGTCCATGATCTCCAGCCTGGACCAGGAAGGCGCCCGCCTTCTCCGGGCCCTGGCAGGCTCCTGGGAGCTGGCAGACTGCTCCTGGGGAGCGGTGGAGGGCTGGCTGCCAGTGGCTTGCTGGCTCATGTTTTGGGGCCACTGGGTCAGGGGCAGTGACTGCTGGGTCTGGGCTGGCAAGCTTGGAGCTGGCACAGGCACTGTGGCCAGAGTCAACCCCTTTAAGGGCTCTGGGGAGGGGGGAGGGAGAGGAGTGTTCTTGGTTGAGGCTGGAGTGGCCACCAGGGCTCCCTGGAAAGGGTTGGAGGCCCCCTATTTCGATATAAGTGTCTATACAGCACTTATTTCGAAATAGCTATTTTGAATTTGGCATTATTCCTCATAGAATGAGGTTTACCAAATTCGAAATAAGTGCTCCGGTATTTCGAATTAATTTCAAAATAGCGGTTTGGCTGTGTAGATGCTAGGAAGGTTATTTTGAAATAAGGGCTGTTATTTCAAAATAACTTTGATGTGTAGACATACCCTGGGAGAATGCAGTTCTAGGGCATAGCACCCAGAAAACCAACCCTCAAAAGGATCAAAACCCCAAATAAATCCATCTTTTTCTGTGTAAAAGTTTTGTACAAGGAAATCTCATGAGGATGTTCACCCTCTTTATCAATGAAAGAGAGATGTGCACACTGGTCTTTCCCTCTAGATAACAATTATTTACACTGAGTCTGATAGTAAACAAAAGTATTTTATTAAATATAAACAATAAGTTTTAAGTGGTTGCAAATGAAAACAGAAAAGTAAAGTAAGTTACTAAGTTAAAATGAAAAGAAAATGCATAGATAGTGCTAATTCACTAAAAAACTTATTGCAAACAGATTCTTACCCTAAGGAGCTGTTCTTCTTCTAGTCGTAATCTTCAGGTGAGAGACTCTTTTACTCTAACCTGGGTCCCCAACTCTTTGTGTCTTTTCAACATTTTTCCAAGCCGGCCAAAGACAAAGGGCCGATAGCTTCCTTTGGCTTAAATAGTCCTTTCCCCACTATGGGAATCTTTTGTTCTACATCCAACCCTCCTTGAAAAATTACCTGGGTCGAAATGGAATCCCAGTGCCAGTTGGTATGGTCACATGTCTTCCTAGGACCAACCACTGCTTAGACTTTCAGGACAAACAAAGCTGCTTACAAGTCATTAAGTTGATCACCAAATTGTTAAGGCTTCTGGGCACCAGTAATGGCTCTCATTAGCACATTTAAAACTATAGTCTCATACTTCATATTTCTAAGTTTACATGCAATAATGATACATGCACCAAAATAGGATATACAGATCCAGGAGACAGTTACATTAACATTCATAGGTTACATGAGGTATTTTGTCCAAAGCATCTCCAAGTTATGCATATTTATATGCATAAGCCAATTAGCATAATGCATGGGGGAGTTGTCACAATGGGTCATCTTATTTTCTATGCTTTCTTTTGTATTTCAGTAAATGAGATAAAGATATTTCTCCTGGGTTTTATCGTCAAGTAAGCTATGACTCTCTGAAACAGAAAATTATCAGACGTATACGGCACACTGCTCTCGCACTTGAATTCTTATGTAATGGTACCCAGATGATTCAGCTTGTTATTTTCTGGTAGTAAGAATTATTATGTATGCAGTTCCATTGCAATTACCTTGGACATTTAAGAATTCTGTGGAAAGATAAAAAATGTCTATTAAATCATGGCTCCTCAACATGCTTGTGATATCTTCAGTGTAATGATTGTTTCACTGTATATTCATTCTGTGGTCATGGAAGACTATAAAGAGTCTGAAAACTAACATTTCTGGCAGCTCTTTTGTGTGCAAAACCCCTGAATAACCTCTATTCACATTGAGAGGAGCTCATTTTTATATATTTAAAAAGAAAACATTTTTACTATTCAAATGAAAATATTGCTACATTGAATGTAGTACTCCTAGATGAAAATGCAATGTTAAAGATGTAATAGATAACTGTAAAATATACTTTAGGTATCAAAATGAATGTGTTTTACTTTTCCCTGCAATGGCTGGTTTCACTTGTGAAGCTCTCACAGAATGCTCACAGCCTGTCACCCTGGAGAGGGAAATCTATTTGCTGTTCAGGCTTCCCATGATATAGGCCTCAATCAAGTTGTAGAAAGACCATTTCTAGGGAAGAGAGGCTGTTAGTTCATCCTCCAAGCCCATTCAATCCTTGCTCTCTGCTAAAAATGCTTACCAGAAGGTTGGTACCAATTGTCACACTAGTTTTTAAGACATGGACATCTTTTCACTGATACATGTACTCAGGCTATAGTTTCTAATTATTCCACTGAACAGCCATCAGATGGCAAAACGTTTTGGCCTGTAACAAACCTGGGCTATTCTGTTACTATTACTCTCAACCGTACAACCTAACGTAGTGTAGATAGCACATATTTTGCAAGATGAAAATCCTGCCTCAAAAAAGTTTTTTGGTAAGATGGACTTTACACATTTTGTTTTAAATTTTCACAGTTTACCATGCTGAATATCAAAACATCCAACTACATTTCTCTCTGTAGAGTCTGTCACTGACTGTAGACAGGCGCTTTGAAAATGTTTGTTTGAAACTAAATATTTATCTTATTTGATGACAGGAAGATATTTAAACAACATAATCATTCTAAAAATGCTTAGACATGCAGGAAATTTAGAAGGAAGAAATAATTAATGTTGCTTTGAACTTAGAATCATGTTGTCATCTGGTTAGTCTCTTCTCATGTGCTAGAGCTAAAGCATCTAAAAGCAACAAAGAATATTGTTAACAATCTTCTCACCAGAATCTTTTTTTCAAACATAAATCAAGGGCTTGTGAAAGATGCTGGATTGTCAGAGCTGGAGACAAAAGATGTCATTTTTTTTGTTAATAGAAAAGGTACAGCAACAGTGTAAACTTCCATACAAACTATTGCAAACTCATTTACCTTTGATCTGGAAAGTCCACCTTGCTGATAAAAGGGTAATTTGTTTTCTATGACCAGTCTTTGTTGTGACTATTATAAATACCAATTATTTTTATGACGTGGAAACCTGGTTTCTGTGAACTAGACTCTGGCTACCAATTCTTATCATGAGGTGGCTTCTGATTATCCTTTCTGACATTAAATTCATAGTAAAATGGATAGAATTTATTATATATTTTGATTTAGAATGGAGTTTGTTAGCAGCATTAAGGTGAGAGACAGTTGAGATCTGTTGTGTTTAGTCAATCAATCATTTAGATGTATATCAGCACTCATCAAAGAAATCATCCCACTGTGCTTTGAGAAACAGTTATTAGGACACGTAGAAATGACTACAAATGTGATTTAAACAACTCAACAGATCTAATTCAGCATAGCAAAGAATTCTAAAGATCATGGGCATAACAAGCAAATGAGTTGGACTATACCCAGAATATCATAAGGGATTCAATGTACATTAAAGAATATGAGGAACCAATTGCCTAACCTGGAAGCTTTCTACTATGAACAGATAAAAAGCAAATACAAATTTTTAAGATAAAGCCAATGAAGTTTAAAAAAAGTGCAATGGGGAAATGTAGGGAATTGGATATAACTGAAATTGCTGAGTTCCGCAAAAGTGGCAATTAACAGCTAAAGTAGCTGGGAGACCAGGTAACAGAAGCATTCCACTATTTAATTTGAAGACTAAAAGCAAGAAGCAAAATGCCACTGTTCTACAAAGACAATATAGGCTTTAGTATTCATCTGCTCCTAAAATGGCAATATCAAGTCTCAACAAATTAGCTTGATGCTTCTTCCATTGAAAGCAGGAGCCAAAATCCCATTAACAATAATAGGAGGAGAAACAGAATGCAGGTAATTGATATTGTAATGACTCTGCAGAGCAGCAAATTCACTGCATTTTTTTCCTTTCCCCAAGGAGTGACTGGGAATAGTAGGTCAGCAGAAAGGTTGCTCATTTTGGAAGGAATCCATCAGGCACCATGAGAGAGGGAGACTGGGGAACTAATGGGAGGGTGGCAAGCTGTAGCTGGCTGGGTACCAGCAATATCAGGATACAGGGTGAACAGCCTATAAACAGGAGCCATGAGATCACCATTATAACTGGATGACATAGCAAACAGAGCTGGGAACAGGGAAGTTTGAATGGGGATCTGTTGAAGTAATAGGGAGGTATGCCCCTGTTCCTTAGAGGCAGTGAGTGAGTCCTTGAGAGTGTTTGCTTGATGCTCAGAAAAGTGGCTGCCGCAGCCATTTCTCTTTCTCCACTGTGAACCCAGTAGAAGGGGAAGTGGTGCTCCACTGCTTCCACCCCGAGCACAATGCCATTGGTCAATTTCTGACCAATGGGAGCTGCCCGATTGAAGAACAGGTAGTACACGAGACACCACTCCCCACTCCCATCAGGCTCTTATTCACCAATTCACATGGCCCCTGGAGCCTCTGTGGGGGCAGGGCAGGCAGGGAAGTTGCCTGAGAACATTGCTGGGCTGTTGGCTGGGAGTCATCCAGCTATACTTGTACCCCTGTACCAAAATGACTGTGGGGAGGATCAGGGGCGGATATAGGGCAGGGCAAGCGGGGCGGCCGCCCCGGGCCCCGCGCTTCAAAAAGCCCTACGCATGCGCCGTGGCAAAGGGGGGTCCCGCAAAATTGTGCTGCCCTGGGCCCCGCAAAATGGTCATCTGCCCCTGGGGAGGATGCTTTAAGAGCTACAGTGTTTTGTTTGATTGACTAAAGAATGTATGTAGTATACAGCTATCATTTCTTTTTGCCAGTCCTAGTAAATCTCTTCCTTCTAGTTAGGCATCTGAGTGCTTAGTGTGACACCAGCAGACTCTACAGTCTAGTGGGCCTTGGAGATGAAGTACTGACAGTGTCTGGCTTGGTAGTAGATTCATTACAATATGATTTTTTAATAACAACCCAGAGTCAAAGCACTCACATAAAATTGTACCTTAGAGATGACAACTAACATACCATATGGCCATAGAAGAGAAATATAAGAGAAGGAACTCTCCATCGGGAGTCAAGATTAAATTAAAATAAATTATTTTTTCATATTGAGGCCACATCTACACTAAAACTGGAAGATCAGATTAAGGTACGTAACTTCAGCTACATAAAATACATTGCTGAATTAGCATACCTTAAGCCGAATTTGGCAACATCTTCACAGAGGGAGTCTCCTCTAGTCATGAGGAGTACTGGCACCTACTGCAGCCACACTCAGCATTTGATTTAGCAGGTCTTAACTAAGCCCGCTAAATCAAACGCCAGATTGATCTCTGGCACAGCAAGTGAAGATGTAGCCTGAGGTTTTTTTAAAGCAGAATTGTATGGCTGAACACAGGAAGTACAGGTTGAACCTCTCCGGTTTGTCACCCTGAGGACCTGACTAGTCCTGAACCAGGTAATATGCCAGACCAGAGGAGGTTAGTGCTGGCCCATGGCTCTGCTTTGCCCCCGCTGCTCCATTGCCCTGCTTACCCCTAGTGGCTGGGGGCTCTACTTTACCTCAGTGCCTCTGCTGTCATTGGAGGCTTTGCTTTCCCCCAGCTGCTGTAGGCTCTTTTTCTGGCCCGAGTCTGCCAGTTTGTTCCAATGAGTGCTCCCACAGGAACATCAACAATGCTAGAGCAGGATGTTGCTGGACTACGGAAGTCTGGATTATGGAAGTTCAACTTGTATAAGTCAGTTAGATCAATGGTTCTCAACCAGGATATATCCACTCAGAGATCTAAGTGGGAGTGCATCTATATTTGCCTAGTTTTACAACAGCCTACATAAAAGCACTAGCAAAATCAGTACAAATTAATATTTCATGCAGTCAATCACTTGTTTACATTTTTCTGTATACTATACTCTGAAATGTAAGTGCAATATTTATATCCTAATTGATTTGTTTTATAATTATATAGTAATGAGAAAATAAGCAATTTTTCAGTAGCATTGTGCCGTCATACTTTTTTTGTATTTTTATGTCTGGTTTTGTAAGCATGTAGTTTTTAAGTGAGATGTAACTTGAGCATACAGAAGACAAGTCAAACTCCTAAAAGGGGTACAGTAGTCTGGAAAGGTTGAGAGTCATTGGGTTAGATCTTCCAATGGATTGACTTTCACAATGAAAGAACTGACAGAGAAATATGTCACTTATGTACATATTAAGTTTTAACTTGATTTCTGCTAAAAACTATTCACTTACAAATAAGAATGCTGATATTAAAAGGACAAGGACAAACATGTGACCTTAAGGAATTTGCATTAAATACGTAAACTAATCAGATGAGCAGCTTACTGATAATGTAACGAAGGACACCTACTGAGGAACAAGAGCTAAACTGGCTTAGGAAAACAAAGTGCAAAGTCAGCCCCAGAGGAAACATTGAATTGACTGCAGGTGGGAGAGCTCCTGCTAACACCAAGATTGAATCTGGTCCTGCACTCCTTCAAAATGTCACACTCTCAAATGTTGATCAATGTTATCTGGGCTTATTAGCTAGAATAAAGAGAATAGCCTCCATTAGCAATCCATAAGTCCCTCCAAGAGTACTCCGAGTGCAAGGCAGTAAACAAAAAGTTAGACTGAAACATCAAAGTCGGACTAGATGTTCTGGTGCTCCCTTCTGGCCTTAAATGCTATGAGTCTATGATTGTGGGGCATGTGCTTGCATCTGGATCTTAATTACTATTTCAACTGATTGAAGAGATGTGGAATACTGCAGCAGGCCTTTTACAAATTCTGTAAGAGAGAAGAGCAGACTACTGGGGTTTTTTGGTCAGATTTGGAACTGCTTGTGGTGGAGTACATAAACCCTATACTAGAGAGGAAAGGGTTAAGGAGCTGCTCTGGGCTCAGGAAGCTCCCCTCTGGGGGGGCAAGGCATGCATAGGCTAGAGGAGAAGTTAAAAGGGGAGCAGAACTTATGGGCAGACAGGGGAAGAGAACAAATCTCAGTCCTTGAGGAAAGGAGCTTCCCAAACACCATTGACTGAAGGGCCCTCCCTGAGGAGTGGGAGGGGCAGATCCCTGACACTCCCTGAAAGCAGAGTTGTAACTAGCTAATTTGGCACCTGAGGCAAGACTGTCCTTGGCGCGGGCAGGGGTGTTGATGTGGCGCGAGGCATGAACGAAGACAGCATAGTAGCTATCTTTTCTGTGCCCCCTCAGCTATGCGCCCGAGGCAAGTGCCTCACTCGACTCGCCCTTGTTATGGCCCTGCCTGAAAGTGAGTCATTCCCTCGCCCTTCCCCCCTTACTCACCCAGCTTGTTTGTGTTACACCTCCTTGCTTTTTGTTTGTGCGCTACATCAAAAAAGGAGAGCCTTAGAAGTGACCTGGCTGGAGGGTCAAGTCAAAGGAAGAAGTGGAGCAGTCAGTGACAGTAAATCCCAGTGGAGAGAGAGAGCTGCCATGCTCTGCCAAGCCATGAAGAGGTGCCCATGCCTAGCTGATGCTTTCATAAAGCTACCTCTGGTTTCTCATAAGGAGAGATGTAAAATGTAAGCTTGGGACTTTTCAGTTTAGAAAAGAGGAGACTGAGGGGGGATATGATAGAGGTGTATAAAATCATGAGTGGTATGGAGAGGGCCGATAAAGAAAAGTTATTTATTAGTTCCCTAAATAGAAGAACTAGAGGACACCAAATGAAATTAATGGGTAGCAGGTTTAAAACTAATAAAAGAAAGTTCTTCTTCACACAGCGTGTAGTCAGCATGTGGAACTCCTTGCCAGAGGAGGCTGTGAAGGCTAGGACTATAACAGAGTTTAAAGAGAAGCTAGATAATTTCATGGAGGTTAGGTCCATAAAAGGCTATTAGCCAGGGGATAAAATGGTGTCCTTGGCCTCTGTTTGACAGAGGCTGGAGAGGGATGGCAGGAGACAAAGCGCTTGATCATTGTCTTCGGTCCACCCCCTCTGGGGCACCTGGTACTGGCCACTGTCGGCAGACAGGATACTGGGCTAGATGGACCTTTGGTCTGACCCGGTACGGCCGTTCTTATGTTCTTATGTTCTTATGTTCTAAGCTAAACATTTACATGTTAGCAAAGCAAAAACAAACAGGGTCCAGAACTCTAATAAATCTAAATGATCTGCACCTCTGTATAAACCAGGAGGCTGGTTCAAAGCAGCAGCTGAAGAAATCTTCTCCCCAAGATCTCCATGGCTGGGGGATGGGTTGCTGTCTCAGGTCCTGATCCATCAACGCATTTAAGCACATTACATTTTAAGGACATGAATAGTCTGCCTTGTGGACACTAGATTCTAGGCACTGGTGCAGCTGTCCGTGTGCAAGCCCTTTGTTATGTTACTTTCTTAGTATGTTACATTTATTTTTGTTCCTTCCTACCACCCAGGCTACCCTGTCACTCATTTCTTTCATATGCTCTTCTAACCTTTCTTTTCTGCTTTTACCTACAGTTGACACAGCCACACTCATCTTCTTTTCCCTCCTTACTGCAGCTCTCAGGTCACCCCTCCCTCCACCAAGGAATATTCTAATCTAAACCCATCAAATAAAACATCTGCAGATTCGATGATGCATTGTTTCACTAACTTGCCATCTGAGAATGGCTTTCAATTTTTGCAAGCAACCAAGCAATACAAAAGCTAGCCAGCATCACTGTGACATTTGCATCTAATGCTTGTCTAAGTACCCGCTTCTAATATTTATCTTTAAAAAAAATTTTTTTTAGCTCTTTCCTTTCATGCAGGTCCACCACTGTATCACTCCCCCTTCCTCCCTGGGCCGGTAGGAGTGTCATTGCACTCAGGTCTAAATCGTTCTTTTACATCTTGTTTTTAAGTGTTTTGTGATAATTGGTGTGTGTGAGGGTGTATGTGGGCTGTTTCTTTGAGCTATAACCTGGGAGTAAAAAGGACTTCTACAAAGAAGGAATTGCATCCTAAGTCAATCATACACTATTATGATTGCTGATTAGATGGAATCTGTAAAACAATCATTTGTGCAAACGTGTCCTTTTAATGTTTTGTTAACATGCTTGCTGTTGACTACAGTGACTCTTTCAGCAGATTGGGGAAGTATCACTTCTCTTGTAGTGTCAGGGTAAGCTCTGATTCTGATATCTGCACCTTCAATTGACTTCTATGAAAACTATGGGTTTTCAGCCGCTTTCAGGGTTAGATGAATGTATTAATTTCCATATGCCTTTATAGATAAGTATAGTATCTAGGAGAGATGAGTAGGTGTATGTTTAAAGAAAAGTGTGTATCATGTGAGTAGTTCTGAACAAAGTACCAAGAGGATTATTCGTCTTCAACTTTTTCATAGCAAGAAATAGAGATAAAGGAAGAAGGACCTCTCCTTCTCTCTATGTTTCTCTCTGCATTGTTTTGAAAATTGTGTCCTTCAACTTATTTCACACATTTGCAGAGTACTAGCATATTCCAGAAGTAGTTTATGAAGTGAATTACATACAAAACATGGTCTAATGAGTCTTAAATGTAAAATTGCAATTAGTTGAGCTACCAGCAAAGGAAAAGATATCAACTTTTTAACATAAATTTCTTACTAAGTAGTGGATGACATCTTGGGTATCTAGATTACTTAATGTCAGTTTTGGTAGTGATTAGATGGTATAAAATAATTACTTGAAAGTGTACGGAAGGCTCATCCCACTCTCAGTGAAATCAGCAAAACTTTCAAAGATTAAAATGGAAGAGACTAGCCCCTAATTTATGCTTACCATGTGGTGCAATTAATGACATGCAGAAAACATTGTTGCACTTTCTATTAAAATGAACAATAATGAACCAGACCAGAAAAAATGTTTTTGTTTCGTTATTTTTATTTGCTTATTTTCAAAGGGAAAACATGGACACCTTTTTAGATAACAATTTTTCTATTTAGACAGAGTAAATACTTAGGCTGTAAGATCTTTGAGGCAGGAACCACTTTTTTCTGTTGCATGTACAGAGACTACCATCCTGAGGTCCTAATAATTGACTGGAGTTTCTAGGTGCTACCACAATGCAAATTATAAATAATAAACAGAAAATGTTTCTCTTAGAATCTGTCTGGATCTGATTTAAGACTGAATACATCACTTACACATATGCAGAGAAGCATATCTGAACTTCAGTGCTCTCTCTGGCATGTCCCCTGTGTCTACTACTCTGTTTAATTGCTGTTAAAAATAGCAGTGATCTTCCAGTTACAGCAAGATGTGTATAAAAATTCTAATTGCATGACTGTGGAAACAGTTGTTTAAAGAATAAACACAATATTTTGATTACTTAATGTGCAATCCTCAATAAAGACCAGGATCCTACTGTGATAGGTGCTGTCCAAACATATGAAGAGCTTATTATTGAAGAAGCTAATTGGCATATAAAACATGGGGGAAGAATGATAAAAGATTGAGATATAATATGGCAAACTCCTCTGGCTTAAAATGTTTGGAATCTGTGCCTACCAGACCATCATTTGCTAGAGAACCCCCAGCACTCTGTCATTTCCTTAATGCCTTCTTTCCCAGTACAACAATGCCACCCACCTGCCCCAGTGAGTGGCAAGACTTGATGGGGCTGTTGGTAATTGGAACAGCTCCACCTGAGCAGGGGAGAACATGTGCTGGGGGATATAGAGTATCAAGCATCTCATTGACTAGTTTGGAAAGGAAGGGAGCTGATTGGTCCCTTGTTTTTCCCTTTTGTTGATTTAAACCCTAGCCACATGGCACCTCATTTTGTGCTGTTCCAGAAGTCCCTGCTGTCTGGGTAGCCTCAGAGCTGTGTTTTATGGATGCTGCAGGTCTGACTACCTATTTTTGGGATGAGAGGGATCTTTTTCTCCCCATAGGGACCAAATTGGCCAAGATATGCAGATGAAGTTAAGTTGAATAGGATTTAGTAATTAGTGATAATACTTGGTAAGGTTATTTGTTGGTTGCAACTTGCTGCTCATTTCCCGTGTGACTACTGTTCTTTCTGGCAACTTGTGCTAAGATCCAGGTAACTTGCAGAGTTAAAGTACAATGTACATTTCAAAGTTGAGTCAGTTTTCTTTTGCCCTTCTCACTACCCCTTTCTCATTTATGGTGTTCTGCCACTTTACAGTGCTTTAGTGGTGGAAGAGTGCAGGGAGTACTTGAAATATACATCTGAGTCTACTTATTTTTAGATTGTCTATTCCTGTTTAGGTCCTGATCCTGCAATTGGATCCATACAGATGGAACTCTCTGCCCAAGGGAACCCCATTGACTGAGTACAGGGCCTGCACTTTCTACTGACCCCACAAGTCACAGGGACCATCTTTCCTATCTCACAACATGGGAAGGGTTAACTAAAATCTAAAACATTTAAAATAAAGGTGTAATCCTTATGCCTAGCAGCAGCAGCCAGGGGTGGGTTCAAGATCTAGGGGTTCCTCTCTACCCATCCAACACAGAACTGGCTCAAGCCCCCACCCAGTAACATGGGAAATTCACACAATGCCCCTGGGCTTGTAATGCTTCCCACTTACAAGCCCAGAGTCTGAGTGTAAAAATGAAACCTTTAATAAAAGGGGTGGGAAGTAGTGTGGAATTAATCTGAGAAAACACCCTAAGGAATGTTCATAACCAAAACCACAGGTAAACATCCCAGCTCAAGTAGTGAGGGCAATGTCCTTTTTCTCTATGGCTCTCAAGTCCAGCAATGCAGATGTCCCCTTCACATGCCCAACCTTTCTCTGCACCCCACTCAGTCACTGCCTTTAGTCAGGGCAGACCAGAGTTCAGAGTTGCATCTGCAGAGTTCACCTTCCCTGCTGAGGTGGGGAGATAGGAGGCATCTCACCACTGGTCACTCAACAGCCACCTATTCTCTGTTGCTGCTCTGCTGGCCATTCCTCACTCCTCTCCATCTCTGCCTGGCTGACTGCTCTTTGCATCTTCTGCTGGCTTGTGGTAGCTTTGGCTCTGGGCCAAACCTAGTGATTTCAGCTCTTGGCCCAAAGCACAGTCCAGCCCCAAGAGATCCCAGCATCCACTGGAGTACATATACATACAAAAGAGACCCCTTATGGAGCCTTTCTTTGACTCTTATAATTGAAACAGTGGGGAGGAACATGTTGAACCAGTCTTAACAGCTCATGCCTGGAGGGCATGCAGTTTGTTGATTCCCTTCTCAGCTTAATCTCTAGGGCTTTGAAAGAGCAGCCTCTGTCCATCCAGACATATTTACACTGATGGGGCTCTCCTTTTAACTGAGTTAAAAACAGTCTGGCTGTGTCTAGACTGACCAGTTTTTCTGGAAAATCAGCTGCTTTTCCGGAAAAACTTGCCAGCTGTCTACACTGGCCACTTGAATTTGCGCAAGAACACTGACAATCTAATGTCTGATCGTCAGTGTTCTTATGCAAATACTATGACGCTCCCGTTCGGGCAAAAGCCCTCTTGCGCAAATGCTTTTGCGCAAGAGGGCCAGTGTAGACAACCCAGAATTGTTTTGCGCAAAAAAGCCCCGATGGCTAAAATGGCGATCGGGGCTTTCTTGCACAAAAGCGCGTCTAGATTGGCCAGGGACGCTTTTCCGCAAAAAGCACTTTTGCGGAAAAGTGTCCGTGCCAATCTAGACGCTCTGTTCCAAAAATGCTTTTAACAGAAAACTTTTCCATTAAAAGCATTTCCGGAAAATCATGCCAGTCTAGACGTAGCCTCTGACTTTTCTGCATTCCCACAATAAATGCAAGCATTGGTGGCCATATCTTACAATTCCTGCATTTACTGTTAACGGAGTTTGGGTATGTCTACACTACAGTGTTATTTCAAAATACCTTATTTCTAAATAGTTATTTCAAAATAGCTTATTTTGAAATAACACGTCTACACGTAAAAGGCATTTCGAAATAGCACGTGCACACTGACTGGACTCTGAATCGCATTTAAGGCTGGCCGGAACCAGTTCCAGCAGGGCACCACGTCAGGACTTACTGTGTGGGGCTGCTGTCTGAGGCTATCTGAGGTCTGTGCTTAAAGGGACCCCCCTGGACAGCCAGTTCTCAGGTCTCCCTGCTTGCTTGCCTACCTTGATGAGAGACAGCAAAGCATTTTGTCTCTGCATGCTCTGGTTGCCCTCACTCGGGACACCACAGCACGCTGCAACATGGAGCCAGAGGCACTCTGGGCACTCTGGTGTTTCTTGTGAATGCGTTGCTGCGAGCCTGGCTGCACTTTCTGCAGGCTGCCATCTGGGAGGTCCAGTGGGGGGGCTGTCAGTACCCAGAAGGCCCTGTGGGACAGCTTCCATCCTGAGGAGCACTAAGAGCCTCCCTGGTCTGCCCCACTGGGGGCCTGTGCCTCATTCCTCCCTCATGTCCTTCCACTTACCCCCCCCCAACCCCCCTTCCTGATGTCAAATAAAATACACGTATTTTCATGAACACAAACTCTCTTTATTTAACAAAATTGGGGGGGGAGGTAATGAAACTCTGGTAAGACTGCGGAAAGGAGGCGGGAGAGGGGAGAAGAGAGGGTGGGAGGGGGAAACCTGGGAGGAGAGAGCTGGAAGGGGGAAGCAAGGGGAAGAAGGGGTAGGGAAAGCTCAGGGCTCAGGGTTGGGGTTCTTGCCAAACCAACTTGATTGTCATGAAAACGTGCTCCTGGGTTCACGTGGCCTTTGGTGGCCAGGCTGGCAGCTATCCTGCCATAGACGGCTGCGTTTCTCCATCTAGTTCGGAGATCTTGGATGAGAGGGGCATCCCCCCCAAACCTGAATAAGGTCCATGATCTCTACCCTGGACCAGGAAGGCACCCACCTTCTCTGGGCCCTGGCAGGCTCCTGGGAGCTGGCAGACTGCTCCTGGGGAGCGGTGGAGGGCTGGCTGCCAGTGGCTTGCTGGCTCATGTTTTGGGGCCACTGGGTCAGGGGCAGTGACTGCTGGGTCTGGGCTGGCAGGCTTGGAGCTGGCACAGGCACTGTGGCCAGAGTCAACCACTTTAAAGGGCTCCAGGGAGGGGGAGAGGGAGAGAAGTGTTCTTGGTTGAGGCTGGAGTGGCCACCAGGGCACCCTGGGAAGGCTGGAGGCCCCCTATTTCGAAATAAGTGTCTACACAGCACTTACTTCAAAATAGCTATTTCGAATTTGGCGTTATTCCTCGTGGAATGAGGTTTACCAAATTCAAAATAAGCGCTCTGCTATTTCAAATTTATTTCAAAATAGCGGGTTGTCTGTGTAGATGCTAGTAAAGTTATTTCGAAATAAGGGCTGTTATTCCAAAATAACTTTGCTGTATAGACATACTCTTTGTGACCCCCACAACACCCATGTTGGTTACAATGGGCAAAACATCATTCTAAAAAATGAATATCTCACAGGCCTAAGCAACCAGGATGTCTTTCCCATTCCAGCTGGCTGTAATGGAAGCATTGATTCAGACCCTCCTTACATTGATTCAGATCCTCCTTACAAATGTAATGATAGATCTGATTCAGCAGACACTGTAGTCAAGGAGAAAACTCCCATAGGCTTCACTTGGTGCCGATCAGGCCCATAGTGTTGAGTAAGGCAGTAGTCTACATGGGTATGTCTACACTAGCCACCATAGTTTGAACTAGGGTGGCTAATGTAGTCATTTGAACTTGCAAATGACTCCCGGGATTAAAATATCCCAGGCTTTATTTGCATGTTCCCGGGCGCCGCCATTTTTAAATGCCCGGTAGTTCGAACTCCCTGCCTGCAGCTACACGTGGCACGGGCTAGGTAGTTCAAACTAAAGCCCCTAATTCGGACTACCGTTACTCCTCATTGCAGGAGGAGTAACGGTAGTCCGAATTAGGGGCTTTAGTTTGAACTACCTAGCCCGTGCCACGTGTAGCTGCAGGCAGGGAGTTCGAACTACCGGGCATTTAAAAATGGCGGCGCCCGGGAACATGCAAATAAAGCCTGGGATATTTTAATCCTGGGCGTCATTTGGAAGTTCGAATGCCTACATTAGCCACCCTACTTTGAACTAGAGTGGCAGTGTAGACATACCCCATGAGTGAGTGTGACAGAATTTTACTGCTTTATCAGTAACCACTACAAGTAATATAAGCACGACGCCATTGCAGAACTCAAAGCCATGGGTCCAACCAGACAGCCACTGAAGTGAACCATGTTCAGCCTTATTTCAACTGTATGTCACTGAAAGTAACATTTCTCTAAGGAGGACAGCATGCTCCTTGCATTTGTGAGACTGGGACCCACCATAAATTATTCTGGGGCATGTTTCCCCAGAATAAACACACTGTCCAATAACGTAATCTAGTTGAAAATATGTGGTAGAAGCCTGGCAAAATGAAAAGTGATTTCAGCATCAATATTATCTCAGTCAGTCATTGCATGTAAAACAACTGTGTACTTGCAGTTAGGAGAATACCACTGGCAGGCCAAAACCCAGATGGGAAAAATGGGAGCAGCTGTGATTTAAACCAGTGTTCCCATGGCAAGAGCTATTTTTCAATACATGTACCTCAAAAGTAACATCTTTTGCATTATTTTTATTTGTATCTATACAGTGGGTTGTCTCCCTCTCATCCCTTTCTTTTCTATTTTTGACGAGGGTCAAAAATAGAATCACCAGATCTGGTTCCTGTAAGACTAGCAAATTGTGTGTCCATAAACATCAGGAGCAGTTCTATAAGAGAGAAAAAAGCTATTATGATTTATTTTAGTTTGTGGTTGGAAAGGGGGAAAAAAACACTATAATAATTTTACAATTGGACATTTTGAAAAGATTTCTGCTTGTTTAGGTTCTAATGGGTTAGAGAGAGAAAAAAAAAAAGATTAGAAAGCTTGCAAAAAAGCAGCATTGGTCGAATGATTACTGCCATGGTAACACAGCCACAGCTTATATCTTCAGAATATGCTTCTTGTACAATAGTAACAATGCATTACTGAAAGCACTGTATTGTTCACCACTGTCTGAATCTCTAAGCTTGAAAATAACTGATGCATTTTCAGACAGCGATAATAGAAAATGGTTTACTTTAAAAGATAATAAATCCATATATTCATTTGGAATCAGCTGCAAAAAAGATTGAAGCTTCAAGCTCTGACATCCAAATCATCAAAAAGCTGAAGCTATGATTCAGGAATCATGTTTTCTAAAAAAAAAATCCTTGTTCAGATTGCAGTAATAAGTAGCGATAACAACAGGACCAAGTCTTTGCTATGCTAGGCAGTCTGCAAACTTAGAGATTTTGCAGTTTTCTTTATTTCAAATTCCCACATGAACAACACAGTGGAATAGATGGTAGGATGGAGAGAAAAACAGGAAATGCCATGTATTTTTTTCATTGATGTTCCCAAAAATAGTGTAAAGGATCAAAGATTGGCAGCTGAAATATTAAGTATTACTGCAAAGCAAATCAGTCTGACTTTTTTGTAATCTGCAGGGACAGGTTTGATTCTAGTGCAGGCAAACCCTGAAGAAACCTAAGGGGCAAAATCTGCCATTCTACTCTGCCATACTACCCAGTTGATCTAATATAACTGACAATTTGAGTAGCTTCTATCATGCCCTTCAAAAACCCTTACTAATTTGGATCAGCCCATTACCATAATGAAAGGGGCAATGTAGTCAATATATGCCAGCACAACCACTCTTCTGCTACCGTCACTTCCAGCCCCCTCATTCCACACAGCACAGTGGATGGGCCCCTTTGGTGTAGGCAGGGCAGTGAAGGAGGACGAACAGGGATGGATTTTAGGCAGGAGGCCTCAACTTTATCAAACTTAAGACATAGTAGAGTCATTACTTACTGGCCTACCCAGAGTCTCACATATCAGGCATTTTAAGTGGTCCCAGTGCAGGCGTTTTAAATGTTTCCATATAACTCAGGGAAGCTTCTCTTCAGCCTACCCAAAGATTCAACTTTGTATTAGTCCTCCCATCTACCCCCATGAGAGGTAAGAGAGGAGAGTTTACCCCTGAAAAGGCCAACAGGCCTTCTTCTATCCCAGATATATAAAGTCCATGAGTAAAATCTCAAGTCTTCTACTTCTGGGGACCATTCTTTTTATTTGCTTCCCCTAGTAATGGGAAGTGGAAATTCACCCCACTCTGGGGCAGGGACAGGTGATATTTCAGGGTTCTGCCAGTGCAAATAGCTTTAAAATTTTTAGTCTCGATAGGAGCCCAAAAGACAACAGCTTCCTGGGAAATGTAGTGAGTTTGTGTGTTTCCTCCTCATCTTGCCCACATGTATGAGGCTTGCAGAGAGCTTTGTTTTCCTAATTTCACTGCTTTCTGGTTTGTTTCTGGGGGAAGAGTAAGATTTTGGCTTTATAGCTCAAAGAATACTTTGTATTATAGCTCCTGGGTAAGGTGGCTGATCTCTAGAACCACAACCACTAAAGTACTCAAGCTATCAGTCTCCCTTTTAACAGAGGGTGAGGTTGAAGGCATGGTATTTTAAGTTAAATCTACTTGAATCTGGAGTTAACTTATTCCCTTGGTCCACTTCAGCTTGTGTTTGCTGGCCTTATATCTTCTCTTCCAAGCTTCTCCTGGAATAAGAGCTACGTTGTAGTACTGAAAATTTCTCTTGGTTTGGAGCAAGGATGGGCAATAAAACAGAGGCAGTTCAACAGGGTTAGCCCCTGGTGGGCCAAGGCTGCTATATTTTCTTGTGCTTCCATTGACATGGGCTATTGCAGCTCCCATGGATTGCCGTATTCATCCAATGGGTGTTGTGGGAAGAGGTGTTCCAGTCTGCACTGCTTCCTGTACCTCCATTTACCGGGAATGACGATCCATGGCCAACAGGAACTGCAAGCACCCATTCCTGAGGAGGTGTAGGTAAATATAGCAGTGGTGTCCCACCATGGGCTAAACCTGGAGAACTCAATCCAGCCCATGGGCTGGTATTTGTCACCACTGGGTTGGAGGACTTCACCTACTGGATACTGCTTCTAGTTATTTTGTTTACTTCTGTACATATGCCCAGAGCAGGGAATGGACATTTCTTTAACTTACATTTTTAAAATAAAACCTGAGTAACTGGGGGAAAGAGGAAGGCATATCCAAAAGTGTATTGCATGGGATGTACCCAGTGTGACTGAGTGTGACAGCTAATGGGCCTGATTCTCTGCTGTGCCCAGCTCTTATTAAGTATGTTGTAATTGCATTGGACTCTGATTCTCTGGTTAGCTCCAGATGCAGGTTAGGTTGGGGGCTGCTGTAATCTACACCAACTCACAATGGTTCCCAGAAGTCCGTTCATTAGCTGGAGATGGCTGGACTGCTTTAAGTGGCCTTCTAGTCCAGCTCAAATGTTGTTTAATCAAAAGTTTTAGCTGGCATCCCAAGTAAATAGGGTTATATTGCATGTAGTGTTAGTGCAGATGAGGAAATGTTGACTTCTGGGATTAAATGGAATAATTGAGAGAATAGTGATGCAGCAAAACCATTGTTCTTGTGTAATCATGTTGAGCACTGCAGGTTATCCTGACTCAGCCTAGGCCTTACGTCCCGTATTTGGACTCTCATTGGGTTACATTTCATATTTGTTACCATCATATATGCTTTGGTTACATGACATGACTCCAGTTCTAGATAATATTCAGAATTTTATTAGCTCACACTCCAGTTTGTCCACAGCAGTAATTTTATACTTGAAAGAATTCTACCTACTCTATTTAATTGGAGGCATTTAGGCTAATCTTATTTATGTGAAAAGTATAATCAAATTAACTGTGCGCTCAATATTAATAATTAGAACTTTTTTAGTTAGCCACAGGCTCAGTGAAATACACACACACACACACACACACACACACAGATACTATATCCATTCTCTGATCAGCTATTGGTTAATAATTTTTTAAATTTAGAACTTGATATTTGATTTAAACTTATTTTGTTTTTAGTTGCTACTCATGGAAATGGTATACAGGATACCTACTTATCACTTGCACATTATTCATGATCTAGGAAAATTCGTGTAACTTCTATTATGATGACTAATAGAGATGGGTGTTGGTATCTCTGGCCTGGATTCAGTCCATTATTGAAACGGATTCCTGCAATGCATCCCTAAGGGGTAGAACTGCATTGCAGAGCTTACTTCAGGATCAGGGTAGAGTTGATCTGGAACTGCACTTCCCCAAATTTGGGAGGTGTTTGTATTTGGCATTTTGTTGACCAGAGTTTATTTTATTTAAAAAAACCCAACCCTTTCCTTGTGCAGGTATATTAAAAGTGTTTCCTTGAAGAATCATTAACCAGGACTAATTAAACAGGAGATCAATCTAAAATAAAAGATTAGGAGTAGGAAAGGCAAATTTTTCAAGTGATGCCACTTTTCTTTGCATTGTCTTTATTTATTATATACATGAAACAGGAGCATCCACAGTGATGTCTACACTTGTGCACATTCATACGCAGGTAGTTGACCATGTACATGATCACATGTATTCCTCATAGCCATGCTAACTGTCTACGTATGCTGTTCTGGAAATGGGTATATGCTGTGTAAGTGCATACACTCTGGCTACAGTGCTATTTTTGATATGCAATGTTAGCACTACCATTGTGTGCCACAGGAGACGCTCTAAGAACTGCCTTGCTGTGTGAGTGTTGTTGGAAGTGTCCCTCATCTTCACACATTTGCCTTTGGTAGTTTTGGCTCCCCTTTCCTCTTGCCAAACTGAATGGAAAACATGGTGCAATTGGACAGTAATCTGGTTCTGCTCCTGCTTCCTATTGCAGAACAAATATTCATATGGTAGAGCAAAAGATTGATGAGATTCTGAATGGAAACAGGGTAGAATTTTCTGAAATTATGTAGCTCTAAACTGTGTACAGCAGCAAGATACAGGTAACATTTTTTTAAAATTAAAGTGCTTACAATGTTTCAAGGGGGCAGTGGGTTCAGTTCCATTCTAGAGGGCTCTATTATGAGGGTGTCACTTTTTTTTAAAAGGCTGGCCGTCATTTCGAAAAGATAATGGTTTTCGAGTGGCCAGAGTGGAGGCTTTCCAGACCTGTGTAGGTGGTCCAGTAATCTATGCTGGATAGGTGTTTCTGTTAATGAATACCCCTCTACATAGAGTTATAGTCATAGAATACTCGAACTGGAAGAGACCTTGAGAGGTTATCAAGTCCTGTCCCCTGCACTCTCAGAATGTCCCAGTACCATCTGTATCAGCCCTGACAGGTGTTTGTCTAACTTGCTCTTAAATATCTCCAATGATAGAGATTCCACAACCTCCCTAGGCAATTTATTCCAGTGCTTACCCACCCTGAAAGTTTGGACATTTTTCCTAACATCCAGCCTAAACCTCTCATGCTGCAATTTATACCTGTTGCTTCTTATCCTATCACCAGAGGTTAAGGAGAAAAATTTTTCTCATTCCCCCTTTTAGGTACTTGAAAACTGTTATGTCCCCTCTCAGTCTTCTCTTTTCTAAACTAAACAAACCCAATTCTTTCACTCTTTCCTCATAGGTCATATTTTCTTTAATCATTTTTTGTTGCTCTTCTCTGGACCTTCTCCAATTTCTCCATGTCTTTCCTGAAATTTGGCACCCAGAACTGGGTACAGTACTTCATTTGAGGCCTAATCAGAGCTGACCTTATCTGTGAAGACAGAGGCAAAAAAGCATTGAGCACTTCATATTTAACCACCTTATCTGTTACTTGGTTATTTTCCCCACCCCCAGTAAAGGTCAAACAGTTTTCCTATCCTTCTTGTTGCTAACATACCTGTAGAAATCCTTCTTGTTATTCTTCACATCCCTTGCTAGCGGCAACTCTAGTTGTGCCTTGGCCTTCCTGATTATACCTCTGAATCCTCGAGCAATATTTTTATATCCTCCCTAGTCATCTGTCCAAGTTTTCCACTTCTTGCAAGCTTCTTTTTTATGTTTATGCTCACCCAATTTTTCTCTGTTAAGACAAGCTGGTCACCTGCCATATTTGTTATATTTTCTGCACATTGAGATGGTTTGTTTCTCAATAAGACTGCTTTAAAAGACAGCCCACTCTCCTGGGCTCCTTTCCCTCACATTTACTGTTACTAGTGCAGTTGTAGCCTTAGATTGAGAAAGGGATGTATGAAAGATTTTCAAAGAGAAGCATTGCATGCCATCCAGGCAATCACTGGAAAACAACTTCCAATTTTTGGTTAATTCCTTGATCAAAGATAGCAGCTATGCATGTTTTCAAATAACTGTTTGCTGAAATAAATGCATTCAGAAATGCATGGCATGGTTATTAGTTTCTGGAATGCTAATGTTGTCTTGCTCAGCAAAAGCTCAACTAATAAAGATGATGCTTTTCCTCAGTGCAAAACTTTAGGCATGGCTACACCAGCAACAGATATGAGTTCATATCCAGTTAAAATTATTCAGCTTTTAAATATCTATCTCTATGTAGATGATCTGGTGTGTAACCAGGGTCTGAATGAGATCTCCTCTGACATCTAGTGATGAGCTGGGGGAAGAGACATCAGGAGCCAACCATGTTTGCACAGACATGCCAACTTGGCCTGGGCATGCAGGAGATGGAGCTGCTTTGCCAAAATAACCATTTTTTTCTGATTTGGGGTTACATATCACTCTAGTATGTAACCACAAGGGTAATTAAATGTTCTTATCCTTATTGTACAAGTAAAGGGTACAGAACTGTGCTTAGCATGCCCTGATTGAGGGATGTCATCCAAACTGAAACTCACTTGCTAAGCAGGGTATAGGGATGTCAAATTTCAGTAGCGATGACAATGGATGGAGATAGGTATTTTTACTTAGTTGAGTGGATTGTGCCCACAAAGGCCTAGACATTGTTGTCCTATTTTTTTTTCCACTGTTTAATGACAAAACTGGTAAGCTTTGGTGGAGTCCTTGTTTCTGGTTGGTTATTCCTAGAATGTACCTTGGGTCAGGCTGAGGACCTAAGCTTTAGATCTTTTGTGGGGTCAGTAACTGTGGAGACTACACTGACTGTGAGGTCTCCCACAATCTGTTGAAATCACAGAGAGCTGAGTGAAGTGGTGGAACCTTTGAAAATGACATCAGGGAAGCAGCAAGCAGTGGCAGCGAGCAGCAGAGACACTGCTTGATATTCCCCCAGAGATGAGAGGTGAAATCTATGAATGAACCTCTGAAATCTGGCACCACTGAACTCTGGGTCTTTGCTAACTAAGAATATCCAACTGTGGCTATGTCTACACTGCAGAATTTTTTCAAAAAATGGCGATTTTTCCAGAAAAAAACTTCACTTATGTGCACACTGCTATCACGTTCTTTCAAAAAAAATCAAAAGAACAGAGGGGTTTTTCTGACATTGGTAAACCTCTTTCTACAAGGAAGAAGCCTTTTTGAGAAAGAGCTTTTTCAGAAAAAGGCGTGTGTGAATGGGGAAGAGGGAGTTCTTTCGAAAGAAGAGAAAAGAGGAAAAAGTACAGGTGCCCTGGTGGCCATTCTGCCCATAGTAATCACAGCTGAAATGTCTGGACACTATCTTTTGAAAAAGCAGATCACTTTTTCGATGTGCTTTGTCAGTGTAGACGGTCTCTTCCGGAAGAAGTTTTTTTGGAAGATCTCTTCCGGAAAAGCTTCTTCTGAAAGAAGCCTGCAGTCTAGACATAGACAAGTGGGGTTTAGTGGAGGGAGAGGGGAGTGATGTGCTAAAGGGACATTCCTTCATTGGACTTTTCCACTACAAGTGGGAAACTGCAGCAAAGGTCACTCCCAATGTACTGTGGGGCCAAGTTTGCTTATGGACATATGCTTTGAAAGTGGTTGTGGTTTTTCCAAATTAAGGGTGGATTCCTTTTCCCTCCCAATAAAAACTCTCTTTTGTTACACGCAAACTCAGTGTTTGCAAGTGAGGATGGGTTGCCTGTTATGGACACCTGAGGTGGTGATACATTTTCCCAGATTACTGGGTGAATTTGGGGCAAATTCTGTCTTATATTATTAAGAGAAGCCTCTAGATAATGAACCCAGCCCTTATTGCTGCCAACTCTACCTGGCAAAAGGGTTACATGTGGAATAAAGATTTGTATTAGTGTAACTATTTAACAGCGCTTGGAACATGCTGCATATGAAGTAGTAACAAGGAGGGCAGGTGGAAGTGGGGAGTTGAAATTATTGTATGAAGGGACTGGCCGTGTCTTCCTTTCATACTCACCTCCCTTTGACTTCAGAAAGAACCTGGGGTGTGCAAGGAACACAAAATCTGACCAAGTGTGTGAAATTCACCACAGAACATGGCTGGCCTATGAAGGACTTTAGAAGGAGAAGTGGAGTAGATGCATGGTGAGGAGTCTCTCTTTGATTTGTGTGAGAAAGAGAAAGAGTAGCTGTGCATGGCGGCCTACCTTGGTGTAGATTAGTCACAAAGGGACTGTGACCTCTGATCTAGCTCAGCTGTAGTCACTCTGCCTCTCTGCAAGGTGTTTATAGGTAAATTAACTGACCCACATTCCCCATCTTAATTCCCCTCATGCAGCTTTGAGTAGTTGGACTTCATGCAGAGGAGTGAATTTCTAAATTATTTCACGGCTAGCAAAAATGAGATTGTTATTCACAAAAATGAGTTTGTAGCTTAGTGGAAGTCTCCTTATTTTTTAATTATGAAGGACTTTCCTAGGATAAATATTTCATTATGAAGTCCTGGGTTCAGTGATGATATAAACAGATAATACTGAATGAGGAAGGAGACTCATAAATCAGTCTTCCCCTGGAATACTTTTCATGTTTTTGTGGTGATTTTGTAGCACTCAATGCCATTATGCATTATGTGAATGCATTTGTATCCTAAGTGGAATTTATTGTTTGTTGGTTCCTTACATTCTAAAGACACATTGCTGTTTCACATTTTTTTTTAATGTCCTCCCATGTCAGGATTTGCATAGTGACTCCTGTCACACATCTGGAATAAAAGAGCAGATCTCATCAACCTTAGCATTCCAGGATTCTAATAATAGGATCTAGGCTAAAAGTGAAAGTATTCTTTCTCTTTACAGGTCTTTCACTTGCTCAATACATTTTATTTTCGTATAATAGTAAAGGGTTTGATTCACAGAAGCTGCTCTTAGAACAAGGGGAAAAGATTAATTAATTTTTGAGATACAACAGCTGTTTCAGGAAAAAACAGACAGCCGTGACAATCAGTAAGGACAAGATGGCATTGGAGTGCAGCTGTTGAGTAAGAATTTGGAGGAGGGAAATAATGTAGGGCATTGACAAGGCTGGCAGAAAAGCTGGAAGAAGGAATGCTGAAGGAAATAATAATACAAAATTCAAACGTATGAAATTTCATTAATGCTAAACACATGAAAATTAGCAATGCAGGTACAATCTATAATTTTCTCCTTTTAAAGTATTAAAGAAGACCCAAACATTCTCAGAGTTTGAGGGGTTTTGGATCCAGTGCACACGAATCTATATGTGGATTTTTCAATTCCTGGGCAGATGTGAACTTTTAGTGCCTATTTCTATGGTTCTGGTCAATTACTTAATACATCCCTGCTCCCCCATCTCTACTACCTTGACAACCATTATGCTTTGGGCCAGATTCTCATGCCAGTGCTCAGATAGACTAGTTGCACTAGGTAGATAGATGAGAATTGGAGCTCCAGCACAGCAGGACAGAAATGCTGGTTTGTAGTTGTTAGGGGTACCATCAAGGAAATAATTAATTATACTGCTAATAATCCACCACATATGAGGTGACCTTCACTGTCAAGGATAACACCCATTTCCACCCACTGTGGTCAGTGGTTGTACTATGTTAAGAGCAGATATGTATTAATCATGTAGATGTGTTTTCATGTTTTCACAATTCATCACTAGATTTTCTTCATAATTCCCATTTGTTTGTTGCAAGATTAAATTCTAATGTATGAGAATGACAGTTAAATAAGCTCTAAATAATTGAACTTTGCTTGAACTGCAAGAGAAAGCTCTTAAAACACATTTTTAAAACATATGCATGTAGCTGAGGAAATAATTCTGAAAGCTGACTAATACATTGATTAATGGAATAGAATATTATAAATTGATGTGGTTGCGATGGAGGGGAAGTCAGTGATTCAAAAATCATTTCTTATAACACTATTAAAAGTTCATGTCCCTAGAAACATGGACATCTAAGCAAATATTCCAGGCATTTGTTATAATAGTTACAAATATGAAGGAATGCCTGAATCTTACCCTTATATGTAGAAAATATTCTCTTTGACTTTTGTCATTCTTGGCAATATATGCACATATATTCTTGTTTATTACAACATCTTGACCTTACACATATTTTTAAAAATATATTTATTTATTATGTTTACAAGATACAAAAGGGTAACAGCTCTATAACTTAAAGCCATCTACTTAGAGATTAGTATTACACACTCACCATTTAACTCAGCCTTGACACTGATAGGCCCTGACTGTTCATGCTGAAAAGTGAATTAATTTCTCCACTAGCCTCTGGTGATTCTCCCTGTATAGACACCAAACTGACAAAAACACTTTAGTTAATGTTTTGTGTGTGCTTAGAATCCTTTAATCCTTACTCTTGAATCCACTTACAACAGCCTCAAATATAAACAACAGAAACAGCGAAGTGAAGAATTTGTTCACCTCAGGGGAAAAACATACGGTCCTAATATAGAGTAGGAGCTTGCTTGTAGGAAATTCTGAGCAGCCTTTGAGATATTCTAAGCTCCCTCAACTTCCATGGACATCAGTGGCCCAGCAGAGGACCTGGGCCAGCATGTATATCCTTTATTTCACTGACCTCAAGAAGAAGATTTGCTATCCCTTTCAAATATCCATTAACCATTGTCCATGCATATTAAATGCAGAGTATGCTAAATGCTCCACTAAAATGTCTTAATGGAGAGTTCAGATCATTATCCTAACTATTCAAAGCAATTTTCTTCATCAAAGTGCTTTACTTACATTAATAGCCAGACTATGGCTGGTGCACACGAGAGGGGAGATGGTACAAAGAGCACACTCCTGATCATTCATAGGTGCCAGCCAGAATAGGGCTCTCTGAGATCAAACACTAGGCAAATCTGGTGCCACCACTAGATTTAGCAGGGACAAATGGGGAAACATGGAGCCATGAATGTGGCTATGGCCCTTGGTGACTCAGAATGTGTTTATAGTTCTAATTTATTGACACACACCCCTACCCCGCATTAATGGGTACTGTACCTCACTTTTACAAATGGGAAACTCTGAATCACAGGGCTGGGTACAGTGGTTAGAGCAGGAGAGAGCAGAGGAATGTCCTCTCTTCCGTGTTAAAAGCAGGTGGACATCCTCTGTGTTCTGCTGGCTTGAGTAAGAAGTACTCCCACACAACTTCCCTTTTCTTGGCTGGAGCAGAGCTGGTGAGTGCTCCCCCTCTCATTTCAATCTACCCAGTGGATAATTGACTTACCCAAAGCCACAGAGAGAGTCAATACCTCAGCTGAGGTTAAAATTCAGCGTTTAAATTTAGACTGCATCTAACCGACATGTCCAGTATGTACCACTTCCTATGTTTTTTTTAAAGACATTTCAATGCATAATGATCTGATTCGAGAAGATATAAGGCTGGTTCCTCAAGCTTAAAGAACAGGCTATATGTACTTCCCTAGCACACTCAATGCTCATTACTCCTTTTAAGAGTTACTATAAAAATGGACTGTCTAGGGAGAACATTTTCATTTAAGCAATAAGGCTTCGAACTGAAATCCCAGAGCGTCAGAATACTCCTCTCAATGAAATCAATTCACCAGCTCATTGTCTTTATAAAAATTACCAGAATGATCTGTTCACTGGATGGAGAAACCATACTTAGCACCATTATTTGTCCATTTGGGCGCCTCATGCTATTAAATTGTATGTTTGACCCATCCATCTCATAGTGCATTGGGACGAGGGCGAACATTCCATAAGTATTTATTTTAATGTCAGTATAATTCTTCTATTTCATTTTGTATTATGCTACTCTAAGTACATTAGATGCCCTGAGGGAATTGTTTTTTATGGGTTGCCTTATTTAGATTTCTGTACAATAAAAACACTCAGGTCTTTTTAGTTGTGTTCTTGGACAAATTGTTCATGAGAAAATATATAATAGCAATGGAAATGTTCTCTGTCAACAATTGAGGAAATGGTCAGCAATGGATCTCCATGAATCAATGCTAAAAGCGGCATAAATCATCGTGCAGGCAATAGGAAAAAATGTTTTGAGGACTATAACAGTGCCTGATTGTGTGAGGTGTTGAGTATTCACAAATTCCTTTGGCTTCAGTTGGGGTAAGCTCTTCCTGGACCTGTAGCAGCCCATAGACAACCGTGGAACAAAATTTGTTTCCTGTAACTATCCTGCCAACACTAGTGCTTATGTCACTGAAATAGTTAAAATAGCTTTGTCATTTTGAAAAGTATTGGAATTAATTCTGACATACATCCCCTTCAATCTCAATGTATTCTGATTTCAGATGAGTCCTAATGAAACTAATTCACTTGCATGAGATGTAAATCAGTGTAGAATCGAGCTCACTTCGGTTTTGGTTTGGGCTTCGACTGTTTTGATTCACCTTGGCTATTTTAAAGGTGATTTGCAAATGCTTTTTTTTAATGTGTAAAAGTCTGAAAGATTTTTATTTCTTCTGGCTCCTTTTCACTATTTTATGTTTTCTTTTATATTTGGGAGTATTGAGAATGTCAGCTCTGGTTTTGTTACAGGGCTAGTTGGATGTCTCATTTGTGAATTGGTTCGTCTTTCATGCCGTAGGGTATGTGTCCCTTGCAAAGAAAAACTCACAGCACTAGTCACAGAGCTCAGATCAACTGATGTGCCTCATGGGACTGGAGCTCTGGGTCTAAAAATAGCAGTATGGATGTTTGGGCATGAGCTAATGCCCAGGTTCTGAAACCTCATGGGAGGGAGGTGGGTTTCAGGAGCCAGCCTCCAGCCTGAGTGGGAAAGTATACGCTGCTATTTTAAGCTCCATGAGCCTGAGTCAAGTGATGTGGGCTCTGACACTTAGTGCCAGGGGGGTTTCTTTGCAGTATAGATGTGCCCTTAATTGAAAAGTCTTTCCTCCCCATAGCATCCGAGGCATTAGATTTTTAACAAAAAAACAAACAAGAAGAAATGTTGTAAACATTCTGACTGAAAACCGCTTTCCCTCAGCTCAGCTTTCACTCCCTGCTCGCTTCTCATGACATAGTGAGGCTACTTGTCAGGTCACCCGTACATTTCCAGAGTAGGCCAGACCTGAATCTTGAATGTTTTTTAACCATCCGCAAAAGACACCTCCCACCCGAGAGCAAACCCTCCCTCTCTGGAGCAGGAGTGCCAGTTATTTTGTTTTGAATGCTTTAAACATCATAAAGAAGTAAGCAAGGATTTGAATCTGCTTGTTTTTCTTCTTTGGAAGTTTCCTTTCAAGCTGTATCTAGATTGGCCAAGTGAGATTCGTCATTCATCTCTCCTGGCTCTGTGATGCAGCTCTACTGGGAACAGAAATATTGGAAACTGTTGTGAAGTTTCCAGAGTTTGATGGCATGGGTAATAAATCCTCTGCCCTTTTGCTGCATCTGCTGATGGGATACTTTGTGGAGCATTATCCACATTGGCCAAGATCTAATAATCCTGAAACCAATACAATGACATGGAAAAGTAGAAATCTTATTAAAGTTATCTATATAAAATACCCCAGCGTTAGACAGGAAGTCAATTGCTGAGTAGAAGGGTCACAGGGGCAACAAAAACATTTCTCAATCTACTGTACATCTGTGGCTGAAAAAGTCTCTGTAAACACCCATTCACCTATGACAGGCTGGAAACTCAAATTGCCACCTCTCATAGGAAAGACTGTGAGAGAAGCCTGAAAAGAAGAAAACTCTGCCATCTTTCTCCCACTGAGTTCCTCCAAATCTGAGAGGGGCTGAATAATGTTTTTGTTCCAATATGATGCTGTATACATCATTTCTTGTATATGCTAGTTCCTTTGTTTCTGAATGATGCAGGCCAGGAAGCAGCAGGAGTGGGAGGACAGCTAAAATTAATGGCTTGGAGTCAGTAGCCATCACTGTTAAGTGATGGTAAAATTATCATATTTGCTGCAATGAATTTAAACATTAATGGTCAGATCTTATTTATTTTTGGATCTGGACTTTAACACCCCTGTCATCTGAAGAAGTGGGCTGTGCCCACGAAAACTCATGACACCCTCTACATGTTTTTTTAGTCTTTAAAGTGCTACTAGTCTATCTGTTGTTTTTTAAGATCTTACCCTGTCCTGCAGGCAGGCTGGGACTCTCCAGGAACCTTGCTAATCAGGGGAAGACACTAGTAGATGGTCTGAAAGGTGGCTGGGGAGGCATAGGAGAGCAGCTGCATGCAGTCAGGATCTGAACACACATCCATAGCAGCACACCATCACTGTTGGGGGCAGCAATATATAGACCATCCCAATAGCATCCTGCATACTTTGTGCATCCTTCTTTGCTACAGAGAGTTTTGGTTGTGTGAGAAGCAGAATGATGAGCTCTCGGTGTCAGCAAATGCTATGCAGTCTCTAGATATAGAAGTCAAAAGAGAGAGTTTTATGTATTTGGATTGTGATCTTTACCATTTCTTTTAATTTAAAAAAACTCTCAGTGCTTGGCACTTTTACAAATACACAGAACCCACTAATTTAAATGGGGTTATTATGAAAACTATACATTAAAACAGAGGATTGCTTTAGTATGTTTATGATGTTTTCTATAATAGCTATCAGATCTGTGGACAAAATAAAACAAAACAATGAATACAAGTTAAAAATAAACCTCAACTAATTTCCAGGGTGAGTTCAGGCCAACTGAATATATATGTAAAGGCCATGGTTTCTATTTGCCCAGGAGGATTCACATTATTAAAAAGTTATTTGTTCCTCCAACCATTGTGTGTAACTAAGCAAATGAAAGCAAAGAAATGACTGTGGCAGTAGGAAGGCTGGGTTTGCATTGGATATTTTCATAAAAACTATCAGTTATTAGCAGAGTATAGACAGAGCAACTGGTGTCCATTGGCCATTTAAAGCAGAGGTCTATGTGACATGATGGTTACAGCATCAGTAGCTACTATCACCTTGTCTACATTGGCACTCCTATTGTTCACAGTAGGATTTTTTTCTGAAAATCCTACACCTTGGCTACAAAAGACACATTTTCCCAAGTCCTGTTTTCAAAATTGACTTAGGCTTCTCCTCAGGACTAGGTTTTCAAAGGCACAAAGGCATGTAGTGGGATTTGCAAAACTTCCTAAGCAGGATAAGCAGCTGAATTAATAGGAGTTAGGCACTTAGATTACTTGGACACTTTTTCATGCCATCCTTAGATGCCAAAATAGCTTTGAAAATCTGTCTGTAAATCACTTTTGAAAATAGGGCTGTTACCAGATTTGCCCAATACTCTGGGGTATGCTCATTTATCAGGGTTACTCTTATGGGACTGGGGAAAGGTTAACAATTCTATCAGTGTGCTGTTTGTGCTCTCATATGGAGCTGAATTCTCCCTGCTGCCAATTCCCCCTCACATTGGAGCTCTCCTGCAGGAACTAGGTTCCTCAGGATGGGGTTCTTACCACCTTAGCAACACACACAGACACTCACACCCACTAACAGAGCACGTCTGAGAGGACTGGGTAATCAGCACTCACAAGCTGACCCCCTCATATGTCCCTGGACTCAGTCGGCTGGGTTAAACAGCAATGCCACACTGCGCCCTCATGTGCCTTTGGACTCAGTGGGCTGGATTAAACAGCACTTTAAGCTGCTATCCTCATAAGCCCCCAGGTTCAGCCCCCCCAATCCCCACTTTCACACCACAGTCATTCACTGGTAAACCACACGATGAGCAAACCCCACAGGATTTTGGGCACTACAGGGATCTTTAGCTTGGGTACAAGAAGCATTGTTTCAGAGCGAATGGGGAAGCCAAAACAACACCCCTTAAGGAAGAGTGAGTGAAAGAGAAAGAAAGAGAGAAGCAACCAGCTTAACAATGAAAGTTATTTGTTTCTGAGTAGTGAATAGATATAAAAAAGTTACAATATTAAATCTAACAGTTACAATATTAAATCTAAATTGAAACTGATTACAATTGTTAGGTAACCATATAACAGTTTACACAGGGCAGGGTCAGGAGGCTATGCTTAGAGAGGTAGTTGATGAGAGCGAGAGAGAGAGAGAGACCTCACCACTCCATGGAGCTTTGCACTGATCAGGGTTCCCAGATGATGATGGTAGCCGGAGCTCCAGAGGGCAGGAGACAAGCAGAGCAGAGCCCCCAGCACAATCAGACAGGAGATGAAGAAGTCTCAGTGGAACTGATGCAATTTAAATCCAGGTATCAGAACAGTTTTTCTTGGGGCAAGGATAGGAGTTTTTATAGGGATAGGACAATAGTTCAAAGAGAAAGAGGAGAGACAATAGAGACCGATCACCCCTGGTTAAGGGTGATGTTCCTTGAACGAGCTCACAATGCAGCTAGGCAGTTTCAGTATTTTAGATGTCAATAGGATCGTTACTAGAATTGGTCTGATAATGACTAATTTGGGTGTGAGCAGGCCTGGGTTCATTTGCATCTGGAGTAGAGATTTCCCATCAGGCAGTGCTTCTCTGCTTTCGGTATCCCATAGTTCACTGCGGTTCCTGCCTTGGAAGAGCTGGTCTCCATACTGTATGCTAATGAGTTCTATCTTCAATGCAGATGAGGCTGGGGTGTTTCCTTAATTAGTTTAGGTGTGTCTTCCCTGGCCTTTTCATGGCTTTGTCTGATTCTAGCAAAGGCGTAGGGGAAGGGGGGGGAGGGTGTATTTCCATGAATGTCACTCCCTGACTCCCAAGAGCACAGTGCTGGTAGGTAACAGGACTTAGATTCCAAAGTCACTTTTGAAAATTCCACTAAAGCCTAAAAGAAAACTAAAAAGATTTCCCCCCAACTATTTAAACAGCAGGACTGTGATGGATATGGGGCGTGCTGGTGAGGACCTGGTGATTAAAGGGTTAAACTTAGGTAGTTATCAGGGGCCAGAAGAATCAATAGGATACAGTGCTGAAATTTAATTGCCTATAGATACCTTGCTTGCTCTCTTTGTGTGAGGAATTCTAAGTTAAGGGCTGGAGGGAGAAGATGCACTAATTATAATTACCATGCCCATAAAAATATTGGACATGGGAGTGAACTAGACCTTTAAGTACAGATCAGCCTGGATCGTGAGTAGAGGGAAAATGTGTATTTATTTGAGATTAGGTTCTTTTTCATTATTTTGCTGTTTGGTAAAACTTCTCTGTATAAAATCTACGTGCTCACTCCCCCATTCACTATTTAAACCGTGCCCAGAGATAACATTTTTTTTCTGTGTTTTAATCTGCTCTTCTCTGAGTTGCTCTGTAACACCTAGCAACCAAGTATGCTTTATCAAGTATATCTTTTTGTTTTGTTAATAAAATCACCTTTTTAAGGCGATGATTTGATTCTTGTGTCCCAGAAAGAAACAGGAGGTCTGTGTCTGTGAATGCTTACCTAAGACTGAGAGTCAGCTACCAGACACTGCAGTTTGGTTTCTCCCTTTTTTCCAAGCTCCCTTGTGGTAAAAGCTTGGGATACCCCTCTGGAAGAAGTCCAAATGCTTCCTTCCTGGGTACAAGAAGAAACGGGTCTCTTTTGTTTCACTTGGTGGTGGCAGCTACCTCCTAAAGCCAGTAAATCTGTGTCTCTGGGGAATTTCTGTAATCAGAGCCTATAGAGGCAAAGTATTTAAGATCTCTTGTGAGGCCCCACCTTCTGCACTCGGAGTGCCAGAGTGGGGAACAGCCCTGATAAGGACTTTCTGTAATGGTGCCACTTTTGCCATTGTTGTTTCATTTTGTTCTTCCTATTCTACCTTTGTTGAAAAATGGACAAAGAAGGTGTAAAGCTTTTCTGATTATTAAATATTCCCATTCAAAGAGCTACACTGCAATATTTATACTGTATCTAAACATATTGCCATGGCAAAGATACTCTCCTTGTGAATCTTTCTGGGGATTCTGAATGAGCTAATCTCCTGGCAAGAGCACCTTTGTTTGAGGTTTTGAGAAAGAGAAAGAGAAAAGGAGGTGGGAAAAGAAACACTCAGATATGTGCCTGAACTCAAACTCCACTGAAATTAATGGAAAGAGTTCAGTGATTTTAATGGACTTTGGATCAGCACCTTGCAAGTCCCCTAAGTCCCAAGGGCCCAGGCTATTTTTCAATGTTGTGTTAGCCTTAATACCCATGTGGTTTCACGCTATCCTGAAACTTCTTTTCCCTTTTCATGTGTATTCTATTTAGTACCAGACCGCACTCACTTAACTTCTATATACAAACACTTAGGGGATATCTATACTAGGAAATTAGTTTGAAATAAGTAAAATCGAGATAACTCCTGATTTAACAAATGGGGAAGCATTTAAATTAGTCAGAATTATTTCAAACTAGCATGTCCACACTGATTGGAGCCCCTGGAAGCACTCTGGGCAGGGCACCAGAGGACGGAGACTACCTGTGGCTGCTTGGTCGGGCAAGCTGAGACGCGTGCTTTCAGGGGCTCCTCTCTATGGCTACTTCTCACAAGCCACTCCTCCACTGCCTACTCCTCACAGGACACAAAAGGGAGGCAATGTGCTCTGGTTGCCCTTGAGGATGCCACAGCACTCACAACATGGAGCCAAAGCTGCTGCAGAGCAGTGCTAGGTTCACGGGCCTTGTGTGAATTCATGATGCGTTTTGTCCAGACTGCCCGCATGTTGCTCCTGCAGGATGACAACCAGCCCAGAGTGCAGGCCTCATCACCCAGGTCCTGTCACTCCTGCTGCTGCTGCTCCTGCCCCTCAATTCCCTGGACATTGCGGAACACTGCTTCTGGAGTCAGTAGACCAGTTTGGACTGGTGGGACCACATCGTCCTGCAGCTATGGGATGACCAGCAGTGGCTGCAGAACATCCGCATGCTTCCTTGAGCTCTGCGAGTGGTTTGCCCCTGCCCTCAAGTGACACTACACCTGACAGAGACCTGCCATCCCTGTGCAAAAGCACATTGCCATCACCCTGTGGAAGCTTGCCACACTGGACAGCTACTGCTCCATTGACAACCAGTTCAGCATGGGGAAATTCACATTTGGGGCCGTGCTCCAACAGGTAGCCAAGGCCATCAACCAGGTGCTGCTACACAGGGTTGTCACTCTGGGGAACATGGACATAGGCTTTGCTGCCATAGGCTTCCCCAACTTCTCCCCTAATCTCTGAGATGATGCTGAAGATCTCAGTTCAGACGATGGTGATGTGCTTCGAGCAAGGCCATATGTTACCTAGACATTGGGCACTTTCCTGCAGGGGCACAGACATCCTGGGGAAGCACCACTACACACATGGCCTGGGGCCAAGCAGGCATGAAAAGGTGCCAGCCAAGCCAGGATCCTGTGGGCAGGACAGAGGGGTTGCTGTATGAGAACATCATGGTGCTGAGTGCTCCAGAGTGGTGCTCCATGTGTACACTCATGCACAGGCTGTAGTGCAAGTGGGCCAAGCGAGGAGCACACAGCCCCTCACAGCCTGACCCCCACATAGAGATAGGAAAGTTATAGATCTCACCCGAATTGCCTTTTCTGGCTTCATCTGAAGCCTGGGAGACATCTTGGGGTGGGGGAACTGGCTCTAGGGCAAGGAGCAGGTCCTGGCTGGTAGGCATGGTTGCCTGGCTGGTAGGCTTGGTTACCTGGCTGGTAGGAATGGTTACCTGGCTGGCAGCCTCCTCCTCCTCCCTCTTATCTGCAACCCTGGCCTCCTGGAGGCTGACTCTGGGTGTGTCCTGGTCTGACTCCATGATGGAGGAAACCAGGCCCTCTCTCAGGATGGCATCCAGCTTCTTGAAGTAGCGGCATGTGTGCTGTGCCACCCCGGAGCATCTGCTCTGCTCCCTGGCCTTATAGTAGGCCTGCTGTAGCTATTTAACTTTCATCCAGACCTAGTCCAGGGTCATAGACAGCCACATTTCTCTTCCTGGTGCAGAGATCCTGGAGGTTGGTCTCCTCCCAGACCTCAATGAGGTCTAAGATTTCCGCACCAGTCTGGGCTGGAGCTCTCCTGCATCCTGGCAAGTGGCAGCCGAGGGAGCTGCAGAAGTGCTGGCAGCCATGGGAAGCTCTGAGGTAGATCGGGGGGTCACTCATTGATCCCTCAGATGCTGCTGAGTTCCATGGGGCTTTCACAGGTCACATGTGACAAGCCCTTTGCTTGCTGCCTGGAGTTTTAAGTGTTATTAGTGTTATTCCCTAGGGGCACGTCTACACAGCAGGATTTTTTCAGAATAACCGACATTATTTCAAAATAGCATGGTGCGTGTCTACACAGCAAGCCATTATTCTGAATAATGTTGAGATGGAGGACTTCTTACTCCAACTCCTGTAACGCTCATTTCACGAGGAGTAAGGGAAGTCGAAGGAAGAGTGTTCTTCCTTCGACTTCCTGCTGTGTAGACAGCACCAAAAGTCAAGTTAAGCTACTTCAACTTCAGTTATGCAATTGACATAAATGAAGTTGAGTATCTTAATTTGACTTTTGCCCTTTAGTGTAGACATGCCCTAAGGAAAGCAGGAATACAGATTTCTAAATAGCCAACCGGTTATTTCAAAATAAAGGGCTTGGTAGTGTGGATGCTCTGCTTATTAATTTGACATATGGGGGTTTATTTCGAAATAACTTCCTCGTGTAGATCACAACTTAGTTGCTTAATAGCTAGAAGTTATTACCCAATGTTCTGATGGATCAGGGTATATAAACTCATATCAAACTTCAAACATATGCGTAATCCCACTGAGGTCACTGGGATTACTCACATGCATGTTAGGCATGTGCTTATGTACCCTGAATTGGGGCTGTAGTGTCTAATTTTAACTTTAACATTATTATCCCAGGCTTAAAGTTAATTGAGAGCCCAACTCCTGCCTTTTCCCCACGGCCTAGGTAAGCAATGCTTTCATACAGCTCCCCTATTCCTTGACTGATGGTATGAGAACTTTCTGCTGCTACTTAGAATCATAGAATCATAGAGCTGGAAGAGACCTCAGGAAGTCATTAAGTCCAGCCCCCTGCCCAAGGCAGGACCAATCCCACTTCCACAATGCACTTATCAGATATTTTTTTAATTAGAGATGGACCTGAGCTATGAAGTTTGCCTTAGGATCTGAAATATACCAGTCAGTTTCTTAGACATACAGGGAACTCACTAAGATCCTGGGACGAAAGGTTAGAAAGATAATAGAGGGAATAGTGGGCAAATAGGTCGACTCCTCTGAAGACTAGAGAAGAGAAGAGGAAGTAAGATGTGCTAACTAGAAGAAGTTTGTGAACTGAAAGTCACTTGTAGTGTGAGTAAATAACTGATTTTTTGTGAGCAAACCAAAAAATGGAAATAAATAAAAATTGGTTAATTTTGAATTAAAACTTATTTTTACTGTTTTTTCTTGAAAAAAAAGAAAAAGTTGACACTTTGACTGTCAGTTTGGATCAGTGTCTTCTAAACAATATGCGGATTTAAAACAACAAGGCATTTTGATATTTTTAAAATGTTTGTTTTCAGTGTGGTAGTTTGTTTTTGTTGAATTTAATCCAAAGAATTTGTGGCCTCCAAAATGTATTTTTTGGACAAATTTACTATATTCTGAAAATATTTCATTCAGGCCTAGTCATTTGGCCTCCTAATACTCTTGGGCCCCAACAACCATTTTGGGTGTCATTCAGAGTGCCACCTCTAGGAGGCTGCACTTACAGGTGCCACTTTACTTTGCCAGAAATACTGGCTATACTACCAGTGTCAGTCCTTGCCTTTCTGAGGTGATATTTCTGGAACGGTCAAAATTTAGGGAGGTGGTATTTTCTGTGCTGGACAGAGGTGCTAGCAGGCTATTAATAGCCATACATGGTGGGATTCTCAAAAGCACCCATTAATTTCAGTGGAGATTTAGGTCAATAACTGAGTGCTTTTGTATAAATTTGTAAAATTTGTAAATTTACTTTGCAGAGTAAAACATGAAAATATTACACTAGTCTGCAGAAAATGAGAGGTAGTCACATCCATTTATGTCTTCCCTATAATAATAGCTGCTGTTTCGTTCTCCATCAGATTTAGTTAATTCTCTGATTCAGATATAAGACACAACCAAAGGTCCAGTAAGCCCATAGTAAACAAATATTGCATGTTATTGGGAGAGGGCAATGTTTACTAACAATATAATCCACAGAATCTTTACACTTAAATTAGAGTGCTATATTTGTTATGTCTAAAGGATGGAAACTCAATTAAATGAATCATTATTTTTCCCTTTGTTGCTAAATATGGAATTTATCTCCAACCATTACTAAATGTTTCAACTTATTTTGTTATAAATGAGTCAAAAGAATATAACAGACACATTGTGTTGAAAATAAATAGCTCTAAATAATTTGTCTTGCAGAGCATGTTGCAATTGTCAATATTAGTCTCACACAAGAGCAACAGCTGAGTCTAACACAATGAGAGGATTACACAGCAGTTCCTAGTATTGCATATATTTGCCTATTTTGCAAGGAAAGAAATCCTTCAAGTGATCTTTCATTTTAAAAAAATGCTGTAATTGAAAAATCCGATTTCACAGAAGCTAGCTACCAAAAATCACTTTCCATATTTTATTTTATTTTTTCATATTAAACAATGCACTAGGAAATAGATATCTTTTACTATAACATCATACAAGTCATGCAAAACTGAATAAAATTCAGTACAGAACAGAAATACGCTACTCTTGCTTTCATCTGTTGTATGTGAGTCAGATAAGTTTCTGCTGAATTTCAGTCTTCAGTTGATTGGCAAATAAACCCAGTGACAAAACAATATAATGAAAAATTAAAAATTAATCCTAATACAAAGCATTCTGATTTAGAAACCTGAATTAAGATGAAACACTCATTGAACCGTAGCCAGAATAGAGCAGGGAATCACTAGGCAGTTATACCTCATTGGACGTTTACTATATATTAACATCCAACTGTGACTGAGCTTACAGATAATACCAAACATTACATTTAACTATGTGTCTAGCTATGATGATTCTTATGCACTGTTTAAAGCCTTTAAAATTGGATTATTACAAATCTGTTTCCTAGCAATGATGTTATATAAACAGATGCTGCTTTACAATAAACCCAGTGAGCCCAATCTAGTAGGTTCTCATTTAAGTAACACTCTTAAAGCCAATGGCAGCATCACCTGAAAAATACTATAAAATGAACGCCCATAACAAATGGCAGGATTCTTCTCTGTCTGTTGGTATTAAAACCTTGAAGGAACCTGGTAATGGATTCCTGTAAAATCATTTTAGCAAATGGAGTTTGGTAGTTCCATACCCAAAGATTGGTAGAAAGGGCTCTCTTGGAAGAAAGGAACTAGGAAGAACAGTCCAGTTCCTAAGTAGAAATCCTAGCAGCCACCAAGCTTGGAGAAGGTCTGCAATGGACTTTTTGTTGCATTATTTTTTGTCAGGAAGAGAATGCAGTGTGTCTTCACAGCCAGGCAACCAGCCACACATTCCTGAAAAGAGTCCACTGTGCAAGTACAAAGATTAAGTCATACAATACTCTGAGACATATTGTGCTATAACATTTTTAGGTAGAATACCTTGATCACAATGTAAACTCATGCAGGGTTGTTTTTTTTTTAAACATAAATTCTTAAGGTCAAATGTACATTACAGAGTTAAATCTACTTAAATTGTGTTTAGGAGCATAAGCTGCTGTAATTACATTGCTTGGACATGTTCACACAACACTCCTTTGGTCCACAGTTGGTGCTCTAGCACTGACAGAGAGAGCAATGCATCATGGGTAGCTATCCCACTGCACAAATAGCCACCTTCTCCTGCTTGTAGTTCTGTGAATGGGATCACAGTGCATCATAGGGTGGGATCACTGCCCCTCTGATGCAGTTTTCTCCGTCCCATCATTCCAAGGGTCTCTGACTGATTTTGTGCTGTTTTTCAGCTGCACCAGTAAACTTTGCCCTCACCATCTCTACCTGCAAGCATGGATCCTACATTGCTCACCAGCCCTGTAATAAGTATTATGAATACAGTGTGACTGATTTTGTGAAACTGAACAGGAATCCATTCTGCCTGCCTTGCTGTGGGTCATGGGGGAAAAAATCATGACTGATTTTGGCATGCACTGCTCCCCTGCCCATGGTGGACCATTAGTACTGGGCGTGAGAAACAAGTGAGTAGTGGGACCGGATTGTGATTCAGGTATGGGGTGACAAGCGGTAGATGCAGCACTTTTGTATGTGCAAAGCTACTTCCTTGATCTTTGTATAGAGCTTGCTCCCATCCTGTGGTGCCAGGACGCCAAAATAACAGCTGTCTTCCTGGTGGAAAAGTGAGTGGTGATTGCTGTCTGGAAGCTGACAATTGCAGACTGATACTGATCAGTCACAAATTAGTTAGGAGTTGGGAAGTCCACCATGGGAATTGCAGAAATACATGTGTGCAGGGCCATTAATCACTTCTAGCTATGAAGGCAATGTACAGGAAATAGTGGATGGCCTTGTGGTAATGGGATTCCTGCATGCATCTCCCAATTTTGGCCCCAGACTGTCTTGTGATGTAATATATCAACAGAAAGGGCTACTTCTCTATGGTATTGCTGGTGTTGGTGGATCACCAGGGTTGTTTCACTGACATGAACATGGGATGGTCAGGGAAGATACATGCACCTGTATTTTCAGGAACACTGGCCTGTATAGAAAGCTATACACAGGGACTTTCTTTCCAGACCAGAAGATTCCAATAGGGGATGTGGAAATGCCCATTGAGATCCTAGGAGACCCATCTTACCCCTTAATCCCATGGCTAATGAAGCCATATACTGGAAATCTTAACATCAGCAAGAAGTGCTTCAACAATAGACTCAACAGATGCAGGATGACCACTGAATATGCTTTTGGCAGATTAAAGGGTTGCAGGTGCTGCCTTTATAGACCTCAGTGAGGAAAATATTCCTATAGCCATAGCAACCGGCTATTGCCCTGCATAATATTTGTGAAATTATGCTGAGAGGGTTAAATTAGGCTGAATTGCTTACAGCAGTGACTGCCACCTTTTCGAGCATGCAGACCCTTTTCAATCAATTAAAATTTCATGGCCCCTCCCCCAAAGAATATAGCTGTTTTCAAACATTCCATTACTTGATAATCATTTGAAATGTATAATAGTTCATGAAGTTCAAGGACGGAACTTCAGGAGGGTAAGGGGCAAGGGCAGAACTTTGGGACCGTGGGGGTGGAGGCAGCAGTTGTGCGCTCTGGGTTGCGGCTTACTTTTGATCCCATTCCCCAGACTCTAAGAGAGCATGGGGAAAGTACTTGCATGCCTTGCATGCCTCTTACATATCAGCCAGGCGTGAGAGGAATGCACGGGCATGTAAGCACTTTCCCCACACTCCTTTAGCATCTGGGGAATGAGATCAAAAGTAAGCCACGTTCTGGTGCACATGGCTGCAGGATGGATGCGGGAGAAGAAAAGGAAAAGAAAAGTAAGGATTGCTTTGACATTTCTGTGGACCCCCTGCAGAGCCCTCATGGACCCCCCAAGGATCTGCGGATCATAGCTTGGGAACCACTGGCTTAGAGAATTGCTTGGGCTACTTGGCACACCAAACCAGTCACAAAGAACTCTCCTGTTTACCACACTGGCTAGCAAGAAGTCATACAAGCAATCCCCTTAGAAATTCAGGTTTTCTGTGTTATCACCAGTACTACTTCTAACAGAGATGAGAGGTTATAAAAACCGATCTCACCAAATGAAAACAGGTTCTTCTAATCCCAAAGGACCAGCCACATTCCCAGGTCAATTTATACTTCAGATCTTACTCAAAAAAGCACTCTGTGCCAATCCTTTAGAATTGAAAATCTAAAAGTTTATTAATAGAAAGAAAAGGTTGAGAGTAAAATTGTTAAAAGAATCAAATTACATACACCAATTGCACAATTCTTGGTGCAGGCATGTAGCAGAGATGGAACGATCTGCAGTCTTAAAACAAGTCTCTGGAATACATCCTCTGTTCGGATGGGTCATCATTCCTTTTAGGCTTCTGTTCATAGCCGAGAGCCTTCACAGCTGGTTAGCAGGATTGAAGACAAAGATGGAGGAACCTCTGGGACCCTTTTTATAACCTTGCCCATGTGGATGGATTCCATTGTTCTTGCTGTGTGAAAGCATGTTCCAAGATGGAGTTTGTTATATGAACAAATCAACAGTCTATGCAGGACTCAGTCCTTTTTAGGTTTCAGCCATTGCTTACATGCCGGTCTGAAGGTTCACAGCAAAGCTCCTCAGATGTAGACTGGTACCTATTAAGGCCCATTGTCAACTGCTATTTGCTTGACTAGCATCTCTTTCACAATAGGTTAGCCAATTGTTGATGTCTCTCAAGAGCAAACATGTGAATTACAAGCACATAACCAATTCTCATAACTTCAGATACAAAAATGATACATGCATATGAGCAGTAGAATCAGAATCAGTGGTATCTTCACAGATGTCTTACTTGGCCCATTTTGTATGAGATTCAGTGCAAACATACAACAGTGGTTGCAACAATTATTTGTAAGTTCATTTTACAATCCAATAATGTCACACCGTTGCAACCTGCTGTGCTCTGAACAATGTTTGTGAAACCAATGTGGAAAAGTTTCTTTAAGAATAGCGTATTGGGGTAGATTGCATGGTGGCTGATTTTGAGCAGTCAGACACCAGTGCTATTAGAGGGATTTGAATCGGGGAGTCTTTGAAGTAGCATTCAAGGAGCCACACAAATCTGTCTTTCTTTAATGAAATGAGCCAGGCATTATTTATCTGCCAGCTTGAATGACCCCTGTAATTATACTAACTGTACATTAATTGTAGTCTGCAATTGTGACAACTGGCACTGTGTTTGAATTTCTATTCCAACCAGCCTGTATAGGTCATAAATAAAGAATCACTTTCTTTTAAGCAGAGTTGTTGACTCAAGTCCCACGACTTGAACTTGAATCCGACTTAAGTCGCCTAGGTGACTTGACTTGAGACTCGACTTGGGTTCATTGTTTGTGACTTGAGACTTGCTAATTTTGTTAAATCGACTTGGTGAAAAAATTGTCCGAAAATGCCAATATTGATGGCTTGTACAAAAGTGACTTGACATTTTTTAAATTAAGACTTGAGACTCGACTTGGGACTTGACTTGAAAGTGACTTTAGGGACTCGAGACTTGACTTGAGACTTGAACTGTAGTGACTTGAGACTTGACTTGGACTTGACAATGACGACTTGAAGACAACACTGCTTTTAAGACTCAATTTTTATTAAACAGCAATACACAGATTAACATTTCTTACTAGGGGCATGTCAGTGAGCAGCATTCTCTGAAGTGAGGGTCTCATAGATGCATGTAAGTCCAGTTGCCATTATGGAAAATGTCCCTGGAGTGGAGTGCAAGGGATACTATGAGGAACTGGAAACGTGAAGAATTTGTGTGTCAAGTTTGGGGAAGCAGGGAATACAGTTCTATATGGGCTGCATGGAGGAGATGACGATGCATGTGTTCTGTCTGTAGTACAATCAGGAATCTCAGAATCTCTCTTTGGTCCTCCATGAACTTTATTATTTGCTTTTGAGCCTGTCTTCTCTCCTGGCTCTCCATTTGTAGTGTATCATTGTGCTTGCTATCTGCCTGATCTGATGATTGAAGCAACTCTCAGAACATGTCTTCTTTACCCCTCCTTGTTTATCTGCCCGTGGGTGGGAGCTGGCCCTCAAGGGCACATCAGCAAAAGCAAAAGAAACAATAGACAGTCTATATTATGTTTGTACTTATAGTCACAAATCATAAAAGTTACTTGCACTTCATTTTCACTTTCCCCTGGCAAGCATGCAGCATGGTCAGAGCATTAAACATGGTGAGTTCGGCCTAGATTGGGGGGGTTGCAAGATGAGACAGGATCTGGGTGGTTTCAGAGAGGAATCAACACAAGCACCTGGTTACACTATACTGAATACTGGCACCATTTTCCAGAGTCAGGGGCAATTGAAGCTGAAATCACATTGCTGAGGGTAATTGACGATGCAAGAGTACATCTACTGTATGTGTGTGGCTTTAGACCAGGTCCCTGTGTTGCTTGTCTCTGTGCTGCTCTGGTTCCTCCAGTAGTAATTGCTGATTGAAATGTCAGTTTCCTACAGGTTGGATCTCCCTGGTCCAGCACCCTCAGTACCTGGCCGGTGAGGGATTTTGCCAGAGCAGGGGAAGTCATTTCTGTACACCTGCCACTGACCCTCCTGGCCTGCTCACTGGTCTCCTGTCCAGCTCCCCACATCTTGCTCGACCCACTGCCCTGCTGACCCCATTGGGCAGCCATCACTGCTGTGGCTCTGGGACCCGCCATGCAGCTGCGTGCGCCGTGCTGGGGCTCTGGGTCCTACAGGGCAGCCACGAGCACTGGGCTGGGGCTCCAGGACCTTCCAGGCAGCCGTGCACCACGGCTCCCTACCCCACTGAGCTACTGTGGCTCCCAGCCCTACTGGGCAGCTTCGTGATAGGTCTCCCAACCCAGCTAGACAGCCCTGCTGCCATGCACTGGGTGGCCCCACAGTCAGGTCGCTATGGGCAGCCCGCTACCCTGCCAGCCCCACAGAGATCCGTGACGCTGGCCCTCCACCGGGACTCTCTGTTCCTGCAATATCTGTGCCAGACCCTGGATGTTGCCAGACCAGAGAATCCAGGTTAAGAGAGTTTCAACCTGTACAATCAGGAGAAGAAACAAAGCAACTCTGCCAAGGAACCTTTGGCAGAGGAGTGCAGAATATCTCCAGGAAAGTTTCCTAGAGATCTCTATGGAGGATTCCCAGGAGATCTCCCTGTGCAGTAACAAACTTTCCAGCAAGTTCCCCACTGATTAGTTGCACAGGGGAATGTGAAGCAGATGCAATCAGTATCTAGTGTTGTTAATTTCTATCCCTTCTCTCTCGTGAAGCATGGAACAAAATAAACGACACCTCTGCCTCATGTTACTGTACATTATTGAGCTCTCCTGTCTTGATTCAGACAATCCGGACCTGAATGTTGGGACTGGGTAGACACATCTGGAATCAAAAAGGTCCTCACTTGTCACACTACCAGATGAGTCTGTCACCTGTCCCATATCCTCCTCCAACTTTACTTCCACATTCACCGTTTCATCCTTGGGGTTGACTGTTGGCCACAGCCTCCAGTCCCCACAAAGTATCTTTGGGGCTCTTGTCAATGAAGGTGGAGTCACCAACAAGGATGGCATGCAGTGTCTTTTAGAAACAGTATGTTTTCAGACTGATGGTTGACCTCCCTTGCCTTGAGGTATGCCTGCTTCAGCTCCTCTATCTTAGCACAGCACTGCTGTGTGTCCTTGTCATGCCCCATCTTAACCATGCCATGAGCAATCTACTCATCAGTGTCAAAGTTTCTATGACTGAATCGGAGCTGTGACTGCACAGTCTCCTCTCCCCAGACACCCAGCAACTCCAATGTGCTCCCTGCAGAAGCCTGGTTGCTGCATAAAGCCAGCATGGTCACCTGGAAAGATGTGATGTGACCTGTATACACTGAGCAAAGAGGAAGTGGAATTTCAAAAATCCCCAGGACTTTAATATGGGGAGGGACGCATACTTGTGTACCTGGCTGCAGGGCAGCAGAGTAGAAATAGCTTATTAGTCCTGATGGGCATTGTGGGACACTTTCTGGAGGCCACTTAGGACAAAGTAACCAAGCACAGTGTCTACACTGACAGAGCGTCACTTTAACTTTTTTGCAAAAAGCTCTATTCCGGTGGTCGAGGTGATTTTATTAGGTCAGCATAGCAGGATAGGTAAATCAGTGGGAGGAGCATTGTTGAGTGCTCATCTCCACTGTTTTGTGGCCAAAATCTGACTTTTGTTAACAAAATTGTAGTGTAGAGAAGGCCTAACACATTAAGATCTCCTCCAGCAAACATTACTGAGTGTAATGCTTACTACCTGCAAGCAGTCTCAGAATCCAATGGAGAAGTAAACACCCACTGATCTGGATGCCGAGAACATGATTATGAAGCCTGTTTCAATCTAACTGTGAGGATGCAAAAGAGAGTAGAGATCTGGGTGATGCCAGTCAAGCATCATGCTCTTAAATGTACTCCCACAGAAATAATAAAAGGGTGTTTTTGTCTATCAGCTATGGGTGAACACTTCTTACAAAAGGATTACTCTGTATCCAACCTCAGTCCTTGTTCTCAAGGGAAACCTGCACAACACCTTCAGAAAAAGAGCCTGGGAGCTTAAATTCATGACTCTGCTACATCAAAAATCATGGATTCAGCAGAGATAGTGGTTTTATCTCATTACAATAATCTATAATCCACTACTTCTCCTGTGTTATATGACTGCAGAGGTGCTTATAGCTTAGGTCATTTTGAATGCTTTCTTGCAACTCATTAACTCTGATGTTTAGCCATCTGTTCTACCTCCTATTTAGCTGTAACACTGATGATTTTTCCCAGACCTGCAGAACAACTCTGGAGTTTGAAACCTTGTCTCTTCTACCAACAGAAGGTGGGCCAATAAAAGATCTTACCTCATACACTTTGCCAGCCTGGGACCAACACAGCTACAGCGATATTGCAGTCAACTGTGTAAACACAAGACTGTGGATGCAAATTTCTGTACATTTATTGTGTCTGCTAATTGTGGAAGCAAAGTGAGACAGTTTTAAGTCCCTATCTCTTACTATTTACATTATTTATGATGTAAATAATAATCTATTATTTTTCACCTAGCTCCTTCAAGTAGGAGTGGGACTCTATTTTGCTAGACCCACTACCAATATAAGCTCTGATTCTGCCAACACATTAAATACGTTAATCAATTCCATGTAGATCATTGAAATCAGTGGGATTACTCACATGCTTAAAATTATGCACAAACATAAGAGTTTGTAGAGTCTAAATCCTAGAGTAGGACAATCCCTTGAGAAAGAGCTCAGTTTAAGGCCTGGTCTACATTACAGAGTTAGGCTGACATAAGGCAGTTTATGACAACCCTAACTCTGTAAGCATTTAAGATGATGTGTAGTTCCCACCGATGTAACTTACCCACTACACCCACTTAATAACGCCATCACCATGAGAGACATAGTGCTTAGGTCAACATAGTTACATTGACACAGTGTCAGCATAGACAGTGTATTGCTTACATCAACTGTTGTAGCCTTTCAGAAGCCATCCCACAATACCCCACACTAAATCCAAATTTAACCAAAGTTAAATTGGTGCAGGCACTTCTGCTATGGATGTGCACTGCCAACATAAGGAGCATAACGTGGACATACAAAAGCCATTTAAATACTGCGATGACTGTGTGTTGATTTAACTTACTCTTATGCTTGTAAGAAGCACACAGGATCTTCTTCAGAGGGAGAAAGCAATATGCCACATTTATTGCAAATACAGCATAGAAATCATCACACATGCGCACACGCACACACACACACACACACACGTCCTGCAGCTGGTGTCATAGGGTACGTCTACACTTGCTCCCTAGTTCAAACTAGGGATGCAAATGTAGCTGACCGAAATTGCTAATGAAGCAGGGATTTAAATATCCCGTGCTTCATTAGCATAATCTCGCCCATGTGCTATTCCGCTCACCAGCTGATTTGAACCAGGAAGTGCGCTCTGGGGCGCGTTAGTTCGAATCAACCCCCTTGGTTCGAACTAACGTTACTCCTCATATTTTTACTCATTTTTTCAGGAGTAACATTAGTTCGAACCAAGGGGTTTGATTTTAACTAACGCGTCCTGGAGCGCACTTCCTGGTTCGAATCAGCTGGCGAGCGGAATAGTGCGTGGGAGAGATTATGATAATGAAGCACGGGATATTTAAATCCCCTCTTCATTAGCAATTATGGTCAGCTACATTTGCATCCCTAGTTCGAACTAGGGAGCAAGGGTAGACGTACCCCCCGTTACCAGTCTTATTGGTGATCTTGCCAGCTTACTGGCCTGTTAGGCTGGATCATGAGGAAGGAGCTGGATTCTGTTAGCCACAGTCTGTCAGCCAAGTTGTCTTCACAGGGCTAACCCAAAACTTCATGGCTAAGCCAAAACACACCCCACTTTTATGGTTTAAAGTCTCAACTTTATTCTAAGGGTTTTGCAGTGTCATTCTGGAGTCATCTAATTGTTGATTGATATTTACCTCTAGGCTTCTTCCATTGTCATGCTCCATTTGATATGGGGGTGACTGCAGCAGGTTTATTTCATTCACAGATCTTCCTCAAGGGTTTATGCCTTTGCTTTAGTGATTGATTCTGCCTCTCTTCAGCCATCCTGAATTTGACCAACACCTGAGTTCACCTGAGTTCACAACTCCTTGTTAACCATTCTGACCATCTGGTGCTGGAGTCTTCTATGTCTTGTCTTCCCACATTCCCACGTTCCTCTCTTACACAAAGGACAATTCATTTCAGAGAAAGCATTTTCTCTTACAAAGGAACAGGCAGGATTTCTTACACACTTACAAAGTTTAAAAAACAATTATAAACAATTTCTTACTAACTTATAATACCTAATGCAAATTTTTTTTTTTGTATTTTGTCCTACTACTTGGGAGCTGGTATAAAACAAAGCTTATGAAATGAAATCTATATAATTACATGAAACAAAGCTATAACATGAAGCCTAATATGTGACAGGCCTACACTATGCTTTGCCTACATTGCCAAATTAATGTCAAAACTTCTGTTGTTCACAGGTGCTTACTCCACTCTTCCCTCCACACCTGTCCCCCCAAAAGACACCAGTTTTGCAGCAATTAATGGCACAGTAAATGATTCCTTCTCAGCAGGAGTGCTCTCCCCTTGACAACATGAACCTTGCTTGTAGGAGGTGAAAATATTTTGTCTCAAAAGTGCTGACAAACAGCATTTACAAGTTTGATTCTAATCAGAGAGGAATGAATAAAGATAGAGGCTGGCTTGCACATTACCTTCCACACCCTAATGACTTAACTAATCAACCAAACAATGGGCACTTACAGAGGTGCAAATTGTTCTTATCAGCCTCTTGTAACTTGAACAATCCAATTCACTATTTTTTTCTTTTTTTTCTCCCTCCCCCCCCCACTTCCCTTATGTTTTCTTGGATCTGGACTTCTCATACTCCAGTCATCTGAAGAAGTGGGTTGTAACCATGAAAGCTCATGATACCATCTACATGTTTTGTTAGTCTTTAAGGTGCTGCTAGACTATTCGTTGTTTTTTAAGTTTTAGCATTTACACTGTCCAGCCATGTTGCTAAAAGCTATGTCGTATAGACAAAGCCTTTGGTTGACTTAATTTTGTAGCATAGACTTGCCCTAATTTCAGACAGGATGCAGCTGAGGGTATAACAAAAAAAAAAAGAAGGAATAGTGAGGAAGGACAGGAGAAATATAAATAAAATCATCTATTAATATAGACCAATTATGTGCACAATTCAATGATTCTAGTCTTTTTAAAAACCTTTCAAAATATAAAATGAATGTAATGTAAGATGAATAAGAATACTTATTCTTTACAGGTCTGCACATATTTTGACTCCTGCTGTTCATTCAGATAATGTGCTGCCCTAGAGTCAGGCTGTAGATACAATTAAAAACTCTTTGTAATCAACCAATATAAGGTGTGCACATTATTATGTGTTATACTTGGTACCATGAAAGTTGCCAGGATTTCCATTCTGAAACCCTCTCTGGAATTTATTGTACTAATATTTTTAAATGGCACCAGTCACTTAGTGCAAATTGTCTATCTAATGATTTATTCATTTTGTATATGTTTATTCAGATTTCCATATATTAGGTCTAGACAGAAATCTAGCTGTATAGAACAAAAACATTAAAAGTATATACACAAATACAATGGGATGCATTTAAAAAAACCTACCTGCACTACATTCTCTTTTCTTATTCACTTGGTACTCTGTCCCAGGGAAACACCTTGGAAAATACATAGGCTTTGCAGCCTACCTGAAGGCTAACAGATCCAAGCTCTTTTGGCCCAAGATAGATTAATTTGTCTAGCTTCAATATCAAGCCATTGGATTGCATTGTACCTATCTTAGTTAGGCTATGCCTACACAACAGAGTTATTTCAGAATAACTGACCTTATTCTGAAATAGCATGGTGTCGGTCTACACTACAAGCCTTTATTTTGAAATAATATCTAGGTGGGACTTCTTACTCTGCCTCCTGTAACCATCATTTTACGAGTAGGGAAGTTGAAGGAAGAATGTTCTTCTTTCAACTTCCTGCTGTGTAGATAATACCAAAAAGCTTAATTAAGCTATTTCAACTTAAAATACACACTTGACATAGCTGAAGTTGTGTAGCTTAATTTGAGTTTTGCCCTGCTGTGTAGACATACCCTTAGATTGAAGATCCCATTAAATATTTGTTCCCAATATAGATACTCATTGGCTGTAGTCAAGTCACTTCTTAACCTTCTCATTGTTAAGCTAAATATCGTCTATCACTCTAAGGCACGATTTCCAATCTTTTAATCATTCTTGTGGCTTTTCTCTGAACCCACTCTAATTAATCACCATCCTTCTTGAATTGTAGACAGCAGTACTGGACACAATATTCCAGCAATGGTCGCACCACTGCCAAACACAGAGATAAACAAACCTCTCTATTTTTACTTGAGATTTCACCAAGGATTACATTAATTCTTTTGGCCACAGCATTATACTGGTACAAGACTACTGACAGACATCTCTGGGCCCTGAGCAAGGTATGTGTGTCGGGGGGGGGAGGAGTGGTGGGGGTGGAGGTGGGCTCTGGGCTCCTGGAAAGGGCGGAGTCTCAAGTGGAAGTGGTGGAGCTGGAAGCTAATCCCCAGTCAGTTCTTCAGTGCTGTCTGGCACATGCCAGAGCTCAAGCAGTGCTCAAACAGTGGGCCTTTTAAACCATCACTAGTACCATTGTCAGGACTCTTTTTGTACTATATTTTAAAAGCTCCTTGTTGTCCTTAATAATGCAGGCCATAGATTGCTTCTTGTGCTCCTTTTCCTCCTTATGAATTTACTGCTAGTCTTAACTTCTGAATTATATTAATTACTATAAGTTTCCCTCTTTTTCCGTTTGTTATACATTTTAAAATGTTTTATAGCTGTCTTCATTTCCCCTCTAAACTAGATCAGTATTTATAACTTGTACAGCCTTCTTCCCTGGTTGTGGAATTGTGGCTTCTTGAGCATCTAGTAAAGTGTTCCTATATGATTATCATTAGGAATAGTAAATTTTTAAGATAAAAATGGCCTACAACCAGACACAGACCTTTTAGACAGATAATATTTTCATGACTGACTTAAGGAGTACATGGATCCAGTTTGTGGCTTGTAACTGGAGGTACCTGTGCATTGTCAGAACCTTGCTATGACCCTTATTCAGCAAAGTAACTAGCCATATGCCTAACTTTAAGCACATGAATAGTCCCATCATATATATAGTAGCCCAATGTCTGAGAGTCTGTAATGCTGAAATGCTGGCTGTTCCCTCTGGGCGGCACTGTTGCCTGAAATGCTGGATGTTCCCTCTGGGCGGCGCTGTTGCTGAAATGCTGGCTGTTCCCTCTGGGCGGCCTGTGCTGCATGGGGAGTGTGGGGCCCAAACGGCCGCCTGCACCGCTTGCTCCCCCGCGGCGGCCCAGCTGAGTGGCGCAGAAGTCAGCCGAGCGCCACGGCGGGAGGGGAAGGGGGGCGGGGCAGTGACGTACATGCCCAGAGGGTGGGGTCGTTGAGACAATGCCCAGACAATGCCCAGATTGTCTCAACAACCTCACTACATGCATCCTGCTTCAAACAGACTTTAACACAAGACTACAAAGGGAAGCCTCTGAACTGTCATTCATGCTTAAATTTGACACTTTACGAATGGGCCTTAACAAAGATGCTAATTATCTTACCCATTACAAAGATAGCTTCCCCAATTATCACCCCTAATATCATTATCTCATAGACACTAACCTCCCCCCTTGACCCCCCTCTGTTCTAAAATCTGATTTGTCAATTTTATATGTGTTCACTTTTTTTGATTGTATCCCTTTGGTATATATGGTCATGCCAATTTTCTTCCACAATTTGATCAGAGGAAGTGGGTCTGGCCCACAAAAGCTCATCGCCTAATAAACCATCTTGTTAGTTTTTAAAGTGCTGCATAGTCCTGTCTTTTGTTTCAGCAAGACCAGACTAACACGGCTACATCTCTATTACTACTCCTTTAACACGAGGCACTCTAGTTCATCCATCTTATTTTTTAGACTTCTAGCATTTGTGTACAAGCACTTTAAAAACTTGTCACTGTTTATTTGTCTGCCCTTTTCTGATGTGTCAGGCAACCACTGTGCACTGTGCATCTATCGCTTTCATTTTTAGAGTGAACATCTCATGAGCTTCCTCCGTGTAAAAATGTTATATGGGGTAATAAGGGCTTATTTGGGGCTTTTGTCCCTTTTGAGCAGTGGGTTCCTGGATGCTGTCAATGGCCATATAGCTGAGCTCTCCCAGAGCTGAGCTGGTTCAGTGTCTCTCTTGCTCTATTGTGGGGCCATTGCCTCAACTCTGTGCCTTTGTTGGAGGAGACCAGAGCTTCTGTCTCAGCAAGACAGGGTGGTGGGGAGCCCCAGAGAGCAGGGCTCAGAGGGTGATCAGCACACTAGGTGACAGTCACAAGGGGACTTCTGAATTCTGGTTGGTCTATAAGGCCACTTCCTTTCTTCTCACATTCAGGGAAACCCCTTAACTATCATCTTGCTGCCAGCAGTTTCCCAATCAAAAGTCATAGTTATGCCCACTGCCTTCACTGTAGGCCCACCTCAGTCAATTCTGGCACAGCAACAGTCTCTGCCCTGGCTCTAATATTCACCCACCTTTATTGGTAATCAGGCTCTGCAATATTAATGGAAAAATGTAACCGATCAATATTTCCAAGATAGTGATTACTTACAACTCCCATTATGTCAAAGAGAGCAGGGCAAGCTGAGCTCCTCTAAATCAGGCCCTACTACTACCATGATGTGCTTGAAGGTGACCTTTGGAATATATATTTAAAAAATTGTGCCCTTTTTTGCTTGTTTATGATAGAGGCATTTTATTGAAAACTGTGTTGAAATGAGAAGCTCTCCTTTAAAATTCCATGGGGTTTCCTGGTCTTGCCTTCAGGTTAAGGGGCTCTGAGGGACACATGTTATCCAGGTCCTCAGCAGTCAATCTGTAAATTGACTGTCTGGAGCAAGGTGAGTTAAGCTCTTCATCTGTGCCTCAGGTACCAGTTTCCTATTGCTCTCTTTATTTGGCAATCTGTTAGATTTTGATGTTCTAAGAAATATACTGATACACATAATTCTTTCAGTAAAAATGTGTTTTCTTTCTAACTCTTTCTGTGTGCACCATGAACATAACAATATACAAAAAATGACTAATATATTGTATTTGTTTTATAGGAGTTTTTTTCTGCTTAAGTTTTTACTTTTAGGAATATCTACTCTGGTCATATTTGATTTGCTGCAGAGCTCTTTGTAGATGTTAGGGGTGATCAGACAGCTTTGTTCTCCCTTTACTAAAGAGGCAGATATGTGGAATATTTTAATAAATGGGTCCTTCCTTCCACATGAGTGTTAGGCACTGAAATTATATTTATGACATAAATATCTCCTCCCCACAATTTCTAGTAGTTCTATTGGAAACTGAAAATTGAAAAGGGAAGACATTTTTAGACCTTGGAGATCTCAGTTTCACTAGTTCTTCAGTCAACGTAGTCTTTCAGAACTGACAAGACCTGAATTTGTAATGTAAAAAGAGAAAAAAAGAGGAATTTGAAATCTTGTTGTGGGGAGACCTTTCTTTCTTCACATTTCATGCAGTGTTAATGAAGCAACTATGTCCATTTTCCCCCTTATAATGGTTACCCTTAACTCTCCCTGTTGTGGCCAGGATTTGCAACCATATTGTGCCCTAAGGATTTTTTCAGGCAGTTTCAGTAGACCTGTATTAAGGTTGCCATGGCAACCTCTCCCAAGGATTTCCTTGCTTTTGTTGATTCCTTATTCAAACCTAATACTATTTTAAAATGAAGTACACCAGAAATCATGGGAAGCTAAACTTAATGGAACATTACTAAAACCATAGGTCTATTAATTCCTACTGTGGCTATTGACTTAGCCCAGTCTAAGTGCTTAGAATCGGCAGTTTCAGTGCAGCTAGTGTTACTACTGGGCCTAACAGTTGCTCTCTTGGATGCAAAGTGCAGCTCAGGTCCAAAATGATCCATAAAATGTTACCCAAAGGCACCCTCCTGTTCACTAGATTTTTAGATACAGAAGTATGGCCCGCAGAGACTAATGATTCTAAAGGACCAGAACCTTGTCTGCTAGTCTTCTCTCCTGGCTCTATTAAGGACTTGCTTTTCATTTTATTTTCATTGCTGAAGCAATGTATGCGAAGCAGCAATCGCTTCGAGGACTCTGGAAATTCGCCATGCAGCTGTGAATGCTGAAGAGTTCATTCCCCTTACTGTTGGAACTTACTGTTAAGCTTTCCCTCTAACTGTATATTTGGCTCGTGTAAATCTGGTACCGCTTTTGCTTCTGGTGTATTTACTGGGCTTGCTTTTTCACTTTCATTTAGTCTCCTTTAGCTGTGCAATAGGCCCTAAAGGGCCCTGAAGTGGTGTAAAGGAGCTCTAATGGAAATGAGAAAGAGACCCACTGTTGTTGCCAAAGAGAGAACTTTATCATACAAATATAACCAAATAAAGCAGTTGGAAATAACACAAATGGACGGATAGCTTCTCAAATAAAATTTGGTTCCCTTCTCAAAGCTGTACTGCAGTCTCGAGGTACTGCTGCTTTATGGCTTTTAAAGTGATAACGCTACATGTTTTAACTTGTTCTGAGATAACATTTTAATGTACTTTCTCTTGTAGTTGTGGCTGTTCATGAGCAGGCAGTGACACTCCTGATAAAAACTTTATAAATAAAAATTGTCTTTCTCAGACTGTGATCCCTTTTGGGGACCATTTTCATTCTGTCATTTGTTTCAATTTCATCTAAGAAAACTGTTTTATATTTTTGCCTATCCCGGAGCGCTTTCCCATGATAGATGCCAAATATAGAATTGTCCATCAGCCATTTCCCTGATTAGATGGACAGTTACTTGCTTATTTGAAAGGGATCCAAGCAAATATGGGGAAAATTGTAGCAGAAAATGGCTCCTATGTTATATGACAGCTGGGAAGCGTTCAGAGAAAAAACGAATCATTTTACATTTTAGAACCCATCTTTTCAGTTTGCACTTTTCATCCAGTTAATTGGTAGTAGGAACCACAGTTGTCCTGCAGAGGTGGGAACATTGTTTTCTCTTCTCTCTGTGTTCAAGTATATATATTTCTCTTTGGTAGACAAATGAGCTATTCTCCAGTTTCATTCTCTCATAGAGTGAGTTTCACTAGTGGAGAAAAGGCTATCTGGAGCACACTTTAATTTTTCATGAACTTCAGGGGAACTTATATCTGAAGTCTTTTAAAAATATTTCTTAGCATTTGTAACTTTATATATTGGTGAAATTTTTGCTCTTCAAAATGCCCCTCTGATGAAAGGAAAGATAAATAATACGCAACTCAGAGAGGAGATCTATCTTTTATATACCTGTTTCTCCAACTGTCTTCTCATGTTATATGGGATTTACATTTTTTCTTTCCTACTAAAAAATATTCTTGTGGAATGAGATCACCATGGTAGCTCAAGAGATGTCCATCTAAGATTGTAACAAAATAAAAATGTATATTAATGGTAAGTCCCAGTGAGCTTTATTTCATTTCCCTTGCTTAGGAACTGCAGAATGATTTTTTTTTCCAGAAATGAAATGTGTATATATAGATTGGATAGGAATGAATACAAGTCTGCCTAGCATTTGTATCTCAGAAGGAATATACATTTTTCACTCCCTTGAATTTATCAATTTTGAATGAAAGATGAAGATATAGTTACCGGTAAATTGGAACAGCTGTTTCACTTGCAATATGAAGCTTCCAACGTTTTAATGAGAAAATGGATGAGTTGGGCATAGAGTTAATTGCCTGAAATTTCAGAATAAAGCAAGTTGTGGTCTGCAAAGACATTTTACTAATGTCCTATCTTATGTCAAAGAATACGACCAGATTCTCATTTACAGTATAGCCATTTGCACAGTAATGCTATTTGTGCCCCCATTGAAACATATTTACACTTTAGCCTAGTTCCATACTTAAAATTTAGAGTAACCAAGCTATATCACTTGGATATATGAAAAATTCATATCTCTGAGCCCTGTAGGTAAGATGACTTACCCATTGGTATAGACATGGCTAAGTCAATTGAAGAATTCTTCTGCTGCTTGGGGAAGTGAATTAGTATTAATAGAAGGTTTGTTTTTTTCCCCCATGTAGATGCAGGAAGCAACTACACTAAGGTCCTTCAGCAGCATAGCTGTTTGGTTTTTGACGATAAGAGCCAAGTGTCTTTTCCAGAAAGCACACCTAATCTATTTTAATTTCCTCTCAGAGCCTGCAAAAATATCATTTAATCTCAATCTGCTGCACTTTTGTACACTAACATAGGGATATAATTTAAACAGCTAAGGTGTTTGTTTTATTTTCTTGATGCACTTACAATGCCAATTATACTTATCTTGTTACACTAGCATTAATCCAAATGAGGACATTCTTAAACAAGTTTCCAAACACATAAGCTAAGCCACATAAAGGCACTTATACCAGAATAAGAGTGACCATAAATAGGTTTAGATCATTATAATTGTAACTGTTTACAGATATATCTGAGGTTATGAAAAAAAAATCTTTCCCATATAGACCAAGCCTACTACATGTTTGCCTACCCAGCACTAGGTGAATCCCACTCCTCAGACCATGCTGGGCCTGCTCCAGCTGAGGTGCTAGTATATAGGAGAGCAGCCCATCTCAGTCTAAGTGGAGCACCAAGAAGGAAAGATGCTTGGTGGAAGCTCTCCAGCTCAGTAGCCATTACAGACCTTGCCTGTGAGAACTGGAGATCCTGTGACCCAGACTGTTACCTACACCTGACTAGCTGGAGTCGGCATCCCAGGGAGTTATCTGAACATCATATGGACTACAGCTTCAGGAAGTGTAGTAAGAAGTGGCCCCAGGGAAGCTGAGTGAGTAGTATCTTCCATCCATGACAGGTCAATGTGTTGCAGCTGGATTTCCCTCTGATACAGTGACAGACTACTCCATCACTGATAGGACTCTGAGCTGGGACCTGGTGGAGTTGATTGGGTCTGGGTCACCCTATCCCAGTGGCCTCCCCAACTTTGATGGCAACTGCTGGATCTGACTACTAGGCCATGCAGCCCAGCACTCCAGGGCAGAACCCAAGAGCAGATGCTTTGAGTCTGGCAATTGAGCTGCACTATCTTGAGTCCCAGAGAAGTTGGGTAGTCTGTAACTGTGGTGTCACCAGCCACAACCCTTCTAGAGAATAATCAGTAACTCAGTCGCATCAAGATTCTTTACAATGTGTGAAGTAGTTGGAGTGCTCCTTATCCTTCAGACTGGTTAGCCCCTCTTAAAGCTTAACACTGAACTCAGCGTTAACTCATTGTTACCCCCAAATTTCACTGCAGACCGCTCCAGGGTTACACTCATATGGATTTATTAAATGAGGAATTAACGATCCACTATAGGGTTAAATTAAAGGGGATTAGGCTGTCATTGAATGCCACTATAGGGTTAATCTCACACAGGCACATTCTTCATGCCCTCAGGCGCTCACACACTTATGCAGGCAAAAGGTTGCAGGGAGAGAGAGACACTGAAAGAGTGAGCCAAGGCATAATGTCCGGAGCCTCTACTTGCAGCCATGGGCACGGGAGCTGAGCAGAAAAGAGGGCTTCTGCCACATGCTCTTTCCTTTTTATTGGAACTGAGCGGCTCCTGTCACCCACATCAGGGTCCTTCCTCCACGTTTGTCACGGAGGAGCATGCCCAGACCTCCCTCGATCTGGGTCCTTTGTTTGCTTAGAGCAGCAGTGTTTCCCTGATTGCTTTAATTAGTCATCACGAGGTTCCTGGCTCCACCTGTTTAGCCTTGGGCTTTGTCTACACTGGCGGCTTCTTGCGCAAGAACATCTGGTGCAAGTGTTCTTGTGCAAGAAGTCTTGCGCAAGAAAACATCCACACTGCCATGTGCGAGCTGTGCTTTTGTGCAAGAGCACCCATGGCAGTGTGGATGCTCTCTTGCGCAAGAAAGCTCTGATGGCCATTTTAGCCATAGGGCTTTCTTGCGCAAGAAATCCCTGCCGAGCATCCACACTGCCCTCTTGCGAAAGAGCTCCTGTGCAAGAGGGCTTACACCTGTTAAAAAAGGAGCGTAGCTCTTGCGCAAGAAGCCCTCTCTTATCATGCCGTACTGTACATTTACTTGCGCAAGAGCGGATGGGCAGTGTAGACGCTCTGCGGATTCTTGCGCAAGAACGGCCGTACTTGCGCAAGAAGCCGCGAGTGTAGACATAGCCTTGCTGTTTTCCTCTCCCCAAACATGCTCCAGTCTCCATTCACACACACCCTGTTATCACAGGATGGAATACAGCTTAGAGTAAGTTACAGAGAAACAATTACAAAGCTTTAAAGCTCCATAGTTACAAAGATTCCTTCCAAAGAACAGCAACTGATTGAGAACAATTCCTATCTTAATCATCTACAAATCATCAGTAATAAAGTAACTTAGAAGACCACTGCCCCCCTCAAACAATGTTCACAGCAATGCAGTCAGCAGCAAGTTTTGCCATTCTCTGTGGCATGTGTTGGCAGGACCTTACAATTTAATGCATTTCCAGAAAATGTATGTGTAAATCAAGTAGCTCCAATTTACAGGGCAGAGGCTTTACACAACACTCATCTCAATGCACAGTGAATATGGAGAAGCTAAGCTTAACACTGCTGCCATGAAGTGAAAAAAGACTACCCAGTAGAGCTGGTTTGAAAAAATGAAGATGAAAATTTGTCAATTTTCCTGTCTTTATATAAAATTCCATTTAGACATGTTCATAGTTTTTGTTGAGAGACATTTAGAGGAAATCACTTCCTCATTACCTGTAAATAAATTCCATCCAATATGGTCATCTTTTATTCTACTTAATGACTTACCAGGCCCCAGACTGATGGGTGATTCCTGTGCAATCTAATGCAAATGGGATTCTGTCTACAAACCAAAATCTCCTAACTAGCTCTTTACCTGTTTATAAGAATTAAATTTAGAGGGGTATCTTTAATTTAATTTGTCCATGAAAGTAAAGCCCATCACCACTATTTTACTATGACAGCATACCATGTTCCACTGATCATTAGCTCTGGGTGCGTGTTTGAGACCAAAATGTAAAGTAAAGGATCCAACCAAAGGGAACTCCAGTGGCTAGTTTGACTTCATGCACCATTCCTGTCTCCCACAAAAACACACATATGAACCTACTTGAAGGAGAATTTGTTCCAGTCATAACCCGATGCCTGACAGATTGTTAGTACTTGAAATGGCCCGGTGACACCAGTATTCCATAACCTCTATTAGCAGCTGTCTAGTTAATCTTATTGGGCTGTCCCCCCTCCTCAAAATAGACTTGGGATAATTTAATGTAACCTATGTATCTAGTGTGTTATGTCTTCTTCTCAAGGGGCTTCCAGGTAAAAGAATATGAAGGGCCTGTGTTGTTGAATTATGGATTTAAACCCTCGTGCATATTCTTGATGTCTGTGGTGGTGGTAAGTCACAGATTTTAGGTCGTGAACTTGGAGAGGCACTGCCATGGCACTGTTGCTTCTGTGTTTGCAGAGGCTTCTGGAAGAAGAAGAATAGATATTTTCTCCCACCTGTCAGTACTGCAGTAAAAGGAGAGCAGGAAGAGAGAGCAGCAGTGGGCCAGCAACTTTTACTGGTTTAAAACTCTTCAATGGAATTAAACAGTTGATACCAGGATTCTGGCCTCAACATTTCAGAGAAGAGCAAGTACAGACCATGCTGATGGTGGAACCACAAATGTGGTGTGATCCAAGTTACTCAATGCTTGTGTTCTTTGGGCAAGTCTACACTGGAATTAAAGGTTCGCAGCTGCCCCATGCCAGTGGACTTGGGTTCACTGGGCTCAGGCTGTGGAACTTTTAATTGCAGTGTAGACTTCTAGGCTTGGGCTGGAGCCCAGAATCTAGGACCCCTCCAGGTGGGAGAGTCCCAGAGCTCAGGCTGCAGCCCGAACCTGAGCCCAGAAATCTATGCTGTAATTCAACAGCTCTGCAGCCTGAGCCCCATAAGCCCAAGCCAGCTGGCTTGAGCTGCAAGTGTCTAATGACAGTGTGGACATACCCTTTGTGACTATTTACTGGGCAGAGACAATTTTGAGCAACTTACTGGCACATTGCAAAGGCTGCTCAGAAAAAAAATTCTATGTTGTCAGCAAAATGGTGGGATACATTGAGTGTCACCTCCTCAGCTTTCCATCATGATCCCAGACTTTTTAGGGTCCCTCTCACCCAACTCTGAAGGAATTCTCTTGAACAATCCCACCTCTGTGCAGGGATAAATTCTGACACTAGTTGGTAGAGCACCTCTAAGTATTGGATCAAGTCAGTGTTGGAGGGTGACCAATCCCTCTCTGGCCATGCTCTCTTTTATGTCAGTGCAGCCAGAAATGAGTTCCCTGGAAAGAAAGGTTGCTTTTGGTTTGCTCCTTGAAGTCAACCTGCACCACTCCTGAATGTATTCTCCAATAGAACTGCAAGAAACATTTGGCAAACGGGCCCCATGCCATAGTATCACTAGGCATTTCAGAATTTGCCCCTTCATCAATACATATATTTTCGTAAATAGCATAAAATTAGATTAACAATCTTCTCCTTAAGCCGACAATGATGTTTTTTCTTCGTCCTCCATCTTACGGCATCACTCAGTTCATTAAGGTCATAAACAAGTTCAAAACACCCAATTGCTTATTATTATTCATTATTATTTTACTGTTACTTGCATTCAAGGAATAGTTTACATTTGATTCATATGTATCTGAGCAGTTTGGAAGCAACCCACTTTTATCCCTAATACTGCAATTAGCCATTTTCCTATGATCCTCGTCTGAAAAGATTTGCCTTTTTTGGTTGCTACTGGAGTCATTTTTACACAAAACAATCTCTCTCTCAATCTCTCTCTCTTTTTTCTTCCCGATGTCTTATTTTCCTTACTAATTTGTTCTGTTTAAATTAAACAAAGAAGATTGATGATGACCTATTTTTGTGCATTTGTGGGGGAAAAACAAGAGGAATCAACTGTGGTTATAAGAGACAGCTGGAAAGTATTAGAGCAATTTTTCTGGATCTTCTATCCTGTTGATGCTAAGGGCAAAAATAATATTTGTGACTAATAACTTTTATATTTGATTAGAGCAAGCTTTCAATGCATACATTAGATTTTGCTGTATAAATCTCGATTTACCTAATCTACCCACATACTAGGAGTCTGACATATAAAACTTAAGATCTATTTCTGTATCAGGCAACTGGTACACAAAAATGCTCCAGGGAGAGATTGCATCTGGCTGCCACTGCTATCCTTAGTTTTTGAATCATGCGCTTTGAAACTATCTGGATATGTTTTATTCTTCCACATATTCCTATGCATTTTAATGTTGCTGAAATGGGTGAGTCTTTTTGTACACAAGATTTACAGCATATTGAAATGTTTCAAAAACCTCAATCTTGACAAATGACAATCTTTTAATAAAACATATTACAATTATAGCCATAATACATCATCTGTTACCTTTATTCTGCTGCCTCTTGTACCTGTACACATGACCTATTAAACACTGAAGTGAGAAGTCAGACAAACATGTTGCTGTAAGGCTGTTTCATTTGCTTAATGTGAATTAAAATATATTTAATACAACTTAGATGGGGCTATTATAAGGTGAGTGCATAAATGGCTGGATAACCGTACTCAGAAAGTAGTTATTAATGGTTCTCATCCTGCTGGAAAGGTATAACAAGTGGGGTTCCGCAGGGGTCTGTTTTGGGACTGGCTCTGTTCAATATCTTCATCAATGATTTAGATATTGGCATTGAAAGTATGCTTATTAAGTTTGCAGATGATACCAAACTGGGAGGGGTTGCAACTGCTTTGGAGGATAGGGTCATAATTCAAAATGATCTCGACAAATTGGAGAAATGGTCTGAGGTAAACAGGATGAAGTTTAATATAATGCAAAGTGGTCCACTTAGGACAAATGCAAAGTGCTCCACTTAGGAAGGAACAATCAGTTTTACACCTACAGAATGGGAAGCAACTGTCTAGGAAGGAGTACGGCAGAAAGGGATCTAGGGGTTATAGTGGACCACAAGCTAAATATGAATCAACGGTGTGATGCTGTTGCAAAAAAAGCAAACATGATTCTGGAATGCATTGACAGGTGTGTTATGAGCAAGACACGAGAAGTCATTCTTCCGCTCTACTCTGTGCTGGTTAGGCCTCAGCTGGAGTATTGTGTACAGTTCTGGGCACCACATTTCAAGAAAGATGTGGAGAAATTGGAGAGGGTCCAGAGAAGAGCAACAAGAATGATTAAAGGTCTAGAGAACATGACCTATGAAGGAAGGCTGAAAGAATTGGGTTTGTTTAGTTTAGAAAAGAGAAGATTGAGGGGGGACATGATAGCAGTTTTCAGGTATCTAAAAGGGTGTCATAAGGAGGAGGGAAAAAACTTGTTCATCTTGGCCTCTGAGGATAGAACAAGAAGCAATGGGCTTAAACTGCAGCAATGGAGGTTTAGGTTGGACATTAGGAAAAAGTTCCTAACTGTCAGGGTGGTTAAACACTGGAATAAGTTGCCCAGGGAGATTGTGGAATCTCCATCTCTGGAGATATTTAAGAGTAGGTTAGATAAATGTCTATCAGGGATGGTCTAGACAGTACTTGGTCCTGCCTGGGGGCAGGGGATTGGACTCGATGACCTCTCGAGGTCTCTTCCAGTCCTAGTATTCTATGATTCTATGATTTAATATTTGCAGTAACATGAGGTATGGTTCTTGTTATTAACTTACTGATTTGATTGTAGAGGTTTTTGTTTGTGTTTTTGGTTCTATTTCTGTTGTTTGTGGGAATGCACATAGATGGTCAATTTTTAGATGACATAAATATCAGTCGGACCACACTGGCGCAAACAATGATTAAACCATAAGTTATATTATTGTCCCTCTCTGCTCTCAAATTCAGCTTTCTTTTCAAGGCAATTTTAATCCTTTATCCTCTGCTGGGGTTTTTTGTTTGTTTTTGGTGAGTTTTTTAGTCATGGGATCCATCACTGCAAAAAGGAAGCATAAAAGCTATTTCACTATCCAAAATGAAATGACATCATGGAAAAATTCTTTAAATTCATTTTTAATGATCTCAAAGTAGTCTTTGCTATTAGTGTTTCCCAATAAACTGTAGACAAAGAAATGCATATATGTCCAGAAAATCTTATCTGAAGTCTTTCTGTCATGTCTTTTTTAACACAGATGCTTTGGGGGTAGGGGTATTGTCCCCTTAAAATGCATGTGCAACTTTCTCACTGAAGCTAATGAGACACCAATTTCAAGTTATCAAACAGGATCAGAAAGTAAATACCAAGAAGACAAACCACTCATGAGACTATTCTTACAGGAATGTAAGGAGGAATGTAAGGAGGCAGCTGTCCAGCTAGTTCTAACTCCTAATTTACAGCTCCTTGCCCAGAGCAAGAAAAGCCATTGCATTAGTTGAACATTTTAGAAGCAAAACCAAACTAATTTACTTGTCAGTCCTTGAAGCAAATTGAGACTCTTCCTATCGGTTCCTATATGTATAGTAGCAATGTTCCCTCCACTCACCCCATCAATCTTATAGAATAAACCTTGGGCTTTCTGATGCTTTTTCCTAACCCAGGGAGACATTCACATTATTTAAAAATGAGACTTGCATATTACTGGTTCCATGCAAATGGTTGATGCTCATATGCGTGTGCTAACATACAAACATACACATTCATGCCCAGTAAGAGAAAAATGAGGAGGAGGAGCATCTCTCTCTTTCTAAATAAAAGAGAAAAAGATGCTTAAAGTAATAAAAAAGGTACACACTGTTTAGATTGCATGGTCTTTTGACTCATAGTACTACAGTGCAGGAGACAGGCAATGTCTTCGTTGTTTGGTACCTCACATTGGTGTCATCTTCCAAGCACTTAGCCTGCTCAGACTGGTGTGGCCCATCTGTCTCCTCTTTCCGTGGGACCAGACTTGGCTAATAGGAAGGTCAGCCTTGTCTGGTATCCTCGTGCCCCCGGAAGAGCATAGAATTTTCTCCATTCACTTTGACATGAAAGGTTGCGCTTTTTGTTTGCTCCACCCTATAGCACTTTTCAAGTGGGCTTCCAAGCAAATCAGGGACATCACACATCTCAGACTCAATGATATGTTCCAATCCTTGTTGCTCTTGCTAAGACTGACCAATGGTCAGTTTTGAATGTCCACGTTATGCTAGCAGTTCTTTTACAATATCCATTGTTACAAACTCAGGCACAGTATACTCCAAAACCAGCAAAGTGTGGACAAACAGGGGACGATTTTGAAGCGCAATCTTCCCAGCCTGTCCTTTCCAGGGAAATGGCTGGCAGGCACCAGTTGGCACTAGGCATCTGGTAGAAGGCATTGACACATTCATGTGTATAACTAATGGACCAATGAATGTTCATTGCCATTTACGCACACTCCATACAGCTTCATTCACTCTGGTTATGTCTACACTGTGGACTAAAGTCGAGTTAAGCTACACAACTTCAGCTATGTTAATTGTGTTGCTGAAGTTGAAGTATCTTAATTCAGCTTTTGGTGCTGTATACACAGCAGGAAGTCGAAGGAAGAACACTCTTCTTTCAACTTCCCTTGCTCCTCATGAAATGACGATTACAGAAGTCGGAGTAAGAAGCCTGTTATTTAGAAATTATTTTGAAATAAGCATGCAGTGTAGACATAGCCTCTGTTAGCATTTCTTGAAAGAAATGTTAGAGGCCTTATGGCAATTGTCATGTCACCCTTTTACCAGACAGGGAAATGGGGGGAAATAACTGATGTGACTTTAACTGCATGAAGGGTCGTGTCCTCCTCTTTCTAACTTTTAATCTAGAGGAAGAAAGCTGCTTTATATTTTGTCACTATCCTCTTAAACTTTATTTTTTTCATTTTATACCAAGTCAGAATGATCATACGTACTATTTCTCTAACACCGTGCTTAGGGATGGGTGGAGAAAAATTGATGACTTAAAAAAGATCAAATTTTTTAATTTTAAATTTAATACTGATTTATTTCTAAAAAATAAACCATTTAATGGTAAATTTGGAAATATGGCAACCTATGTTAAGGCCTACATATACTATAGTTGATTAAGCTTGTTTACATTAAATAAATAAAATATTAGACAATACATGTTTGTTCCCAAACTTTTACATAAAGTGAATTCACTGGATAAACTCTTGGAACCAGCGTTTGTTAAGGTGCTGTATCAGTTTGTGATTGCAGTAGTCTCTAATCCCAAGTGCAGAGAGAATATTGTCTTCATTTCATTTTATTCAACTAGTTCAATTCAATGACTAGTTCATTCAAGATTAAGAAACCAACTGAGAGTGGAAGAAGCAGAAATCACTGTCTTGGTCTTCTTTCAATCTATGAATAAAACCTATGTGTGTGTATGAAATGTTCTGGTTCTAAAATTTTGAAGGCCAGAAACAATCAGTTCATTAACTACAAATAATACTTCCTTTGCTTAATAAATCAGGTTTACATGTAAAACACATTTTGACAAGCTTTTTTAAGTCAAGCACATTTGTGCATTTTAGTTTAATTCAAATTTCTATCCAAATAAAGCTTACCAAAATCATAAGTAAAATATTAATAATCTAGCAAGAAATATATCATTCACTTTTTCTAACATAATAAACATATCAAAATTAAGAACCTGAATAAATGTAAATTAAGCTATATAATTTCTTAATGCTATTTGGATACAGTGTATCCACATGGTTAGTAAAAAGAAGCATCAGATTTAGTGTCAAGGTTATCATGTGCTGAAAATCAATATGTGTTAATCATTACCAACCAGCGAGAATCAACCTTTCTTTTAGAAAATTATTAAAAACTACAAATGGAAAACAAGATTAAAATAAATTATTTAAATCAAGTTCTTCTGCCTGTTGATTTAGATCATGATCATGAATAAGGTTGGTAATTTAAATCATTTGTTTAGGGTTTATGTAGTTATATACTACTGTAGAATTGTATGCAATTTTCTTAAGAGGGAAATCGTATCAGTATAAATGCTGGGAAATGTTAATAGCTTCAAAGGACTACTTGAAACAATGTGCCAGAGAAGAATGAAGCACTGGGATAAAGTCAGGTGAGCTTCCCAAAAAATCTTTCAGGGAAGGTGCATGCACAACACTCTGGTTGTGTTACCACACTACCACTGGCAGGTCAGCACCAACATTCGGAGCTCATTATGTCTCACATCAGACTAGTGATTAGTCCATATCATTTTGAGGGACAGCATGGCACACACTGCTAACTAAGTGATCTATTTACAGGGTACTTGTGGTGGGATGAAAATGCATACAACAGGAAGAGAGAAGTCTGAGAATTAGAACAAAGCTTTTTTCTACAATTCTGAAAGTAGGGTACCAACAATTATCTATGATTTATCATCTGCACATTCCTTTACTGCTTAATATCCCTGTTCACGAGTATACAAACTTATTAACAAATAAGACCGGAATGCATACGTATGTGCCTGTGCCTGGAATACAAATTTCCACATTCTCTCAGAAGCTGTGATAATATAGGTCTGATCTCACCTGCATTCTGGACTCTTTTACTTTCAGATTAGGTGCAAAAAAAAAAAAAGCCAGAAAGTCAGCTGACTTGCATATCATTTATTTGCTTCACGTACATTTCAAGATGATGGCTTGACTTTCCTCTGAGGATGCTTCTTTTTAGCAGATGGAGAGATGACAGGGAGCTCAACATGACTCCTGATTTTCAGCCATTTGTTCTGGACATAAGTGGAAGCAGCAGTGGGGTAGTTTTAATGTATGTGGCAGCTTTAACTTACTATGTCACTAGCATAAAGTCTTTCTTAAACCTTATGCCAGGATGTAGTGGAGTCTTTGTTCCTTCCCCAAATGCATTTTGCCTCTCTTTACACCAGGCGCTGGAGTACTGGCTGAGGAGATGGTACGGCTGGCACACGAGGCAGCAGGGCCACCTCTGCCAGCTTTATCCCAGTGGAGGTGTCCTTTATACAGTAAGTTCTTCAGGCGTAATTTCTATCCACTCAAGTTTTACCACAAGTAGCACAGAGGTCCTTGGATAATCTGGCTAGAAATATGAACCCTATGAATGTCTGAAGATCTTTAAACTTGAGGGAACCCATTCCTCTATGGGTAGGGTAGGTATCAAGATATCAAAACTTATTGTGTGGTAACTTGGCATCTTTGTGATTTCCTTGAGGGCATCTGTGTTGAAACATTAGTCACAATCTTCAGCAATTTGTTTTCTGGTGATTTGACTTCCATTTCAGAGGGGCTATATTCTAGAAGTGGCACATCTGGACACAATGGCTGTACAGTGGTAGTTACCAGGATATTTGTAGGTAGACTAGGTGCTGAGTGAAATTTAGCCAGCTATTTCTAAATTGTGTTATTAGTACAAAATTTCTTCACAGAAATGGGGCAAATGGAAAACCAGAAGTGAGCCTTCCGTGATTAGCTCCTGGCGCCCCCGCCCGCTACATTCACCTGCATGGCCACAGGTACCGGCTATCACAGCTCCCTTTGTCCATCACCAATGGATCACCATTCCCGGCCAATAGGAGCTGAAAGAAGCACCCCAGGACACCCCAGTCCGTGACACTTCCCACTGCTCCCATTGGATGGGAACAGTGATCTGTTACCAACAGGAGCTACAATCACCAGTACTTCCAGCCACACAGGTAAATATAGTGGCAGCGGTCCACCAGGGGCTAACCTGGCAAACTGCCACCATGTTATTGACAGCCCCTGCACTAAACAGAGATACTAACAAAACATAGTATGTATTACTACCCAACCCCTCCTACTCCTGATTTCTGGTTATAAAAAAAATCTTCTTTTTAGAATATACCTTTTTGCTATTTTTTATCTGTTCGTCATGCATCATACTTTATTAGTATGATTATTGCCTTTTGCAGATCAGCGAGTAAAGGCCAGTGTTTTGCTCCAGGCTATTAAATATTGCTTTCTGCATCATCAGTCATGGTAATGCTTAGCAATGAGAACAGTGCTTAGGAGTATTTTTGTGACTAGAATTTTTAAGCTGTAGTTGGTAGGTTCTAATTTTAGAAAAGTGAAAGTGATGATCATGGTTTGATTTGTCTTTATTACAGGTGTACCCTGCAATTTGGATCTTGTCAGTATTGCAAATTAAAATTGTCCTGTGCTATTTAGCTTGGTTAAATGACATTAATAGCATTGCTTATGCTCTACCTGTCACAGGGACTTGAGTGCTCATTTGAGGCTCATCAGCGCTGAGCTATCTTTGGTGACAGTTACTGTAAAAGTATTCAGGGGAGACTGTTTTAAGAAACTGGAAGCTCTCTGAGGTAAATGTTTTGAGGTGCTTCATGCCAGTGCATGCTGAGGTATTCAGGACTGTATTTAAAGCTCACTATTTGCACAGTTTGTGGGTGGCCATTTTGCAGCCAGCAAATAATTCCTTTTCAAGAATGCTTTGTTTGTTTTACTAAAACCATACATTCAGCTGACATTCAGCCTTTCTTGCACAAGTCCCAGTAAGCTTACAGTTCTAGAGTTATTTCACAGTAAAAACTGAAGGAGCCAGCACTTCAGCTTGGCTGGAGAAGGGGGCAGTGCAGCATAATCTCTCAGTTCCCATTGACCAGTTTTGGGCTAATAGGAGCTGAAAGATTGTGCTGTGGGTGGGGCAGCATGTGAAGCCTCCCTCACTCCCCACCCCCAGAGCAGAGAGCCACATGGAATAGCCAGCCACTTTGAGTGGCCTGAGGCTGCTGGCGGCCAAGAAGCCTGCCTGAAGGTCCCACTGGGCTGCTGACCAAGAGCTGCTTAGGTAAGTGCCTCCTGGCCAGAGCCTGCCTCTTGCACCCCACCCTGTCCTGTACCCCAACTCCATCCTGGATCCTGCACCCTCTCCAATGTTCCTCCTCCAGGCCAGAATCCTCTCCTCCCCACATAGACCCTCCTAGACCCTGCATCCTAACCCTCTGCTCCAGGTCATCACCCAAACCCTATGCACCTTTCTCCCTCCTGCCCCAGGTTCATCTGGACCATTCTGATTACTTGGATTCCTTTTAGTCAGGTTTGAGATCTATTTTAGGGTGTTGTGCAGAAACAGTGGCAGTCTAGCTGTTTGAACTCTTTCTTGAGCACTGGACAGTGCGATTTGCTAATAAGCTTGATGTGATTATCCATGATATTTTGTTAACTATTACCTGTCTTACAGTTTTGTAATTGTACTGATTACCATCGTATGTGAGCACCTGGTACGGTGGCTGGATGGGGTAGAAGGAATTCTTTTGAATAAGAGTAAGGGGTTTCAATCTCTTTTTTCTGGGAGAACCAATAGAGAGGTTTGAGGCAATTGCTCATCTGACTCAAGTAATGTCTGGGATTTCGAAAGGCTCTATTTTGACACCTCTTATACTCAACACTTATGTAAGATTCGTAGGGCAGATTGAGAAGCATTCTGAACATGCATTATCATAAATACATGGAAGATAAACAGTTCTACAGATAAATAGTTTCAAACTAAGTTATTGAATAAATGATTAAGTGATGGAAAGTCCATGGGACTTAGATTTTTAGTCACTTAGCCATTTTTGATGAATGTACCCCTTCTCATTTGACCTAGATGGTAGAGTTGATATGCTTTTCAGTTTCTAGCCAAGATAAGGGCATGGAGAGCAGCTACCTGCACTGGACAAGGTACAAGTCAGAGAGGTAGCAAATGATACAATTACCCTGGGGAAGCATTTCAAGTACATACCAGGAGATGTTCTTGCTCCCTTTATTAAGTGATTGGCCAATATGGAGATACACCTATCTTGTAGAACTGGAAGGGACCTTCAGAGGTCATGGAGTCCAGTCCCCTGCCCTCATGGCAGGACCAAGTGCCATACCTGACATATTTACCTCAGATCCCTAAATGGCCTCTTCAAGGAGTGAGCTCACAACACTGCATTTAGCAAACCACTGCTCAAACCACTGAGCTATCCCTCACTCCTGCATGCTGGTAATTAACCCACTCCCCTTATTCATCAGTAAAGGTACACAAGATATGCTTAATCACCAGTCTCCAGATGTTTAAAAAGGTCTAAAATACTAGCTGATTAGTTGTTGTGTCCTAAGACTTGTTGATAGGGTACATGCTTACACATTTAAACATAAGGGGCAAGGAGATTTTGTCTCAGATATATGTATACCTGGCTCATATGGGCTTCAATGGGAGCGTCTCATGCATCCAGTGATGGAATTTAGGCAACAAGAGCCCAAAATATGCAATGTCAGTTCAGGAGGTTGGTCTAGATATATAAAATTAAATAATCAAAACTACCCCTTCCATATGTGGGAAGTGTCTTGGCTGGGTTCTGGAAAGGTACCAAAGAAAAAGAAGGAATCATCCTTCCCTGTCCCAGATGGGGAACCTTTGCAGATAGGGTGGCCAACTTTCCACTCACACAAAACTGAACACCCTTGCTCTGTCCCTTCCCAACCCCTTCTCTGAGGTGCTGTTCATACCCTGCTCCTTCTCCAAGGCCCTGCCCCCACTCACTCCATTTCCCCCATCCCAATTGCCTGCTCTCTCTACACTCACTCATTCACACATTTTCACCATGTTGGTTCAGGTGGCTGGGGTGCAGGATGGAGGAGGGCTCTGTCTGGGTGTGTGGGTTGTGGGGTAGGGCTGGGGATGAGGGATTTGGGGTGCAGGAGGAGGCTCCAGGCTGGGGCTGAAGGGTTCAGAGTTTGTGTGGGGGACTTTGGGCTGTGGCCAGGGTTGGGGCATGGGGGTGTGAGGGTTCTGGTTTGAGATTCATACTCTGGGGTGGGGATGGAGATGAGAGGTGTTGGGTTTAGCAGAGGACTCTGGGCTGGAACTGAAGGGTTCAGAGGGTGGGAGGGGGATCAGGGCTGGCACAGGGATTTGGGGCCTGAGATGGGGTAGAAGTGCAGGCTCCATGCAGCACTTAATTCAAGCAGCTCTTGGGAAGCAACCGGCATGCCCCCTTTAGCTTCTGTGCAGAGGTGTGGCCAGGTAGCTCTGCGTGCTGTCCCATCTACAGGTATCACTTCTGCAGTTCCCACTGGCTGTGGTTCCCAGCCAATGGGAATAGCAGGACAGCATTATGGCTGAGGGAAGTATGCATGGCCCCCAGGCTGCCCCCATGTGTAGAAGCCAGAGGAGGGATGCCAGCTGCTTCACAGGAGCTGTGTGGTGCGGAGGCTAGCAGGGATCTCCAGTCCTGCTGCTCAGCACTGCCAACTGGAGGGTCAACAGCCCGGTCAGCTGTGTTGATAGGAGCTGGGTGTTTTGTTCGAAAACTGGACACCTGATCACCCGACTTACAAAATTGTTCTTTGGCTGACACTGTAGCACTCAGGTCGCAAAAGCCTCTCCAATTCATATGTGTCACTTCCACTCATGGGGAGGGAAGCTGATGAGTTTAGCCTTGGATCTTCTAGCTCTGCCCCTGCACATCAAAGTGAACTCTGCTCCTACTCCTTTGAGCCACCTGTGCAGTGATATTTCCATAGGTCTAATTCCAGGAGACACTCTTGGTTGTGTAAATGCAAAGGAAATGTTCACCACTCCATGAGCTGTGGGGCAGAGAGATTTTGTGAAACGTGATGGAAGAAGAATCTTGTAGGCCAGTGGTTCTCAAACTGTGGGTTAGAAGTCAGAGCTCCAAAGTCCAAGGACTTCAGCCCTGGGCAGCAGGGCTCTGACTTTGGCTGCAGTCATAGGTGGCAGGGCTCAGGTTACAGGTCTCCTGCACAGGATTGAAGACCTTGGGCTTTGTCTCCTCTGCTCAGGGTGGCAGGACTCAGGCAGGTTCCCCCCTTGTGTGCTCAGATATTAATAATTGTTGTCAGTAGCAGGTTGTGGTGCAATGAAGTTTGAGAGCCCTATTGTAGGCAACAACTGGATTATCAACCCAGAGAAAATTGAGGTGGTACTGATCAGAGTAAGTCCAGAAAGAAGATCAATGTGGCTTGAGTTCCCAGAATGAGAAGCAAAAAGAGATGATATGGATTGAAAGACTGAAGGATTCCACAGATTTATATTATTAAACAGAGATTTATTTTTTAAAATGAACTACCCTACAAGGGCTTGGGTGCAGTTCTTGCTGCTTTTTCTCTTCCCTCCCAGTTTTCATTTCCACAGTTCAGTGACTAGTAAACAATATCTTGTAGTCTTCTATTTTATGTGGTAAAAGAATGCAGTATAAAATCCTGTAACTTTCATTCTGTAACACAAACCCTAGTATTTTTCAATTGGTTTAGTTTAGGTCCTTCAATAAAGCTGGACAGAAAGTGTCTAGATCTACCAAGAAAGGAAAAAAAAAAAGCTTTCTAAGTAAATCTGACAGCTCCATGTTTCTTTAAGTTGGTATGTGATTTGAATACACCATTTGGATGACCAAATTCAGATTCTCCATGAATCAATGAAAAAACTCCTATTAGGAACTGGACCAAGTCCCAGCAGAGCAAAGTGTGAACTGCATAGAGAGTGCTTATCCCCGAGTGGGTGGGGAAGCAGGAAGTGTCTCATAGGCAGAAGTCTTTCTGGACCAGCTGCTGGTCTACAAAAGGAATCTCAGATATCCCTTGCTATTGTAGAGAAAAAATGGATGCCTCCTCAAGAAGGCCACTTTAAAAATAACCCTCTCCCTCAACTTATGCCAATAATGAATTTGGCCTTCTGACTCCACTTTAGTAAGAATGATAGGGCCTGATTCATCACTGCATTTTTCTGCTTTTATATTGGAGTTAATTGATTTACATTGGCATAAAACATGAGTAACTCAATAGTGAATAAACCCATTAAAGTCTATAATATCTGCTTTCTTATATAAAGACAGCATTTGAAATGAGAACAATGCATCCTACATGTATTTGGTCCCCCTCCAAAATGAATGGACCTGCAAAAAGGGGATTTTATTTATTATCATTTAAAGCTAATCATATACACACTGTAAGGTTGAACCATTTCTTTTCCCTTATATATATGGCTTACCTCCTCACTCTAAAAAATTGGAAAATAACTTACATGAACTAGCCCCCTCACAAAACTATTGGCTCACCATGAATGACTGAAGCACTATTTTCAAACCATAACAAAGCAAGCACTTTTTTGTGGAAAGATAACCACCCAGCATAAAGCAAATATAACACAGCTGGTTCTTTTAGCTATAGTCATCATACAGACTGTAAGCAGATTATGGTAATTATAATGGATGTTGCAGGAACTTGCCTTCTAATTAAAATGGAAATGAAATTTACAGAACAAATATGCAACAAACCACAATTTGTGACGTAGTTAAAAACAAGATAAAACCCTCACACTGCCGCCACATGTTATATAAGTGCCAACACTATGCTCAGGAAGACAAGAGTACTTTCCCCTGTTAAGTCTAAAAGGGCAGATCAAACAATGTAAAATGGCTGGGAGAACAGGAGGGGAGGTTCTCAGAATACTGCCTGTTTTGTATTGGCAGTATGCACTATTTCTGACTTAGATATATTCAAATGAGTTGTCTTGTATGAAAAAATATGTTTTTAAAGAGGGACTTAAATGGCAGACTGGTTTCACAGGGAGCGTGAGAGGGAATTCCACCAAGGAGGAAAACATGAAGAGTGGAAAAAGGTTACAGTGGAAGCAAGAGGAATTAGGGCAGAAAAGTGACCCATACAAGGGATAAGAAGAAATCCAGATTAAAGTGTGTTTGCAGTTGACTTCCGTAGAATTGGGAATCTCCCTTCACCAGCCAGGTGTGAGAGGCATGCATGGAATGTAAATACTTTCTCCTCACTCCCTGATAGTCCAGGGAATGGGATGAAAAGCTGTGTCCCGGTATGCGCAGCTGCTGCCCCCTGCTCTCCCCTCCCCTCACTGCAAGAGAATACAAACATGCATATTCCATTAGTAACACTGGGACTTTGGTGTTAAATCCCTCTCTACCTCTTTATTTTACCACTGAATTAGTCATTCCTTCTATGGAAAAACCGGCCATGTCTCAGATGCACAGCCCTCATACAACTCCTTGTGGCTGGGCAATCCTAAGGCTTTTGTATTCGGGTTCCATATGCATTATTAGAGGTCAAACACTGCCTCTGGATGGGCTTTCTAGGGGAGCAGAGCTAATCTATCCAGCACCTGTTGCTGAGCAGTGAGACCCTACACTCCAAATGCCTTAACCATGAAACTACGGCTGGCCCTTCAGAATCTCCTTCCACTCCACCCCCACAGCTTAAGTGCACTCCCTCCAGAACTGCAACCATGTAGTGTTCTGAGTATACAGTTTGGCTCTATGTGGATATATGACAGTGAAAGAAAACATGCACATAGACCGACTCCCTATAGGATTAAACAAATTAGTCAGAAATACACACAGCTACCCAAATAACAACTATACCCTCCTTAGCAGAATCCTCTGAGGAGCTCAGGATCTTCCTCTCTTGCACATGGCTTTTCTTGTGAATCATGGACTCTCTCACTGTCACATCTGTAGTTAGTGTCCTTCCACTCTCCTGCCCAAGCTTCCTCGGTCTCACTCTGAGTCCCTTGCATTTATATGTCCCACCAACAACATTGTTCTGCTTTTCAGGTTATTCCACTTCTCTAAACTCCTGCATAAAAATATAGCTGAATTGCTTTCACTAGGCTTCAGCAAACCCATTGTTCCAATGGGCTCCCCTGAGCATTAAAGTCCTAACGGTCCACTATTTCACCTAGTCTGGGAGGGATGTTCTACAACCCTGATAACAGATGGCTGATTCCACATCCACACTGAGGCATGTCATGACCCATCAAATTCATAATAAGTTCAAAATATCAACCAGAATTTATAAAAGTATGTACTTGGACAGACGTGGAAATGGAACTAGGATACTGGGTAAGGTTAAAAGGTATGAAAAACAATGGTGACATCATGGTAGGAATCTATGACAGACCACCTAACCAGTAAGATGAGGCAGATGAGGCTTTTTTTAAACAACTAACAAAATCATTGAAAGCACAAGACTTGGTGGTGATGAGGGACTTCAACGACCCTGACATCTGTTGGGAAACTAACACAACAGGGCACAGATTATTCAACAAGTTCTTGGAATATATTGGAGATAATATTTTATTTCAGAAGGTGGAGAAAGCTACTAGTGAGGGAGGCTAGTCTAGATATGATGGGGGTGTGTGGAACTGGTTGAGAATTTGAAAGTGGAAGGCAGCTTGGGTGAAAGAGATCATGAAATGACAGAGTTCATAATTCTAAGGATTTATGCATTACAAATTAAGCACTGGTCACCGCCAAGTGAACTGTAGTCACTAAGCAATGGGGGTTGAATGTCAGATAACAGAAGGGATAGGGATTGTGCTTGATGGTATGGGCTCTGCCTGAAAATCAAAGGTACTATTTGCCTTGCCCCTCTTCTCATAAAGAAGCTTTTCCATGCTCCCAATCACTTTTGTTGTCCTTCTTTGTACCCTTTCCAACTCCAATGTTTCTTTTTTGAGATGGACGGCACACAGTATTCAAGATGTGGGCATACCATGGATTTAGATCATAAAAGTGGAGGAACTTAGTTTGCCAGACCAATCCGCAAATCCAATGCTTATAAACTATGTTAAAAAGTTACAAACAAAACACCAGTCATCTGGACTGCATTGACATGCAGAAAGCCTTATAAGGCTTTCATTGTCAAAGCCAATTTTAGAAGTATTTCACAAGGCTGTTAACAATGCTGGAGACACAGTTTATTCAAACAAACATGAGAGTCACATCATACTTTCTCTTTAAGCAAGAGCCACCACACACTACAAACTAGAATTCTCACTTGTTAATTGTGAAGTTGGATACTGGTTCCGACTAAGACCACAAATGCTCACTATCTTTCTGCAAGAAACTCAACTGACCAGTTAGAAGCCTTCAGTTCAACACTGAAAGACTCAGCAAATAAAAAAGTGAAGAACTCTTTCATCACATCCAGGCTATGTCTACACTACAGGGCTGCGTCTAGACTGGCATGATTTTGCGCAAAAGCGGCTGCTTTTGCGCAAAAACTTGACAGCTGTCTACACTGGCCGCTTGAATTTGCGCAAAAGCACTGACGTTCTAATGTAAGAAATCAGTGCTTCTTGCGCAAATACTTTGACGCTCCCGTTTGGGGGAAAAGCCCTCTTGCGCAAATGCTTTTGCGCAAAAGGGCCAGTGTAGACAGGCAGCTAAGACATTTTGCGCAAAAGCAGGCTAAACGGAAAAAAGCCCTATGGACGCTTGGAGACTCCGTAGCCACAGTCAGCTCCCTGGACTTCCTGGTAACCCGATCCCCCTTAAAGCAGACGCAGGCTGCTGAGCTCACACGGCAGGAGCCTTCCTCGCACCTCTGGCCAGAGGTCTGCCACGTAGCCCCTGCCGTCCAGCAGACACCCCCCAAGCACCATGGCAGCTCCAGGGGGGGATCAGCCACCCACACCCCCAGCGCAGGAGGCCCCCAGGAGCCGCAAACGAAGGGCCCCATCCTGGTCCTCAGGGGAGCTGGACAGCCTGCTGGATCTCTGGCAGGAGGAGGAGGCCATCCAAGACACCTGCTCCTGGCACCGGAATGCGGACATCTTTGCCCGCCATGGCCCAGGCGCTCGCCCAGCAGGGCCATCCAGCCCAGACCCTTGAGCAAATCTGGGTGAAAGTCAAGGACCTGTGCCTGGGCTACATGTGGGCCAGCGAGGGACAGGGGGCAGGAGCAGACACCTGCCCCCACTACGACCGGCTCCACACCATCCTGGGCCAGCCAGCCCCGCAAGCCCTGGAAGTCCCCATCGACAGCAGCATGCGCCCCCCATCACCAGGACCACCGAGGCGGGGGAAGGAGACAGCAGTGCGTCGGAGGATGAGGCCAGCACTGCCACCCAGCAGGCCCCCTCCGGCGGCCCCGACATCTCCCGCGCATCCTTGGAGGCCAGGGAAGGATCCACCGGTGAGTGTTGCACTTTGCACTCACAAGGGCGGGGGGGGGGCGAGCCAGGCACCCAGAGGGGGGAGGGGGAGAGCATGTCACTCAGGCCACATGAGCTGCACGCTGTGTAGCATTAGGCAGTAAGCAGCACGTGCAACCACGTGCAGCCTGGTGACTGAGCGGCACGTGGCCGCGGCAGGCAGCTCCAAGGCACGCCTGGGACCGTGCTGCTCGCACACATCCAGCGAGACCAGGGCGAAGGGTGGATGCCGGTTGGAACCAACCAGGACCCCAGGGACTCAGGCCAGAGCCTGCTCCTCCGCCAGGGTGCAGCAGGCAGAACGGCACACTGTCCCATGCCTGGCTGTGAGGCACAGCCAGCTGCTCCTGGGAAAACCACAGCATCACAGCCCTGTGAACGTGGCCCCCACTGAGCCCCTCGCCTGCTCCCGGTGCCTTGGCTGGCTCCCCGAGGGAAGTCCCCACTGCGGCCACACGTGTCCCTGGGCTACCGTGTGTGAGGGCTAGTGGGAGGGAGAAGGGGGGGAAGCGCTTGGGCCGTCCCTAGGGCCGCCTGAGTTTTGCTGCAAGGATGGGACACTCCCCAGTCACTCTCCTGGTTCTGTCCAGGAGATATCCCACGTGATGGGGATCTGAGAGCCCAGACCACCTCTGCCAGATGTGCTCCCAGGCACTGTGTGGGGATGCATCTCGCTCCCTGTCAAACACCAGTGATTAGCCCAAAGTCTCACAGCCTCCACCGGCAGGGAGTTCCACAGGTTAATGCAACACAAGCGCCCTCCCACCCTCCATGGGGCCAGGACACAGACCGGTGGTTACAATACATGGAGAAGGACTCTACTCCAGGGGCGGTCCTCTTTGCAAACATACAACACGGGGGGCAGGGGAGGAACCGAGTGGGCCCAAGCCACACTACTGTGGTGTCACCTGGGCTCAGGGGTGGAGGGCATGAGGTGTGGGGACAGTGGCCGGGCTGCCTGACTGACCCATCCTTTCTTCTCTTCCCTGCAGCGGGACCAAGCACAAGCTGGGGACCCTCCAGTCCGGCAGCAGGAGCGGCGGCAGCAGCACCCCCAGCCGCCCAACCACCGAGGCAGAGGCTCCGCCACCGGGACCAGCTCCTTCGGCGCCACGTGCAGGCCGTCGAGCGCGTCGAGGCTGCCGTCACTTGACGCATGGAGGCGGACCTGCAGTGGCGCCAGGAGTCCTGGGCCGCCTTCCAGGCCCAGTGTGTGTGGATGGCCGACTCCATCGCCACCCTCACCACCCACATTGGCCATGCCATACATTACGGCATGGCCTTGCCCCACGCCCCTGCCATCCCTCCCCTAGCACTGCCCCTGCCCCCTCCTGCAATGGCCCCTCCTGCCCCTGCTCCTGCCCCTCCTGCTCCTGCTTCTGCCCCTCCTGCTCCTGCACCTCCTGCCCACCTCCCCGTGCAGCCTGCCCTGATGCGGCCTGCCCCCCATGTCCAGGTCCGCCCCCGCAGGAGCGGTCGCAGGGGCCACACCTCCGAGGAGTAGCTCCTCCCCCTCCCAGTTCAAGGTCTCCTCCCCCTCCCCCTCCCAGTTCAAGGTCTCCTCCCCTCTCCCCCTCCCAGTTCAAGGTCTCCTCCCCCTCTCCCCCTTGTAAATAAACACATACCAGTTTTTCTGTTGAAAACAGAACTGTGTTGTTTATTGTGTTACATGAGGTAACTTAAATAATTGATTTGAGATGCCAATTAGCCAACTAAATTTCAGAAGATTACAAAATGCGGACACCAAATACCGTATCTATCACCGGTCATTCCTTTAATTGGTCATTGGTTTGTGGTGCATAAATAAATACTGACACTTTAAGTAAAATTTAAACCACAAGACTATATTAACATAGATAACAAACAAGCAAGAAAGGTTAAAACACAAACACAAAGAATATTTACATAGTCTAGACGCAGGGACGATTGTAGTGTTGCTGGCGACCTCAATCCTTTGGTCCTTCCGGGCCTCAGGAGAGGAACAGCCAGGAGTCCCTCGATGGAAGATGACGCCGAAGCTGGTGACCTCAAGTCTTTGGTCCTTCCGGGCCTCAGACGAGGAACTGCCAGGAGATCCCTCGAAGATGACTGGAATCGGGTACGCTGACTCGAGCCTTCCGCACGAACCACGACTCCTCTTCCTGTTTTTCGGGACAGCTCAAACAGGCGATGGTGGCCTAAAACCTAGCCTCAACTAAAAGAAAAACCCTAGCTTCGTCTGACGCACCTGACGAACATGCATGATGACGGCCAGTATGCTTCGAACCAACGCTGCCTGACGAACAGTCACGACGACGATAGCTAATTGAACGAAGCCTAACTCTGAACCCAATTTATATTGGTAGGTGCAAGCCTTCCGCTTGACCTGACCTGACAGACAAGACTACCAGGAGTCTTCGTACCCAACAAAACAAGTATAACCAGGGTTGGTTTGTTCAATGCAGTAAATTTACAATTGGGAGGTAAGGGGAGGGGAGGGGGATGGGTAGAGGATGGGAGGGAGTTGTATGGGGAGACCAAGGCGACCCTACTATGGGGCCTGTGCGAACATGCCCATCAGGGCCTCTCGGATGTGTACCCCATCCTGGTGCGCCTGGTGGATGGCAGCTGTGTGGGGCTGTTCATAAGTCTGTGCCTCGGCTGCCATCCATGCGGGGAGGAAGGCCTCCCCACTCCGCTCCCCAACGTTGTGGAGCATGCAGCACGCGGCCACTACCTCCGTTGCATTCCGCTCACCCATCTCAAGACGGGTGAGCAAACAACGGAAGCGGGCTTTTAAGCGGCCGAAGGCACACTCCACTTGATTCCGGGCCCGGTTGAGGCAGTCGTTGAACCAGGTCCGGTTCTGGTCCGGCCGCCCTGTGTAGGGCCGCATTAGCTAGGGCAACAGGGGGTAGGCCGCATCCCCGATGATGCAGATGGGCATAGGTACATCCCCGACAGTCAACTCCTGCCGGGGGAAGTAGGTGCCCGCCTCCAGCCTGCGAAACACTCCGGAGTTGTGGAGGATGCGGGCGTCGTGTGCCCTGCCGGACCAGTCCGCATAGACATCCAGGAAGTGGCCCCAGTGGTCCACGAGGGCCTGGAGAACAATCGAGCAGTACCCCTTCCTGTTTGTGAAATGGGCTGCTCGATGCTCAGGGGCCCGGACGGGGATGTGGGTTGCATCCAGGACTCCCCCGCAACTGGGGAACCCGAGGGCAGCGAAGCCGGTCAGTGTAGCATCCACGTCGCGCAGGCAGATCACTCTTGGGAGCAGGACATCGTTGATGGCGTGAACGACCTTCAGAAGGGTGCAGAGAAACACAGGGGAACACATCACATAAGGCAAGGGTGAGTGTGCGCTCCCTTGCCCCCCCCCCGTGATTCCCTCTGTCCTCACGCACACACACACACCACGACCCCTTCACCCCACGCCCCGCCCCCCCACCAGCAGACCTGTGCAAGGGAAGGACGGCCCAAACCCCTGGGTGACCCAGCCTGGAGACTTGGCTGCCCCTGGGCATGGAGTGCAGCACCCTCCCCCCACCCCACTCCCCATGGGACTTACCTCCATAACGATGACACCGACAGTGGATCTGCCCACCCCGAACTGGTGTGCCACCGATTGGTAGCTGTCCGGGGTGACCAGCTTCCAAAGTGCGATGGCGATCCTCTTCTCGACAGGGATGGGTACCCACAGCCGGGTGGTGGCTCTCTGGAGCGCAAGGGCGAGCCAGGCACACAGCTCCAGGAACGTCAGCTTTCGCATGCGGAAGTTCCGGAGCCATTGCTGGTCGCTCCATTGCCCCAGGACAAGCCGGTCCCACCAGTCGGTGCTGGTGTCCAGTCTCCACAGTGGCCTCTCCACCCTGGGGTGGAGATGCCACAGGGACGCCATGGCCTCCCTGGTGAGGGAGTCCAAAGTGGTCTGCGCCTCCTGGTCCTGGAACAGGAGGGCACCAGCCTGGAGCAGCAGCTGCAGGCACTCCAAAATGGCCGGCAGTGGCCAGAGCAGGCACATGGCCACCCCTGGCTCCATGGCAGACAAAACAAGGCAAAATTTAAAAAAAAAACAGGCAAAAGCACTAGGTGGCAAAAGGCAGTGGTGTCCAAAAGGCAGAGGGCAACCACCAAAACTGCTACGGCTGTCAGTCCCTACAAGAGGTCCTAAAGCACAGAGCAGGAGAGGAACGGCTGTCCAGAGAGATCCCTTTAAGCACGTGTCAAAAAGGAGCTCCCGCCCCCGGAAAGGGCTGGTGCCTTTTTGCCCTCTGCAAAATGGTTCCGGGCTTCTGCTTTTGCGCATAAGCGTGCCGCCAATGTAGACGCAGTTTTGCGCAAAAGCGCATCGTTATAACGATAACTCTGTGCCAGTCTAGACGTGCTTTTGCGCAAATACCTTTAAGGGAAAAACTTTTCCGTTAAAAGTATTTTAGCAAAATCATGCCAGTCTAGACGTAGCCCAGAGGTTTTCCAAAAAAACTTCACTTACATCCCCACTTCAATCGCGTTGTTTCAAAAAAAAATCAAAAGAACAGAGGAGTTTTTCTGACATTGGTAAACCTCTTTCTACGAAGAAGAAGCCTTTTTCCAAAAGAGGCGTGTGTGGATGGGGAAGAGTGAGTTTTCGAAAGAAGAGGAAAGAGCACAAGTGCCCTGGTGGCCACTCCATGCACAGTAATCACAGCTTAAATGCGAGATAGCGTCCATTCAGTGCGTACACTATCTTTTGAAAAAGCAGATCACTTTTTCAACGTGCTTTCGCAGTGTGGACACTCTCTTTTAGAAGAAGTTCTTTCAGAAGATCTCTTCCGGAAAAGCTGCTTCTGAAAGCCCCAGAAAATGTGCGTACATGAACTGACACAAATTGGTGTTAAGTATTAAGTCACTGTGTACTTGATGTCAGTGGTAGGCCCGTAGATGAAAGTCTCGATATGCAGGTTATAGAAGACACATCAGCTGTATCTCTGGCAACTTATATCTCAGAATACTTATTATGAAGAGTTAAAGATCATGAGCATATCGTGAAGGACTGGAAGTACTGGATACATGAGAAGTCACCAAAAATGAATGCACCGCATCTGAGAAGCTCATTAACAGAGTTTGGAAAAATTACAACAAAAAACCCAAGAAGGATGTAGATTTAGTGCTGTGTGGTAGGCTTGTGTAGACAGCTTTAATCATCTGCATGGTGATTGTCTCTTTTCTGCATGGTTTTATGAGAAGCAATCCCATTCCAGGCACATCCCATTTTCCTGGCACAACCAACACCTTTGTGGCGGGTTTGTCCCAGGCATGAGCGTGCAGCCCCGAACCTCGGGGCGCAGCCCCGCGAGCCCACCACCTCAAAGTCTTTCTGCGAGTCCTTGCCGCAGGCGCGAGCTCCCGGGGCACCCTCCGAGGTGCCACGGGGCCCTGCAAGCCCTTACTGCCCCAGTGCCTCCCTTGGCAACCCTCCCGCCTTCAATGTCCACGCCCGGCGGTTTGGTTCCTAGTGCTCCGGTCCTTTGACCTTGTCGGAGCATGGGGGAGGGGTATCCCCGCATGGGGGGGGGGAGCGGCTAGGGGGACCCGGATCCGCCCTCTCCACTGGGTCCCAGCCCAGGGCCCTAGGGGTTTGGGTCATGACCCTTACCCAGCTGACGGGGTCCCACCCCGTAACGCGTCAGCCCACGGGCGCCACAAAGGCCCTGCCCCGGGCTGCTTCCTAACCACTCCGGGCTCCATGGTTCCGCGTCCCATGCCCCCAGATCTCACCTCCTGGTCGGAGTTGCTCCCATGGATTGCTCCCGGAGTCCGATGAGGAGCCTCCGCCACCTGTCTCCAGCGTGGGGGGAGAAATCGCCTCCCCAAAGTCCTCCCCCTGGCTCTGGTGGGGAGGTCATTTTTAAACCTCCCGCCGGGGATCACAACGTCTTCTGACGCCCCGCCCCCGGCGTTGCTGCCGTCCTGCCGCCGGGACATCGGGGGCGGAGCCACATCCCAACGCCCCTGGCTTGGGGCGCCTATTACTACCGCGGCGCGCCCGGCGGCCCCGCTTGCCGCGGCCGTGGCTTCCCCATCCCCGCCAGGCTCGGCAGGGGTCGTGTCCCGCCCGGGGGCTGTCCGGGTATCTCCGCGGCGGCCTCCCCGGTCCTAGTGAGGGCTGGTGCCGGCCCGTCACACACCTCCCCCCCGGGGTCCTCAGGCACTCCCCTTCGTTGCTGTCCCATATTCTGGAAAAGAAATCAGCGTTTTGTTACCTCTTCCCCGGGCGGTGGCTTATTTCGAAACTATATGGCTGTAACTCCAAGTACCACCGCATAACCCATGCGTTTGTATCCTTCATTGAATTAAGCCATACTAGGGGGGCGTGATCTGTTATTAGATGGAATTTATTTCCCCATAAGTAATATCTTAAGTATTCTACCACCCACTTTACCGCCAATGCTTCTTTCTCCACCGTGGCGTAATTTTGTTCTCTGGGTAGGAGTTTCCGGCTTGCATATAGGATCGGGTGTTCCACCCCTCGGTGCTCTTGTGCCAGAACTGCTCCTAGGCCCACCTGGGAGACGTCTGTGTAAAGAAAAAATGGTTTCTCAAAGTCTGGCTGTGCCAGCACGGGGGCCCTTGACAAACACCCTTTCAATGTCTCAAAGGCCCGTCTGGCCTGCGAGGTCCACTGCACCTGCGTGGGTTTGGAGTTCTTAGTGAGCTCTGTCAGGGGGGTGGCTATTGTAGCAAAGTTCAGAATGAATCTCCAATAATAGCTCGCCAGCCCCAGGAATTGTCTCACCTGTTTCTTCGTCCTAGGGGTGATGTAATTCTCCAGAGCTTGTACCTTGCTTGCCAGGGGTTTCAGCTTTCCCCCTCCCACCGTGTATCCAAGATACGATACCTTGGCCTTGGCAAAATGACATTTCTTGGGGTTTGTCGTTAGGCCCGCCTTTTCCAAAGCCATCAACACGGATTCAACATGGCATAGGTGTTCCTCCCAGCTGCAGCTATAGATGACGATGTCGTCTATATAGGCCTCGGTGAAGGTCTGGTACGGGGTTAACAGCTGGTCCATTACACTCTGGAACATGGCCGCCGCTCCATGAAGACTGAAGGGCATCGTTTTAAATTGAAAGAGACCTAACGGGGTGGAAAATGCCGTCTTCTCCCTGGCTCCGGGTTCTAGAGGAATTTGCCAGTATCCCTTCGTCAAGTCCAGCATGGACAGGTACTTGGCGTGCCCCAACCTCTCTAGGAGCTCATCCACTTGGGGCATGGGGTACGCGTCAAACCGCGATAGGGCGTTGACCCGTCGGAAGTCTATGCAGAACCTGGTCGTTCCGTCTGATTTTGGGACCAGGACAATCAGACTACGCCATTCGCTGTGGGACTCCTCAATCACATCCCACTGCCACATCAACTGTATTTCCTCCCAGATTGTCTTCCACATTTTACGGGGTAAGGGTCGGAGGGGTTCCCAGATGGTCTTACTGGCCTCGGTGATGATCCGGTGGCAGCCCAACGATGTGTGGCCTGGCCTGGTTGTGAGCACGGTCCTGTATCAGGACAACAAGTCTCGGAGTTGCTGCTGTTGAAGTGTTGTTAAATCCATGTTCAGGTTGGCCTCTGCTTCTTCTTGGCAGTCGCCACCCCAGGGTCCTAGATCGTCTTCTGTAGGTACTGGCGTTGCTAACAAGCCCTCAGTGGTGGTTCACTTTTTTAGGAGGTTCATGTGAAATACTTGTCTATCCCTCCTTCACCCGGACAAGCGGATTTCATAGTCCATGGCTCTGACCCGCTGGACCACTTCATAAGGTCCCTGCCACTGGGCTGTTAGTTTGGACCCCGGTGGGGGGAGGAGTAATAGCACTTGGTCTCCCGGCTGAAATTCCCAGAGCCGCGCCGTCCGGTCGTAGTATCTCTTCTGGCGTTCCTGGCTGCGCGCCAGGTTCGCCCGGGCGTACTCACCCACCTGCTTCAGCTTCCTCTGCAGCTGCAAGATATATTGGGTGGTCCCTTGACAGGCCGTGGCCTGTTCTTCCCAATCCTCCTTCAGGATGTCGAGGATCCCTCGAGGTTGCCGGCCGTACAGCAGTTCAAATGGTGAGAACCCCGTCGTGGCTTGTGGGACCTTGCAGATTGCAAATAAGAGAGCAGGGAGCAAGCCCTCCCAGCCTCGAGGGTCCTCCTGCACGAACCTGCGGCTCATTTCTTTCAGTGTCTTGTTGAAGCGCTCCACCAACCCGTCGGTTTGAGGGTGGTAAACTGAAGTCCGAATCCGCCTAATCTTTAGCATCCTACACAATTCTTTCATTACTCGAGACATAACGTTCAGCCTTTGATCTGTCAAGATTTCCTTTGGTAATCCCACCCGCGAGAAGATTTTCACTAGCTCCTTCGCCAGGGTGGGTGCCCTGGTGTTCCTCAGGGCCACTGCCTCGGGGTACCTGGCTGCATAGTCCAGCACCACCATGATGTATCGGTGGCCCGTGCTGGCGGTCTCTAGCGGACTGACCAGGTCGAACGCTATCCGCTCAAAAGGGGTTGCTACGATGGGGAGGGGCACTGGGGGGGCCCATGCGACCCCTGCCAGGGCTGCCCTCTGGCACTCCGGGCAAGAGGCACAAAAGTCCTGGACCGCCTTATAAACTCCCGGCCAAAAAAACCTCTGGGTCACTCTATCTTGGGTTTTCTCCCACCCCAGGTGTCCCGCCCAGGGGTTGGCGTGAGCCAGGCAGAGCACTGTCTGTCGGAGCTGGGAGGGCACCAGCAGTTGATGCCTCTCTCCCCACCCTTCCGGTTCCGGGACTAGCCGGTACAGGCGGTCATTCCGTACCTGGAAGTATGGTCCTTGGTGCTGGTTTTGGAGGTCCCCTCCTTCCTCATCCTCCACCACCTCCTGGTCCCAAGCATGCTGTAACATCGGGTCCTCCCTCTGTTCCCTGACAAAGTCGGTGCTTTGCGCTATGGCCGCGTCTTCCTCTTCTGGGGGCGCCTCACCTCATGGGGTTCGAACGGCGGCGACCCTCGATCTGCCTTCCTCTGGGGCCAGAAGTCCCTCGGCGACCGAGGGTTCCCAGTTCTCCCCTTCTGCCGAGGCTATCCCCCCCTTTGCGCAGCAGTCGGACGAAGCCTGGCCAGTCTCTCCCCAATAGCAGGGAGTATGGCAAGGTGGGGACTTTCCCTACCCTCCACTGCTTCTCCTTCCACCCGTCGGCCAGTCGTATCTGCACCGAGGGGTAAGCACGAACCTCCCCGTGGATGCAGCGCATCCACACTGGGCTTTCTTCCCTCCGCCCGCAGGGAATGAGGTCTCCCCATACCAGCGTGACCGCGGAGCCTGAGTCCATGAGGGCTCTCACTGCCTCTCCTTTGACCTTAACCGTAACCATCATGGGGGTTCCCACCCTGGTCGTTGCCTGGGTCACTCGAGGCTTATCCTCCTGACCCAGGGTGCAGTCCATCAAGGGGCAGTCCCTTTTATAGTGGCCCTCTTTACCTCATTGAAAGCATGCTCCCCTAACCAGGGGCCTCTTTTCTTCCACCCCCTCTTCCCGGGCTACCTCAGCTTCTGCCCTTTCGGCTGGTCTCTCGGGCCAAACGGGGGCCAACCTGCGTCCGACTCCCAGGCCACCCCGGGGCCCTCCGGCTCGCCCCTTTCCTTCACCCCCTCCGCTCGCCTGGGGTCCCCCTACCTTTGGTCCTTGGCGGGTGGTCCTGAGGGCTCCGTCCTCGCCCTCCTCCACTGCCATGTATGCTTCCATGAGGGTCACTGCCTCATTTACCATTGTCAGTTGGTGCTTCTTGACCCACCTCTGGCCGTCCCGGGGCAAGATGTTAACAAGTTGTTCAAGGACTACCAATTCCATCACTTGCCCGGCTGTCTTTTGGTCGGGCTTGATCCACTTCCTCACCCATTCCCGGAGCCGCTGAGCCACTGCCCGGGGTCTCTCCTTAGGTCTGAACCGTTCTTGGCGGAAGCGTTGTCGACAGGTATCTGGGGTGACCCCCAGCTGGTCCAGCATGGCCTCCTTCACTTTAAAGTAGTGCAAGGCATCCTTGACCGATTAACTCCGGTATCCGAGTTGCGCCGGTCTGGTCAGATACGGGGCAAGGAGGGTCACCCACTGGTCCTCAGGCCACCGGGCGGCGGTGGCCACCCTTTCAAAAGTGGTGAGAAAAGCCTCCGGGTCGTCTTGGGGGCCCATCTTCATCAGCCGAAGGGGGAGTGTTCCCGGGCCCGAGCCCTCAGGGCCTTCGGCGAGAGACATCGGGCAGCTTGCCACGCGGCCTTGACCCAGCATTCTTGCCGTGCGCTCAATTCTTGGACCAGCTGTCGCTGCTGGTCTTGGAACTGCGTAGCTAATTGTTGGAAGAGCTGCACCTGCTGCTGCTGTTGTTGCCTTTGGGTTTCCCCCAGCCAGTCCAGCAGTTGCGTCGGCTCCATCGCATGGTCTGTCCTCTTTTCCTCTCCTCCTGTGGTTGGTACACCTCTGTCTTAGTTCCCAATGTACCTCGTTAGCATGGTGTCCCCCGACACAGCACTGCCTACATTCTCCGCCAGGTGTGGCGGGTGTCGAAGTAAAAACTTCACTCTGTTTACGCGGCTAAAATATATGGTTTTATTGGCCAATAAAAGCAAAGTGAGCCAAACGTGGACCCAGCAAAGTCAGGCCCAGTAAGGCTGCTGATACAATCCGTCATAGTATCTTTATACCCTTGACCAAACAGCCTGACGTCAGGGCATTCAAATACAGAAATCATCAATTAAGCTAGGAAAATAAAGCCTTATCAACAAGATGGAGGACAGGTACGAGGGAGTACCTCTCCTGTCTAAACCAGCCCAATTAACACATTCCAATAGCATATCTGTCTTGGCCTGGCACATGGGGTGATAGAAAGTTCACTCTGGCCTACATGCAAAGGCAAAAAGCTGAAATGGTTTCTGCTATACAAGATGGCTTTTAGCTAAACATATAAAATGGTTACGGCAGTCTCTACAACTCCCCCCTTTTAGCCTTTTAAAGGCTAACCATGAAACCATTTTATATCTCCATTTCCATTAAAGTATTAATATACATTTCCTGTTCCTTTCTCTGCTCATCATATTTTAACATCATTATTTCCACATTCTCTCTAGTAAGGGTCTGTCTTGTGCTTTTTAGAATACAAGCAATACAGCATTTGATTAACAAGAAACAAAAATAAACACAAAAGAATATAACCAAGACTAAAACTACACCTTGAAGAATCCAAGTTCCCACATGTCCAAACCAGCCTCTCAACGAACCCCAGAGAGTCCTGTCTTCCTCCTCCCTTAGGCGTTCCACAGTTCTTTCAATCTCTGAGGCGTCTTCCTCCACTTCCTTGCTGGTGTCAGTAATATACACACAGCATTCTTTTCCCACTAAGGCACAAACCCCGCCCTTACTAGCTAGGACATAGTCTAGGGCCATCCGGTTTGGGCTCTTTCCCACTCTGGCTCCTGAACCATTACATGTCCAGCAGTACTTTCCAATTGGGGTCAGGTCTGGGTGGATATACCCTGGGTTAGTAAACCCTTTATCCTGCCAAGTATCATTTGGCTTTAGTTCACTAAACAATGTGCCATTCATTTGAGTGTTGTTCAGTGGGACTGGAATCATTGGAATGCCTCCTTCTGAGTGTACAGGACTGTGAGCACATATCCAGCAACCTGTGGAATTAAATTCTTGGGAAACTTGATTCATTAAAAGCATAAACACATTTGAACCATACAGGTTATAACTACTAGGTATTAAAAAACAAGATTAAGCATAAGCTCAACAGGAATTGTTTGTCCAGCCTCATGCTGGCTGTTCTTCAGGACTTCGTAGATTGCTTCACCTATCGCTGGCAGGTTCTTCTGGGTCGCAGCTGGTACCTTGGCCTCGGTTCCTCAGGATCGTCTGCTTCTGGGCTTGGATTGCCGGTACCAAGCCTGCGCTGATCCTCGTCTACTTCTGGACCTGGGTTTCCGGTACCAGGTCTGCGGTGCTCCTGGTTAGGGCTCACCTCTGTAGGGGCTGGAACCGCTTTGCAGTGGGACGCGTGAATCCAGGTGGGGAATCCCTCACACTTTACAGCAGTATGGGTGGTCAGAAGGACTTGGTAGGGACCCTTCCACCTGGGTTCCAGGGCAGTCTTCCGCTGGTGAACTTTCACGCAGACCCAGTCTCCTGGTTGTAGTTTATGGCACGGCTCAGTCGGGGCCTCCTGGAAGGCGTCCTTAACCTGTGAATGATAGGACTGTACACACCTCATAAGTTCCTGACAATACTTGACTATGCTTCCTTTAATAAGTGTGACATCAGCCAGATCAATTTTTTTTCTTTTTTTTTTTAGGCTGCTTAACAGTCTCATAGGTCGGCCACATGCAATCTCATGTGGACTGAGTCCAGTTTTCCGATTAGGAGTGGCTCTCATGCTCATTAGGGCAATCGGGAGTGCTTCTACCCATGTTAAGCCAGAATCTTCACATATCTTAGCAAGTTTGTTCTTTAGAATCCCGTTGCGTCTCTCTACTGCTCCTGCGCTCTCCGGGTGTCGCGGGCAGTGCAGTGCTTGTCTGATAGAGTAGTACTTTGCCAGGTTTTGAACAATTTGTCCAGTAAAGTGGGTACCTCTATCACTGGAGATCACAACGTGTATTCCCCATGATGGGATGTAATGATTTAGAAGTTTCTTTGCTACTGTGATGGCATCTGCTTTCCTGCAGGGATAAGCTTCTACTCATCTCAAAAACAAACAAACAATAACCAGTACATATTCAAAAGATTGACATTTAGGCAATTGAATAAAATCCATCTGGAAATTCAGAAATGGTTCCAAAGGCAGAGGTCTGGTTGCCGGAACTGTCTTTACAGGTTTACCCACATTGTGGGCTTGGCAGACAGGGCAAGCCAGACAGTAATCTTTAGCTGCTTGGGAGAATTTAGGAGCAAACCAATTTTGCTTTAGGATTGCTACCATCCCCCCTTTGCCAACGTGTGACAGTCCATGGAGCACGGAGGCAAGGTGAGGTAGCAAGACCACTGGGGCAACAATGCGGCCGTCAGAGCTGCACCACAAATGGTCTGGGTGCAAGGTGCACCCTGCCAGTCTCCACTCCTGTTTTTCTGATTCTGGGGCTTGGTCCTGCAGGAGGGCCAGTTCTGACAGAGATGGCATTGGAGCTGGCGATGGTAGGAGAGAAGGGAAAAACAGCAGGTACAGGAGCAGATTTCACTACATTCCAGACAGTACAAACTGCATAGTCTACTACTAAAACTTCACTAGAATTATAAAAGCAAAAAACCGTTTGTGTAAAGCACAAAGTTAAGATTATTCAAGGTACTTAAATTATTTTTTTTTCTCATTAAAACAACAATATGGTACACACAACAATGTCTGAAATACATATATCACAATTAAGACACACAAGACAAATCTGGACAGAACACAGAACACAAACTTATTATGTCATGACACAGAACCATGGTTTTTTCTTCAGTTAATTTTCAGCTGATATTAGCGCTTTTTGATGATCTGAAAGACAAGAAAACATTTCTACCCCCATCGGGGTGGCCCATTATAACTTAAAATACTGCCTAAGATCTGCTAGGGGAACCGGTTACAGCTAGTTCCCTACCACTTCCATGGGCGAATGAGCTGAAACTTTCCGAGAACAAGGGTGCTTCATCGGTACCCGTGACCTTCCACTCCCTTGAATTACCTCAGAGTTGCTAGCCCTACCCAACAGTGGCATGCCTCAGTTTCCCTCTTGTACTGCAGACCAGGTTGTTGTTGTTGGTTTTTTTTGGTTTTTTTGTTTTTAATGTGTGAAGCTTCAAATGATTTACTGCCACAGAAACTCTTTCTTAGAACAAGGCGCTTGCTAGTTACTATTTCAGCAAGCAAAAAGGTTTTCTTTTCCTGAAAAGAATCATATACAATGTTACAGGCTTGCTTATGGGGGACAGTGCCCCCCCCCTTCCTCTTCCAAAACAGACAGGCAGTTTGCAGACACACACAACCTTGGATCTGAAAGCAAGCCAAAAGTGCTATCAACTCAGCCTTGAACAGAAACACCGTGAAGTTTCTGGGCTTGGATTTTTAAAAACAATAATTAGTTTCCTTGAAAGACACATTTAACCCTTAGGGTGCAGGTTTTACAAATTTACAATGTATAGATTCTATTTTTTTTATGCAGTTAACCAATTAAGTTTCAGTAGAATTCCTTATTTTTTTCCTGTAATAGATTTAACAAAGTGTCTGTAGCCAAATGTTTAAACTTGATTGTTTCTTCGCGTAGATGATTAAAAGAGGCTGCAAGAAACAAGGAGTCATTTCTAAAGCAGTTTTTTTTTCCTTACACATTACAATATTGCTTAATTTCTTTTCCTTAGAATTTGGAGGAACACTTCCCTTAAACTGTTAAACTTATTTGAAACTTGGTGTTTTGCTTTGGATCGGGCAAGTTTGTTACAGGAGCCCGTGTTTTCAAAGGGAAGAGCTAATTCCTTTCAGTTTTTTTTTTTGTGTTTCCTCTCTATCTGCATATGCGTTATAAAGAGGGATAGAGGGGTGATGTTGTGCAAAATTTCCCACCCCCCCATCTTGGTTGATACGGGTGTGCCAACTGAGAAATCTCTTTTTTTTTTCCCCACTTCTTGTGCATTATTTTGGCACAGAGGCTCTGCAGCAAGTTTGTAAGTTACCTATCTTACTGCAGGGCAGATTTTTTGCTTTTCTGAGCTTCACTTTCATCCCTCAGGGCTTTAATTTTTCCTCTTTTCCAATTTGTTAAATGCTTACAGGTCCTTGGACCATTATGCACGTACATGTAGTACACAGGGGTGCCTTTCGGCAGTGTGGGGGGATGTTTAGACTAACCCCCACCTAAACTAACTTTTCACACTCTAAAGAAAGAGTCTGCCGGATCTAGAGTGTCAGACCTTAGCAGCTCATGAAATAAGGGGAGTCTTCACTCCCTCACATATCCGCTGAGTCTTGAGGTTCAGCTGACCCCCTTAAATGTAAGACTTTAGTCATATCGAAAGTCCCTTGCAATGGGAATTGTAATTTGGAGTCATTTTGAGTATACAAATTCCATTTATCTAAAAACTTGCAAGTATTTTTCCCATAGTGGGTATACATAAAGAAAGCCGGACTGTCCTTAGAAGGCACTGGAATTCCTGCGGACTGACCTACCCCCATTTTCTGCGCGCACTCAAACAGATTCTGCAAGGCACCGAACCGAAGTCCGCCTGCTTGCACTACCCCCCCTTTGTATTGCGAGGCACTGGACTCAAAGTCCACCTGGCTCGCAGGGGCTGCGAGTCACCGGATTAAGAGAAATCCGCCTGCCCGCACCGATCCCCCCCCTTTTTGTATTGCGAGGCACTGGACTCAAAGTCCACCTGGCTCGCAGGGGTTTCCGGCACCCGTCCCAGCCCGGCAGAACACCACGTCCTGGCGCCTGGAGACAGCCTGGTGGAGTGGGGAAATACTATGGCCTGGGGTTAGCCTCAGAGGTCAGTACTACGTCCACAAATAACAGAGAGAGACAACAAAGCTTCCCCACAGTTCCGTGTGCCGAGAGAGAGTAATGGCACCACACCAGCCTTTAGCGTCCGAACACAGAGGGTCCAGCGCATGGCTGCCTCACTAGAGACACCGGTGTGCCCTTTTGGAACTGTGACACATAAGACAGGCCTAATAGACACAGACAGACACAGACAGACAAAAAATGTTAGCCGCTCCACAAAATTGAATTCCGTAGCCCCCCTTACCCCAATGGCCAGCCGTCACTCCAAATCCTAAGCCCTCACCCAGGAGATTTCGTAACAGGTATCCCCTTTACCTTCTATTGAGCGCTCTGAGAGGTTTGGAAGTGGAGTGCCGGTCCGTCCATACAGGCAAGTGGCGCGTTAGGAATCTCGGTGGAACCTCCAAATTGTCGAAGTAAAAACTTCACTCTGTTTACGCGGCTAAAATATATGGTTTTATTGGCCAATAAAAGCAAAGTGAGCCAAACGTGGACCCAGCAAAGTCAGGCCCAGTAAGGCTGCTGATACAATCCGTCATAGTATCTTTATACCCTTGACCAAACAGCCTGACGTCAGGGCATTCAAATACAGAAATCATCAATTAAGCTAGGAAAATAAAGCCTTATCAACAAGATGGAGGACAGGTACGAGGGAGTACCTCTCCTGTCTAAACCAGCCCAATTAACACATTCCAATAGCACATCTGTCTTGGCCTGGCACATGGGGTGATAGAAAGTTCACTCTGGCCTACATGCAAAGGCAAAAAGCTGAAATGGTTTCTGCTATACAAGATGGCTTTTAGCTAAACATATAAAATGGTTACGGCAGTCTCTACACGGGTTTGTCCCAGGCGCGAGCGTGCAGCCCCGAACCTCGGGGCACAGCCCTGCGAGCCCACCGCCTCAAAGTCTTTCTGCGAGTCCTTGCCGCAGGCGCGAGCTCCCGGGGCACCCTCCGAGGTGCCACGGGGCCCTGCAAGCCCTTACTGCCCCAGTGCCTCCCTTGGGAGCCCTCCCGCCTTCAATGTCCTCGCCTGGCGGTTTGGTTCCTAGCGCCTCAGTCCTTTGCCCTTGCCGGAGCGTGGGGGGGTATCCCCGCATGGGGGGAGTGGCTAGGGGGACCCGGGCCTGCCCTCTCCATTGGGTCCCAGCCCGGGGCCATAGGGGTTTGGGTCACGACCCTTACCTGGCTGACGGGGTCCCACCCCGTAACACGTCAGCCCATGTGCGCCACAAGGGCCCTGCCCCGGGCTGCTTCCTAACCGCCCCGTGCTCCATGGTTCTGTGTCCCATGGCCCCAGATCTCACCTCCTGGTCGGAGTTGCTCCCGTGGATTGCTCCCAGAGTCCGATGAGGAGCCTCTGCTGCCTGTCTCCAGCAGGCGGGGGGGGGCGGGGGAGGAATCATCTCCCCGGAGTCCTCCCCCTGGCTCTGGCGTGGAGGTCATTTTTAAACCTCCCGCCGGGGGTCACGCCGTCTTCTGACGCCCCGTCCCCGGCGTTGCTGCCGTCCTGCCGCCGGGATGTCGGGGGCGGAGCCACATCCTGACGCCCCTGGCTTGGGGCGCCTATTGCTACCGCGGCGCGCCCGGCGGCCCCGATTGCCACGGCCGTGGCTTCCCCGTCCCCGCCGGGCTCGTGTCCCGCCTGGGGGCCGTCCGGGTATCTCCGCCCGGCCTTCCCCCCGGGACCGGCGCAGCGGCCTCCCCGGTCCTAGTGCGGGCCAGTGCCGGTCCATCACAACCTTATCCTGTTTTAAATTATGATAAGAGGAAGCTGTATATGGAATTTGGTCATCCCAGCTCTTACTGTTAGGAGGAATTCTTGAACAGACAGACAGACAAACAAACTGTCACAAATCTATCTATCTATCTGCACACATTCACACACAGTATATCCCACTGTTTAGAGCAGAGGAGGGCAATAGTTTTTGATGGGGGGCACTCCCAAGAATTTGGAAAGTGGTCAAGTGCTGCACTTCTCCATGATTTAATGGAAGAGGTACAGGGTCTAAGATGGAGAATGGGTGTAGAAGGGAACTTGTGGTAAGGGATTGAGATATAGGAGGGCTTGGGAGATCTGGGAAGGGTTTGGGTGAAGGAGGGAGTTTTGACCTGGGGCAGAGGACTGAGGTGCAGAAGGAGGTGTAGGGTCCAGAGGGGGTGCAGAGTCTGCAGGAGAAGATTCTGATCTGGAGGAGGGGTGCAGAGTCTGGGAACTGCAAGATTGTGATGAGGTGGAGGCAGTGCACAAAGTTCTCTCCCCTTCTGCCAGACTTGCAGCATTTAGAGCAGTGTTTCTGAAAGTGTACCGTGGAAACACTCCATGGCCCAAGCCGCTTCCCACTGCTCCCCTTGGCTGCAAAGGATAAACCGGAGCCAATGGAAGCCACGAGGGTCCGTGGCTGCAGCGCCAGTACATAAACAAACCAGGGCGGCCAGTTAAAGTGTTTCTGAAAATGTTTCTGTGGTACACTTTCAGAAACACTGATTTAGAGTAACACATGGACATCACACCAGCTTCTCTGAGCAGTGTTGAAAGGTGGGGCAGGCAGGAAGCCTGGGTGAGGCTCCCGCTGGGCTGTGGGCCAGATCTGGCAGCTTGTCAACCTGTGAGCCCTATTTTGCCCACCTCTGGTATAGAGAGAGAAGGAACATTTTTCTATGTTTCTTTTCATTGTTATTCTTTTACTTAGTTTTGATCATTTTGCTATTTATTCTAGAATCCTGAAAAAACCCCTCTCTGTTGCTTACAGATTAACCAAGGCAGATTCTTTCTGTGCCCCTGAATTACTCAATGTTTTGGAAATCCTATTTTAATCCTTACCAGCAATATCTGGAGCATTCTACTTCTGTTGGCCTGGAGTCAATGATAATGCTAAAAGTGCCTTCATTTTGCATGCCCATGATTTCTCATTACTTGTTTAACTGGTCATGAAATAAATCAGAAATACTTACAATGACTGTATATGGAAGATACACCAACAATCTAAAACTCAGAGGCTTAGTCTACACTGCAGGGTTTTTGCGCAAGAAGCTTTTTGTGGAAGAGATCTTCCACAAAACCTTCTTGTGCAAAAGTGAGTCCACACCTCAAAAGCACATCGCAAAAATGATGTGCTTTTGCGCAAGAGAGCGTCCACACTGCATGGACACTCTTGCACAGGAAAGTTCTGATTGCCATTCACAGAATGGCCATCATGTGCTTTTTCTGATAGGCTCTCTTTGCACAAGAAACCCCCATTGAGCATCCACACACACCTTTCTGCACAAGAATTCTTTTAATCCTCTTGCACAAAAAGGAGTTATTCCTCATAGAAAGAAGTATACCTACACGGCAAAAAGCCCTCTGTTCTGCCATTTTACTGTGAATTTTCTTGTGCAAAAAATGTGCTTGAGGTGTGGACGCTCCATGGGTTTTTGCATAAAAATTCTGTAGTATAGACATAGCCAGAGTGAACTCCATGCTGCTTGCCTATCTAAGTATGAGACTTTATTTTATAATTAAAAGCCAAAATGTTAGAATTTCTGAAAAGTTACAGGAACTACAGAATTCATTCCTTGAAGCTAGGTCAACATGTTTTATAGCTGGCTTATTGCTTAGCTAAAGAACTACTTTCTCTGTTTTGTGTGAAAAAAGATGTTACTACTTGAATTTTTATCATTAGTATATTTTGCCTATGAACATCTTTACAATACAATTAATTAGGCTTAAGTACTACAAAAAGTTCATATATTGTTATCATTAAACCATCTCATACATATTTAATTGTTTTTGCTTAAGATATAATTTGCAGAATGGTCAGTATCAACCACAATTGTATTCATAGGCACTAGAGGGGGGCTGCAGACCTTTTCTTTCTCTAGGAGATTGGACTGTACATTGTGTTGCACTCTGTGAATCTGGAATTCAATTGGTGAACCATCCAGCAGACTCTGAGCCCGGTTGATCCCACACCTCTTCTTATCCACATTGGCACTCCTATGTGGGAAGCAGCCCCTCAGGATCCTAAATCTCCTCCACAAAGCATGGGAGGAGCCAGGCCCAGGAATGACCAACATGGTGTAGTATGTATTCTAGCAGAGGGAAAACTTGGCACCCCTGCAGGCTTTGTTGTGGGAGAACCTGCTGTAATTTCAGAACCGGGAATGGACCAATAACATTGGCCCTTGATTTCAATGGGATGCTGAACCAAAAAGAAATAGCAAATGCAGTGAATCAAAGACCTTCCTTTGGTATCTGTAGCATGACCAGACTATTCGGACAGAGACTACCAACCAGTGCAGACCATTATGGGGAAACAGGTACCGGAGAATCTATGACAAGGCCCTACAATTTCACAGCTGTGAAAAATGTGTCACAGGCCGGAAAATCTGCCCTGTATGTTAAATCTGATCTCATCATGCTTCTAAGGAGTCTGGGGCTCCAGTTGCTCGTCTGGCCAGTCTGGATAGGGACAGGAGTTGCCCTTTCCTTTCATGGCCTCTCTTAGAGGGAAGATCAGAGCCACCTTGAGACAAATGCAGGAGGGTCATGAGTAGATCACTAGCCCTCCAGGTTTTTCCTGACATGACCTCCTCTTCGGTCCTCAAATCTCCCTCTGGGCAGATTTTGGAAATCTTAAAAATTATCTGTGATTTTTCCTTGCCTTCCAAGCTCAGTAGCTGCAGAGAAGTGGCCAGTGTCTGGGCACACTGCCAGCAGCAACACAGAATGAAAGGTGGCTTGGTATGATATTGCCACCCTTCCATCTGCATTACTGCTGATGGTGGCATTGACTTTGGATCTCAGCGACAACAGAGCAGTGGCCATTGTCAGGTCACCCTGCTCACAAGTCAATGCCACCACTAGCCACAGCACAGAAGAAAGTTTGGAATTGTATGGTATTTCCTCCATGCTTTTTGCACTGCTGCTTATGGTGGCACTGCCTTTGGATTTGGGTGGCAGCAGAGCAGTGGCTGCTGGCAGATCACCCAGCTCAGAAGTCAATGCCACCACTAGCAGAGAAGTGGCCACTGGCCAGGTGTCAGATCAGATCACAGTGTCACTGCCAGCAGCAGTACAGAAGGAAGGGTGGTATGTTATAGTATTGCTACCTTTCCCTCTTCCCACTGCTGGTGATGGCATTGACTTCTGAGCCGGGTGTCCTGTGAGCAGCCACTACTCTCTATCTGCCCTGCTTGGAAGTCAGTGCTGCTGCCAACAGAAGTGTAGAAGGAAGTGTGGCCTGGCACGGTATTACACTACTTCCTTCACCATCACTACTGGTGGCAGCTCTTTTTTCCCATCTGAGCAGATGGAAAGGCAGTGCCATCACCAGCAGCAGTAGCGAAGGAAGGGTGGCATTGTATGGCATTGCCTTGCTTCCTTCTGTGCCAGTGCTGCTGGTGGCACTGCCTTCTCAGAGGGGTGGCTAGGAAGTGGTGGCAACTGGTCAGGTATCCATCCTGGTTGGCAACCTTCCTCCAGCAGCAGTGCAGAAGAAAGAGTGGCATGGTCTGCTACTGTCACATTCCTTCTGTGCCACTGCTGTGGTCAGCATGGCTTTCCATGCTGAGGGGCCAGAGAGCCATGGGTACTGGCAGGACACCAAGTTCCGAAGTCAACACCACCGCCAGCAGCAGCACAGAAGGAAGGATGGAACAGTATGTTATTGCCACCTTTCTCTCTGCACTGCTGCTAGAGATGGTGCTGCCTTCTGAACTAGGTGGCCACAGAGGAATGACCTCTGGTCACATGCCCAGCTCAGACGGCATCGCCACTGCCAGCAGCAGCACAGAAGGAAAGGTGGCATGGTATGGTATTGCCACCCTTCCTTCTGCACTGCTGCTGGCGGTGGCACTGCTTGTGGATCTGGGCGGCAGCAGAGCAGTGGCCATTGGCAAGTCACCCAGCTCAGAAATCAGTGCTACTACTAGCCATAGCACAGACGGAAGGTTGGAATGACATGGTATTGCCTCCCCTCCTTCTGCACTGCTGGTGGTGGTGGTGGGTGGCCAGACAGTGGATGTCACAGGCCAGGCATCAACCTGAGAAGGCAGTGCCACTGCCAGCAGCAGCACAAAAGGAAGGGTGTCACTGAATGATATTGCCACTCTTCCTTTTGTGCCATTGCTGGCTGTACCTTTCAAGATGGGCAGGTGAAAAGGTAGCACAACCTCTAGCAATGGTGGAGAAGGAAGGGTGGCATAATGTGGTCTTGCCTCACATTTTTCTGGTGGCAGCACTGCCTTCTTGGCAGGTGTCCAGCCTGGATGGCAGCCCCACCACAAGAAGCAGCACAGAAGGAAGAGTGGAATGGCTTGCAACTGCCACCCTTCCTTGTGTGCTATTGCTGGGGGAACACTTTTTTCCACGCTGCAAAGCCATAGAGTGGCAGCTGCTGGCAGTACACTCAGTTCAGAAGTCAACGCCACCGCCAGCAGTAGCACCCAAGGAAGTGTGGCATGGTATGTTATTGCCACCTTTTCTTCTGTGCTGCTGCCTTCAGACCTAGGTGGCTGAAGATCAAAGGACTTTGGTGAAGTGCCAGCAGCAACACAGAAGGAAAGGAGGCGTGGTATGGTATTGCCATCCTTCCATCTGCTCTGCTGCTGGCGATGGCACTGCCTTTGGATCTGGGCGGCAGCAAAGCAGTGGCAAGTCACCCAGCTCAGAAGTCAGCACGACCACTAGCAACAGCACAGAAGGAAGGGTGGCATGTTATGGCATTTCTGTACTTCCTTCTGCATCACTGCTGGTGGCAGTTCTATCTTCTAATGTGGGCAGCTGCAAAAGGCAATGCCACCACCTGCGGCTGTGAATAAGGAAGGGTGGCACGACATGGTATTGCCTCTTTTTTCTTCTCTGCCACTGAGGTGGCAGCACTGCCATCCAAGGGGTAGGCTGAAGGGTGGTGGCAACCCTTCAGATGCCCACCCTGAGTGACAACCCCACTGCCAGCAACAGTGCAAAAGGAAGGGAGGTATGGTATGGTGTTGCCACCCTTCCTTCTATGCTGCTGCTGGCGGCACCTCTAACTTCTAAGTGGGGCTGCAAGTGAGTGTGGGTACCAAGAGCAGAAGCAGCCTGCCACCAACAGCAGAACAGAAGGGAGAGTAGCATTGCCACCCTTCATTCTGTGCCACTGCTGGGGGCAGCACTGCTTTCCAAGCCGAGCAGCTAGGGAGTGGTGGTTGCTGGCAGGACACCCAGCTCAGAAGTCAGTATCTCCACCAGCAGCAACGCAGAAGGAGGGGGTGGCATGCAATGGTATTTTTACCTTTTTTTTTCTGTGTTGCTGCTAATGGTGGAGCTACCTTCTGAGCTGGGTGGCTGCAAGGCCATGACCTGTGGCACAATGCCCAGCTCAGATGGCACCACTGCTGCCAGCAGCAGTGCAGAGGGAAGGTTGACCTGGTATGTTATTCTGCACTGCTGCCAGTGATTGGGCTGCCTTCTGAGCTAGATGGCCACAGAGCAATGGCCTATGGCAAGATGCCCAGCTCGGATGGCAGCACCGCTGCCAGCAGCAGCAGAGAAGGAAGGGTGATGTAGTGTGGTATTGCCACCCTTCCTTCCCTGCTGCTGCTAGTGGCATCTCTACCTTCCAGGTTGGGTGGCCAGAGAGAGCAGGATCCCAGCTTAGAAATCAGTGCCATCAGCAGTGCAAAAGGAGTGTAGCAAGCTACAGTATTTCTTCTGAGCCATTGCTGGCTGTGGCAATGCTTGCCAGACTGGGCAGTTGAGAGCAGCTGCCATTCCACCTACCATGCTCTGAAAGCAAAGAAAAGTTATGGACATTTTTTTCATATTTCCAAAGTCCACCTGGACAGAGACCTGAGGACTAAAGTGCAGGTCATGGATGGGAAAACCAAACGTATGGTGACCCTACGAGTGATCCTTCTGCACTTGCCTTGCCACTCCCTTTTGTGGATGCGATCTCCAGTGTGAGAAGCGCTGCACTAGGGGATTCCTCTACAATCCCAAGATCCAACACAGCCAGTAGTTCTTGGCAGACCCTGTCCCACAACTTCCATGGAAGTGGTTGTAGATTCTCAGGGGAGATTTTCGTATTTCAAAGATCTGTCTGGATGGAGACTGAAGGAACAAAAAGGAGGTCATGTCCAGAAAACCCAAATGCATGGTATGCCTCTCAAACCTCAGCATCCCTTGCATTAAGTAGCCATATACCTGTTTGCATATAAAGAAACCTGTTACTTGCCAAGGAATAAAAATAGTGTCTACCTGCCACTTTCTTCAGCCTGAATTTATAGAACCTTCTATTAACTATGCAGTCTCCTGCTGGCTGATGCATCCACCTTAATTTCCTGGAACAGTGAAAATTAATCTTAGCCTCGGAGAGATGCTACATTGATGCTAAATTCTTTATCCTGGGAGCAACCTCAGGCATAGCAACAGCAGGAGCCAAATAAAAAAATCATGAGACTGCCTTCAAATAATGAGATTAGAGAGAAATAAACAAATAATTCATTTTGATTCTTTGTATGTGTCTTTACTTTCTCAGCCTTGAGGACACACTCCAGTCATGTTTTCAGCCTTTTCTCTGTAAACCTGAGGGTCTGAAACACTTTTTCAATGAAATCTGAAGGTGTGTCTATGTTGGCATAGTTGTGCCAGTATAACTCCCTAGCTTACATGCAGCTCCTACACACAGAAGGAGGCTTATGTTGGCACAACACTACCACCTCCCAAACAAAGCCCTCTTATGCTCCAAGGTTGGGCAGTCTTGCGTCGTAGTCAGAGCCGTGACAGTCAGAGACCAGAATTTACAGCCATGGGTCAGAGCTGGGATCAAGAATCCAAGAGCAGCCAAAAGACAGGCCTCAGACTCAGACATTAAGGGCAAACGGGACCACCATGATCATCTGGTCTGACCTCCAGCACATTGGAGGCCACAGAACCTCATTCATCCACTCCTGCCATAGACCTACCATTACTGGCTGAGTTACTGAAGTCCTTGAATCATGTTTTAAAGATGTCAGGTTGTGGTGAATCCACCATTTGCTCTAATCAAACCCAGCCGGTGATCCATGCTCCATGCCGAAGAGGAAAGGTGACCTTTCCCTGCACCCCATTCCCAAGGGCTCTGCAAAATTGAACCATGGGAAAATTCTTTCCCATCTCCAAAATTGGTCTTGGTTAGATAATTCTGTATTCAACTATCAGTTTACACCTGTTTTGCTATCAGCTACAGAGGTGCGGCTCATTTGTCATTAATGGAATTTTGTGGGCATATCTGAGGGCATATGATCGGTATTGGACTGAATATATATAAGGATTTACACTGGTAAGACCTCTTAGCCTGTATTGCATGTGAAGTATTGGATGAAGAGCTGAGTTTTAGATAGTCAGCCTTTATTTTTGTGGCTGCCAGTTGTGGACAGAGATATCTGCAGGCACAAATTTTGCTCTAACTACTGTCACTTCACTTGATGATACAATCAGGTACCTACATGTCCAAATGACCTAAATTATGGGTGCAAAAAAGGAGGTTCAGTGAGGAACATACTGAACATTTGTTCTGAAGTGTCTGAAAGATACTTTGGAGCGTTAACTGAATCTTGGTTGGATGATTGCATGGTGCCAGTGCCTCTCCTTTTCCAGCTACTAAATTGCACCAAAAGCAGTTTTCCATGCATGCTATTGCAGCAGTTGCTGCAGGGGTGGGTGCTACATGGTCTTGGAGATAATCTTAGAGGTCCACTATGAAAAAGTTTGAGAACTTCTGTTTTAAAGCCTTGTTTTTGTTAGGCTGGCAGAAGGTCCAAGGAGTAGAAGGCCAATCTTGGCTTTATTTTTAAAAGTCCTCTCTGAGTGTTTGGCTAACTGCCCTTTAATTTCATCTTCCTGGCAGAAATTCCACACCCAGCTGACACTATAGAATGGTAGAGCAGTCCAAAATAGCAAAGTCTGCATTTTGTACTACTGCTTTCCAACAGAGGGAATATCTGATATCCCTCCATTCTCCCACACTGCCAATTGTTCTAGTCTATGGAGTCTCAGGAGGACTGGGATTGTATCCAGGCCAGCACCTTGTGTTTAAGACTTCATATCTGAACCCCTCTCCATCAGTGGAGGTGACACCTGCATAGGCCTTCTGTAGGCATCTGCACAGGCAGGGCTCCCTCTGCAGCACCATCTGTTTCCTCAACCCCCCCCCCAGCTGTCACTGCCAGCAAAGAGAGAGAATCCCTGCTTCCTAGAAGTGTTTTTTCAGGCTTGCAAAGGGCAGGTGGATTTAGTTCCAAGAGAGGAATGACATTTTCTATAAAACATTGTTACAACTGAGTGGCTTACACAGAAGCTAAAAGTACAAGAGATAAATCCTCCCATTACTGATCTGCTTTTATACATGTGCACATTTGCATGTGGCCAGATTCACCAGATGAAGATTATCTACTAGGGGAAAAAAATCTGTAACCTGTTTACAGCTAAAAATACTTGGTTTATATAATAGTAGTATTTATGTTGATGTAAAAATCAAAATAACATCAGCAAAGAGTAATTCACTTTTAACAGAGAACACCCTTTCCAGAAAGCACCACACACAAACATAAAATAAATAAAAAAATCCCTCACGGATATTACTAGCTACCTCCTGTGCCAGTTAATATTACAGTTTTGGAATATGAGGAGAAAGATGGTCAATCTACAATGCCATCATCCATTACGATGCACAACGGAGTGTCCCCATTTTAAGAAAAAATACTCATGCCTATGTGTATGTACCATTAGTATGTAACATCTTATATACATCATAGATGGGCTTATTTCTATAGGCTAAGAGCATTAAGATGTCAAAGGGAGTCAGTTTCAATTTGTGGTATAGCTCATCTGAAGAACAAAGGGTCATCAGATACTCAAACATCAGCACACTGATTAATGCAGTATAAATACATAGATTAGATAGAGGAGGACTAAATGAAATACTGTTGCTCTCTGAGAGGGCATTCATATTTGCATGGTGAAAAGTCTTTCCATTCAGTGCTAGATTTGAAAGTAGCCCTCCTTCTACAAAATAAATTCAAGCCCCAGTTCCAAAGGGAGACAGCTGAACTGGACTTCATTTGCAAATTCAACACTATCAATTTTGGACTGAATAAGGATCTCAACTGATTAACGCGTTACTAAGGCAATTTCCCCTCTTTGGATATTCACATCTCCAGACCAAATGCTGTGAATGACCCACTTCCAGTCTGACTTGATTAGCTTCATTAACACAAGCAACGTCTTCCTTATATATACTCCTGCTTCTGTAACTTCCACTCCAATTCATCTGATGAAATGGATTGTACCCACAAAAGCTTATGCCTTCGTAAATCAGTTAGTCTCTATGGCAAGGGTGGGCAATCTTTCTAATTAATTTTTAATTAATGTTGAGATTGGAAAGTGGTCAAGGGCAGACTCTTCCATATTAATGGAGGAGCTGAGGGGCCTGGAATGGCGGCTGGGTGCAGAAGGAAGCTTGCAGTAAGGGACTGGGGTGCAGTAGAGGGTGTTGTTTCGAGAGTGGGGAGTTTGGGTGAAGGAGGCACTTGTGACTAGGGTGCTGGGGCTTGGGTTGTGACCTTGGGCAACAGGGGGTTGTGACCTGGGGAAGGGAACTAGGATGCAGGTGGAGGTGGAGGGGTTTGGGTTGAGACCTGGGCAGGGATTAAGGTGCAGGATCTGGGAGGGGATATGGATGAGAATTTGGTCAGCTCCGTTGCTAGACATATGTGATAAGGATTTTTACCATGAACCAAGTTGAATTTGTTAAGTTTCAGTTATTAGAAAGCATTTTATCTTTGTTTCTTTTGTAATCATTTCAGATTTGAATACTTTGTACTTGTACTATCTTAAAATTTCTCTCTTTGTAGTTAAATAAATTTGTTCTGTTATTTAATCAAAACAAATACGGTGTTTTGGTTTAAACGAATTGTTTGGTTAAATTCCAGTTAAAAAGCAAACTGTTGAATACGGATCCCCTCAGAAGGACAACAGACTTCTAATATCTAAACTGGCTAGGACAGAGTAGGGCAGTACAGAAGACATACTTTTGGGAAAATTCAGGATTGGGAGCGTGTTGGGATCACCTTTGCATGTGGTAACCAATGCTGGTGGAATACAGCGTGACTAAAGTGTTGCTGGCTGGCTGCAGCTATACGTTGACACTCAGAGTGCGGGCTGCATGCTGTTTCCCTGTTTGTTAGAGGAAATTGTTGGGAGCTTCAGCAGTGGAACATTATGAGGCACCCCAGGATGCAGGGTAGATAGTAATAAAATCCCTCCATAATCTGACTTGTACCTTGGAAAGTGATAAGTGTTAAGTAACTTGTACTTAAGACCAGCCTTGTTTGTGCATGTGGATGCTGAATGTCTGTGTTCAGCAAAAGGGACGTACTCCTGTAGCGTACCAATTTAAGTTCCTAGTGTAAGCCCTCATGGTTACTCCTGTGTGTTATGAAATTTGCAAGACTCCAGTTCCCAGCTACGAAACAAAACTAATTATTATCTCTAGAATGTGACCTCAGCTTCCCTGGAATGCAAGTTCATTACACAATATTCTTTAAAAAGGAAGAGCCAGAACTCTGGTCTCAGCAAGTTGTACTCACCATGGAAACTGAATGGGCAGGGGACATCCATGCTTCTATGCCACCTTTCCACTCCCCCAATCCTAGCAGCATCCTAAAACTATTTTGGCCCTCACCGAAAATCAGAGTAGCATCAGTGCTGCTCTAACTCACACATTATCTCCCAACTAAATCTGAAATATGTCCTTCTGTCCCCTATAACACACACACACAGCCACAGTATGTAGCCTACATTGGGGTGGTGTTGGGGAGGGTGTGGCGTGAGCAGCACAGAACCAGTAACACCAGCTTCTACTCATGGGTATTCCCGAACTGGAGGACTCCAGAGGTGACTTTTGAGCCAGCTTTCTACCCCCTTGGAAAGGACACAAAAGGAATGGTGGTTCAGGATATGGCCCACAATCTATAACACTGTAAAATGTCAATAATGCATAGATTCATCACCTTTTCCTATTTTGAAAGTAGCAATTATGCTTATTATTGTCAGACTCTAGCCTATTGTAGCTGGCACTTTCTCTTCTTTGGAAATTATTTATAGTTAGAGATTAACAGCCAGATTTTCTGAAGTACTCCGCCCCCAGCAGCTCCGATTGCTCACAATAACAGGTGTTGTGTTCTGAATGCTTGGAAAGCCTGGCTAGAACATTACAAATCTTCCAATGCCCCTTAACATCAATATTTGTCAGTTGATCTGTTCATGTCAATGGGATGATTTAGGTTTTGTTGTTGTGTTATTTATTTCTTGCTAACGTGTAATTTTTTTTAAGGTACGTTGATTTCAACTTTTCATTGGTGTGGATATGCGTTGACTGTTTTAATCAATCATTTTTATTGTTACTGCTCTATTACTTTCCTCATTTTTTCTTGATGTGGAAACAAATGTTTCATTAACATTCTTGGATGTTATGCCCCTAAGTATCTTCTGTTCCCTTACTAATTAAAAAAAAGCCCTTGTTGTCAGTCTACTGCAAGCCACAGAGATCCAAACCACTACTTTTGGATGAGATTTTTAAATACCTCACTCTAAGCTTGCAAGGTTAATGTTGGGCTTCACTTCAGCAGAAAATGGTGTCCTCATTTTGAATCCGAGTTCTGATTTCGCACTTCCTCTTTTCCAGCTCCATTGCTAGTGTGCAAGAAGGAGGCATGTAGTATGGTACCATATGGAAAAACTAACATCCTATAAACCAGCTTTCTAAATACCAGTGCTCCCAGGTTGATACAATAATTACTTCTGTGACATTACAGTTACAAGTGCCAATTTAGGATAAAAGCAGGGTCTTAACAAAGCTTTTAGCCTTCATTTCTGTGGTATTTCTTATAATCCATGGCCAAGGAAACTTCCCCTTTTTGCAATTTACTACACATCTTATAAAAATACTCCTGTATATTAAAAAGAAACCAATGTACGATTACTGCAATTTCTGAACTATTACCGCGATATACAGCATTATATTGTTGGGTTATTATCATGGACCTATGTTCACCATGGCAAGGAACCTTTGATTCTGTGATACTCCATTAAGTGAACAATACTGTCAGAAAAAACATTCCTTGTTTAGTTAATTTAATAATAAATTAGCTGTATTGTATTCCCGCATTTCCAGTGGGCTGCAACAAGGCATTGAAAATGGGTAAGTGCAGCATAGAAGGTATCAGGGGAGACACAGGCAGTTTTTTCAGCTGTGTAGAGGGCATATGGCTGTTGGCACCCGGGCGGTATGGAATTGTGGGCTAAACATGTTATCAGGATGGTCATGCTACAATGATCAACAATTAGGTGAATAACAACATTTACATTTAAATGATGATGATTTGGGACACCCTGTTGAGATCAAGGAGGATGTTTTAATTTCTCAGAGCTATCATTTCAGGTAGATGGAAGACAGTACTGTGTCAGTTTGGAGGTCTGGCAAAAACCAGGAGCGCTAGCAATGCAACTGTTAAAAATACGGGCTTTGAATATATTGTGGCAATAAGTTAATTCTTTGGCAAATTCTGCACCTGTAAAATCACAGAGTCCATAAAGCCATATGAAGAATGGGCTACATCACACTTTCCTCTGATAAAGCCAGTATGAGAGGAACAGATAGCCCAAAGACTTCCAACAGGGGGGCAAAAGGACCAGTTGCCTTGGGGACTGGCAATTCAAGAGGGCCAGGGGCTCCTGGCTGCTACTGTTGCTATGGCAGGGGTGGTGGTGGCTAGAAACGCAGGCCCTTTAAATTGCTGTGGAATGCCACACGGCACACTCCAGGAGGCTCTCAGGGCTGGCTGGGGGCTTGGGAGGTCATTGCAGTGCACTCCGGGCAGCACTGAGGGCTAGCTGTCCCCAGACCTGCCCCTTCCACCTGAGTCTCCACCTCTTCCAGGAGTATGGAGCCACCTTGCCCAGGGGCCTTGCAAGTCTGTCAGCCACACTGAATAGCCCAGAAGTATCTGGAAGGAGAAACTCAGCTTTCCTGGTTTAGATCTTGTCTATATGACAGTGTTCTACCGTTGATCCAGAAACTGACTTAATTGACTTACCATAAAATGTGTAATATTGAGTTAGCTGTCCACATAAGGGCAATATAGTTAAATCACTGCAAATGTCTTGATTAAACAAGCCTAAGGCTCCTCTAAGGGAAGGAATTGGAGGGATAGAAGAGAAAGAAGTCAGGTCACCATACCTCCTCCGCTTTGGCTACACTTTGCTTCTTGGCTTCCCCCTGTCACTACAGGCACCCCATCACAGGAAACTTAGTACCTTTAGCTCTCTCCTGGACCACTGAGCCTTCTCTGAGGGAACAGGAGCAAGCACAGAACAGGGCATAAGACTCAACTGATTCCAGTGGATCTGCAGTGTATAAAGAGTCAAGAAAGGACAACAGAGTTTGGCACTGTGTGGCTTCAATAAAAAACCTCAAATATGCAGAAAACAGCATTTTGGAGGGCTCTTGGAAATGGTTCCCAGCACCTGGAGTGGAAAACTTGGGCTGTATTCCCTGCCGAGTTGTGAATTTGTGTCACAAATTCATACATAGGTATGTATCAGAGTGAGGGCTCATGGTGCAGTGATAAAAATATTGCCTGCCCAACAAGAAAGTAGGTCAGGCATATATACCCTTGAGATTTCATTCATGGCAATGTTTGGTCATCATGTACGTCAGCTTTCTGCAGTCAAAGTGAGGGTCCTGCTATTGATTTACAGCCCACTCCACTGTTCAGTTAAGTGCTGCCCTCACATCAAGCCCAAGAAGTTTTTTAAATACTGAGGAAATAGGATGAAACAGTATTTTTTAAATACTATATTGGGAGATAGGATGAGACAGAAATAGGCAAAATCACTTTTAAACTTTTGTTTCCCCCAAGGATTTTAGCTGAGCAGAAGACACATTCCTCCCAGATCACTCAGCAGGCTTCTCAATCTTCTTTCTTGCTGCAGGTGGAACATTTGCCAGCAACATTTTGTACTATGTCTGTCATTTCCTGCACAGCAAGGCAATTGGGAAGACCCCGGGTAAACTGCATGACAATAGTGAAAGAGAGACAGGTCATAAAAATCAGAAAATAGATCTCTTGCTGACTACTAATCCATGTAAAGCCAAATCTGGGCTTATCTCTTCAGCTGATAAAATGCACTTTTAAAATTGGGACCTGAAAGGGCACTTCAAAGAAACAAAGAGAATGTGCATTAAATCCCAGATTTCAGAATGCCTGTCTATGTTAAAACACATTCTGAAATTGAACACTGAGAGTTGGGAGGTGGTTTGAGAGACTGATGCCAGCACTGGTGGCAAGAAGTTTAGTGGACTGCCAGTACTGTTTACACTTGTTTTGGGACTGGTAGCTGTGATATTTAATAAAGAGCCAAAATATTCCAAATTATGAGTAAATTCTCCCAGTAATGAGTAATAAATTGGGTAACAATAAATAAACACAATGACCAGCTACAGAGCCTTTAGGCACCCATCTGGTACATAAAGAAAGAGATTGATAACATTCATTAAGTGTGTGATATTGGCACCAGTTAGAAAAAGAAGGCACAGTATATGAGGGTTCTCTTACACATTGAAAAAGAAAGTAGGGACCAAATGCAGAGAACTGAATTAAAACAGCAGCAAAAAGACTACCCTTATATAAATCTTAATGTTTTCATTATTAGCCATATTGGTCACTGTAGGCTAGCACTAGTCAGAGGCCAGCAATTTCGCTTTGTAACAAACTTTTGAGGTTTTATTCTACCTTGGAATGAAAAACAAAATCTTCTGAACATTTTTATGAAATGGAATTGAATCAAAATGTCCATTTTTAGATCAAAAGGCCAGATTTTTGTTTAGTCTCTCTCTCTCTCTCTCTCTCTCTCTCTCTCTCTGTGTGTCTCTCTTTCTCATCAGAAGTGATGAAATATCCCTGGAACTCAGAAAATTTCCAATCAGATATGTAGTCAAAATTGACATGTCTTTGAGAAATGTTTCAGATTCCAGACATCAGCATATTCTGATGAAAATTTATTTGGTCAAAAATGTTCTGACCAATGCTGCTATAAGGATATTTGTCTTCATCTGGACTGCAACATAAGAGAGGATGGTTTACCTAATTCAAAGTTTAGGAATAAGAGCTGATGGGCTGTTCTGCTGATTCATCCTGACAGCTAGTTTCATCTTTAAGTCAGGATAAAAGTCTAAAGGTAAAGCTACATGCAGCATTGTAGTGGTGTAATGTAGACACTTCCTACATTGATGAAAGAGGGTTTTCCATCAGTGTGTAGGTAATCCACCTCTACAAGAGGCTATAGCTAGATCAATGGGAGATTTGTTTTGTCAACCTAACTGTGTCTATAATGGGTTTAGGCCAAACTTACTACATCACACAGGGCATGATTTTTTTTGCAGCCCTGAGCAATGTAGCTTGGTCAACTTCAGGTTTTGGTGTAGTTCAGGCCTGCAAGCTTCTCTGAGGTAAAGAGGAGAAGGAGATGGTACATGACTCAAAAGGAAACTATGGAAAAGCCAGCTCACAGCCTGGAGATTTGTTCAAGGGTTATGTTTGTAAGTACAGTCCTGCCTCAGAGTCTTGGTCCTCGGGATGGACTAGATGACCTCCTGAGGCCTCTTCCTACCCTAATCCTCTATGATTCTATGACAAACTAAGAACCATGGTGATTCCATGAAGCTTGAACTATGGCCCATTGTGTGTTTGTGCCATACTGAGAGGGGGGAATCATATCTGCAAAGGTGCCTCTAGTGCTTGGTTCAACCGCTTGAGAATTTTGAAGGGAAACTTGGAGTTGAATTTTTCATGAGAGTTAACTGTCAAGTTTAAGAATGGGTATTTGCTTCTTTAAAAAAAGCAATGAAAAAAGCACAAGCTGGTTTGTTAAAAGACCACACCACAAGAATTAGGACTTGATCCGACAGCCATTTTAGTTATTGGGAGTATTGCCAGTGATGCCGATGGGAGCAGGAGCTAGCCCTTGATTTCAATGGGATCTGGGTCCTCAGTGAATTATTAAAATGAAATGACAAAGCAAAAATGCCAATAGGCTTCATCAGGAGTTGAAATAAGTAATTCAGAAGCCTGGATAGTATGAAACAAACACTTTTAAAATCACTAGATTAAGCAAAATACATAATTAAGTTTTGCGCATTTTGTAATGAAGGAAATTGGCTAAATTTCCATGTTGTTTTTATGCTTCATCAGTCGTATCACCATGGGTTAACCCAGATATCTACTCAGATGTTAAATAAAGTTGATAGCACAGAAGACTGAGGCTATTTAAATAAGTCATTTGTCAGCCCTTATAAATACATACCACATTGCACTTATCAGAAGAGATTTTCCAAAGGGTGTTTCCAGACCTCCGTATGCTCCTGGTGTTGCTTTGAATATGGGTTCTGCTGCTGATTTGACACTTGTTGGCCTTCTACATCATTTGTTACTATTCCTGTCTTAAACTCTAAGGAAACTACAGGGACAAACACTGGCTTCTCTGAGCCCAGGTGAATTTCCTGCCTCTGCAAATAGAACTGCATCCACAGAAAGTCACATCACATTATTAAGGGTACAAAAACCAAAGATATATGTGGGAGGATAGGGATGTGGCTTGAATTATGGAACAGAGACAAAGGGAACAGACTGGCAGTTTTTGACAATTGAAGAAATTGTATTCTCTGCTATCACAGTGAAGTCCTTTGTACCCTTTTAAACCTTGTGTTTCCCCTTCTTACTGAAGGAGGACAGAGTGAACATGCAGCAGGACCTCTGAATTGCCATGACTGGAATCTGGCACCATCCCTGAATAGGCCAAATGGAAGGAGATGCTGAGGGCATGTCATACTTTTAAAATGCAAAAGCTTCTGGATCAACACTACACAGATCTATTTTAGAGCATCAAAAATCCATGGAAGGAGGGTGAGGGCTTGGGCAGATTCTATCCTCTCTATTACTACTGTTAATAATATCACACTGCATCACAATCTCCTAAAGCATTTATCCTCACAATGCCACTGTGGGTGGGAAAATATTACTGCCCCTGCTTTACAGCTGGGCAACAGCGACTGATAACGTGCCCAGAATCCAACAGGAAGTCTGTGGTAGAGCTAGGAATTGAACTTCAAAGTCCACAGATCATCAGAGCACTGCTTTAATCATTGGCAGACTCCTCTCTCTTTCTGCCTCTCATGCTTACACACTCCCCACTGCCCCTTTAAAGATCAAGAACTGATGTACAAAGAAAATTAAGTGACTTGCGAATGGTCCCATGGAAAGTCTCTGGCTGAACTGTAAACTGAACCCAAGTCTTTAAATGCTAGTCCAGTGTTTTATCTACCAGAAAAACCTTCCAACCCTAGTCAGAATGGATTGACCCTAATGGCAGTGGGCACTAATCTTCAGCTGTAATGCAACAATGACTTTTCAAAAGTGTAACAACAAAGGCCTTAGATTTAAGTAGTGCTTTACAGGTCACACCAATGGGTTTACAATCTAGGGGGTCTAATTTTAGAAGTTAGTGGAAATTTTTCAAGTTAAGAGATTACAGAGCAGAGCCCTACACAATGGAATCATTTAGTTCACAACTGAACTGGTTGTAGCCAAATCTGAGGCGAAACATGAAAGTTGATGGTACTAATTTGAATAACAATGACCAATGGTATTGCTTGGCTTTCATGATTATCATGATGACTCAATGTTTGGTTGGTAAGGGCTCATTTGTGGACCCTTACTCAGACTGGCGAGCACTGACTCAGAAGATTAGATCTATGGATCTCCAGGGGAATAAAAGTTTGCAGGTTCAGGCATCACCAGTGTGATTAAATGCTCCCCAACACACAGAAGGGTTCTACATGTAGGTCCTAAAAAACTGGGTTTATTTTCAAAAAGTATTTTAGAAAACTGGGACCAGCATATAAACCTGGAACAACTCCACTGCTGTCAAAAGATTTAGGGTAAAACGCTGGCTCAAGTGAAGTTAATGGAAAAGTTCCCGTTGACATCAACAGGGTCAGGATTTCGTCCTTTCATAGTTGACTCAGATAAAAGTGTGGCCCACTGGGAATACAGCTAAAAGAATGGCCTATTTTATAGTATTCTATCTGATAAAACATCAAGCTTTCAATGATTTGAGACTTCTGACATTAGGATTGAGAGTCTCCTCTCACACTAGTTAAAATCAAGATGGAAGTCAACAGCATGGAGAGTCATGCTTTGTGTGATTAAGGGATTGATTCTGTAAGGAGCAGAGCAGTTCTCTGGAAGTGCTCATCATCTCTGAAGGAGAGCAATGGAAGTTGAGAGTGCTCAGATGCTCAGAAATTCATAGCACTGAGCCCTAAGTGAGCAACTTTCTGTTGATTTGATAGAGCTATAAATGGTAGCTTCCAAAATTACCGGCATTTCTGTATCTATATGCGCTCTGACATTATTCAGCCTTTTAACTTGGCTGATTAACAGGCACCTAATCAATCTCTTCCCAGGAAAAAAATTCCCCAGAAAGTGTTTAGGGGAACAAGGAACACTTGCACTTTCAAAAGTGCTCAGGAAACTATTTTCTGTCTTTTTCAGAAAAGTATTCAGCTGCTTTCGTTTCTGAGGTAATGGCATTTCAAGAAGGCCATGAATATTTAAATACATTTCCTGTGTTGCCATTGCCAAATGTAAAATGAATTCCTACAAATTAAATTTCTATTATTGTTGCATTTTATATTCAAAACATTGACTAACATAGCACCTAGAACAAGATCCTCGTCCATTTCTGGGGTTAGAAGGTGCTAAAGCAATGCAAACAATAAATAGCAAAGAGAATTAGATGAGGGCTTAAGTTGTTTTTTTTTTTAAGTGACATCCATCAGATGTGATAGGGTACTAGAGAGTTTAACTGAGCATCCTGAAATCTCTTCTTCACTTTTTTGTCTACCTCTTTTAACAGTTCCAGGACGGAAGTATTGCCTACTACGTACTTTTTGTCAAAGCTCTAGTCTATATTATCACACCAACTTTCCCTGGTCTTCTTTGAATTCAGTGGGACTAGCCATATGAGTAAGTGCTTTTCATGGTGAGTGAAGGTTTCCCATTTGAGCTCTCCTGAGAAACTAATGAGATTAGAAACAATGGCAAAACACAACCATAGGATTCAACATGGAAACAGTGAAAGATAATACATGGATAGGAGGGGATGCAGATGGGGGGGAGACTGATCTGAAACTGAGATATTTAGTTGATACAATAGTATTTGGTCGAGGGAGGACAGCAAATCAGCCACACATTTGCAATGTGAGATAATTACAAAGAAGGCCAATTTTGGGCTGTGTACACAGCATCATCATACCACAAAGAGGAAGCTAATAGCTACTTTATGAATGAATTTCATGAATCTGTACCTATAAAACTGCATAGTACCTTTGGGTACGTCTACACTCGCCCCCTAGATCGATCTAGGGAGGCTAATGAAGGTGACCGAAATTGCAAATCAAGCCTGGGATTGAAATATCCCATGCTTGATTTGCATGTTCCAGGCCGGTCGCCATTTTAGAAATTGTCTAGCCCGAAGTAACTGCCCGCGTCTACATGAGGCAGTGAAATGGGATTCCGATTTAAACCCCTAACTCGAATTAGCTGGTATTCCTCCTGCAAGGAGGTTTACCAGCTCATTCAATTTAGGGGCTTTAAATCAGAATCCCATTTCACTGCCGCGTGTAGACACGGGCAGTTACTTCGGGCTAGTCAATTTCTAAAATGGCGACCGGCCGGGAACATGCAAATCAAGCGCGGGATATTTAAATCCCGGGCTTGATTTGCAATTTCGGTCGCCTTCGTTAGCCTCCCTAGATCGATCTAGGGAGCTAGTGTAGACGTACCCTTAGAGACTAACAAATATATATATATATATATATATATAGTATCATGAGCTTTTTTTCTAAACTTTACTCATCTGAGGAAGCGGGCTCATGATACTATATATTTGTTAGTCTTTAAGGTGCTACAGGACTATTCATTGTTTCTTTAAAGTTACAGACAAACACGGCTACCCCTCTGAGACTGCATTTGGATAGGATATTTCTGAAGTCACTTATGGAACTAATGGTAATATTTCTATGCATCAGAGGGGAAATAATGTAATTTTTGCATTTGGAGACAAAACTGCAGAATTACACCAGGACTTATCATAAGTTAAAACTTAATGAACAGTAGTTACTCGGTCATATCACAACAGCATGATGAAATAAAAAGTGATATTTAGTAACCAAAGAACAGCATATTATCCATATTTATCTTTTTCTTTTGCATAGAACTGTCAATTGAATATTCAAGAATTATCTAACATATTCAATGCAATATTTAAATTAAATTTTGCCTAAAGAAGTGTACAAGAGACAAGCAGGTAATAGGAATAAAAAATTCAGTGTAACGATAAAAATTATAAACATTGTAACCTACTACAATAAAGCTTTTGAAAAAGAAGATACTAAACAATTTTGAGGAGGTTCATTGTGTTTATTTAGCTATCATGTTGAGAAATTACCTCTCTTGATTTTAAAGTAAATATAATGATGGAAACAGTAGCTAGATATAAGGGGAAAAAAATAAAATGAAAACAAGAAATGCAGATTAGTCAGATAATAAATAAATAACATACTAGCCAGCTTTTCAATAAGCAAGTATTAACCAAAGAACTTGGTGCCATTATGGAGAATTTTCTGGGGAGTTTCAAGAAAGTTGGTTAATTAGTTATTGAGTTCTAATCAATTAGTAGTTGGCACCAAAAATTCAGATTCAGTGATTTTTCTGGCCTCTTTAGCTTTAAAATTATAGACTGTGAAAAGTCAAATGTTTGTATCTAGTGAGCATTTGGTGGGGTCTCTGGGATTGTTTTTAGGGCTTTGTTAATTAAGAAAAAATATTAGGATTTTACATGGACATTTGAAAATATAAAGTGTTGCTTAAGTGCAGCAAAGCATTGTAGCATTGGCATTGAAAAGCTGCTTGTCATACAGCAGTTACTTTCATCATTCTGTTGGTATAAATTACTCAGTAATCTACAAGAAGGCACAATTATGACACAGACTTACCTGCTATTTCCTACAATGGGCCTCATTTACCACGCCAGGTCGTCCCAGTAATGGTGATAGCTTCCTACACTGATAATAGGGGCTGCCCTGGAGCCACATTCACCCCAGAACAACAAATGTTGAATTTTTCATGCCCCCCACTGTACTTAGTTACACGGTACTTATAGAGTTACTTCATTTTCATTTTAACAGGGAACATCTACAGTAACTACTCAGTTTCTGCATTCTAGAAAACAGGTTTTTTTTAGGACTACTTCAAATTAAAACACTCCTAAATCATCTATCTCTGTGTGAAGCTCAATTTTTATTTCCTTCAAACTAACAAAACAGAAACTTTCATTATTTTTCTTTAAGTACACATTTTAAAAGGCAAGCAGCTTGAAATCTTTGTTGTAGTATTGAATCACATTGCAGGCAAATGATCAAGCATCTAGTTTCTCTCCTGATGAAGAAAGTCTCATTGTAACAATCAGATTTTACTGCGGAAATGTAATTAGAGACTTACCATTGAATGTGCAGCTTTGAAAGCTGTCATTACTTGTGCATTTACAATGTTATAAATAGGTTGCAAAAATCAGATGGAAAAGAGAGTATGGTAAATGTATTTCCTGTTCATTATTAGCATTCAAGAAGAAAAGTTGACTAGTGTAAACTCCAGGGATATTGTGACACACAACTGGAGTTTCTTTTTCGCAAGCATGGAGTTACCCAAGAAGAATTTTTGTCCTACAGCATATTGGTAGGAACATTGATATTTTAGTTTTATTCTTGTCCCTTGAACTTCCATTAGATCAACTAGGTATATTTCACACAATCAATTTCTTGGGCATGTAGGGAGTTGCTATAATTCATTTATCAATGTTTTAAATTATCAGAACAAGAAAGATCTTGAATTTGATCCATTATACTACTACTGTAGTATTGTAACTCAGCTGACTTCAGTGGAGTTACTCCTTTTCTTAAGCAATGTAATTAGGAGCAGAATTAGTGTCTAGATTCTAAAACAATCTTTTTTTTTAATATTCTTGATACTGGGAATATATAGTGCCCAATGCTCAATACAGACCATCACAAAATTAAAACAGCATGCTGTTGGTAGGGTGAAAGATGGTGATATCTATTAACATGATTGAATCAGGGCAGGAGAGTGGTTTTAGGTAACATCCTTTCACAGGAGGGTTTATGGGTTCCATTCTTGAAAGAGGCAACAAGTGAAAAATAATAAAGTGTCCCAAATGGATGATGGCTGAAACCAAGTAACACCACCCAGATAGGCAAATTTGTTAATTTCTGTACAAGAGAGGCCCACAGTTAATCTAGCTAGTTTGGAGTGAGAATCACTGATTGACAGAGATGTGAGAACTAGCCAGGAGTTGGTGTGGTGATATTAATTTTATAAGTTTTCTTTTCATCATAAAACAAAGGATAATGCAAGGACTCATGAAGAAGTGTCAGTATGACAATTCAAGTACAGTATACCAGTAAGGGGCTTCTGCGGCTGAGCTTGACAATGGATCTTGGTCATGACTCTAGAGATCACCAGTAAACTAAGGAGAATGAAATTCCACCAGCATGTCAAAATGCACATGGATATTGTTGTGCATCAATGAGGGTTGGCTGGAAAACAGTAACACCATTTCACATACACACACAAAAAGAGGTTTTGGCATCTGTTTTGTTCTGCATCGAAACTGAAACCTGTCAAAAATTTTCATGGGAAATATGAGACAGACCTGACACAGAATGTCCTATGTTCCAGTGTTTAGAGCCTTTTCTGGGAATCTAGGAGACTGAAGTCCAAATCCTTGCTCTGCCTGATTTGGAGCAAAGACCTATCTCAGGCTACATCTAGACTGCAAGCCCCTTTCGAAAGAGGCTTTTTCGAAACATACTTTTGAAAAAGCCTCTTTCGAAAAAGAGCATCTAGACTACAACCAGTACTTTTGAAAAAGCAAGCCACTTTTTTGAAAGAGAGCACGCAGGCAGTCTGGATGCTCTCTTTTGAAAAAGCACAGTTTGCATTACCTAGAGCCTTTTTTCAAAAGAGCACTTTCAAAAAAAGGCGTTCTTCTTTGTAAAACGAGGTTTTCCATGGTTTAAAAAACGGCCATTTTCTTTTGATTTAGTTTTAAAAAAAAAAAGCGGCAGCAGTCTAGACTCAAGGGAAGTTTTTTCAAAAAAGGCCACTTTTTTTGAAAAAACCGTGTAGTCTAGACACACTCTCAAGTGAATGCCCTGAGCACTGGACTGTTGGGGTACATCTACACTGCAGCATTATTTCGAAATAACTTGAGTTATTTCACGTTATTTCGAAATAACAAAGTGAGCATTCACACAGCAAGCCAATTATTTCAAAACAACAGGCTTCTTTTTCTGGAATAATAAACCCTCATTTCACAAGGAATAACATGTATTTTGAAAGAACTATTTTGAAATACGGTGTGTGTGGACAGTGCAACTGCAATTATTTTGAAATAAGTGGCCTCCAGGGTGTCTCACAGCTACCTTAGTGGCCACTCTGTCCACATCCATCAAAACTCTGTTGTTTCCCTTTCCCTGCAGCCTTTAAAGCTGCAACCACAGGAGAAACAGCTTGTTGAACAAAGCAGGCCCTACCAGCCTTGTACCACACTGCAGGACCTAGTTGTGATGCCATGAATGACCCTGGTGCTCCCACTGAGCCTCCCATGGCTGCTAGTGAGATGGCAGCCAGCTCCTAAGCCCCTGACCAGGGGCAGAAGAAGAGAGCCCCTTCCTGGTCTGGTGTGGAGATCCTGGATCTCATTGAGGTCTGGGGAGAGGAGGCTAACCTCTAGGATCTCTGCTCAAGATGCAGATGTGTATGATCAGTTGGCTGCAAGCCTGGGCCAGAAGAGCCACATGTGCACTCAAGAGCAGGTGCACATGAAAATAAAAGAACTCAGGCAGGCCAACACGAAGGCCAGGAAATGCAGTTCCCACTCCGGAGCAGCACCCCAGACCTGCTGCTTTTATGAACAGCTACACCGCATCCTGGGAAGGCAGTCAGTCCCTTCCCCCTCCCATTGTGGACTCTGGCCTGGAGACACCTGATGTGAGCCTCCCAGAGGGTGGGGATATGCACAGAGAGGACGAGGAAGATGAAGAGGAGGTGGAGGAAGACGAAGACAGCCAGGACACGATGCCCACCAGCTAGTAGGCATCCTATCCCTGGGGCCGGTACCCCCCTCACAGGGTGTCGCCCAGGGGTCGGACAAAGCTGGGGAAGTTCCCTTACATCAGGTGAGTTCCATTACTTTCCCTAGACACATGCGGAGGGAAGCAGTGGGCAGCAAGGAGCTCTCATCGTGGGGATTGCGTAATAGCCTGTGCACGTGGGTGTACATGGAGTGCCAGTCCGGAGCACACAGCCACATGAGGCTGCCACAAAAGAACCTTTTGCTTCTGCTTACGGGGTTTCTGGAGAGGCCTGCCTTACTCCTGTCTCTGTGGTGGGACTCCTTCCTGCTAAAAGGCACTGTTAAGGAGGCTGGGATCATGGGCACACACAGCAGTGCTGCACATGGCACAGGCTCATGCCCGCACTCTCAGGGCAGCATCCACTCCCAGACCAATGTGGTGAGGCAGAGGACACCAAGTCCCTGTATGGGAATCTGCCATGGGGAGGTAGGGGAAGGGATCCCAGTATCACCCTCACCAGTAAGCGGCATCTGCCGCTAACAACACTTCCCCAACACCCTCTCCTCCCTCCTCCAGGGGCCAAGGATAGAAGTCCTCTCCCTGTGGGATGACACCACTGCCAGACTGGGCGTGTGCATGGCACAGAGGGAAAGCGAGCTGTGCCATTGCCCCCCTCCCACACATGGGCAGTGAGTTATATGGGCTCGTGGTGCCCATGCTCCAGGAATATTCAGAGCCAGGGGCCCTGCTCCACCAATATTTGGAGCTGGGTCTCTCCCCCGGCCCTGCCTGGAGCGGGCCCCTGCCCCCACCTCCCAGGCCGCCCCCCCATGCTTCCTCCCCCCGGCCCCAGAACATCCCCCCCTGACCCAGAGCATCCTGCTGGCTGCGGGAGGAGGAGGAGGAGGATTATGACTGGGTGCCACAGCCTCGCACTTTAAATTCCTCGGCGGGGGGCACTGTGCGGCTGAGGGAGCGCATGCACGGTGTGCTGAAATGCTGTGCAACAGCTGAGAGGGAAGATGCCCGGGAGTGGCGTGATGTCACGGCCCAGGACTTTAAAACTGCGCAGCCCAGAGTTGCACCGTGTGACCAGCTCCAGGCCTGGCAAGTGCTCTGGAGCCCTGGAAGCAGCTGGGGCCTGATCACAGACTCCAGAGCTGCAAACTGGAAGGAAGAAGGTGGGGAAGGGTCGGGGGGAGGGAAGGGGTGGCGTGGGGAGGGGGAAAAATAGGGGGAAAGGGTGGGAGAGGAAGGGGCTTGTGCTGAGGGGAGGGGGGGCAGGTCAGGAGAAGAAAGGGGAAGGTACCAAGGGACAGAGTGGAGGAGAGACAAATGCCAGGCAGCCAAGTGGAGACTGAGGAAAAGGGCGGGAGGGGGGACAGGGTGATGCTGGGAAAGGAGAGGGTAAGGGCATTGGGGGCTGGAGGGGGGAGGGAGTGGTACTGGGAGAAGGCTTGAAAGAAGGGGTGGGCATGAGGAAGGCGAGGATGGAGCAAGTCATGTGTGAGGGAACAGGGGCATGAGGGAAACGGGGGACAGAGGGTGGTGAGGGGGTGGGCATCAGGGAAAAAGAGGACAAAAGGGGCAGGGGCAGTGAGGGAAGGGGGGGCACCAGGAGGGTGCAGGGGTAAGGGAAGGTTCAGGTGCCAGCGGATTCTGGGTGTGAAGCAGAAGGGCAGACACCTGCAGGGGAGGGACCAGCACCAGAGGAGAGAGGCAGGGCAGGTGTGCAGAGGAAGGTTTTAGGAGAGGGGATGAGGCAGGATAGCTCACATGATCAGAGTGGGGCTACTGGAGGAGTGGGCACAGGGGGGAGAGAAGGGCTGGTGGAGGGGGGCAGAAGGAGTAATGGTAGTTCGAATTAGGAGCTTTAATTCAAACTACCTAGTCCATGCCGCGTGTAGCCGCGGGCAGGGAGTTCGAACTACGGGGCATTTAAAAATGGCGGTGCCCGGGAATATGCAAATAAAGCCCGGGATATTTTAATCCCGGGCTTCATTTGCAAGTTCGAATGCCTACATTAGCCACCCTAGTTTGAACTAGGGTGGCAGTGTAGACATACCCTCAGAGGGAACAATTCCCCCAGCCTCTCCACCTCCGAGTTAATGTCACACACAGTGGGTTAATACAAGTGCAGGATAGTTGCACAAAGGTGGTTTTGTGGGGGCCAAACTAATCCCTATTGGTGGGAAAGGTCCTTAGAGAGGGGACTTTACTTCTGGTCATGTGTCCATCATAGAAAACATTAAGAACATTCCCACTTAGTCACAACAGGTACAATAAAATATCATATAATATATTTGATGCACAATGGAATCCACAATGGGTTCGTTCCATGCTTATGCTACTATGGTGTTTGTGTGGATAACCCAGGAAAAAAGGGTACATTTTTACATTATTTAATAAAATATATATTGGCTTACAGGGCAGTGGGGGGGGGGCAGGGGGAACTAGACCCATTCTGGGCACCACCAAAAATTATACAAACCTGCCGCTCCTGCTCCCACCCGCAGGCTCCTGGCCTGGTCCGCACCTTCTCATGCCTTGCTTGTCCCTGGGATGTGGGGGTAGGCTCCCTTGGGACATTCGTGCCCCTGCAAGACCATGCCCTCTGTCTTGCTCAAAGCACATCACCATCGTCTGAACCAAGACCTTTTGTTGTCGCCTCAGAGATGAGGGCTAGGATTCATATACTTACTATGCATGAAGTTCCCACTCGGGAGGTGACTGTCCTTCCCGCTTTTCTTCACAGCTGAAACAACAGAGAGTGAGGTGCATCCACCACCTCCTGCACTTTCCTCCTGACCCCGCGAGAGCTCCTGGTGCAGATGACCCCACAAGGACCTGGAGTGGGAACACATCACCTGCCTGCGTGCCCTGCAGTGGTGTCTCAAGTGGCAGGGGCAGAGGTAGGACACTGACTTGGAGCGGCGTTGTACCATCTGGCAGGAGCTGTCCTAGCGGTCCCGAAGCATGTGTGCAGCATACACTGCCGCCATTGACCACCTGCTCGCCATGACTGACCAGTCCAGCAGCTGCCCCCCTGTACCTGCTCCTTCCCAACCCCCCCTGCCCTGCACCCGCACCTGCTCCTGCCCCTTTGGCTTCTCCCTCTAGCCCCCCGAAGACTCCACACATGAGGTGGTGGGACCATCCAAGGCAGGTGCCCATCCCAGCCCCATCCCTGAGCCCCTCCTCTCCCCTCATCCTCCTTCCTCCTCCCTCCAGGTTCTTTCCCCAGTCCCTCCCCAGTTATATATATAAGTGATATCTATCTATGTATCTATCTATCTATCTATAGGTATCACTTATACATATAAGTGATTGGGCAACAAAATGGCAAATGAAATTTAATGTTGATAAATGTAAAGTAATGCATATTGGAAAAAATAATCCCAATTGTACATACAAAATGATGGGGGCTGATTTAGCTACAGTGAAACCTTTGTTGTCTGGCACTTTGTTAACCAGAAAACTTTGTTATCCAGCATTGACCCCAGCCACAATACTGTCACATCATCAGGCACACAGGCCTGGCTTGGTTTACCATGACTGGCTTAACAATTTTTTATTTAAGAAGTACGAATAATCCTTAACTCAGAATAGAAATGTGAGACCAACTGCCTCACACTACAAAACTACCAATATTAAAAACTTGAGTTTTACTATCATTATCCATTCGTTTTTCCTAGGCTGATGGGACCCTCACATAACCAGAATGTTTAGATAACTGGAATGCCCTAATCAATGAGCGTGCCGGATAACATAGGTTTTACTGTATAACTACTCAAGAGCAAGATCTTGGAGTCATTGTGGATAGTTCTCTAAAAACATCCCTCAATGTGCAGTCAAAAAAGCAGTCAAAAAAGCAAAAATGTTAGGAATCATTAAAAAAATGATAGAGAATAAGACAGAGAACAATTTATTGGCTCTATATAAAACTATGGTACGCCTACATCTTAAATATTGAGTACAGATGTGGTCGCTTCATCTCAAAAAAGATATCTTGACATTGAAAAGGTCCAGGAAAGGGCAACAAAAATTATTAAGGGTTTGGAATGAGTCCCATATGAAAAGAGATTAAAAAGACTTGGACTTTTCAACTTAGAAAAGAGGAGACTAATGGAGGATATGGTAGCGGTCTATAAAATCATGACTGGTGTGGAAAAAAATGAATAAGGAAAAGTTATTTACTTGTTCTCATAACATTTAAGTCACCAAATGAAATTAAGAAGTAGCAGGTTTAAAACAAACAAAAGGAAGTTTTTCTTCATGCAACACACAGTCAACCTGTTGAACTCCTTGCCAGAGGATGTTGTGAAGTCCAGGACTTCAACAGTTTTCAAAAAAGAACTAGATAAATTCATGGAGGTTAGGTCTATAGGTTAGGTCCATCAATGGCTATTAGCCAGGATGGGTAGGAATGGGTGACAGCAGAGGGATTGCTTGATGATTCCCTCTTCTGTTCACTTCTTATGGGGTATCTGACATTGACCACTGTCAGAAGACAGGATACTGCGCTAAATGGGGCAATACAGAGTCCTCTTGTGGGGAGGCCCAATGGAGAGCATTGAAGCTGGCATTGTCTGAAACCCTCCTTCAGGGCCTTCCAGATGTGCACAGCCCCCAATGGGCTTGCTGGATGGCAGAGGTGTGCAGCTGCTCAAAAGTCCTGGGAAGCAGCTCAGCCTCTGCCCCCACCCTGGCAAGAACATCTCCCCCTTGTTGTCACACAGGTTGTACAGGACACAGTAGGCTGCTGCCACCAGGGGAATGTTCTGTTAGCCAAGGTCCAGGAGGGTGAGAAGACATGAGAACCTCCCCTTCAAATGGCTGAAGTTGCTTAGTGCTTAGTGGGGTCCAGGTGTCCCGGGTAGGATTCATTAGCCAGGGGAGCAAAGGGTAGGCTGCGTCACACACAATGCACATGGGCATGTCCACGTTCCAGACCCTGATGGTGTGGTCACGGGAAAAAAGTGCTGGCGTGCATCTTCTGGAAGAGGTTGGAATTCCTAAAGACGTGTGCATCATGCTCCTTCCCTGATACCCAACATTAATGTGGGTGAAACGGCCTCAGTGGTCTATGAGGGCCTGCAGCACCATTTAAAAGTATTTCTTCCTGTTGATGTTATTGGAGGCACGGTGGTCGGGGGCCATCAATATCTCCCCACAGTTGAGGAAGCTCATGGTGGCAAAGCCGGTGAAGATGGGCTCCATGTCGCCCAGAGTGACGACCCCGCACAACAGAATGGCCCTCACCACCTGTGAGAGGATACAAACAGAGTATCACAGAGTTGCCAGAGCCCTTGGGTGGTCCTTGAGCCGAGTTCCTTTCCTACAGCAGGAGCAACCCCAGCTATGCCATCCCTGGCAGGGCTTTGAGAAGGCAGAATTGAAAAACCTCCAGGGAGGGAGAGTCCACCACCCACCCTTCCCTAGGGAACCCCATTCCAAGGCTTCACCACCCTCCTAAGACAATAGCAAGAGAGTCATACCTGCATGAGCATGACTCCGATGGTTGATCTCCCCACACCAAATTGGTTCCTGACAGAGTGGTAACTGTCCGGCATGAATTTCCAAATAGCGTTGGCAACACGCTTCTGGAGGGGGATGGTGGGTCGCATGTAGGTGTCCCATCATCTGAGGGCAGGGACAAACCACTCACAAATCTCCAGGAAAGTGTCCTTCTGCATGCAGAAGTTCTAGAGCCACTGCTGGTTGTCCCACTGCTACATGACAATCCGGTCCCACCAGTTGGAACTGATGTCCCAGCACCAGAAGCAGCAGTGCACGGTGTGCAGGGGAGGATGCGAGGGGTTGTGCTGCATGAGAAGCACATGGAGTGGGATAAGAAGGTGCCTGTGATGGGGCAGACAGGCCCCGCACTGGAGGGCACAGAGTAGCCCAGGCCCAGCTGGCTGAGAAGGCCCTGCCCATCCAACTCTGCTGGGCATGCTCCACGCAGAGCCAGAGTATAAAAGCAGAGCGAGCCCTGCAGTTAGGAGGGCAGCTGGGGGGAGGAGTAGGTCAGGCCGCACCCCCCTCCGTGTTTCTGCAGCAGCTGATGCCGCAACTGCAGCCACAGCTGGCCCAGCAGTCGCAGCCGCAGCCAGAGCCACAGCCGACGCCGGAGCAATGCAGACTATGGGGGCACCAGCAGACCACGGGGGCACCAGCAGACCACAGGGGCACCAGGGCGAGGTAGGAAGCAGCCCGGGGCAGAGGACTGGGAGAGCAGCTCTGTGTGCATCGGCCAGATCCCCCGCCGAGCAGGCAGGAGCAATAGTCTCTGCCTAAAGGGCCCTGGGCTGCGACCTGGTGGAGAGGGAGGGCCCGGGTCCCCTACCACCCTTTTCCTACCCCGGACAAACGACTCACTGGCCACAGAGGCTTTTCTGTGGCTAGGCCTCAAGGGCCATACATACCCTCATAGAGGGATGAGAACTTTGTGACTAGGCCTCAAGAACCATATATATCCTAATAGAAGGTCATAGAAACTGGACAGAGGGGCCAACGCATGGGGACTTTATCTGGCGAGGCGGCCCCAACGCCAAGGGGGAACGCTCCCCTTGACAGTGCCCCAGAGTGAGCTGCTGTTCCTGTTCCTGCAGTGCCACATGGGACGCATGCAATAATTGAGCCAGGGGGTGCAGCATGAGGCCTAAGAGTCAGCGAGTGCTTTGCAGCAGGTCCGGCTCCATGGCAGAAGTATTGTGGTGCCTGCAAGGACAACCACAGCACACAGTGAGAAGAGTTTGCTGTCCCCTTGAGGAGGTAGGTAATGGAGAGGAGACTGAGGCTGTAGAGCAGTGGTTCTCAACTTGTTTCAGTCCATGGACCACCAGGCCAATGAAAAAATTTTCGTGGACCACCTCCAGCACCTGTAGCACAGGAAGAACGACACAGCAACCGCTCAGCACGATGGCGACAGCTACACTGACACTCAGAGCCTCAGACGGAAGTTACTGGCAACACAACACGGTTGTGTCCTCGGTGACTCTATGGATGATGCACCGTGTACTTGTGAACACAGTGTAAAATAGCCTAACGGCGGTGCCTGCTCACACTGTGTGACTTTGGACAATGTTCCTGTGGACCACTGAAAAAGTCGCCATGGACCACCAGTTGAGAACCACAGCTGTAGAGGTTCCCTTTTAAGCATGAGCCTTGGATAGCCTCAGGCAGCAGCTCCAGGAAGTGAGTGCTGTCCTGATGCCCTGACTGGAGTGCTTCCAGAGGGCTTTAAGTGCAATTTAGCCTCCAATCAGTGTGGAAGCATTATTTCATCATAATTCTGCACTGTTTCCATGGGCATTTGTAGTGTGGACGTGCTATTTCAAAATAGTTATTTCAGTAGTTCTTATTCCGAAATAGCTTATTTCAAAATAAGCTTGTAGTATAGACATACCCTTGCCTATTTGGGGGTGGATGTTGGATACCTGAGGAAGATGCATGGCACTTGTAAAACAAAGTTCACAGGAAAGATATTACCATTCAGAGGTAACAAATGCGGTCCATTATAAATTGTAGTCATTATTGCTCAGAGTTTATAGTATGATATATTAAGTGCCTTTAAAAGCAAATCAATATCTGCCCCATAATTACTGTGTTAGCTGAGCAGATATTTTGCAATCACTCTTCCATCAGCCAAGAGCATATTTACTTTTCTGGATATGTTCATCAAAGTCTATTTGAGGCACAATTATTTGCCATCCCATCCATCTGAAATAAGTTTAATGTGCTTCTGTAATGCAAAGCTGGTCATTATCCTTTCCAGAGCTGTTGGCTGACAAGGAGTGACAGTTTGTTGTGATTAAGAGATATCATTTGGAGGGAAAGCAAGGCTGGAAAACATTCCAAATAAGCACTAGAAATGTGAAAAAGCTTATCAGCAATAGTAAAGAACTATCATAGAACAAGATCAAAGGTGTTCCTTGTAGATTCTAGCAACACTAAGGCTTTGTCTACACTACAAGGTTTTTGCGGCAGAAAGTATGCTGATGATGGACTCATTAGCATGAGTTGCGATGTCATTAGCATAAGGATCTTGTGCAAAAGGGTTTTTTTGAGCAAAACGGAAGCAGCTACGCAGCTTCTTTTTGTGCAAAAACCTCTTGCGCAAAAAAGCATTGGCAGAAAATACGCTAATGACATCGCGACTCATGCTAATGAGTCCGTCATCAGCATACTCTCTGCGGCAAAAACCTTGTAGTGTAGACATAGCCTAAGGGAATATATCTGTTTGCATTCTGAGGGACACTGCAGTTTTAGGGCCAAACAGTGTTTATCACTCTTCAACTGCTGCTTCCTGAAAACTGGGGCAGGTCTTTGACAACAACTGCTCCATGACTCTGGAACTTACTTCCTGAAGACAGTTGATGAACCTTAGAGCCTCCAGATAAAAATGCAAACCCACTTTGTCAAATGTGCTTTCTCACAGTAAAACAAAAAAACAACTTACCAAAGAAAAAGAAGGGAAAAAAGAAAAATATAGTCCCTACAGGCAGTCTCCTCTAGTTTTTGTGGGTGCCATTTTGAGGCATTCATATGCCATGGGGAAGGGAGAGAGACAGAATCTTAAACAGATGGGCTTCAGTGATGAATTATTGGAATCAAGCGACTCTTTGACAACCACTTGATCACTGCAGGCCTTGGTAACTTATGGGTCTTAAAGCTGAGCTTGCAAAATTCAGCGTTATACTTAAACATTGCATAGAATACCATTTCCTTCTAAACTATTTATTCTACCCTGAATATAACACTTTACATCTGAGACATGGTCCTGGAAATGAGGGAAAATAACTATTTTCTGCAGTTAAAAGAAGAAATTGTTTAAAATGAATGAATAAATAAATAAACTGTCTCAGCCATGTAATTCTGAATCCTTTCTCTGAATCCATACATCAAATATAATCAGTGCTATCATGTTTCTCACCTTTACCCACATTAGTACAGGAGTTATTTCTTGGATTAATGTTGGCTGGATAGTCAAGTTATCATCAAGCAATATAATCTTTTATCTGAAAAGACACACAAAGGATTGGACATTTAATTTGGACTTGCTTGGATTATTCAGTTCCAATTAGATTTCCAATTAGATTTTGTGTGGCAGATGTTGGATTTTTGTTCAGTTTTATTCAGTATCAGCATGGCTTCCTGATGGTTTATTGTGATGCCGATGAGCCTTCCCGCTTCTCCAAATATGGTGACAACCAAAGAACTTGGTTCCTGTCAGTTGCTTTTATGTCTTATACTGACACAATGAATAAGAACAGACATTACTGGAAGTACATACCAGTCTCCTTTGGTGGGTGAGGGGGCTCTTATCTTCTGAAAGTTCACTGTGAGATTACAGTGTTTATAATCTAAAACAAAAGATATCTGACATCTATTTATCTTATTGGACATAGCCTAAACAACCCAGTTTCTTCTTTTCAGTCTCCTGAGGGCAACTAGAGGGAAAAGAATGAGGGGGTAGGAAATCAGGAAAAAATGGCATTTGCCCAGTCAAATAACTATGCTCCCTTTTTCCCTTCCTCCAGTATAAAGCTAATGACACTCTCCATACATCAAACCACTCTGCAGACAACTATCATTTCCCTGACAGCTACTTTGTTGTTATTATTTTCAAGGTTTCCTCAGTGACTTTTTCTGCACCTCTTAACCTACCTCACCCGCGGTGTTCCCTGTACATTGGATGCTTGGGCAGCCACTCAGGAGAGATTCCAATGCTGCCCAGCTGATGAGCAGAGCACCCGCAAATAGGTTTTGTTTTTGTACTAGTGGTGCACATGCACATACCTCAGTGCACATAAAACTTATTCTGCACATGGCTGGAAAAAATCTGCACATGGTTGGAAAAGATTAGATCACCTGTATTGTCATTGTTTTCCATAGGTCTACAGAGCCAGGTCATTAGGTACAGCTGAGGGGATGAGCATAAATGGCTTTGTGTCTCTTTCTTATCAACCTCCTCTTCCCCTCCTCCATATCCTGGGAGCAGAAAACTGATTTGGTTGCCTTGCAAGTAAGAGCATACCTTCAGAAGCACATCTCCCACCTCCATCATGGGGCTAGGAGAGGTGGTTTGGAACCAACCACACCAGTTCATGCCACCCAGGATTCTCCTGTGCAAGAGAAAACCCCAGCAGTCTGTTCAGTCCTATCCTCCATCTCCTTTGCATCTAATGACAAATTCTCCAACACAAACGGGATTTGAACAGGTTGGGATTGAAATTCGGCTTGAATTCAAATGTTCATGATTTCTCACTCCCTGTCATTTGTTCAGTTCCAATGTCTTGTTTCTTAACATGTTCATTCTTTATTGTGTCTATTCTCATTCTGAAGTCATTTGGACAATTCCTAAATATGTCTGTTCTGTTTACACCTTTTCCCATGTATACACGGGTATCAGCTATTCAAGGCAATAGAAAAATATTTTTTTTTTCATTTCTGCTTATTGTTTAGTGTATCTCTCATGAGACTAATTGTGTTTTCCAGCTGGTGGTTAGACTCTAGAATACACTTAACTAGTTAGCAGACTCCCCATCCATTAGCTGCTTTGGCTGAGTGCACATTTTGCTCCTTACCACAACTGAAATGTGAACCAGGATCTTTATCACATGCATTAAGCCACTTTACCAGCTCTGTCAAGGAGAACCTGATTACCCAGTGGGGAGCTGTGGTAAGCTTGTCTCTGCTGGAAATCACTTTCATTGCTGTTGACAACAGAAGATGTCTGAGCTGTAATATCAAGGTTTAGCAAATATGAATAATTTACTATATGTATGATTTTAGTCTGAGAGCCAGCCTCTCTTTTCAAACGCCTTCTCTGAAGGGGCTTCATGTTCTGTCAGATTTTCAACATATGTAGAGAAGAAATTTGGAATATAAGTCTTTTGATTTGAGACTTACGTTGCTGTTTAACATGAAGAAACAACCAGAATTTGAGAAATGCATCCCAGTCAGTGATGTCAGATGGGCCTGATTCTCATTTACTCCGAGGCCCCTTTGTATATGTAAATGTAATTTGCTCCCAATTTAAACCTTCTTCATGTCATTCAACTCATGTAAAATGGCGTTAAAAGGGGGGTCAGCAGAATTTCTGGGTCCCTAGGCTAGGTGTGTTTGTGTGAGTGTCTGTCCCCTTGCTTTCAGAAGGGGTGAGGCCTCAGACTGAAAGATTGGGGCTGGGCAACCAGATCTCAGCTTTGCCCAGAGTGTGGTGCATGGTACCTCCCTCCCCCGCCTTTACAATGCTCAGAGCTGCCCAGAACATGCTCTTTTGAATTGCCGGGCCCTGAGGCAACTGCCAACTTTGCTTCCCCTCCTCTCCCCCATTGGCAGGCCTGGGCATGAGCATTCATAAGATTCATGTCTTCTGTTTCTTGTAAACAGTTGGGATCTCCCAACAAGTTTATTTACATTGTCATATAAACAGAGTGAATGTTTGTTTACCTATTCAGCCATTGGCACCTGGTGAACTAATTTGTTCCATTGCATCGCGCTATTTGCAGAGATTACTTCTATGTTAGAACACCTATTTTGTCTATATAATCAAGCGATCTCTTTGGATGACTTCACAATAAATCAGTGTTTAACTAGGTAGATTAGGTAACACATTTACCCATTACAACTCTGGTGGCAGACAGATACATGAGATATGGACGCCAGTACAGCAGATAAAGTATTGGAATGCCTGTTCCACAAGAAATTCCAGTATTTGGAGGGAAAAAGTCATTCCCAATCAGATTGAAAAGCCAAAATGTTGATATTTCAAACAAACAAACACTCTGAAAAATTTCAACTTGGGATCATCAAAATATTCTGTTTCAATAGTGTTGAAATGTTTCATTTTGACTTATGTATTACATAAGTAATTTTAATATTAATATTTTAATGTAGCATAAAAGCCAAAACAAAAGAAATGAAAATGAAGTCAAAATGTACTGTTACAATACTGACTTTTCCGTAGAAAAATTCATTAAAATCAACATGTTCCTATAAAAGTTTTGACTTTAACAAAGCTGCATTGTTCAATGGAAAATTGTTCTCCTGGAATTTTTTTCAACCCGCTGCAATGGCTATTAATGCAGACTATGTGCGTCCTGGCTCCACTGTCAATCATCAAGGCGATGGTCAGTCTGAAGGTACATTCGCAGAATGTTTCCTGGCTTTGCTGATATCAGGCACGTTGGGAAGAAGGACCCAGTTTCTCAGGCCCTAGCCCTCAGTCTTCTCCTCCAGATCACCATGGAGTAAGAGAAGGAGGAAATGCCCAGACCATAAGTCTTCCTTTCAGTTGTCCATAGTTTGGTCTGTGAACTCACAGTGTCCAAAGCCCCTCCTTCTCCATGTCTACACAAAGGAGATGCAGATTACTAGCAACGGAAAGTGGTCTACATCCATCCTGGTGACCTTCCTACACTTTTGGATACTAGGACCCATAGACTTGATTCACGGGACCAGAACTGCAGGCCAAAGACTACAAACACTGCAGAAACAGTGCATTTGGCCACAGGATGGGAGGGTAGCTATGGTATCACTACACCAAAACCTGTGACTGAGGGCAGGTCTACACTTACTGGGAGATTGGCACTAAATTAACCATTGATCACTCCTTCGTTGAGTCCAATACTTGGGTACACTCCCTCATCAAGTCCAATACTCAGGAACGAGAAGCATAAGGAGACCCTGCTGCAACTCAACCTAGGGTCCTTCAACTATGCTATTCATGTAGCTAGAGTTGTGTACCGTAGGGCAACATTTCCCCATAGTGCAGTCTTGCCTTGAGTTGGTTGTAGCGAGCCTCTTACTCTAAATTGTGTGAGGGAAAGGCCAAAACTGGGGGACATCACAGTGGTATAGAGTTCTTGGAAGTGTGTTGAACATGGAAGTTTTCCACTCACTTCAATGAGCTCCAGCTCAAGTCTCAAAACTAGTGCTTGATGCCACTGATGGGTAGCACAAGGCTATTGTAGAGTAATTCTGGTATATGCTTCCCCTTTTTCTCTGGGAAAAGCAGCTGGGAGTGAGCCAGGTTCAGGGCTTCAGTACCGCCAGCTAAAGCCTTTTACTACTTTTTAACCCCATTCATATCATTGTTAGGAAATAGACTTCGTTCACTGTGTCTAGTTATTATATGGTTTTAAAATGTGATTAAGACTATGTTTCAGGTGGATTCTGGGCATCTTTATTGGCTTGCAAAAGAAGTTTAGAGAAACAAAAAGTGCCGTAAAGAGTGATGAGTTTAATATACACCCAACTTTTAATATAAAAATTACTTCATTTTAACAAAACACAAAATTAATTATTGAGCAAGATAAAGTAATGAATGTGGCTCTATATATTAGAGACAGACAAACTCAAATAGATACACTCAGCATCATTTTCCTGGAGCCTTTTTCAATTCTTTTATGCAGAAAACTAGCTGCTGTATTTTATTTAGAAATAGAGCTGCATTTTTATTCTGGCTACAAAATAGCTGAAGCAGCTTCAACTTCAGTTGAAACTTCTTTTAAAACTCTGTCTATGCTTAGAATAACCCTTTGAATATATTACATTAAATTCCTGACCTTTTGACACTTACAAAAAAGCTTCTGGCAATACTCACTGCTTAGCAAAACAAATAATACATACATCCTACAGGGATTTATAGAAGAAATTCATTTTATTTTCATATAGTTGCTAAAGTAAAATTAAATAACTATTTCCAAATCCTGTGACACTTCAGAGCTTTCATTTCATTTCCTGCTCCCTGAAGTTATTCCTTTCCTTTCAAATATTCAATATTACAAATTATCTAATACTCATCTCTAATATAGCTGGTTACATCTGAAAGGGTTTGTGTTTCTTTATAGATGAAAAAAATCTTTAAAATGTTCTCCAACTTCTGTTATTATTATTAGAATTTTATTACTGTTCTCTATCATTTTAAACACAGATAGCAGCCAATTCTATTGTGAGAATCAATCCCAGTTTGCAAGTCTAATTGTGTTCTCAAAGAAGTTAAGAACAAAATTCCCATTGACTTGAGCAGAAGTAGGATCAAGCCCTGTGTGTAGGTTTTACCTTTCAACAACAACAACAATAATAAATAATAATAACAAATTTTTAAAATATCCTAATGTTGTGGGATTTTTAGGTAGTTTTTTTTCCTGTCCCATAAATACTCTCCCTTCTTCTCCTTTTGTTTAGGTAGCTTTCATGTTGTCACATTTCATAAGGAGGCAGTGAGGCACTGGTAATATAATTTTTTTCAGCAAATTTTTCATTAGTTTTGACTAATTATGCCTGCTTTTTCTTGTGAACTTTTGATAGTAAATAATATATTCTAGATTTAAAAAAAAATCCTAAATTTTTTGGTTTTCAAAAATGGAATATTTTTACCAAAATCTAAAACAACTTTTTTTTTAATTTCAACATTTTCACAAGAAACTTCAAATTAAATCTATCTTTATATATATAGTTAAAATTTCCCTATTAAAACATTTGAGATTTTTCTTCTAGCTTCAATATGCAACACAATATGTATGATCTGTTAAAATTCAGTTAACACTAGTGATTTTTGTCTGGAATACTTATAACCCTTGCACAAAAAACCCGATACCATCCTAGTTTAGGAAATTTTCCTTCTCTTAAATAGCAGGGATCTTCCCAGACCTTTCTTCTACTCATGCGTTTCTTACTATAAAACCCCATAATCACACTGTTCCACCATGAATGCCAAGCTGAGGGCATACCGTCAAGAAACAAAGCAGACACCCCGTACTCTTTTGTATGTTCTATAATTGCATTTTGCCAACCCAATAACAAGTGTGAACACGTAAAGCATTACAAAGTTTTTACTGTGGAGTCACAGACATTTCCTTTGGGTGTTCCAGGTATTTTTGCCTCTCAGGCAAGCTGGAATTAGTGATAGTTGGTTGCTATATACCAAAGATCACAAAATTATCGGGTTTTTCCCAGTCCCAAGAAAACCGACACATGCCCCAGCTAATTTGTACCCCAGATCTCATGCCAAAGATAAACTTATAAACAATCCTGAAATAAACTGACTAAAGATTTATTAAGTAGAAAAAAGATATAAGATAGTTATAACAAGTTAAAGCAGGCAAATTTATATACACAAATGGATTATAGTCTATGGCTTTAAAAAGTGACAGAATTGTAATAATCTGTCAGATCTTCATGTTTTTTAGGGCTAACCCAGGTTGACAGTGGGGATCTCTGCTTGTGTTTCATAGGTCCAACCCTGTGAGAGTCCAAACAGCAAAACAGAGATGAAAAATTCTCTTATCAGCTGTTTTGACTTCCTTCTTCCAGAATTCAAGCTGACAGGTGAGCCCTTTTGCACATAGCCTCTTAATGGGTATACAGGAGCAATTAACAAGTCTTTGTATTGTGATGTCCCATAGTGCTATTGTATTTTATATATTTTTAAATAAAAACTGATATGATTTGTAGCAACACTCCTTGTATTGATCCAGTACAATGTTTTAAAGGTGCCGAAGAAAATCTGAATGGCCATAATGGATCGGAAGCTTCAGAGGGGTAGCTGAGTTAGCCTGTAATTGGAAAAACAACAGATAGTCTAGCAGCACCTTAAAGACTAACAAAACCTGTAGATGGGATCATGAGCTTTCATGGGTACCTCCCATTTCTTCAGATAACTCAAGAAGATGACTGAATCCATTTGTACACAATGGATCAGTTCAGTTGTCTATCTAGCCCAGTGTCGTATCTTTTGACAGTGGCCAGTTTATCATGCTTCAAAGGGAAGGAACAGAACAGAGCAATTACCAAATGATCCATCCCTGTCATCTAGTCCCAGTTCTGGCAGTCACAGGTTTATGGATATACAGAAAACGGGTTACATCCCTCACTACTCTGGCCATTGGTGGACCTATTCTACATGAATTTATCTCATTCTGTTTGAATCCAGTTATGCTATTGGCCATCATAACATGTTCTGGAAACACATTCCACATGTTGAATGTGACTTATGGGAAGCAATACTTCCCTATATTTGTTTTAAACTTGTACAGTGCTTACTAATAATTTCATTGGATGAAACCTGGTTCTTTTTAATGTAAAAGGTAACACTTCCCTATTCATTTTCTCCACAGTGTTCATAATTTCAGACCACTATTATATTTTCCCTTCATTGTCTCTTTTCTAACAAAGAATCAGTCTTTTTAATACGTCTTCATATAGAACTGTTTCATACTCCTAATGATTTTTGTAGCTTTTCTCTGTACCTTTTCTGATTCCAACATGCCTTTTTGGAGATGAGGTGACCAGAACTGAAAACAGTATTCACAAGTATCATGAATTTAGATAGTATTATTATAATATTTTCTATCTTATGATTCCTTTCCTAATAGCTTCTAAATTCAGTTTGCTTTTTTGGCTCTGCTGTGCACTGAGCAGATGTTTTCAGAGAACTATCCCCAATGACTCCAGGATCTCTTTCTTGAGTGGTAACAGCCTGTTTGGATCCCATAATTTTGTATGCATAAATTGGACTTATTTTTCCAACATGCATTACTTTGCTTTTACCAACATTGAATTTCATCTGCCATTTTGTGAGATCTTTTTGTAACTCTTTGCAGTCAGCTTTGGACTGAACCGTATGAGTAATTTAATATTGTCTGCAAGCTTTTTCACATCATTTTTACCCCATTTTTCCAAATCATTTATGAATATGTTGAACAACACTTGTCCCAGTGCAGATCTTAGGGATATTATCTCTCCCCTTTCTGAAACTGACCATTTATTCCTGCATTTTGTTTTCTACTATTTACCCAGTTACTGATATATGAGAAGATCTTCTCTCTTATCCCATGACTGCTTACTTTGCTTAAGAGCATTTGGCTGAATCACACTTATCTACATGCTTTTTGACACCTTTAAAGAGTTCTAATAGATTGTTGAGACATGATTTCCTATTACAAAGGCTGTAGTGACTCCTCCACCTTCATATTATATTCGTCTGTGTGTCTGATGATTCTCATTTTACATAGTTTCAGCCAATTTGCATGGTACTGAAGTTAGGCTTACTTGCTCGAAATTGCCAAGATTGGCTATGGCGTCCTTAAAAAATTGGCATTATGTTAGCTATCCTTGAGCCATCGGGTACAGAGGCTGATTTAAGTGATAGATTACAAGCCACAGTTGATCATTTGACTTTTCATATCTGACTTTCTTGAGAAATTTTGGGTAAATGCCATCTGGTCCTGCTGACTGATTTCTGTTTAATTTATCAATTTGTTCCAATACCTCCTCTATCAGCACCTCAATCAGTCACTGAAGAAGAATGGTTCAGATGTTGGGCTCTCCCTCACATTCTCTTCTGTGAAGACGAATGCAAATAATTCATTTAGCTTTTCTTCAATGACCTGTCTTCCTTGAGTGCTCCTTTAGCACCATGACTGTCCAATGGCCCCAGTGATTGTTTGGAAGGTTTCCTACTTATGATGCACTTTAAAAAATTACAGTTAGTTTTTATGTCTTTTTCTACTTGCTCTTCAAATTCTTTTTTTGCCTGCCTCTTTATACTTTTAAACTTGACCTGCCAGAGTTTATGTTTCTTTCTATTTTTCATAGTAGGAATTTATTTGTCAGTTTTTAGAGGATGCCTTTTGTCTATAACCACCTCTTTTAATTTGCTGTTCAGTCATGGGCCTCTTCCTGTTTGTTAGTTTTATTAGAGGCATATGTATTTCTCTCTCTCTCACTCTCTCTCTCTGAGCTTTGGTTATGGTGTTTTTAAATACAGGTTGTACCTCCAAAATCCAGTACTCTCTTGTCCGGCAACATCCCTGATCTGCAGCCCTAGGGGAAGGAGGGCAAGCTAGGCTGGGCATCAGGTTCAGGAGCCCAGGTGGGGCCAGCACAGGACCAGGGCTGGAGCCCCATAGCAGCCTCCAGCAGCCCCTGGGAGTGTGGGGCTGAGGCCAGAGCCCCGTGGCAGTGAAGAGTCAAAGTGTCCATGATAACACCCAGGAGCGGGCTGGGGCTGGAGCCCTGCAGCTTTCTGGGGCTTCCCCCAGCTGCACGGTGCCAGGGCTGAGGCTGTGCAGGGCTAGAGTTGAAGCCCCAGACCCATGGCTGCCCCAGCTGTGTGGGACCAGAGCCCTGCAGCAGGGGCCAGAGCCTAGGCCACCCAGGGAGCCAGCAGTAGCTGAGCAAGAAGCCCAGCCAGGTTGGGGCGGGGAGGGTGAAGCAGGGTTGCCTCCTGGGGCAGCCTGCCAGCAACAGGTAATGAGCTTGGGGGCCAGTAGCAGGAGACTTCCCCTGGTCCAGCAAATTCTCTTGTTCAGGACCAGTCAGGACCCGATGATGTTGGACCAAGGAGGACCTACCTGTACTTTCCAAGCAGCTGGTAGGCATTACACTCGTGACTATTCCTATCTATAGCTACCATTTAACTAGCTTTTTCATGTTTGTGTAGTTCCCTTTTTTTTAAATTAAATGTCATTGTGGTGCGTTTCTTTGGTATTTCCCCCAACAAGATTGCAGAATTTAATTACATTATGGTCATGGGCAGCGAGTTATATGGGCTCGTGGTGCCCGGGCTCCAGCAATATTTAGAGCCGGGGGCCCTGCTCCACCAATATTTGGAGCTGGGTCTCTCCCCCGGCTCTGAATATTGCTCCTCCCCCCCCGGCCCCAGAGCGTCCCCGGAGGAGAAGAGGAATTGTAATGGGGCACTTGCAGCCCCTATCGCAGCAGGCTGGCCCCGCCCCCGTGCCCTTGTGGCGCATACGCACTGCGCACCCAACAGGGGTGATGGGATTTGGAGGCCTCGTCCCTGGGCGGTGAGCGGGCGCGGCGGGCCAGCCCCGCCCTGCCCCCAGACCCTTGCGGCGCATGCTCACACCACGCGCCGGGTATTTTAAATGCCAGCGGCATGGCAGACAAGGGGGAGGGAGTCCACCCAGGCCCGGGCCCGGGCGGTGAGCTCAGCTCAGCTCAGCTCAGCTCAGGGAAGCGCCCACCCTCCTGCAGCAGCTGGAACCTGGCAGGCAACCCCGCGGGTGGATGCTCAGACTCTGCAGCCCCAGAAGAAATGGGCAGTGGATGCCAGAGTGGCCTATGTCCCCTCGATGGACAGCGGGGCGGCAGGGCCTGATCACAGACTCCAGCCCCATTGTCCCGCAAACTGGAAGGCAGAAGGTAGGAGAGGGGGAAAAATAGGGGGAAGGGGTGGGAGAGGAAGGGGCTTGTGCTGAGGGGAGGGGAACAGGTCAGGAGAAGAAAGGGGAAGGCACCAAGGGACAGGGTGCAGGAGAGACAAATGCCAGGAGGCCAAGTGCAGACAATGAGGAAAAGGGCAGGAGGGGAGGTATCAGTGGGAGGGGGGACAGGGTGATGCTGGGAGAGGAGAGGGGAAGGGCATTGGGGGCTAGAGTGGGGAGGGGGAGGTGCTGGGAGAAGGTTTGAAAGAAGGGGTGGGCATGAGGAAGGTGGGGATGGAGCAAGTCATATGTGAGGGCATAGGGGCATGAGGGGAATGGGGGCAGAGGGCGGGCATCAGGGAAAAAGAGGACAAAGGGGGAGGGGGCAGTGAGGGAAGGGGGAGGCACCAGGAGGGTGAAGATGCCAGGGGATTCTGGGGGTGAAGCAGAAGGACAGAGACCTGCAGGGGAGGGACCAGCACCAGAGGGGAGAGGTAGGGCAGGTGTGTAGAGGGAGGTGTTAGGAGAGGGGATGAGGAGGGGTAGCTCACATGATCAGAGTGGGGCTACTGGAAGAGTGGGCACAGGGGGGAGAGAAGGGCTGATGGAGGGGGGCAGGTCTCAGGCGGGCTGAGGGCAGTGAGAAGGGTAAGAGTCAGGACAGCAGAGGAGGGTGAGGGGTTGGGGGGGCAGCAGGCACCAGGGGAGCTGATGGAACAAGGGGAGGAGACAGGGCAGCAGAGAGAAAAGGTAAAGGTTTAAAAATATTTATTAATAACTTGGGTGCCACAGTGGCACATCCAAACAAGCCACATGAACTCAGTACTGGTGCACAACACAAAATTCATTCTGCTCGTGGGAGGAAACTCTTAGGCTATGTCTGCACTGGTGGTTTCTTGAGCAAGGGTTCTTGTGCAAGAAGTCTTGCGCAAGAACACGTCCACACTGCCATGTGTGAGCTGTGCTTTTGCACAAGAGCATCCATGGCAGTGTGGACGCTCTCTTGCCCAAGAAAGCTCCGATGGCCATTTTAGCCATAGGGGTTTCTTGCGCAAGAAATCCCTGCCGACTATCCACACTGCCCTCTTGCGCAAGAGAGCTTACACCTGTTAGAAAAGAGCATAGCTCTTGCGCAAGATGCGCTCCCTTACCACGCCGTACTGTAAATTTCCTTGCGCAAGAGCAGGCGGGCAGTGTGGATGCTCTGTGGGTTCTTGCACAAGAACGACTTTACTTGAGCAAGAAGCCACGAGTGTAGACATAGCCTTAGAGGGAACATTTCCCCCAGCGCTCTGCCCCCGAGTTAATGTCACACACATTGGGTTAATGCAGCTGCAGGATAGTTGTATGAGGGGAGGTTTGGTAGGGGCCAAACTAATCCCTGTCGGTAGGAGGATGGTGGGAGAAGCCTCTGAGAGGGGTGACACGACACCTTTTACTTCTGGTCATGTGTCCATCTTGCCCCGAGCGTGTTACCTCCAGAGGCGTGGTTAATGTGGGGGCGGGGGGGTTGTCAGGGGCCATGGCTAATGGGGGCAGGGGGTGTGGCTAACAGGCCAGGAGGCGTGGCTAATGGGGCACCACCAAAAATTATACTAACCTGCTGCCCATGATTATGGTTGCTAATACGAAGTGGTTCACCTGTATCCACTGTTTTTACCAGATCCTGTGCGCCACTTAGGACTAAATCTAGAATTGCCTCTCCCCTTGTGGGTTCCAGGACTTGTTGCTCCAAGAAGCAGTCATTAATGGTGTCTAAAAATGTTATCTCTGCATTCTGTCCTGATGTGACATGTACCCAGTTAATACTGAGGTTGTAGAAATCCCCATTATTATTGAGTTTCCTAGTTTAGTAGTCTCTTTAACATCATTAAGCATTTCATAATTACTATCACCATTCTGGTCAGGTGATTAGCAGAATGTTGCTACCGACATTTTCTTATTATTCAATCATGGAATTTCTAGTCTTAGAAATTCCATGGCATAGTATGGTTCATTTAAGACTTTTACTATATTTGACTTGTCTTTCTTTCACTTATAGTGCCATTCCCCATCCAGAGATACAATTCCTGCTTATTTTGTGTACTGATACTTCCATGTCCCATTGATTTTCATGGTACCACCAACTTTCTGTGATGCCTTTTATATCAATATCCTCATTTAATACCAGGCACCCATCTTAGTATTCAGACTTGTAGCAACTGTAAACTTATTAAACACTTAGAATATTTCTCAGTATTTAGTTGTCAGACTTTGGCTATGTCTACATTGCGCATTCTTGCACAAGAAGATATGCAAATAAGGTGCGGCAATGAATATCGCTGTGCCTCATTTGCATACCTAATGAGTCGCCATTTTGCGCAAGGGGCTTTTGTGCAAGAAGGAGCAGTCTACACTACTCCTTCTTGTGCAAAAACCCCCTCTTGCGCAAGAGTCGTTCTGCCACTTATTTTCAGGCAGTACGGCTCTTGCGCAAGAGGGGGGTTTTGCGCAAGAAGGAGCAGCGTAGACTGCTCCTTCTTGCACAAAAGCCTCTTGTACAAAATGACGACTCATTAGGTATGCAAATGAGCCGTGGCGATATTCATCGCCTCACCTCATTTGCATATCTTCTTGTGCAAGAATGCGCAATGTAGACATAGCCATAATGTGAAGTAATGGAATTGGACTCCTTTTTGGTTTGATTGTTGCTTTTCAGTTCCTACCTGTACTTTATCAACTTCTACCTTTTTCTCTTTGCTAGGATATAGAGTATTCCCTTTAATAAATCCTTTCCTAAGGGATGTCTTTGTCCACACTGGGGCTCTTTCACACCTGTTAGCTTTTCCCCATTGCTTAGTTTAAAAACCTCCTCTATGATCTTTGTAATTTTATATGCCAGCATTTTGGTTCTGTTTTGGTTTAGGTGGAGCACATCCTTGCTGTAGAGGCTCTTCCTTTACTAAAAGGTCCCCCAGTTCCTAATAAATTCCCTTTTCCAAATATCATTGGCATCTAGCTGACTGAACATACCTCTCTCCTTTCCCCCTTCCTTTGACCCTGGTTCTCTTAGCTACAATTTATCTTAGGCTTCCTGTTATGTTAAACTCGCTTCCTGTTAAAGCTGATAAGGCCAGACTTTGCTTAGAAACTCTATTGCTTAATGTATGCTTATGAATATGCATGTAGCCTATGGAATGAGTGTGAAGTGTGAATGAGGAATACCCAATCCAAGGCAGTTTAGGATCTATAACCTTTTAAGGCAAACAGGGATCCTGCAAAGTGTATAAATCAACTGCCGAGTGGCCAGGAAAATCTCTCTCTCTCTCTCTCTCAGGGTATGTCTACACTAGCCTCCTTGTTCGAACTAGGGAGGCTAATGTAGGCATTCGAAGTTGTAAATGAAGCCCAGGATTTAAATATCCCTGGCTTTATTTGAATCTTCCCGTCCGGGCGCCATTTTTAAATCCCCCTACTCCGAACTAACTGCCTGCGGCTATATGCGGCAGTCAAACGTTAACTCGAACTAAGCCCTTAGTTCGAGTTGACTGTTACACCTCGTGGAATGAGGCAAATCACCATGCAGTTGTCTCAGTCATCACAAACTCCAAAATATATATTTCTAATGACTGAATCCCCCATTACTATTATCTGTCTTTTCCTAATAACTGTGGTCCCCTCCCCAGAATTAATGCTTACTGGGAAGATCCCATATTTCTGACAATCATTTAAACAAATCTCTTCTCATTCTTGATTGGATATATCCAAAAATAAGGATAATGTTACCCCACTAAAACCAGAAAAGTTATATATGTTTTTAAATTTGATAATAGTTTAGGAGTTATGATGAGAACCAGATAACGTATAAATACGAGTAAAAATGCTAGTGAAATTAGTACACACAAATTTCAAGCCCATTTCAGATTTTTAGCATTAGTGTCGTTTAAAATATTTATTAATGATCTGGAAAAGATGGTGAACAATAATGAGGCAGGATTTTCAGTTATTTAGGCACTGCACCTGCAAATGCACATATACTGTCATTCTGTTGAGTGCCTGTAATATCAGTGCCTGTAATATCTGTAAGCCAAGAGTAGAGAAGACAGAGGAATTAACAAAGCTGAGTGAATGGATAGCATTGTATCTGATAAAATACAGTGATGACAAATGCGAGGTAATGTATATTGCAAGGAATAACTTTGAATACCTCCAAGGGAAAAGTTGCATTTAAAAATGCACTATTAGAAAATTATTTAGATTTTAATGTCAAACATCTGAAAGTTAGGGTGCTACACTAGTGTTATTTTGAAATAACATTGTGAGCATCTACACAGCTCTTCCGTTATTTTGAAATAATTTCGAAATAACGAGTGCCTCATTCCGAAATCTGTAAACCGAATTCTACAAGGAATAATGCCTATTCCAAAATAGCTATTTCGAAATAAGGCATTCTTATATGCTCTACTGCTTCTATTTTGAAATAACTCCTCACCAAGGCCATTCTAAGCTATTCCTCCCCTGTGCCTCCTGGGGCTCTAAACTGAGATAGCACATCTACATTAGAGAAGCCTGCTTTGGACTAATTTTGAGGAATCCCTGCAGTGTAGACATGCTATTTTGAAATAAGCTATTTCGGAATAACTATAATTCTCTGTGGAACCCTATTTCTGCCTTTGTGTGCATATGCGTTATGATACGTCACTTATTTTTACATGATTATATAACATTTTTTCCAAAGAACCTCTGACTCATTCAGTACTCAGGCTGGACACAAAGATTAAGGTTGCACACACAACTGCAAATATGGTGTTTTCCTACACGTTGAATGCTTGATTTTGAAATAATATTTCTGTGAATGTAGGCTTGTTTTTCTGTGTTTTTATATAATATTTATAAAGAGTTGGTTACAAACATAATAACTTCTTTATAGACCTCAGTGGTGTGCCTGTACATAGAACTGAGAATGTTCGTTTCTCGTCAGTCAAACAAACCTCTCTCTCTTCAGCAATAGAAGAAGGAGTTCTGACATGAGTGGTGAAAATGACTACAGGTCTGGAGAGATTTCTGCATGCGGAAACCTGCAACTGTTTAATTTAGAGAGGATTTAAATAAGAGGAGACATGACAGCGGTCTACAAACAACGAATGGTGCAGAGAATGTAATAAAGGTGTGACATACAGGAGTATTGGAGAGAGACTAATATTTATTTCCTGACTCCAGACACATGACATGGGTTAGGGTTTAAATATGGTTATGCCCCTGTTACATGGCAGGAATCAGTAGCCACTGACTCCAGTGTCTAAAGTTATAACTTTATTCAATATCATATATCATAATTTTAATATCATAATATCTCCACTGTAAGCTATAATTACAACAATGAATAAGACCAATTAACAAAGCACCAAAATAATGTTATCTAGGATTCAGTTCAGGGCAGACAACTGAACTCATTGACAGATGAGAGAGTTCTTCTTTTTATCGGACACCTGTCTTTGTGAACCCTGATGGTTTGTTAGTCACATGGTCAATTTTCATTCTCAAATGTGTTCCTTCTGCGTGGATCCAAGCTACAGCCTGAGTTTGCTGTGCCCGCTTTTTTCATTGTCAGTGACTGGGTGGACTTGCATTACTTCTGTCAGTTCCCAGGCTCCGTCAGCAGCATTTTGGATGTGTTAGGGGGTATCCTCCTGGGTTTTATTTAGATGCCTATTATTCCTTTTGCAGAGGAGGGCATTCAGTTGGAACATTATTTATGAAGTAAGACCATTGGTGCAGATTTTATACCTGTTAAATTTCCTGAAATATCTTTGAACTCTACCTCCCTATCCGACTTGCAAGGGGGGAGGGGGCACAGTTTAATATTCTTTTTGTAGCATTTCTTCCCTTCTAGTTTAATAACATACAGTTATTTTGTAACTATTTTAAGGTTTATTGGAGATGTCTGAAGAAGCTTGCTTGATATGGCACATGGCTCTTTTCCTTCTGCCTTTACATCTTTGAAATGATGACACATTATTCTGTCATTGTCCATTATGGGGTTAATGTGCCTCCTTTTTATGGATCTTGGATAGGCCAATGTCAGAGAGAAAATACAGGACAAGATAGAGAAGAGTCAGTAGTAATGTCTATATTCCTATATTCTGGTTTCAAAATCATTTGGCTTTAAAAAGACACATTAATATGGGTCATTAGTTACAATGAAAAAGAAAATATAAGATCAGGTCTGAATAATGTAACCCAGTCCTTTATTATAGTAGATCATATAAATCTGCTGTGAAAGGTTACTTAGTGTAGACTGTCATGCTGTTGGCTAGCTTCAGTTTCTTGCCCAGTTCTACACGCCATTATAGTTCAGAAGAAGATCAGCAATTTGCATGTATATAGTGTAACTATCCCCAGACTTACAATTGTCTTTTTTCTAGAGATGTGAGTGCTTGAGCCTTTCTCCTTGTGAAGCAGGCTTTTCTTGTTTTCCTCTAGAAAAAGATTCTCAGCCCTATCAAGCACAAGGAGAGCTTCCAAAGTCAAGGGAGAAATCCCACTGAACCAGAGTAAGCATTTAGGCCTAAAATCTTCCATCTGATTCACCTCGAAGAGCTCATATAAGCAGTTTCAAATTAAATCCAGTTCTGGCTGCAGCACATCAGTGATAATCTCTGAAATTGTCCCATACATAAAATACTGTTTTCAGATGGATCTGAACCATTACTACAAACTGGAGACAGACAAACTCATATCCAAAGAAAAGGGACATTTTGCTATAGAAAAGTGATATTTTCACACCAAACCATCATTTACTCCAAATGTCCCGTTTTGTTGCAATTTTAGAGTTATTTAGAGAGGAAAAGCTATTGATTTGACACCATTTGCAGACTTCTGGGATGAGGCAAATGGATACAGTTTTCTGTTGGCTGTTTTTTTGAATACCAAATATTGTATCTGGCCCCAGTGCAGATAGAAAGAAGGCTACAGAAGCCTTCTACTCTCTTGTATTGATGTGTAACAGCCAGGACATGCTTTCGCCTACTATTTCTTGAGGTAAAAAATCACAAGAAAGGGACAGAAAGAAAAGAGGCAAGTCCATGTCTCTGCTCTACTTTTTGTCAGTACAGGGGATCCCTTAGAATAGCAGTGGGAAAGATGCCTGTACACACGATTTTGTGCACATTCATATGTAAACACACACATGTATGCGTGCACATGTGTGTCCTTTTAATTTCAATTATCTGCAAAAAGTCACCTTTAATAAAACTTTGTGACTTATTATTGAAATGTTTATCAAAAATATTGCCTGTAGTCTCTGCAGAATAATTAGTTTCTTGGAGGCCACTTCCTGAAAGCCCATTTTCTCTAAATAAATAAATCTGAAAAAATGTCAATTAAAGAATTCCATGAAAAAATAAGAAAATGAAAACTGAGTCCACTTCAAATCACATGATGTGGAATCAACTTTCACATTTTTCAGCATATTTTGGTTTAATTTTTTGATCAGTTCTGCACTACCCCTTCTTTAGGGTCATGTGCCCCAGATGGAAGAGAGCACCAAGAGGATATTCATAGCGTCTTCAGTTCAGGAGAGAGAACCACTATTGGGTGCATTGAGCAAACATATTAGATACATGAGAAACTGATCCCAGCTGAGCACTTGTTACCCCTTACCAGCAGATTTGAACCTGGAATCTCTAGTGCAGGAGCTGCTACAGCTTGAGCTATAAAGCCAGGGAGCTCTTACCTTAGGCTGTAGAACTCCCTCATTCTTAGCTCTTGCTGTAAGTGGTCTAAGTGCCACTACATGGTACAGTGAACCACACTCACTAGGTGTGTGGGTTACACTATGATAATAAGCATGTCATGAATACTTTGGTTTACAGCAGTGTAATTGAGAATCAGGACTGTTATTTTTCCTTTTTCTCTTTCAGGATTCCTCTGCCCTTTAAGCTCTGTTCACAGTCCCCTCAGGATTCTCTTTTCTCTCAAGTACTTCCTTATAACAAGAGCCCTTCTTTCTTTCTGGAGCTGGGTAATTCAAGAAGTTATGATTATCCCTCCCTTTAACAGGACTTCCCAGTGCACTCTCTGGAACTGGGTTGCAATTATCTCCCTTAGCTGGCACCTCCTCATCCTCAGGCTCAGAGAGTTTAGCAGACTTCTTCTGTTGGTGTCTGCTCCTTATCAACTGAGTTTATGTCTACACTGCAGAGCTTTTCTGGGATACCAAACGTATCCCGGAAAAGCTCTGTCACATCCAAGGAATGAATGTGCTTTTCCAAAAAAGTTTTGGAAAAACAGACCCTTTTTTGGGCATTCCTGTAAACCTTTTTTTATGAGAAAGCAGGGATGTTCCGAAAGAGGGTTTTTTCCTGACATTTGGCCCCATGTAGATGGGCCAAATGTTGGAAAAGCCTCTTTTGGAAGAAAAGTGGAAAAAGATATGCAAATTGCTTTTCTTTGTAGTGTAGACGTAGCCTCAGGGCCCCTTCTTGCACTTTTCGAAGTCTGCTGGCATCTGCCCTTCCCTGAAAGAGAAGGGCAGCATATATGTTTGCCACTTTGCCCAGATCATTCCTTATTGGTTGGTAAGAGAGAAGCCCTGCCTCACCCTCTTTGCAAGGAACCAGATTCCAGGTCCTTAAAGATACAGTAACAAGATTTCTAAATACTACTTCTTCCCAGGACTCTTCTCTTCTCTTCTCATCCCAGAGCTCCTCAGTATTAAATTCGTAAAGGGCCAAGCACTGTGACAGGGAGAACTGATCAGGGGGCAATACTTCCTGTAAAGGGCTGTAGGGGTCAATTGTGGAAGAACTCTGTACATGTGAAGTACAGGGGTGGTGAGGCCTGCATCCCCCTCCCCCCCCCCCGGCTTTTCTTTTCTCCCCCTCCCCTTCCCTACTACATATGAGCCAGAAGCAAGCCTCTAGGAACATATACCATTGTATATGGTATACGTTCCTAGAGGTATAAGCAAGAACTAATTGTAGATAAGGGCAGGAACATAATAATCCTGTTTACCCAAATGTACTGATCATGTAAACAAAGTCAAAGGACAAGCAGTACAGCTGAGCCATACTGTAACAAGCTATGAGTAACCCCCAGAAATTTCCAAACTGCCACAAACAAGGTAGAGACACAGTATTTAAAGCTACACCAGAGCACAGCAATTTGGACTTCACCAGTAGGCTTTGGGTACCAGTGCCTTGGAAGCTAAGACAGTCTCCCACTTCATCCGCAGCCTAAACAGGGTTCCCCAGCTAGCAGAAGAGTTGTAAGAATGCCGCTTTTCCTATCATGTTGTTCTTTTAGTTAAGGGGCACAGCTGATAGCTGCCAGAAAATAAATTGCTTGTGTTTGACAGATACTTGTGTAGCATGTCTTTGTACTTTGAGAACCCAGTGTCAGACCGGAGACTTACTCTTGCCGGCAACAAGGGCAGATTACCGCATCACAGGAAGAAAAAGCAGAGAACTTATTTACACAGGAGCGCCATAGTCAGCTGGTTTATCAACTGTCAAATCTTTGGTTAAACAACTTGCTTCTGCAGCTCTACATAGGTGTTAACAAACTTCAGGAACACTTCTGATCAAATGCAAAAAATCGTTGTTGCTTTGTCGGATAAGACTCTAGCTATCTGAGCTTACTGTTAGTTCAATAAAATAAACAGTCTGGGATTCATCAAGGCCCTCTCTGTGGAGACAGAGGATAGAGGTTCAAATAACACATAAACTTGAATGAAATAGGGCTTTGTTATTCTATGGAGTTAGGTCGGCTTAGCTGCATGGTTCAGGGCTGTGAGAATTTTCCTTCCCTGTGCAATGCATTTAAGCCAGTCTGAGCTCCAGCACAGACACTATCTACCACCATTTGGGGAGGTAGATTTATCACAAGAATGGAAGAACCCCTCCTATTGCTATAGCACAGGCCTGTACAACATACAGCCCGCGGGCTGCATGTGGCCCGCAGGGGCTCACTGTGCGGCCCGTGACCAGGGCCAGATTAAGGGGCAGGCTAGCTGGGCAGCTGCCCGGGGCGCCAACCTATGGGGGGCGCTAAAACACCTCAGCACCCAGATTCACTCCGCCACGCAGCATGTGCCTGCTGCGCTGCTGCGTGGACAGGATTCCCCAACCCCGGGTCTCCCCTGCCTGCCGCAGGGGGCAGAGACGCTGGGAGCACACTGGGGCTGGGCTCGCACTGCACCGTGCGCCTGCCCAGCTGGGCTTGCCTCCACTCGGCGTTGGATTGCTCTGGTCTGCCTGGACCCCGCGCCCAAGGCGCACTCAGCCGAGCGCCAAGGCGCCGTTTCCAGGCTGATGCTGGCAGGTGATGCTGGGCAGGGGGAGGGGCCCGCCGTGCTCCAGGAAAGGGGGAGGGTTGAAGGCCGGACTAGTTAAAAGGAAAATGCTCCCTCCGGGGCAGGGGGGGGAGGAGAGAGGGAGCAGAAACAGCGCCCCCCCCTCCCCACCTCTGCTCCTCAGCACTGAGGGGGGCCCAGGGTGGGGGGGGCGGGCTGGCCGCTTGCCGCCGCCTGGAGCTGAGGTACAGGGAGTGGGTGCCCCCTTTTCCCAACACTGCCCCTTGATCCTCTCACGCTTCCCCCGGCGGCGAGGCCGCAGGCAAGGGGAAGGGATGGGCACTCTGTATTCATAAATAAAAATTAAAATAATTTTAAAAATTAAAATAATTTTAAAAATTATTTGTTTGATTTAATTGAAAAATTCTTAATAAAGTATAACACCTCCCCCCCAAAACCTACCCTTGCGGCTACAGTTGCCAGGTGTCTGGTTTTCTACTGGATAGTCTGGTATTTGCGGTCTCTGCCCGGTAAAAAAATTCAGAAAATATCGGACATGTGCAATGTCCAGTATTTTCTGAATTTCTGGCTGGGCACTGGATGGAAGCCTGGTGGCGCCTCCTGTGGTTGTATGCTGAAGCTGGGCAGTGCAGGTTTTTTTTGTATGCCCAACACACGTGGTGGTTTTTTTTTTTTTTTTGCTTGACAAAAATTTTTAGCCCACGTGTTCAGTATATTTTGGGAGAGCATCTGGCAACCCTACTTGCGGCCCACAGCTGTTTTCTTTGGAGTAATATGGCCCTCGCTGCTTTCCGAGTTGTGCAGGCCTTCTATAGCAGGTGTCTAAACTACAAGGCTACAGCTGGGCTGCTGTAGTGTTGCTAATGTGGACATGCCCTATGATAGCCCATAGGAATGGGGGCCCCAAAAGCCTTGCCAGCATAAACTTTCTCTTCACTCTCCGTTTCCCACCTAATGGTAGATAGTCCAACAGTTATGCATGTGCAAGAACAGAAATAAGGGCTTCATTTGCAGAGGTGTTGAGCACTCATAACTCCAGCTGACATCTATGATTGCTGTTGGTGCTTAGCATCCCTGACAAATTTGAGCCCTCAGTCACAAAATTCTTTTCAGTTATGAAGGTATCATTTGAACAGATGTTAGTGGGGTTGCAAACATTGTATCTCTGGCTGGGTAGATATGAAGAGTTCTGGGGTTTGCTTTCCCTCTCATCAGTACAACTCAGTTAGCTTTAATAGAACTGCTTTTGATTTACGGCAGTGCAACTGAAAGGAGGATCAGGCCCACTTATTTTTCTTTTTTCTGAGTACTGTACCTTCAAAGGTCAGGATTCTCTCTGCTTGTCAGTTAGGTGCTATGCTGGGAAGAGGATTTCATACAGTGAGAAAGAAACTCCTTTCCCCTCCTGCTCATGGAGATGATTTTTTTCCTTGTTGTTGTGCTTAATCTAACATACAAGGAATGGCTCTCATGCTTAAATTGAGGAACCTGTTTACAGAAATTTGCCAAATCAGGGTCTAATCTACTACGTATTTAAGAGAGTTTGTGCATCTGGCTGTTCTGGCTGGCTGTGAGTTTGTTTGTTCAAGAACTCCTCCTAAATGGTAAGAGCTAGGACTGCCAAATTTGGCATGCAGGTTCCTCTTATCATAACTTAAAGCAAGGTAAAAATGTGGTTGTGCCAGGACAATGGAATGTGTGCGAATGTGATTGTTTCTTATAATACAGGAAGGGACGGACAGTTATAATCCCAAATGACCACTAAGGGGCAGCAAGCCCAGGGGACAGTTATACTTCTGAATGACCACAGTGGGGCAGCAAGCACCCCAGCGCTGGGAAACAACCTCTGACTGGCCAGTGCAGCCCCCACCACCCTGTAGCAGCTGGCAGCCAGGCTGTAAATCCCTCACCACCCTGGACCAGCCCTAGGGAGCAGCCAGCATCTGGCTTGAACATCCTTATCGCCCCGGTCCAGTCCAAGAGAGAAGCCGATGACTGTCCCCATCCCCTTTCCTGATCTTCCCACCCCCTCCCCTGAGACTCCCACACTTCCCAACCCCCTGCCCTGACTCTTGCTTCCCTATTCCTTGCCCTGAGCCTCCCACCCCTGCTCTGACTCTTGCACCCCCACACCCTGCCCTAAGCCCCTCCTCACTTTCAACCCTGATTCTTCCAGCCCCCTACACTCCCAGCCCCCTGCCCTGAGTCCCCCACATCCCCAAGCCCATGCCCTGACTGCTGCACCCTCTACACCCCCAGACAGCTGCCCTGAAGGGTCCAAGCAATGCCAGGTAAATCTTCTAGATTTTTAATATAGATCTATTCATTTTAACAAGAAGGTTTAGTGAAAATGTAATCCTACACTAGTATCTCACTACACAGGGAGCTTTTTTTTTTTTTTCAAAACTGAAGAAAAATATATGTGCACCATAATCTCGACCACTGTAGAATGATATGAAAATTATTATTCAATCTGTAAGTTGTTTTTTTTAAGCAGACTGTGAGATTCAAATTTTCAAAAGGCAGGAGTTCACACTCCTGACTATTCAGACAGCTTCTGCAATGGTGCATATAAAAAAACTAATCTTTCACATGCACAGTTAGGCTATTTCTAGACTACATCCCTCTTTCGAAAGAGGGATGTAAATTAGACAAATTGAAATTGCAAATGAAGCTGGGATTTGAATTTCCTGTGCTTCATTTGCATAATAGCGTCACGGCATTTTTTCGAAAAATGCTATTTCAAAAGTGAAACCATGGTCTAGACGCGGTTCTTTTGAAAAGAAAGCCTTTTTTGAAAGATCCTGTACTCCTACAAAAATGAGCAACCAGTTTGGCATGGGGAAGTCCATTGTCGGGGCCCTCATCATGAAGGTAAGTCTCTCATGGGCTGCAGTCCCTGCCGGGAGGGAAGTCCAGGAAAAAGGGGACCCTCAGGAAAGGGGTGGCAGGGAAGGCCTGGCGGTAGGGAGTTGTGCCATCCCACCCTCACACAGCCTGCTGCTGGGGGGCAGCCTCATAGGGGGTGGCTCCTGGGCTGAGAGGGGGAGGAGATGGAAGGGGGCAGGCACCTCCCAAGGGCTCAGGCACTCCCTCTCATTCTGTGTTTTGTGTGTTTTTTTGGTCTCCTTCTGCAGATGGTGAGGGCCATCAACTCCATCCTGCTGTGCAGGGTCATCCGCCTCAGAGACCTGGACCCAGTCATTGCAGGATTTGCCACCCTGGGGTTCCTGAACTGCGGGGGAACCATTGATGGGACCCACATCCCGATCTACACACCTCAACATCGAGTGGCCCAGCATATCAACAGGAAGGGCCTGTGCCTTGATCCATTGCCACTTTCCTACCAGAACCCCTTTCTTTGCCCTTTCCCTGACCTCCGAATAAACATACGGATTTCAACAAAACAAACTTTGTATTTGTCTTTCAAAAAATATAACTGGGGAGGGAAGAAGGAGGGGGGCTCCTAACCTGGAGGGGGAGGGGACTCTTAACCTGGAGGGGGGCTCAGGATTAGAAGTGGCATTGGAGGGGGCTGGATGTCCCACCTCGGGTATGGGGACCTCGTGAAACTTGGGGTTGGGTGGGTCCGGGGACCACAGGAGGGGGGGCTGGAGCAGGGTGAGTGGGAGGGAGCATGGGCATTGCTTGGGAAGGGGGCATGGGCATCACTTGGGGTGGGAGTAGGGGCATGGCTTGGGGAGTAGGGGAAGGGATAATGGGAATAGCAGGGAGAGCAGGAGGGTGGTAGGCAGGAGCATTGACAGCAGCCGGGTGTACCATCATTTCCTGCATGGTGGCACACATGTTATCACCCTGCAGCACAAACTGGTCCCACATGCATCGTCCCGGATCTTCTGCGTCAGGGTCTGCTGCATGTCGTGCATGATGCCCACATGCTGCCTCATCAGCTCCTCCTGCACCATGGAGCGCTTTCGAGTCCCCTGGGGTCAAGTGGCTGGCAGGGGTGGTGTGGCTCGCCCCTCAGTCCTGGCTGGTCTGGCTGGGGAGAACACAAAGAGGAAGAGATGATCAGTCATCCCTGCAGACACTGTCCCTGAGGCCGTGCCCTCCTCTGTGAGCAGCGACCAACAATCCTTGGGCCAGAGGATGGGGGGCGTGTCTTGGGAGCAAGGCCATGTGTGGCCTGCACAGCAGACCCTGCCTCACAGGGGCCCCAAGGTGCCCAGGGAACCATGCTGGCCACTATCGCCCTGCCCATGGACAAGCAGGCAAGGGATGTGTCTGGCCACAGTGAGATCCCAGGGTTGTGGAGGAGCCAGGAGCTGCCTGGCCCTCCCGGAGCCTGCACACACACCTACGCCTGGCAGCGCTGTCCGCGGGTGTGGGTGGTACCTGGCATGTGCAGGCATGACCATGTGCTGTGTGCGGCACTCCTCGGTGTGTCTGGGGTTGTACCTGCACCCTTGTGGCTAGCCTGCTTCCAGCTGTGGCAGATGGTGGGAGGGCCAGATGTATGTATGGCTTCCCCTGAGCCTGGGATCAGGAGCCTGGGTGGGCTCAGGGGTTGCCTGCTGAGTCCGAGTGGTGCACAATAATGCTGCACGTGGTTCCACATGCACAGACTGCAGCATGATGTCCAGCCCGAGCAGGCCAAGCGACGCTCGCAACCCTCCCCCTCTGCGCCCTCCTGCCCTGCCCTATGTGTGTGACAAACTGAAAGCACTCACCTGAAGATCCCTGAAGATCCCTCCATGGCATCAGACAAAGCCTGGGAGACATCTTGGCTCACAGCAACCAGCTCCAGGGACAGTGTCACGGTGGCCATGTTGTCCTCCTCCTCCTGCTGTCCCTCGTCCTCCTCCTCCTCTGTGACCTCTGGCCAGGTGACGATGTGCATCTCCAGGCTGGAGTCCACCATGACAGGTGGGGAAACTGGTGGAGCTCCTGGTAGTAGGGACAGGTGCAGGATCCTGCCCTGGTGGAGCTCCTTTACGTTACTCCGACCTGTTCTAAGGTCTGGGGTGGGTGTCCCTGCTCCACCAGGACCTCGGCTATCTGGCCATAAATGTCCGCATTGCAGCATTTGGAGCGGAAATACTGTAGTGTCTCCTCCTCACCCAACAGCTTGAGGAAGGACAGGATCTCCACTCCAGACCATGAGGATGCCCGCTGTTTCCCTCAGTGGTCCTGGGAGCCCTGGTTGTGCTCCTTGTGAGGGCCAGGGACATATTGGGGGGCTTGTGGCTGTGCCATGGGTGAGCAGGCCTGTGGCAGGGAGAGCCGCGTGGTCAGGTTGCTGCTCCAGGGCCAGCCTCCTGCCACAAGACTTGTCCAGGGTGCCTGAAGCTTTAAGAGGGGCCAGGAGACAGGAACTATAGAATTCTGGTTACTTTGGACGGAGTGGCCACCAGGGCACCTGTGTTATTTCCTGGAGGCCTCTTCTTTTGAAAGAAAACCCTCCTCCCTGTCCATACACACCTTTTTCTGAAAGAGCTCTTTCGGAAAAGGCATTCTTCCTCGTAGAATGGGGTTTACTGCTGTTGGAAAAACCCCTCTGTTCTTTTGATTTTTTTTCGAAAGAACGCATTTGCGGTGTGGATGTAATTGAAGGTTTTTTTTTGCAAAAATGACTTAAAAAACCCCCCTCTGTAGTGTAGACATAGCCACAGTTAGTACAGTACCACATGCCTTTGTAAATTGTTCCAGTAATTGCTTCTCACCACTTATTTCTACTTTGAACATTGCTGATGTTAACTTCTAGCTATTGAGTCTTGTTATACCTTTTTGTGTGCCAGATTAAAGAACCTTCTAGTATCATAGAACTATTCCCTTTTAGAGAATTATAGATTGTGATCAAATCACCTCTTTGATAAATGAAATAAATTGAAAAGAAAAAAAGGCCTGCATTCACATACAGCCCAGCAGCATCTCATCCCCCTTTCAGAATGTCAGGTTGATCAAAACTCAGGCTTGTGCAAACCAGTGTTGGGATATGTAAAATGAATAGGGATCTGGGATGACTGTACGTCAGTGGGTAAGGGGTCTAGCCAGAATAGGCATTGCCATTGTCCTTTAAACATGTTTTTCCCCTTTGTCCCGGCAGCCTTGGAAGATGGTTGCACTGAACAATGACTTGTTTTGTCTTTGCGCTTGTCTGTAAAAACATTTTCAGAGTCGAAGCGCTTTCCCCCTACCTATAAGCTGCTGATTAAGACAGTTCGTAATGTTAATTCAACTAAAAACCAGTAAACAACAAACAGGGGCGGGTATAATTGTATTCATCACCTACTTATTAATATTCATTGTGTGAGAGTTAACATTACTAAATAAGGTTTTAGGAAAAGTAGTAACAGACGTGTAAATCAACATACTAAAATAGATAAAAGGGTGTGATTGGCACCAGGGTGTTGCCACTCGGACGTTGTGTTGAATGTCCGAGGTAAACATGCGTGGGCAATAAAGCAGTTCCTTTTACCCCATCTGCTCCTGGGTCACCTATTTCTTCTCTAACAACCAGGAAATACAGAATTAAGGTACATGCGGAAGAGAGCATAACACTGCCCCCTTTTCCCCCAGAAGTGGCCATGGCAACTGGGATTTATCTGCATGCACACTAGTTGCATTCACTGTACTGCATTAGCTATAAAAGTTGAACCTCTCTAGCCAGCATCCGTGGGATCTGACCAACACTGAACTAGAGAATTTGCCAGACCATGGGAGGTCAATATTATCTAGCAGCATTACGAACATTGCTTACTGGGCTTGTAGAAGACATTTAGGGTATGTCTACGCTAGCTCGTTAGTTCGAGCTAGGTAGGCAAATGAGGGCAACCGGAGTTGCAAATGAAGCCCGGGATTTAAATATCCCGGGCTTCATTTGCATGTTCCCGGGCGCCGCCATTTTTAAATCCCCCTTAGTCCGAACTCCGTGCCTACGGCTACATGCGGCACAGACTAGGTAGTTCGAATTAAAGATCCTATTTAAAGATCCTAAAGATATTTAAATCCCGGGCTTCATTTGCAACTCCGGTTGCCCTCATTTGCCTACCTAGCTCGAACTAACGAGCTAGTGTAGACATACCCTTAGGGATAAATTAGAGCTAAATAACAGCACAGAATTCTGAGAGCCAGGACTGGTGGCTATAAACAAACTTTATGGGACTGCAAGAAAGTTGGCCTCCCCCACGATTAGCGGGCATCTGGCTAACTAAATCATGCCAGACCACAGAGTGCTGGACTAGAGAGGTTCAACCTGTATTGAATAATGGATGGATTAGTTCTAGCAGTTAGGAAGAGCTGATTTTGATGTGAGGCAATCTAGAAGGCTCTCACCCTTCTGGGTATGTATACAAGTCTCCCTGACCTCTCTTTGTGTGATTCAACCTTGAGAGATTCAGTATCCCTCATTTCAGTGCTATTTTGTGCAGCGTGTATTACTAGCAGGACAGGAGGTTTTCTTGTCATCAGGATTGTCAGCAATTAGGGGGGAGATAAGTGTGCTCTATGAGCGTAATGGAATATAGTGTAAGTATAGTGCAGGTTGGACCTCCCTGGTCTGGTACCCTCAGGACCTGACTGGTGCTGGACAAGGGCCTTTGCCAGACCAGGGAAGGTTGTGGGAGGGGGAGCAGGTGGAGGATACCAGCCTCTCCACTGGGCTCCTCTCCCTAGTCTCCTGGTCCTGCAAGCTGTGGCAACCCCACCAGAGCACCTGTTGGCCTCACTGGCCTTGCAGCAGCCCCACTGGAACTCCCGGCAGCTCCAACACGCTGCAAAAGCTTTTGGCAACCCCTGCTAGAGCTCCTGATAGCCCCGCCGACTGTGGGCTTTTCTGCCCCATGCGCTCCACTGCTCCACTGCACCACTGCCCTGTTGGCTGGCTCCGCTCCGAACCGCTGGCAACCTCTGCTGCTGGGGATCTCAAGTTCCGCATCACCTGTGGTCTTTCTGGACCACGGATGTTGCCAGACCAGAGGGTCCCAGACTACAGAGGTTCAACTTGTACTGGGTAGCATCACGTGCATAAGAATAAAGAGTTGTTTGTAAAATGTGGCAGATGTGGTGTCCTTGCTGTGCTGTAGGCTGTGTTTGAGTGCTAATCAGGTAGCTCCTGTTCAGTACATGCAATGGCAGAATGCAAGTATGTTTCATGGATGTGTTGGGGCATTGCTCAAAAAAGAGCAAAGTTCAGACTGAGTGGACATGGAGAGTGATGGTTGCTCATTTTCATGCTTTCGAGTTTTGCCCACCTTGATATTCTAGAGATTGGGCAACTATAACTGCATTAACAACGTTTTTTGCTATTGAATTTCCTATGTATTTAAACAGATGCCATTATTTAGATCTGTGGTATAGCCATTTAGTTTCATATTTGTCTGCTTGTCTGAGGATGGTATTTGTAATTGTCAGGCTATGTTCTGCCCACTTAGGAGTAGACCATTTTTATTCATTTTTCCAATGCCATTTTTTTCCAGTGACAGCTTGCCCTTGTTATCTTTACCTATCTTGCATTGAAATCTCCTAGGATGAATAGTTTGCCACATTGTGATGTTGACTTGGTGGGTGAGAGAATCGAGATTAGAGTAGAACCATTCCTTAGCATCATTAGGGCTTTTTAAGGCGGGCCCATATACACTGATGATGGGAGGAAATTGTGGCTTATTTAGTAGTAACTGGAGTTTCATGAGTCTTTCTTTGATGCCTATTGGAAGGTCTTCAAGACTTTGCAAGACCTTTGGTCTTGATGGCAATTTTCACTCCAAGGACTATATCTTTGTGTGGTTCATTCTCCTTCCAAAAGAAGGGATAGTCTCCAGCCAGTTCTGTAACACTGCTCTTGTCTGCCAGTCTAGTTTCCCTGAGCACTGAGTCCATGTCATACTGAGCACTGGAATGTCCATGTCTTTTGAAAGGAGAACTGTTCTTTTTTCACATTGAGACATATCACCTCTGTCTACCATGGTCCTGAAGTTTCCAGCAACAATCATTGGTGTTTTTGTGAGGTACCTTTGGTTTTAGACCACACTGAGGATGATCTGTCAGCTGCAGTAAACTGTCTGGATTTAATTTGGGCAACAAATGTTTGAGGCACCTTTTCTAACTCCTTCCCTGGCAGAGGGAGAACACTGCAATCCCCAAAAGAGCTACTCTGTCTCCTGGGCTGTTGCCAAGCATCCCTGCTGCCTTTGGGGCAGGGATAGGTGAAACAATGTCCGAGGCCACCTGTCTACAGGCTTGTGGCAATGACTGACAGTAGTCATCTTCACCTGTCACTTTGCTACTCCCCCAGTGCCACAGGACTTCTGAAGAGAGAGACAGATGAATGATCAAGAATAGTCAGCATGGATTCATGAAGGGCAAGCTGTGCCTGACTAATCTGATTAGCTTCTATGATGAGGTAACTGGCTCTGTGAATATGGGGAAGTCAGTGGATGTGATATACCATGACTTTAGCAAGGCTTTTGATACGGTCTCCCACAATATTCTTGCCAGCAAGTTAAGGGAATGTGGATTGGATAAATGGACGGTAAGATGGATAGAAAGATGGCTGGAAGGTCGGGCTCAGTGGGTAGTGATCAACGGCTCAATGTCAGGATGGCGGTCAGTTTCTAGCAGAGTGCCCGAAGGTTCGCTTCTGGGACCAGTTTTGTTCAACATATTTATTAATGACATGGATGAGGGGATGGATTGCACCCTCAGTAAGTTTGCGGATGACACTAAGATAGGGGGAGAGGTAGATACACTGGAGGGCAGGGATGGAGTCCAGAGTGACTTAGACAAATTGGAGGATTGGGCCACAAGAAATATGATGAGGTTCAACAAGGACAAGTGTAGAGTCCTGCACTTGGGATGGAAGAATCCCAAGCATTGTTACCAACTGGCTAAGTAGCAGTTCTGTAGAAAAGGACCTGGGGATTACAGTGATGAGAAGCTGGACATGAATCAACAGTGTGCCCTTGTAGCCAAGAAGGCTAATGGCATATTAGGTTGCATTAAGAGGAGCATTGCCAGTCAATCCAGAGATGTGATTATTCCTCTTTACTCGGCTCTGGTGAGGCCACATCTGGAGTATTGTGTCCAGTTCTGGGGCCCCAATTACAGGAAGGATGTGAATGCATTGGAGAGGGTCCAGCGGAGGGCAACCAAAATGATTAGGGGGCTGGAGCATATGACCTAGGAGGAGAGGCTGAGGGAGTTGCGTCTATTTAGTCTGCAGAAGAGAAGAGTGAGTGGAGATTTGATAGCAACCTTCAACTTCCTGAAGGGAGGTTCCAAAGAAGCTGGAGAAAGGCTGTTCACAGTAGTGATGGATGGCAGAACAAGGAACAATGGTCTCAAGTTGCGGTGGGAGAGGTCCAGGTTGGATATTAGGAAGAACTATTTCAGTAGGAGGGTGGTGAAGCACTGGAATGGGTTACCTAGGGAAGTAGTGGAGTCTCCATCCCTAGAAGTGTTTAAGTCTTGGCTTGACAAAGCCCTGGCTGGGTTGATTTAATTGGGATTGGTCCTGCTTTGGGCAGGGGGCTGGACTTGATGGCCTTCTAAGGTCTCTTCCAGCTCTATGGTTCTGTGGTTCTATGAGTCTATGATGTGTGTATGAGGTTGATTAAAATGGGGGAGTCGTTGCACTGGGACAATCCCATTCTCTCTGCTGCTGAAGCTTGGCGCAGTGGCACATAGGGTATGTCTACACTAGCCACCCTAGTTCAAACTAGGGTGGCTAATGTAGTCATTCGAACTTGCAGGAGGAGTAATGGTAGTTCGAATTAGGAGCTTTAATTTCAACTACCTAGCCCGTGCTGCATGTAGCTGCGGGCAGGGAGTTGGAACTACCGGGCATTTAAAAATGGCGGCGCCCGGGAACATGCAAATAAAGCCCGGGATATTTTAATCCCGGGCTTCATTTGCAAGTTTGAATGACTACATTAGCCACCCTAGGTCGAACTAGGGTGGCAGTGTGGACATACCCACAGACTGTTACAACGGGAGGTTTCTTTAGATGCAGTGGATAGCCATGACTTTTGTAGTGTCCCATCATGCCTTCCACAATACATGGCTGCACTGCTTTTCAAGCCATTGGACAAATATATGGTCTCTTCCACCTTGTCTATCAGAACAGTTTTCATATGCTTGCATGGGGAAGGAGGGAATCCCTAAGTCACCACCAGTTTTAACTTCTGGTTACCCTCACCCGCTATATATCCCCATTTCCCAGGCAGGTAAACTAAAGAACAGAGAAGTCATGTCTTGGTCAAAGTCATCCCACCAGCCAGCAGCAGATCCAATTTTTCTCAGTCCTACTGGTCATTTTACTAGAGCATATAGATGTTATGTGATGCTAAGAGACCTCTCTGTACACTTTCTGACCATGGAACTGGGATGATCCTGTTTGGAATGGGTAGTTGCTAGCAAGGCTGGTGAGAGAAATCTCAGCTGTGGACTATGTTCCAAGACCCAGGAGTGACTGATGCCTGGGGGGGGAAGGAGTGCAGGGAGGGCCACATAGAGGGGCAGAGGGGAGCATGTAGAAGTGCCCCATTTAGCAATTAAAAATGTGGTGAGGGTACAGGGTGTACCCCCTGAGCACTTCCACAAGTCTCCAACGCCAAGAACTTTATAGTTTTGTCACCCAGTGTCCATAGGAACTTTGAAAATGTGAGATAAGACCAATGATTGTCACACTCCTTCCCCCTGCAACTGCCCATGGTACAGAGTACCCATACCTTCCCTTCCGATCCCATTAAGCTACTTTATTAGCATTTCAGAAGGTGTGCACAAAAACAGGTGTTAAAATAATAAAATACTGGGCTTTCTAGGGGAGGGGGACTGTTGTATCTTGAGAAATAATTGGTCAAATGACTCCAAATTTGGCTTACTACACCTACTCATAGCCTCCATCAGGCAAACCAAATTTCCAGGCAATCTGATTAACTGTACAGACTTTAGCGCACTTAAGAGTGAAACTTTACACAGCATGTTTGTCTAGTCCTTAAAAAGAGTGGACCTGGCAATCCATAGCAACCAGGGTGTTAAAAGGGTGACTTTTTTTTAAAGGATGAAGGATGAAGGAAAGGGACTTTACACACTCATCTTCAGCATAGAAGATTTAGAGATGTGTGAAATGCCCCATCCATCTTGAGACATTCTCAGCTAAATGGGAGAATCACGTGGCAAGGAATACAGATTGGGCCAATAGCTCTGAGATATGTGAAGTGCTCTGTGGCTGGCAGTGTGTGTTCCCATCTCTTCTCTCCACTCACTGTTGGAGAACCTGTGATATGCATCAAGCAACCCTGTTCTCAGCTCCCCGCCTGAGTCAGCCATGGATTCTCAGAACTGGAGAGGCAGGCAGGGCTGGCCTTACCATGAGGCAAACTGAGGCGGCCACCTCAGGTGCCAGACTGTGGCAGAGGGCGAGGGGGGGGGAAATGCCACTAGGACCCAGAGAATTGAGACCTTTCAAAGTTTTGACCCAAGCAAAGGGGCATGGGGGTGTCATTTGAGCTCCCCGCCTCAGGTGCCAAAATATTGTGGTCCGGCCCTGGAGGCAGGTCTTCCCCAGATGCTGGCTTTCACGGGGGTGGGGCAGAGAGAGGGGCTCAGCTCTCCACCCCTCCTCAAGAGATATGTTTCTTCAGATTTCCGATCACATGAGGGGGAATGGGCAGAGGGGGATATTCACCCTGCTCCCAAAGAACAAGTCCCCAGAACATGGTTCAAATGAGGAGGGATCAGAGCCCTGTAGATGCGGGAGGTCTCATAGCTCCTGGCACACATGTGGGAGGCGAATACGGGGCTGCCAGGTGCTCCTGCTTCCATTTGCCCCCCAGTTGCACTGTTACTCATTTTTCTAGTATCCAATCCCCTCCCAACCTCCACACCTCCTATCATCTGAACTGACCCACCCATCACCTTTTATATCTTTCCCCATAATTTCTCTTCACCTTGCTGCACCCTAGATCCCTTTCTGCCTGTTCCCACCTACGCTTCCACCCGATACTTACCCTGCCTTTCCGGCAAGCACTTGCATGTGCAATTTACTTTTCAAAAATAGCTTCAGCACCTCCTGGGCTTGGATTACATCCCTGCCCCTAAAGAAACTCTTGACTGAAACAGATTGTAGTCAGGTGGCTCCTCGTCTTTCTCTCTGAGGGCTGCCTAAGGTTGGAGTTGAACTGTCAGGGACATGGTACAGGTGACAGTTTGGTGGCTGGAACAGGCAACCTCAAGGTTTCCGGTTCTATTTGATGTGTGATCCTCAGGACTGCTTGGTGCACACCTCACTGGAGAACCAGACTCTTTGGCTAATAACTTTGTCGTTTGATTTTGCCCATAGGGCTACTGGGTGGCCTGCACTTTATTGGGGTAACATGTGAGCATTTATGACCTGGTGTGATGATCTCTGCTCTGTCTGATCTCTGTCTGTGTGCTCTGCAGTAATAGAATTTCTTTACTCTCACACTGGAAGGCATGTTTTCCAGGATGACTTTTTGTTTGTTTGTTACAAAGGCAGGAAGCCTCACCTTGTGTAGTCAACAAAGTAAGGAAGGATGGAACCAATATGTGCAGTACATGCTTTCTGCCTAGATACATTCATTAGGAAAATAATAGTACTCTCTCTCCTTTAGCTTTCTTCCCCCTGTTGATAATCCCCCCGCCCCCAATATAGCCTCACTCTGAGTTGCTCACCACTTTGATTTCATAAATGTTAATGAGAGCAGGTTCAAATGACATTTCAATGTTAGTACATAGAGCGAAACCACTTGCATAATTAATGTTCAGGCATCACAGTCAAAATAGCTCACAAAACAAACCTATCTGCAACTCTCTATTGCTGACAAGGACGTCAAATTCAGAGAGAAAATCTGATGCAGACAGAAGCAGCCGCGGTGGTCTGAAAGTCCTGTTCTATGTGGCGGCTAAAATAATGTGCTCATTAGCTGCAATTGCTGCGCTAGACTGAGGATATTCCTAATGCTCCCAAACTACAGCATTTGGATTCTTCCTCCATAAACTGTAATAGGGTTGTTTCATTTCATTATCTTTAAACTCTGATGCCTTGGAATGAAGCTTTTGGGAGGGTGATGTCACAATTGTCTGTCACAAAAAGAGTTATATTCTAAATTAGTGTTAGCTACAAGGTATGTATGATTCAACAGAATCTCTTTGCTAGAGTATATTGGTCTAACACTGGACATTCCATGCTTGGTTTCTCTCTAACAGGAAGATTAAGGGATAATAATGACCAATATGACAGAAGTTATAAACCATCCACTTTTTTATCAGCATTTTTATTTTAAAACAAGAGCAAGAATGGTGTTTGAGAACTTATTAGGGTTGACCTCCTCATCTCCAAATTTAGAAGAAAGACCTCATTCCTACAGTGTATGCACCATTGGAAATGTAACATTCAATTGTATAATATTATTTATGAAATTGCGTGGAGCAAATTTAAAAGGAAGACACTCTCTGAGAAAAAGTGTCACATATTTACTTGTGTGAGGCTGTGTCTACATTGGCAAGATTTTGCGCAAAAGCAGCCACTTTTGCGCAAAATCTTGCCACTTGTCTACACTGGCCGTGAGTATTTGCGCAAGAACACTGACGTTGTAATGTACAAAATCAGTGCTTCTTGCACAAATACTCTGACGCTCCCACTCAGGGATAAGCCTTCTTGCACAAGTATTCTTGCGCAAGAGGCCAGTGTAGACAACAACGTTAATTTCTTGCGCAAGAAAGCCCGATGGCTAAAATGGCCATCGGAGCTTTCTTGCGCAAGAGTGCGTCTACACTGGCACGGATGCTTTTGCGCAAAAGCAAATCTTTTGCGCAAAGGCACATGCCAATGTGGACACTCTCGTGCGCAAATACTTTTAACGGAAAAACTTTTCCGTTAAAAGTATTTGCGCAAAATCATGCCAGTCGAGACGCAGCCTCAGAGCGGTAGCTGTGTTAGTCTGTATCTGCAAAAACAACAAGGAGTCCTGTGGCACCATAAAGACTAATTTGAGCATAAGCTTTTGTAGGTAAAAAATACTTTGTCAGAATACATTTGAAGAAGTGGTTTGACTCCTCATTATCTTTATTATTGGCATTTACAATAACAATGATTTTTAGCTAACCTAAATGTAACCCTGTAGTGTTAGATGAAGGTAAATATGTTCAGCTGAAAGCTATAAGTTCATTGAGAAGATTTATATAAAAAATTGTATGAATTACATTGCTTGATTAAGAAATGTAATATTATATCCCATCTCTAGGCAATGTAAAGATCGTATCATTCTTGGCTTTATTTCCATGTGTTTTTTTTTTTATTGCTTCAGGCAATACTTCTTGCACTGAGAAGAGATTTCCCAAAGTAACTGAAATTTAGCCTAGAAATAGAGAATAACCATCGACCTCTTGGCAAAAAGTAGGCTTTTGCTACTTAAAATGTTTTATTTGTGTAGTTGTATACACCACCTGTAAGGAATATAGTAACTTCTATATATCGCTCAGTAAATACTCTAACACAGTGCTTCAGAAAATCATTATTGAAAAATTAATTCAAATGGGCTTTGATGTGAACCCTGTCACCTGTGCTGAGAAATGATGGTGGGAAATAACTTAAGAGTAATATAAACAGCAGTATTTTGAGGTGGGAGAGATGTCTGATAGGGTTCTGCAGAGATCAGAATTGGCTTGGTTTTGTTTAAATTCTTTATCCATGATTTGGAAGAGATAGTAAACCATGAGTCAGTTACTTTGTAGATTATACCAGCTGTAGATGGTTCAGTGATGATTAGCTAGTGATGGTCAGGATACCCAGGACTCAGAGTCACCTGGTTAACTCATGCCTCTAACAAGAGGTAGCTTTGGCCATGGTAGGTTCCTAACTCTACCAGCCTGTTAGTTAGTCACACACTCCCTTCTGATCTGTGACAGCCCTGTCTTCACCTAGCAGGTTAACAATAAGTGAACCCCAGTTCCTGAATCCCTTTGAAGAAGTGCCCTGAGCTATCTAGCTCCTGGCATTGATTACTCACAGACATCCTAGATCATCTGCCCCTAAAGGAACAATGCACCTCAGTTTACTGATTTTACCTGAAATCACTGCTGCTATATTACACACAGCACTTACAATAAAAAAGAGGGTTTGTTAAAGAAAGAATAAAGATTCAACTAGAGACTAAAGAGAAAGTCATGGAAACAAATGATGATGATCAAGGTTACCTCTAATCTGTGTAGCAGCACAGCCCCACAGATGCTTAATCAGCCCTTCCCAGCCGGGCAGCTCCATGCCTGGAGCCCTGAGCCCCTGTCTGGGTGGGGCTGATTAAGCAGCTGTGGGGTTGTGCTGCCATGCAGATTAGAGGGAAGCTTGGTGATGATACTAAATAAATCATAATATACTAATTATGGTCTGCACTTATTGTTATCTTTCCTATCTGATAAAGTAGATTCCCTCTCAAAGTTCAATCTTTTGCAGAGCCGACTGGTTCTACAAGAGTCAGGATCCAAACTTTCTTGAAAACATTCCCACTTTAAAAACAACAAGGAGTCCTGTGGCACATTAAAGACTAATAGATTTATTTGGGCACAAGTGTTCGTGGGCATCTGATAAAGTGGGTCTTTGCCCATGAACACTTGTGCCCAAATAAATCTATTAGTCTTTAAGGTGCCATAGGACTTCTTGGGTTTGTTTTGTTTTTTTAATAAGATACAGACTAATGAGACTATCTCTCTGATACTATTCCTACTCCAGAAGATATTTCCTGCGTGAAAGGACACAAGCAGCACCTCCTCACCCTCTGTTATACTGAACCAATCTTTTGTCATTATTCAAAGCAAAGCAACCCCTTGTCTGCAGTAATGGTCCTTTTTTTTTTTTAATCTCTAAATGCTTCTGGTTGTTTGCAGTTGCCCAGTCTTGCTCCATCCCACACTATCAATGGAAAACCATCAGAGACAACTGCCTTGAATAAGATCACTAGTTAACCAAGGTGAGGTGACAACTCCCTGCTGCTTCAGTGAGCCATCACTAAACCTTAGTGACTAACTTTCAAGACCATAAAGCATACTATCAGTATAGGTACATTATTTCTTAAATATTATCCATATATACATTGTGCAATGTTTATGAATCTTGAAAAGTTGCAAGCTTTCTGTAGATACCTTACCAGTTACCCTTTTTGGATAAATAACCTGCAAGACATGTGCTTGGTGCATGATGTTGTCAGATTTAAGCCAAGAAGTGTTTGCAAAGAACTGGAGTCCCTTTCTCACAGTTACCAGTGTGGACTGTGTAATGGCCCAAAGGGAATTAATTGCCAGAGGACATCAGTGAGGCCACCATTCACTAGTAGATTCCAGAAAATACTGAAGGTGTAGGTGAATACATTGTGAGAACTTCCATAATTACATGAAACAGGATTGGGAGAAAAAGGGTAAAAGGGATAGACTAACCCCTGAAGTTTCAGCCCCAAGCCAGCTGACAGATTTTAGGAAGAAATTTTCCCTATGAGCAGGTTATTCAGTAATTATCCATGTGGCAGTTTGGGCGTATATCTATGTTGTAACAGGGCCAGGCCAGAGAGCAACAGAAGAGTCTAGAAGGGACGTATGTTTGCTCTAGATTAAGTAGGTCTCTGTTCCTGGGTAAACAGGTAGGGGCTGGCTTAGAACTGGCAGGAACTTTCCAGACTGTTCCAACTGGTCTGGACAAGCAGACCAGTTGGAACACCTGGAGCCAATTAGGAGTCTTCCAGAGCCAAGGGAGCCAGGCTCATCAGAACACCTGGGGCCAATCAATAACCAGTTGAGACTAGTTTAAAAGGGCTCCTCTTCTGTTGCTTCAGAGACACACAAGGGCTGTGTCTACATTAGCATGATCTTGTGCAAATACTCTTTAATGCAAGAGTTCTTGTGTTAAAGTATTTGCACAAGAGAGTGTCTACACTGGCATGTGCCTTTGTGTAAGAGATGTGCTTTTGCACAAGAGCATCTGTGCCAGTGTAGATGCTCTCTTGTGCAAGAAAGCTCTGATGGCCATTTTAACCATCAGGCTTTCTTGCGCAAGAAATTCATGTTGCCTGTCTACACTGGCCTCTTGCGCAAGAGGGTTTATTCCTGAGCGGGAGCATCATAGTTCTTGCACAAGAAGCACTGATTTCACACATTAGAACGTCAGTGTTCTTGCGCAAGAACTCCCCGCCAGAGTAGACAGACAGCAAGTTTTTGCGCAAAAGCGGCCACTTTGGCGCAAGATCGCACCAATGTAGACACAGCCAAGAAGTTTTGGAAGAGGGGAGGAGCCCAAGATCTGAGAGAAATAAGGTGTATTAGATAAGAGTTAATGACTGTGAGCAAGGTAGAGTGCTTATTTAGGTACCAGAGGAAAGGTACTGGGGGGAATCATTTGGGGGGAAATGGCCCAGGGAAGAAGCTGCCAGATTGGGTGTGGGGGAAACCCCATCTGTTGCTGCTGCCTTAGGGTCCCTGGGCTGGAACTTGGAGTAGTGGGCCTGGGTTTCACCCAGACTTTCTCATGGCACTACAGAGTCTGTCTCTATGTAAGCAGACCACGACTATAGAGAGGTTTCATCCCATACTATGGACTAGCCTATGATAAGTATGGCTCAGGAGGCTGTGGCCTGTGCCTCTAGAAAAAAGAAGAAGCTGTGTGGAGGACACTATCTGCCAGAAACACAGGACCCACGGGCACGCCAGAGCTCTGCCACAATGTCAAGTTGTGAGAATTCAAATTTGTTTTTTGAATGTCGTTTGTGATTGTAAATGTCAGTGTGGATCAGACATCCCTTTTGTAGCAGAGGCTTGACTCCACATGGACCGTATATGTCTGAGAAACTGGCAGAACCATCAAGGGCTATAGCCAATGAATGACTCTTCCCTATGGGAACAGCAGGGACATTGACTTTGAATGGGTCTCTTAATACACATTAATGGGGGCTGCAGCCTAGACCTTCCTCCAATGCAACATACAGGGAAAAAGGGGACCGAGTCAGTTTTAAAGGAGGTACTTCTCTAAGCAAGGAAGGCCAATCAATGCCAGAAGAAAGATCATCAGGCCAAGAAGACCAGAAGGACTACCTGGCCCCAGGACTCCGATCAAACCCAGAGCAGCAGGACTTCATTCAAGAATTAAATATTTTCTGAATCTGTAAGTCGCATATATTTTTAAGCAGTAGTGCTTGTGAATAAGAAATAAACCTGCTCTGACTAATTTACTGCCATGTTGTCCCTGACAGGTGCAGCTAGGAAACCAGAGCTCACCCAAGCAGGTAGACTCTGGGGAGGATGTGCCTTAGCACATGGAGGCTCAGAAGGGCTTTACTGAGGCACTGGTTCCAGGGTCTAAACAGCCAGGCAGCTGAGTCCCATTGCCCAAGAAGGGAATCAGACACAGAATCTTCACATGGGAGTGTGCTACAGAGATTCAGAGCTAGGAACAGTGATCGGTCACTCTCCAGATCCCTCAGCTTAGAAGAATGTGGGATGCAGCAGTTGCGTCCAATCAAGCAGACTGGTTTCCATCCAGGGTGACAGGGCCAGGCTGTGACAGCCCATATCAGGGTCACTTGCACCCTCCACTGAAGCATTTGGTACCAATCAATGTCAGACACACAATAACAGACAAGATGCTTGACTGATCATATCCAAAGGGCGATGCCTAAGTATGTAGAATGGTTTAAAATATGAGCTGGAAATAACAAAACAAGATAAATGTGCAAATGGGTACATGAAAAAGCAAATATGTAATTGGAAGGCATGAGTTAAATAGGCATCAAAGTGGCCTTCATCATCTAAACTTAAAGGTGCAGTTTTCAAAGGGACGTGAATTCCAGGGTATATAAATCACATTGAAAAGTGCGTTAGTTCTCCAAAGCCTTAATTATGCAAATATATTCAAAGCCCATCAGACATTCTGACATTCAGAAAGACAAGATTGCATTGTATTGTCAAATAGTGAACGTCTATGAGAAAAACAAAAACATACAGAACTACAGAAACTATGACATGTTTTTCAAAAATAATATAATCTTTGGTATCATACTTACTGATCAGATAGATCCTCAACTGGTGGAAACTGTTATTGAAATCAATGGAGTTGCTTCCATTTACAATAGCTGATGACTGGCCCACTTTTGAACATTTTCTTGCATACCCTAATGATTTCAGAGAAAAATATACACTGCATGTACCCTCAACACCTTGTGTGATTATGATAAAATCATTTATCGTAAGGTAATTGCAAGCTTTTAGTGCTATTTCAATCTTAGAATACTTAATGTGGTAGTTTCTCACCTGTAGCACAGAAGACAAGGAATAATGGTACTTAATAAAAATACCTCAAGGCCATAACACCATTCCAATGACATGCTATATTCAGGTATTAGTAAATGTAAGATAGCTCCCAAAAGGGGACTGTGACTATGATGTGCTAGTGACATGTGTCACACTGGCTCAGCTGGCAGCCTGTCAGGATTTTGGCACCAGGGTTTGATCACCATATTCAGTTCTGTAGGTGAGATTTCTAATTATAATCTGTTTTGACAGGCAAATTGCCACTGGCAGTATTTACAAGCAATTTTCCTCTGACTCCAGAAATGCTATAATTTGGGCCAATTATTTTTAGGGAGGTGCATTTTTCAGTCTCCTGGTATATAATATAATATAATATATGCAATTATCCGAAGCTTGAGAAAGAATGCCTCTCTGCTCTCCATATTGCATTGCCGGTACCAAAACACCCCACAGGGTTGAAATGGTAAGAAACAAATGCAGTGTGGTCCGTTGGGTGTATAATAGAGAGAGTCAGCCTTGCAACTTAATTAATACTGAGGTAGACATAAGTACACAATTTAATTAAATCACAATTCTATGGAACACAGATTTCCTAATTATTTTTTGCCTTAATGAAAATATTGAGCCATATTGCTGCCAGTACAGGTGTGTTGTGTTCATTTATTTTGTACAGCTGAAATCTCAAGAACAGGAACATGGCTATTTACCAAAGTGAGAAGCCCAGATTTCTAACTCTAGGGCCTAGTCTTATTGAAGGCAGTGAGTGATTTCAATAAGAAACATAGCCAGTCAAACTAAAGGTCCACTTAGCCCAGTTCCCTATCTTCAGACAGTGGCCAATGATGTTATTTCAATGTTAGAATACTAAATAAGCATAGAAGAACTCAGTGTGTATATTCTAACCTAGGTTGGGTTTGATTTTCTGTGTCATCCTTTATTTTTATTTTAAATTTCCCAGTTTTTAATGTTCAAAATATACCACTAAAATAGAGATTAAATTGAAGCATGTGCCTGTAGGGTAGTGAATAGTTGCTTCTATAACCACATAGTTTAGGTCACAAACCAGGGTGACATTAAGCAGCACAAAATACATTTAATCAGGGAACTTTGGAGCCAGACAGCACTACAAGATCAATCTGAGCTCAGTTACTTCAGTAAAGAATCCCCTTTCTTGTTATTACAGATGAATATTGTCTCTTTGCTATCAGGGACTCTACAGTTACAACTTGCAAATTTGTAGTTTTTTTCCTAACCAGTTTTGCCCTCTTGCATTTAGAAAGTCTGGTGTTTTCTTCTTTGGTCCAAATCCTTTTGGCCAATGAAGTGTTCCAGAAGGTCCTGAGTGTAGCAGAAGTGATATGTTTCTGCGCTGTTGGATAAGCAGTGTTCAGGGATGTCCATAAAAGGTCCACACTGTTGTATATCAGAGCTGGGCAGCCGGAGAGTGGTAGCTGCTATGCAGGAACCCAGTTCTGAAGGTAGAGCCACCAGCAGCAGCAGCACCCATGGTGCATTTGGCCATGATGCATTTTTCATGGTCATGAGTTTGTTGGACCCTAATAATAGGGTTTGAAATTAGCATGAATATTTGTGTTTACTTCCTTTCTAGCATTATCTTTAAGCACAGTTTTGGGAATAAGATTTGTTAGTCCATATCTAGTGCACAACCAGAAGAGTGAGCACTGAAGGCCATCAGAAGTTTTTACTGCAGGACATGTAAATGTCCATCTTGTATTTATTTCTCAGCAAACAGTGCTGACTTTTTTTTTTTAACCAAAATAGCAATACACTTGCCATCAGATTGTCACTAGCTTGTCGCACACACCTTGTCATGTGGATATGTGCCTCTCTGGAAAGTCAGTGAGGAGATGCAGGAAATGACAACCTTCAGTCTACTCTTTGGGCTCATCTAGACTATGGGGAATGGTCAAAAGAAGATATGCAAATTCCATGGGAATTTGCATATAATCTTCCGATCGCACTTTCGAAAGTGAAAGTAGTTAAGACGTGGCTTTTTCGGTGAACCCCCCTCCCTTTGTCGAAAAAAGCCACTTTTCCTCAAAAAAGGAGGTTTATGCAGCTTTTCGACAAAGGGGGGGGGGCTTTGCCGAAAAAGCCGCGTCTTAACTACTTTCACTTTCGAAAGCTCTGCAGGAATTTGCATATCTTCTTTCAACCATTCCCCATAGTCTAGATGATCCTTTCTGTCTTCACCTGGCTATCCCCAGTGCTACAGGTGTGAATTACATCTCATTGGCAAGAGTCAGGCCTGGCTGAGGGCTAGCTGGTTGAGGCATATCCCAGGTAAAAATAAGGCAGTCCTTGGAAGGTGCTGCAATCACCAGAAGAAGACTATCAGACTCTTGAATTGTCAAAGTGTAGCTGATGTTATTACTCAGATCTGCAGTCAGGGACTTTAGTTTCTTGCCTCTCCAGGATCCTCAGCTCTCAGCTGTGTCCAAAATGCTTCTTTTAAATTTGTGCTTAGTTAATAGGGTTCAACGTGTTATCTTGGAAGTAGCCATTGCTTCGATTAGCCATGCTCCTGTCACTTGAGATTAAAATAAAGTTATGTGTTCTTCATGGGGCAGACCACTCAGAAAATGGAACAAATGAAAATGGTAGCTGCCTACTGAGTTCTTCAGACAGAGAGAACTTTACATTGGCATTAGGTCATCTTCATTAGCTTCCAATTAGGTGAATTTCTAGGTGAAATTTAAGATGTAGCTTTTTAGATAAAAACATCAATGTGATTTGGGAACTGGTCAGTTCACTCCCATGCAAAACCATGGCAGCTGTGAACAGTGAGAGATTTCAAGCTAACACCCATGCATTTTAAACTGGTGGTCATGTACACAGAATATTTCTCTGAAAGTCCTGTTCTGAAACTCACTTTGGTCTGGTAGAATGCAGATTTGTTGATCCCGAGGACAGATGACAAGGCTTATCTATTTTCTCAGGTCAAGGTCTTTCACATCCCAAGAAAAAGCACTGACTCTCAAACTACAGAGAGAGTCTGTCTCTTTCTCTGACCCAGTACATATTTAATTATTTATATAAAGTGGAACAGCTCCAACAGAAGAGACTGACTCACTCTATAGCACCAGTGGTTTGGGCCCTCCTGTGGGACACTCAGATTTACATGCCACTTCTGAATAAGACAGTCCAGAGAATTGAACCTTGGTCTCCTGCCGGAATGCCCTAAACATTCTCATACATCTTTTCGTTAAAAAAAGTGAAAGGTCTCTGTTTGGTTCCACATCGGAATGAAAATAAATTGTAAAATCTCAGTATTTTTCATGAAATGGGTATGCTTTCTGACTATCTCTACTCCAAAGTGACTTTGGTACTTTTGAAAATGTTTCTCTAAATTTGTACTTAGGCACCCATGTAAGTAACCTGATTCTGAAAAGTGACAAGCACCCAGCTGCTCCCATTAACTTCAAGAGGTGGCTAAAGTAAGTGTGCTGTGATTAGAAGTTCTTGCTCTAAACCGGATGCTTTGGAGCTCTCTGCCCATCCCCCTCAGCCTTCTGTCTGACTCTCTAGCACTTCTGGAAGCCATGCTAAAGTATCAGGTTCAGTACATATGGGGAAAACAACCTCATTTTAAGAGTCTTTTAAATATTCTCTGAACATTCTTTACCTCAGTTATTCTCCCAAAGAACTATGAGGCGCATCAACCTCCTCCCCTCCCCTTCAGCTTTACTAAAGAAAATAAGTTATTTTCTTTATGATCCTGTTTTAGCTCTTCCACGTCCTTCAGATGGTTCTCCATTGCTTTGAACCTATCATAACTGCTGACAGCTGTGCAGAGTGGGTCTATGATGTGGCCATTCTTTTTTTATAGTGCTTTAACAGCCACTGTGCCCTCACTTTGCACTTCTCTGGAGGACTTCACCAGGGTCAAAGCAATAGAGAATCAGGTTGACTATTTTATTTCTCTGTGTTCTTCCCCTTTGTGCTTTGGCATAACGGTTATTGCCAGTGAGATAATTGCAGTATCCACAGCACTGCCAGTCCTTTGATAACCCTGTTGGTGACTGACTGCTTTGGTACATAAAAGTTAACCCATTTCTAGATTACCAGATTATTCAGACTTTTTTAGGTCTTCCTGAATAACCAGTCAAGCAACACATCTCATATCAAATTGACATGAAAACTCAGTGAAAGGCAATATACTGCTGTTCCAATGTGTTAAAATGACTTTGTTCACTAACTAAAGTAACCATTCTGTGAAACTCTCATTTAGGTCCCTATAAAATAAAATCCCACCCAGGGTATAACACTGCGAAGATAAAAGCCACACCATGCCCATTAAGTTCAGTGGAAAACTCCTGAGTGTCATGCTCTCAACCCAGAGGGTTCTTCACCATTCAGCACCTTACCCAGGATTAAGAAAAATAAAGAACAGTCATGAACATGGTGGAAGTGTCACATACCATTCCCTGGAGTACTAAAATATTAACCATGCCTGACAAGGGGTATGTCTTGGTGTACTAATAATTTATTGTGTGGAGAGATGGTTGTGAGATATTGGTAATGAAAGGAAAAAGAGCACGCTATCAGAATCTGATTTAGCTCTTCGGTTTTCTAAGTTATTATCCTCTGCCTATTGAGTTTTAAATTCTTTTGTCTGTTTGCCATTCCATGAGATATTATCTTTACTTGTAGAAAAAGAAATTAATTGCTCCAGTAGCTTCTATAGCAGAAGGTAGAGGCAGTTTATTTAAATTTAATGAAGTTGTCATTCTGCTACGTCTTTGTTCAGCTACAGATGTAAAGGCAATTTGGCTTCCATCCAGGGAGATACTTTGTGATATGTAATCTTCCAACACTCCAAAAATCAAATTTTAGTTCAATTATCTCTTATTAGTAATTATTTAATGCAATTTCTCTACGGTCTTTATTATTTTTAACGATGGGGTCATTCTCAAACAATTTTGATGCGGGCACTGTGAAGACCAAGCTCCATTTTGGAGAGAGAGGAGTTAAAGACATGTGAGAAATGATCATGGCTTATCTGAAAAGCTCTCTCTAATTGCATGTTCTCCAGATAAATGAAAGTTCTAGGAAATTATGGTACAAAGAAAAATAAAGGTCATGCAACAAGTGAAACTGTCACATACCATTGCCTGCAGTACTAAAATATTAACCATGCCTGTCAGGGGCACTTCTGTTGTCTGCTAATAAATCATTGTGATGTGTGAATGTGGCGAAATATTGCTATAAAAGAAGAAAGATCCCAATTTTTTAAGCATAATGTTGCTCTTTCATAATAATTTTTCTATCCCTTTCCTATTTTCTAAGTTTTTCTATCCAGGACACTTTGTTATTATTACTTAGGAAGGAAATTAATTACTCTGATAGCTCCACCAATGGTAGAAGTTTATATATATATTTTACTGAATGAAATTGCAAATCTGTTGTGCCCTGGTTCAGTTAGAAATATTAATGACAATCTGGCTTCCATCACTGGCAATGTAAATGTCATTTAATGCACTGTTCTTCAAAGCACTGATATTGAATATCCTGAAGATCAACTCACCATATAGAATTCTTCCTTTACTAATTTGATTTTTTCCCCTTTTTCTTCTAAGATCTTTTCAGCATTAGGTCATTTCCTTCCTGAGCCAAAACTGATGATCATTAGACAGATATTATGGAGAAAAGACAGTTTTTATGAGAAAATAGATTGAGAGTAGGGGTGGTTGATAGACTAAGTTACATAATCACTATAATAAGCATCTCCTCAAAATCATTCTACATGTAGAGAAATAGTTTAGAAAAATGGTATTTTGGAGAAAAATGATATTTTGGACTGGAATTATTGGGGGATGTTCTGCTGGGAGACAGTAACTAGCTTGCGATTTTCTTAGGAGGTTTTTTTTATAGCACCCATTATTGACTGTAGGATCCAAGCAATAATGTCTTTTGCTTGTCTGTATGCAGTCTTCTCATAGCCATTTTTTCTTTCCATTTTGTCCCCATCTTTCCTGCAATGTGGCATCCAGAACTACTGTATGCAGAACACAATCCTACTGTTGTGGTCTAATCAATGTGGTGTAGACCGGAAGAATTACTTTGGATGTCTTGCTTACGACACTCCTGCTAATATAATACCAGAATGAGGTTTGCTTTTTTTTGCAATAGCGTTATACTGTTGACCATATTTAGCTTGTGATCCACTATGACTATAACATTCTATACCTTGGGGAGCACCCTGTAACCCCCATATTCCTCATCTGTATATAACTGAGATACCTCACAAGGCATGCTTTATATGCAGTATCAGAAAAGGTAATGATCGACTGAAAGTCACTGTTCTATCTAAATATATATATCTTTAGTTTATATAAGGTAATAAGATTGTGTTGTATGGTTGCCACTAAAACATGCTGTACATTGAGGAAACAGACAGACATTAGCATGCAGCGACAACAGTAAGGAAAGTAACCAACGCAGGGATGGGGTGTTAAGCAATGATCAATAGCCATTGTCCAGCTATGGAGTTATTATTCAATGACTCATCTGCATGAGATGACACCAGAGGAATTTCTCTCTTGCTTTGGGGACTTAGCAATGACCACTAGACATGCATGGACTTTTGCTCTCCAAGCACATGGGCCATTCTCCTATCCCTGTTTATGTTACAAGCAACAAGAACACTGAGACGATTGAAGACTCCAGCAGAGGAAACTGGCCCAGATTTAAGGCACAAACCTAAATATTAAAATTTGCAGCATTCCAGCTCTGGGAGTCAGGGATGGAACATGAATCAGGTGACTCGTGCACTCCAAAAGTGCTGAGAGGTAGGGGGGAGGCATAGGAAGTACAAGGCCCTAGTGTCCCAGTGCATGGAAGGACTGAAGGGAAGGGAGGACACCAGAGGATTCGCAGGCTGCAGGGGGAGCCCCTGTGAGCTGCATGTGTCCCACAATTCACAGGTTGCCCACCACTGGATTAATTATTTACTCCATTATCTTTCAGGGAAATAAAGTTAAGACAACTGGCCTATAATTCCCCAGATTGTCCTTATTTCCCTTTTTTATGGATGGGCACTATATTTGCCCTTTTCTAGTCATCTGGAATTTCTCCCATGCTCCATGGCTTTTCAGAGATAATCACTTAGGGCACATCTACACAGCAGTGTTATTTTGGAATAACTGATGTTATTCTGAAATAACATAGTGAGCGTCTATGCTACAAGCTGTTATTTTGAAATAGTGTCGAACTAGAGGACTTCTTACTCTGACTTTTGGGCAACAAAATGGCAAATGAAATTTAATGTGAATAAATGTAAAGTAATGCACATTGGAAAAAATAACCCCAACTATACATATAATATGATGGGGGCTAATTTAGCGACAACTAATCAGGAAAGTGATCTTGGAGTCCTCATGGATAGTTCTCTGAAGACGTCCACGCAGTGTGCAGCGGCAGTCAAAAAAGCAAACAGGATGTTAGGAATCATTAAAAAAGGGATAGAGAATAAGACGGAGATTATCTTATTGTCCTAATATAAATCCATGGTACACCCACATCTTGAATACTGCGTACAGATGTGGTCTCCTTATCTCAAGAAAGATATACTGGCATTAGAATAGATTCAGAGAAGGGCAACTAAAATGATTAGGGGTTTGGAACAGGTCCCATATGAGGAGAGATTAAAGAGACTGGGACTTTTCAGCCTGGAAAAGAGGAGACTAAGGGGGGATATGATAAAGGTATATAACTTCATGAGTGGTGTGAAGGAAGTGAATAAAGAAAAGCTATTTACTTGTTCTCATAATATAAGAACTAGGGGCCACCAAATGAAACTAATGGGCAGCAGGTTTAAAAGAAATAAAAGGAAGTTCTTCACACAGCGCATAGTCAATCTGTGGAACTCCTTGCCTGAGGAGGTTGTGAAGGCTAGGACTATAAAAGGGTTTAAGAGAGAACTAGATAAATTCATGGAGATTAAGTCCATTAATGGCTTTTAGCCAGTATGGGTAAGGAATGGTGTCTCTAGCCTCTGTTTGTCAGAGGGTGGAGATGGATGGCAGGAGAGAGATCTCTTGATCATTACCTATTCGATTCACTCCCTCTGGGACACCTGGCATTGGCCACTGTCGGCAGACAGGGTACTGGACTGGATGGACCTTTGGTCTGACCCAGTATGGCCATTCTTATGTTCTTATGACTTCTGTAGCCCTCTTTTCACGAGGTGTAAGGGAAGTCAAAGGAAGAGTGATCTTCCTTCGACTTCCTGATGTGTAGACAGTGCTAACAGCTGAATTAAGCTATTTTGACTTCAGCTACGCAATTGATGTAGCTGAAGTTACGTAAATTAATTCGACTTTTGCCCTGTTATGTAGGTGTACCCTAATGGATCAGATATCATGTCAGTCAGCTCCTTCAGTATTCTAGGATGTATTTCATTAGGTCCTGATGTCTTGAATACATCTAATTTGTTTAAATAATTTTTAACTAGTACTTTCTATATTTTAACCACTGATCCTACCTCATTTTCATTGACTTTCATTATGTTAGATGTCCAATGGCTCCTATTCTTTTTGGTGAAAACTGAAACAAAAAAATCAGTTAGCTCTTCTGCTGTTTTCACATTTTCTGATATTTCCCCTCTCCTTGTTGAGTAATGGGCCTGCTCTCTGTGCCACCACATTGATTAAAGATAGTGCCTACCTGTGCTAAAATCTTATCTTCATTTGATGTGTAGAGGTACCTTGCCTGTTGACCTACAGGGCATACAATACAATACAATACAATACAATACAATACAATGTTTCTTGTTCTAGGTTATTGGAGTGGGAGCAACTCAAGGAATAATGTGAGTAATGGTGACAGAATCTGGTCCTCCAACTTTATGGAGGTGAAATTATTTTCACACAGTGTTCATGTTATACTGCCCTCTCTCATTAATTTTAATTAGTGAGCCCCAAAGAACAGCTTCTTAATTGCCTCCTGAGTTACACTGTGAAAATTAATGGCTATTTTCACTAAAAGAGAAGAAATAGATAATCTTTAAAGAGGCACCACCAAGTATTCAGATTTTTTCTCTTTTTGTTAGACTGCTGTTTGTGATAACCAAAATGAATGCCATCATATTATTGATCTTCTTACCATGTTAATCCTTTTTCATTGAGTATATAGTATATTTCCCTTTTCTGTTCCCTTCAAATCCAACATGCTTCTGGCATGTCTGCTTTTTTCTCATGCTTTCATTGTTATCAGCGCTGTTCTGGAAACAGGGGATGTTAAATCATGTTCCTTCTTCAGGCTGATAAGCTGACTCCTCTGCACTGGAACCAAAATGCTTAAGGATCATAAATTATAGACATTTTCCATGTTTAATATGTGTATTTATTCACTGAAGGACATTCCCTGCTAGATCATGGTTGTGATATTGGTTAGTTTTCATTACTTTGCAGTGTCCTTTATCAGTGGAAAATATCTGAATAAAGAATTTCAAATCTGTGTTATAATCCCCACAGACATAGAATGTAGAATTAAAACGCTGCGAGATTTGATATCAGCACTGCCATGTAGCTCTGAAATAGGCAACTTTTTACCTACAATCTGAAGGATCCTAATATATATTTAGCAAACTGACATACACAATACGCTCAGGAGTTTCATTATCCACTACTGAAATACAGGAGGTCATGAAAACTGGTTTTTTTTTAAACAGAAAAGAGTGAAAGTAGGACCAGAAAATATAAGTGATCTTCAAGAGCTTTATCTTGCGATTTTGAGTCTTATATAATTGCTGTGTGGGGTTTCATGTGTTTGTTTTTTGTCAAGGGCCATAGTGAATATGTTGTCAAGAAGAGCTTGCAGTAATAAAGATAAACCAAAGCTGTATTTCGGCCAACTAGTTGTCAGACACTAGACTGGACTTATTCAGTCACCATAGTTATGCCCCTGCAGGCTAGACATGGTGGATCAGTGCCCTACACATTACCTCAGCATAGTCTGCAACCAAACAGTTATCTCATTTTGCAAGCAGATCCAGTCCCATCTCCTTAGCAAAAGTCCTCCTGGCAGTGGAACTAGTGATGATCTGCTGCACAAAGAAGTGCATTAATTTAATGGAGTTGTGTATGCTCTGTACAATTTCCCTTCGTGCCACAGGTCATGAAAGAAGCATTACATGTTGGGGAAAGGCAGAGGACTCACTTGTGCACAGTTGTCTATAGGAGACTATGGTTGTCCTATAGACAACCACCTAACTTCAGGATGTTTCTTACCAACAACCACAGGACATACCACACTAATACCAACCCTGGAACTTTCCCTTGCAACAAACCCCGGTGCCAGCTTTGTCCACATATTTACTCTGCTGACACCATCATTGGACCTAACCATTTCAGTTACAAGAACAAGAACACATATTCCTGCTCATCCAGAAATATAATTTATGCCATCATGTGCCAACAGTGTCCGTCTGCGATGTATATTGGACAAACTTCTCAGACACTTCACCAAAGAATCAATGCATACAAAACAGACATCAGACAGTTTCACAAAGAAAAAACAGTTTCTTGCCATTTCAACCAGACTGGGCATTGTCTCAACAACCTCACTACATGCATCCGGCTTCAAAGAGACTTTAACACCAAACTACAAAGGGAAGCCTCTGAACTGTCATTCATGCTTAAATTTGACACTTTACAAATGGGCCTTAACAAAGATGCTAATTATCTTACCCATTACAAAGATAGCTTCCCCAATTATCACCCCTAATATCATTATTTCATAGACACGAACCTTCCCCCCTCATCCCCCCTCTGTTCTAAAATCTGATTTGTCAATTTTATATGTGTTCACTTTTTTTTGATTGTATCCCTTTGATATATATGGTCATGCCAATTTTCTTCCACAATTTGATCTGAGGAAGTGGGTCTGGCCCACGAAAGCTCATCACCTAATAAACCATCTTGTTAGTCTTTAAAGTGCTGCATAGTCCTGTATTTTGTTTCAGCAAGACCAGACTAACATGGCTACATCTCTGTTACAAGCCTAGAATTGGCATTCATTATACACTCAAGGTTTTGTTGTTGTTTTGTTTTTTAAGGTAGGAAAAAGTCATCATGCTTTTACCCTGAATAAAGCAAAAAAGGAAGAAACCCTGTTTTAAAAATGTTATTTATAGTTCACCTTTGATTCAGGCTGTTGCAAAAAGTTACTAATGAGTGTATCCTATATATTCACATAGCTTTATATTTATTAGGGCTATCTGGCTAATTCACCAGACAAATTCATTTCTTTTACTATTGAAAGGATTTTCAAAAACCATTATTTTCTTGATTTTTTTATTTAAAATTATTCTATTTTTGTGTCTTGATTGTGTTCTGTTCTTGTAGTATTTGATGTGTCAGCTGGGTTGTTGGTTATAAATGATCGTATAAGTCACATGATTAGTCGGTTCTCTGATTGGATGCAGGTATAAAACCTTTGATCGAGAATATTCACGTGACTCTGAATAATCAGTTTTGCAAAAACTTGGGCGTGAGGCTTTGAAATGTTTTCCATTAGCTTTTGTACTCTACAACTTGATCCCATAAACATTTACATTAAGCTAATGCAGGGATGGGAGTCAACTTGCCAAAGTAAACTCATTTTAAAATGTGAACAAATATTTGCAAAAACATTTTTTCTGTATTCACTCAGGTCTAAATAATTATAGAGAAAACTGAGCAATTCTGAAGGCTGCCTCTGTGAAAAGAGACTTGCAATATGCCTTCATTATTTCTGCTTTGCCAGAACTATCTGTCTTTTCTGTCTCAGTGAAATAAAGTGCTCACATCTGTATGTGCCTCATTGAGGGAAAATAAAATAAACCTTCCTTTACTATAATCACCTTCCAACAAGTCCTAAGGGATGACATGCCACATATTTCTCACAGGAGAGGAAGGAGAATTGTTAATATTGAGTCCCTGTCAGAGGTGGCCAATGTCAGTGTCAGGACCACTACTTCATTGTCACTCGCCAGAAGATGATTTGAAATGGGGCAGTGACATGAAGATGTCTTTTCTCATTTTGAGCAGTGGTCTGAGGGTCATTCAGAAAGAATCAAGAGTGACCTATTTAATGATTTTCTGCAGTAGATTTCACCAAACTGAGTACTGATAGTTTTATTTGTTTCTTTGTCAGCACTCATGTTTTTAGTCTGAACAGAATTTGTACAAAGGATGTGTTACAGTGAGTCAGTTGCCGAAAAACTGAGAAATGGAGAAGAATTAAACCAGAGTGGTGATCAAGTACCTCCATAAGAAAGGCCTGACCCCCCCCTCCTCCCAGAAGAAATCCAGGAGGACATGATGGTAACACTAGGGATGATGTCCTTTCTTAAGCCACAATAAAAAAGTGGGCTGCTAAATTTAAACTGAATCAGCACTGAGGATGAGCCACTAGAAAAAGTCTTGATGCAATCCACAAGATTGTGATGAATGACTGAAGATCAATAGTGAGACACGTACAGATGTGAGATTTGGTGCCCTCAAACTTCCACATGTTCCCCACATCGAAAGGAGACCTTTATGGAAAGAATTTCAGTGATACTCATGAGGTGAGAAGTTTCTGCACATGCAAAACAAGGGCTCCATAAAACCGGCACAGCCAAGTTGCAGTTGTGCTGGATCAAGTGCATTGATGTCAACGGAAGCTATATCACAAAAATAAATACTTGAGAGCAAAAGATATTTTTTTCTTTTATCAGCTAGAAACTTTCTGAATATCCACATACTGTGGACACTCTTTTCCTTTTGTTTGTTGTTTCTATATGTTATTTTTGTTGTTGTTCATGGAGAGGGAAGTGTCAGAGAAATTCCAGATAGATAAAGAGCACTAGGTATGTCATTTGCACAGATGCTGTAAACACACTTAGAAACAATTGCTTTGCTGAACCTCATCTCTGACATCCCATCACTGCTGTGCATGGACAATACCTTACAGAGAATGTTTTCACAGTGGAACAACAAAGTGTATCGTGTTTCCCTTTCTGGGAGTCTGGCAATAAATTGTTGTGAAATCTTTATTCTTACTGGTTATTGTGATTAAAAACCACTTGAACACTACAAGGTATGCCTGGGGTGTGCAAGAAGGGCAGAGGATACAAGGAACCATCTCTCACTTATGCTGCTTTGTGGATGCTGGTCAGAACTTGTTCTTTGTGTTCCCTGAGTGCAAAAAGTCCACCAGGGTGTTGGCAGCAGTGACACCGGCTTCCATAAGATGACTTCGAATAGCAGAGACAGGTGAGTCAGAGCTGTCTCATCCAGTTCTGTCTGGCCCAGGCCCTTTACTGTGAGAGGCCCTGTGGTGATCACCTCAGTCGTCCTACGGAAAGGACCATGAGGCTCAGGGTGGGTTGGGGGATTACCTGGGGGCTCGGCACAGAGTGGCAGCAGAGGTCGGCCCCCACTGTAGTCATTACAGCAGCGGGAGCTGGAGCAACCCAGTAGCCTGTTCTACTCTGGCATCTATCTCCCAGCCTGCCGTGCTCCACTTCACTGCGATGGTGGGAAGCAGAGCTCCCCAGCCCCAGGATGCTCCACAGTGAGTGTGGGGAGGGGCTGACTCCTCCTGCTGCCCTGCGCCAGGCCCCCTGATAATCCCCTGGCTTGCATCTCTCAGGGGAGAGGGCTTCAGGTAGGAGAAGCAATGCGTGCGGGATGTGGCAGAGCATGGACAGGAAGGGGTGGATTGGTGCAGGGCTTGGGGAAAGGGTGGGTGTGAGGGTTGTTCAGGGCCACACACCTGGGGCACTGTGAGGGGGTTGCCCTTTATGGACATCCCCGAGGAGAGGTCATCTGGGCAGCTGGGAAGATGCACTGTATCCTTGCAAATAATTAAATAGTGGCTGTGCTCTCTGGAGCTCTGCCAGACACTGTGGCTGTGTCAGGGACAAGGCTGCTATGAACTCCCACTGGGGCAATACCCCTTTTACTCACAACTAGATAACTAAAAAAAGAAGCCGGAGCCTGGGGAGCATGAGGAGCTGGTGTTGCCACATGAAATGACATAAGGCTCTAGCACATTTAAAATAAAACAGGCTTCAATTGCATACCTGCAAGAAATGTTTTTGACAGAATGGGAGCAACTGAAATTAAAAAAAAAGATTGGTAGAAGAGTTTCAATTTTTATCTTGTAATGGGGAGGAGGGGTACTAGTAGAAGTGATCTATATTTAGAACCGAGTATGTCTGTTGATTTTATACATTATCTAGCTATATTTAGAGATATAAACTGTGCAACTCCCAGACTCATGTTCTAATCCTGTATGTCCCATGTACATAGAGGGTGGAATCCACGTGAGTTAACTTCCCTTGATCATATTTGCAAGTATACTAGGGCTATTGGCAATTTTCTGGAGGGACATCTGAATAAAAGTGACTGACCAAGAAAGTTAATTCCATATATGTCTGGCCTTTTGATTGCTATGGGTCCAGCCATGCTGATTTGCAGAGGTTATGAGTTTAAATGAATAACTTTGGCACTTTTCCAGATTGCAGACAATTGGCTACATATGTTTTGCATCTGTATCAGAGGCAGTGATCCTTTTTTGAATGTGCTGAGAGATCTATTAAGTATATTGGTTTAAAGTATGATGACCACAAAGAACTCCTGACAATTTTATTACCAGAAATAATTGGAAAGAATTAAACTTATTTAGTGGCCTATTTGAAATTGAACTAGGAGAGCAAGGGAGTAGCCATTGCCATGTTATCATTGATATTGTCATACACTGGGAAGTAGCTATGGTACCATTTCCCATCCCTTACCCCCATGCTTGTGCTGAACACTCTTAACGGATGGAGAAGACATCATAGAACTTGATGTTGCCTCTAGCACAGGGGTGGGCAATAATTTTTATAGGGGGGCCACTTCACAAACTATGGCTCATGTTGCAGGCAAGGGACAGAAGGGACAGTTCCTTCCAAGCATTACATGCCTCTGGCAGGTGGAGGAGATTTTGCGTGCTTCCCCCATCCCCAGACCAATCAGGACCTGGGGACTAAGATTGCCAGATGGTTTAACCAAAAATACCAAACACCGCCCCAAAAAAAAACCCACCAGGGAAAAATTATGTTGAGGAAAAAAAAGGGGGAGACCAAAGTTGTTGAGCAAAAATAAATAAATAAATAAATAAAACCAGCATGGCCCCTTTTAAAAAATGCCTTTGAGGCTTTTTGGCACTAACAGGCCACCATCTTGTCTTCCTACTTTGGGCCAGACAGCTCCCCTGCAGAACCAGGTAAGCACCCAGTATTTTCAGCTCCTGGATGGGAAAAAAAATCAGAAAATACTGGACATTTTAGGTGTCTGGTATTTTCTGAATTTTTTTACCGGACAGGAGGTGAAAATACTGGACTGTCTGGGTCAATACCGGACACCTGGCAACCCTACTAGGGACAGGGGAGTGCATGAAGTCATTCGCTGTTCAAAACTGCTGGTGGCTCCCTGTAGGTGCTGTGCAACTCTGGGGGGGGGGGGAGGGAGAGATGCCAGCTGCTTTGCAATAGTGAATGACTTTTCACATTCCCCAGTCCTGAGGTCTTGGTTGGCCTGGGGATGGGGAAGCAGCAGAGTGGGCCATGGGCTGGATCAAATGGCTTGGCAAGCCAGGCTATATCTTGCCCACCCTTGCTCTCACAGCTAGTTCCCTTGGTTTTTTTTTCCCTGGCTATATTCCTGTATATTTGGGAGATAGATAGAAAACATGCCTGTATAACAGCTATTTACTGGCCCTTCCATGTTCCCTCTTGTGGATCCCAGATATGCAATTCCAACTGTTCAAAAATCGTGAGTCAGAGCACCCCTCCACTCCCCAAAAAAGCATGTGACTGTCTTAAAAATCATGAGATTAAAAAAATCATAATGCTTTTCACCTGTCTTGCCCCTAAAAATGAAATAAAATTAAAAGACACCCATCTGTAATGTAGGTGTGTGATTATATCAGATTAAAATACAACCTTAACCCCCCACCACATACACACACATCTCCCTGTTTGCCACTTCGTGAGGAATCTACTTACACTGGGGTGCTCCTGAAAATGGTAAATTGCAGGATTGGAATCCAAGTTTACCAGATTATATTCATATGTGTCATTTTAAAGCACACCGTGGTGCAAGAGCAAAGTTTGAAGCAAATAAGCAGCTTTCCTCGTGTAAAGATTCTTATCTTGTTGTTCAGTAGTGGTTGCTTCTCTTCAGCCTTTTGATACCTCTCCAGGTATCCTTTTTTTCCCCCAATTTTAATTGCTAGTGGTTTGCTTAGCTGTTTCACTTAGTAGTCTAGGATGCATGCAGGGGCTGTGCCAAAGCCCACTGAAGTCAATGAGAGTCTTTTGGACTGCATAAGTACTATGAAAATGAAAAATGGTATAAAGAAAGCTCAGTTCATGGAAAAATCCTTGGTGATCCATGATTACCTAATAAATGTCATTTGAATGCCATCACAGTAGTGAATGTTCAGAGCATAAAACAAAGAAAGGCAGATTGGATAATCTGGGTTTATGGGCTGCAATATTCTATCAATTAAAATTAAAATGTAGATCCACCCTCCCAAAATTAATCAGCACTTTGATTGATGAGGAGAACTTGGTGGATCATATTTTCATTAGAAAATGTGATTGTTTTCATTTCAGGTCTAAACTGAAGTCATTTGGAGGGAAAATGTGGATACTGCTTTATTTATTGATTTAGACCCCGATTCAGCAGAGCACTTCAGCACATGCTTAACTAATTTAAGCACACTCTTAAATCCATTCCATGTCATCAAATAACTTAATTACCTGCACAACTCAATGAACTTTCAATAGATGCTAAAAATTAAGCACATAATTAGCTACTCTGATGCATATGGGCAGACTTCAGCATACACTTCAGAGCTTTACTGAACTGTGGCCTTAAAGCTGATGTCTCTGGTATGGGTTTCTCACACCAGATTTCTCTCCCTCCTCCCCCGCCCCCACCCAAGGAGATACTAATGAATTGTCCATTATGAATAATGAACAATTACAATGGTAGGTAGATAGCTTCATTCTTTTACAGTTAGATAAGAATGACTGTGTAGGCTGGTATAAATATAACCGGCAGATAGGTGAATTAATAGACTGATATAAGGAATTTGTCTTTGTTTTTTTCCCTCTACCCAGGCATTCAAAAGAGTGTGTTTGATAGCTTCTCATTCCTGTTATCTTCTTCCTATTCCTATTGGGAGTGTTTGACACAGGCTCTTCCTTCCCAATGAATAGCAATTTAAAAGTTACATTTTCTTTCTGGCTTTCTAGTCTACATTTTTGTAACATATCAGAAAACAAGAACATTATTTCATATTTGCCTAGTACAAATCGAAAAAATATCTGCAAAGTCTCAAATACCAACTTTATCTCCATGAAAACATTTATTTCCCACCAATACATGTTTACCCTGCCAGACTGGTGTAATCAAGCTTAAATAAATAGGAATGACTTTTTGTTAGTAGTGCAACTATTAGGGATTTTTCTGACTTTTGACTCTTTACTTAATAGTAATTAAAGACCATTCTTCTGTACTGCAGTAGTAGCTTAAATCAGTAAGGGTATGTATGTCTACACTAGCCCCCTAGTTCGATCTAGGGAGGCTAATGAGGGCAACCGAAATTGCAAATGAAGCACGGGATTTAAATATCCCGTGCTTCATTAGCATGTTCCCAGCCGGTCGCCATTTTAGAAATTGACTAGCCCGAAGTAACTGCCTGCGTCTACACGCGGCAGTGAAATGGGATTCCAAATTAAAGCCCTAAATCAAATTAGCTGTTACTCCTCCTGCAATGAGGTTTACCAGCTAATTCAATTTAGGGCTTTAATTCGGAATCCCATTTCACTGCCACGTGTAGACGCAGGCAGTTGCTTCGGGCTAGTCAATTTCTAAAATGGCGACCAGCCAGGAACATGCTAATGAAGTATGGGATATTTAAATCCCGCGCTTCATTTGCAATTTTGGTCGCTCTCATTAGCCTCCCTATATCAAACTAGGGGGCTAGTGTAGACATACCCTAAGACAGTAGGTGCATGATTTTGATTAGTGCAAAAAGGAGCAAAACTGTACCCTACATTTAGGAGAAAAAAAACCCTCAACAGATTGCCAGAAATTTCATACATATGATATAGTAAGAACATTTTAAACTTAGTTATTCACAAGTAATGAACAATATATTACATTATGGTCAATTGCATTTTGGAGGCTATTTCAGCTTAATATACAGCATCTTGGAAGTGGACCTAGCACATTCATAATACACAGAGAATTTAGAAGAACAGATGTTTGATGTGACAGCACTATTAATTCCTATGGCAACTGCTCTCCTTTCAGCCACAAAAGCTGAAGAGAAACGTCAGTACCATGGACAAAGCTATTCTAGCAAATTACTGATCTCTGCCTACACAAGAAGGGTTTATTAATCTTGATGGGTTGCCATGCACAAACTATAAGATATGATCAATGCCTGGCAATGAATGGATAATGTTCAGAGAAACAGAATGAAAAAAATGTAGATTTATATTTTAGTTCCAGCTGAGAAATACTGTTGTTTTCAATATGTTTTAAAACTGGATGGAACCCTTATCATTGTGATTATTATGATTGCGTTTTGATTTACAGAATCAGCTAAAAGAGACCAAGAACAACTTTTCAGAAGGGATGAAGGCAATTTCCCTGCCTCAGTTCCACTAAGGCATAATTTTGTTTTGTAAAAACATTTTATAGCATTCAAAACAAGACATGAGGTGAGAAGTGTTGAAGTCTAAGGGTTCAATTTTTGCCTGGCTTTAATGTGGATGTGAATGAAGCTGAGGTGAGGAGAATACAAAAACACCTTTCCCTTCATCTACATCTCAGGAAAGGGTGAGGGTCTCCTTTCCTTGAGGGGATCATAGGGGCTGTACTCCCCTGAGGACTCACAATGCCACCAGTGGGTCAGAGAAGAGGAAACAGGCCCATGGGCCCATTCTTCCTCAGTTCTGATCTGTAGAACTAGCCCAATGCATGTGGAGCAGCAGTGGGAATTCTCAGTGCTCTGAGGAGCTCAATCAGCAATCCTTCCTCCCCATGCTCCTCATTAAGCGATGTGGCTCAGCACCACCCCCTCATGCTGGGGTGTTCCTTTCAATAGTTAGCTAGCTAGTGACCTTGCAGTGCTTTGAATATTAGATAAAAAGAGACACAGAGTTATGCCAGATTACACCATCTGAAGAGCTGGCCCACAAAGTATGCTATATACTACTTTAAAATACCCTGGTGCTTCTTTAAAGATAGATAGTCACCATAGTTGTATAATAATTTGGATGTAATGAACTTTACAACAGGGCACATTTCTCTTTATATAAAAAAGTGAACAAAAATACACATCTTCTTGGAATACTTTATTCTTACTGATACTTTTCAAAAACAAAAACAAAACCTTTGAGTATGAAGCAGGCCAGTAGCTCTATTAAACTTATTGTATAAGCAGGACTTACATGTGGGCATATGGACAATCCATAGACTATTTTGAAGAGAAAAGAAGCATTACCAGGGTTAAATCAAATAAAGCTGCGGGGTACTAGGCCCACCACCAACTCCAAGTGTAGAGCCTGCTAAAAAAAATGGCTATGCTAGACTTCAGTTTCTGAAGCTCAGGCAGCAGTTCTATGAAATATCTGATGGTTACAAGCGCATTCTGTATATGTGCACTGCATATATATGCAATGATCCTCTTTGAGATATATGGTATGTCTCCATTGACTTCAAGTAGAAATTCTAGTGCGACATCATTTTATGCCAGCTGCAGATCTCAGCATTGTACACTATATAGCTTTGAAAAGCTGGAACGTGTTTTAAATATTGGAATAATATTAATAGTCTGAGTCCATAGTGGAAAAAATGTTGTATTCACACTGCCTGTGGATGATTCATGAATCTATGAAAGAATGATTTATTGTGCTCTTTAAGGATGAAAATCAAGAGAACTAGAAAACTGCAGTCTACACACACACAAAGTTTAGTACTGGAGTGTTTATGTTTCTCTCCAGCTGTGTGTTTTTGACAGGGCCTTTATTTAAATGTGCAACTGGGCCAATATTGGGGCTTTTCCTCCCTCTCCAGAGCCATAAATCTAAATATGCACTTTAGGTAATTTAGCCAATCCCTGGGCAGAAGTTTCTATGTGTGAAATCAGTTCTAAAGTGATGGAGACAGGAAACCTGGCCTGGGCTCAAAAACAGTTTGGAAATAATAATAGGAATAGTGTGTTAGTGATACACAGATGATAATAATGGAGAAGTCAGGAGAATGCGGTGAGAACAAGGAAGGGTTAAAAATAGTAGTTTTCATAAAATAATAGAAGAACCCTCAAGAGGTCATTAAGTTCAAGACCAAGCACCATCTAGACCAGTGGTCCCCAGCCTTTCGGGGCTGCCGGGCACCTGGGGGCCGGGCCACGCATGCAATATGTGCCTGGGGGCGGCACCACGAATGCACCGCATGCCCGGGGGCGGGGCGGGGGCCACGCCTGCACGGGCTGCCCGGGGTGCAAGAATGGCTCGGGCCGGCCCTGGTGGGCTCAGGCCGGCCCTACTAGGCGGGCACGCATAAATGCCCCGGCAGGGGCCATGGCACCCGCGGGCACCGTGTTGGGGACCACTGATCTAGACCATCCCTGACAAGTGTTTGTCTATCCTGCTCTTAAAAATCTCCAATGATGGAGATTGCACAACCTCCCTAGGCAATTTATTCCAGTGCTTATCTACTCTGACAGTTAGGAAGTTTCCAACCTAAACCTCTCTTGCTGTAATTTAAGCCTATTGCTTCTTGTCCTATGTGACAAGGGCCCCTCTTATTCCAGCCATCACTGGGACTAGCATGTTGCTCCCAACCCCAAAGTTTGGGGTTTGCAGCAGCAGGTCTCTGTGGTAGGGAGCCTAGCCATGCCTCCTCAGACTCCCTACCTGGCTGTTTATGTTCTAGTGCTGGTATGAATATCTCTCTTCCCCCCACCCAAGCTTCCAACTGCTGAGGCTTTTAAAGGCCTTCAGCCAGCCAGCAGAGGAGTCAGCTGGCCCCAATCTGCCCAGCCAGCTCCCTCCCAGCTGCATCTAATTGTCCTGCAGCCCTCTGCTTCTAATTACAGGTTTTTACCCTTTTTGAGCTGCCTTTTTCTCCCTCTGGAGTAGCTCTCTGGCCTGACCCTGCCACACCTACCATCAGAGGTCAAGGAGAATATCACCATCCCCTTCCTTGTAACCAATTTTCAGGTACTTGAAAGCTGTTACATCCCCTCTCGATCTTTTCTTTTCCAGACTAAAGTCCAGTTGTTTCAATCTACTTCACAGGTCATGTTTTTTAGACCTTTCATCATTTTTGTTGCTCTTCTCTAGGCCTTCTCCAATTTCTCCACATCTTTCCTGAAATGTGGTGCCCAGATCTAGACACACTACTCCATTTGAGACCTAATAAATGCAGAGTAGAGTGGAATTATTTCTCATGTCTTGCTGTTAACACTCATGTTAATACATCCCAGAATGATGTTTGCTTTTATGCAATAGTGTTACACTATTGACTCATATTTAGTGTGAGGTCCAGTGTGACCCTTGGATTCTTTTCTGTAGTACTCCTTCCTAGAGACTCACTTTCCATTTTGTATGTGTGAAACTGATTGTTCCTTCCTAAATAGAATTCTTTGCAATTGAAATTATTGAATTTCATCCTATTTACTTCAGACCATTTCTCCAGTTTGTCTAGATCATTCTGAATTATAACCCTATCCTCCAAAGCGCTTACAACCCCTCTTAGCTTGGTATCATCCACATACTTGATAAGCATACTCTCTATGCCATTATCTAAAGTGTTGATGAAGATATGGAACAGAACTGGTGCCCAAACTGATTCCTGTGGCACCCCACTTGTTATTCCCTTCCAGCATGACTGTGAATCATTGATGCCTACTCTGTAAGAATGGTTATCCAACTAGTTATGCACCCACCTTATATTAGCCCTGGCTAGGTTGTATTTCCCTAGTTTATTTATAAGGCCACATATCAAAGGCTTTACTAACGTCTAGGTATACCACGTTTACCCATTTCCCAATACATTCCAAGAATTTACTGATAATCTGTGCCCTTCTATGTTACTTTACCAACAGATGTCTGGATAGTTGAAATCTCTGACTAAAGTGGATGTTTAGTAGTATTTTATATCCTAAAGCATAAGCTACTGTATGTATGGATTATAATGGATAACCACATATAATATCAAAATTGCAAGAACAATTGCAACCACTAGAGAAAAGGACAGAACCTATGCACTGAATTTCTGGTTATTCCGTATTGTTAGTAAAAAAACTCCAGTCAGGAAGTTTTAAATGAAACTTCTGTTTTCAACATGACCAATTCACAAAGTGATAGTGGGAAATTTCTCATAGTTTACAAACACGAGACTTGCCTTCCCATGATATATTATGAAAAGCACTGAGTACTGAGGTGGCAGATTTAAGCCATCCTAATGTTACCAAAATCTGACAGGAAAAGGGGTATTGCTTACCTGTACTGAAAAGATGACTAAACAGGCTTTGTGCTCTATGATACTGGCCTTATTAAACTGTAATGGTATTTAATGCCTGAGAGTACACATGTACACATATACACCCCTTTAGGCAGAGGAGCACTGTAAATGTAGGATTTTGTTAAACTTAGTGTGTAGAATAATACAAGTGAGGATAAGGGCCAACCTTTAAGAGTCTACAACCAGGCCCACTAATGGAGTGGGGAGTGCAAAGGGAGCAGTTGCCCTAGAGCCCAGTGATTCAAAACAGTCTGGGCCTCCATCCACCACTTCTCCTGTGGTCGCACTAGTGGACAGAGCCACAGGCCCTAAGTTTAAATCACTGCTGGAGTACCACACACTCTGGGTGGCTTTTAGATGGCCTGGAGGCTAGGGGAAGCCAATGTAGAGCATTCTGGGAGGCACTGAGGGCCAGGTGTCCTCAGCTCCACCACATCTGCCCAAGCCCCACCCCCACTTCCAGGAGTGGAGAGCCCCCCCCCTCATCTTGCCCAGAGGCCCAGTAAGTCTGTCAGCTCACCCTCCCCCCCATTCACAAAAAGTTTCATATCACTGTAGCCATTGTAATGAAGAAAGTCTCATTTTTTACCTAATTTCACCAGAAAAACCCTCCGTTTTGTTTCCTCATGATTTTGCACCCCTATTATGCCTGAATTTACATTATTTGCTACTTTAATGAAATGGTTGTTTTTACATATGAGGACTTATGAAAACAAAATGGTGCCATGCTTTTGGTGTGAAAAATATCTTCGCTCAGTAACGGGGAAAATTTACCTTCAATTTGGTCCATTTTTGTTATAAAAATTCCAAGACTTTTGAAAAATTTCTAGAGAAAAAGGAGTGTTTTCAAATTCAGCACAGGAAATGGCACTATGATTTTCAATCAGTTTTGCATTCTACTCTGAATATTTCATGCACCTTCATCATTAAACAAAAAATGTGAAAATATATGATGAAAAAAAAGGAGCTGTTCTTCATCTAATAAACTCAACTTCAGGTCTCATTTAATGTAAGGAATCCTAAGGAAGGCAGCCCAGTTTTTCTGTAAAGTATTCTTAAACTACGCTCCACATTCTTGCTAATGACAGCCCAGGACAAAGTACCTAGAGAGTGAGAGTTATTCAGAGGGCTCAGAACTCATTAGTTAACCTCTTTCACGGAGAATTCAGTCACCTTGGCCTCTCCCCATTCTGATCCATAACCATGGATTATGGTCCAAAGAGACCTGAAGTCAATAGAAAAACTATTGAATTTAGTGGGCTTCGGATCAGGCCCTAGTGCAAGATTTTATAAATAGCCTCCTGAAGTAGTTTCAGGTTTTCCTTGCTGTTATTGTTTTCTGACAGCCCAGTACAACGGATCTTTCTGGCTATTAATTACTCCTGAAATATTCTTTACTGCGTACTCATTTGTCTTCATATCAACTATATGCAAATTATGGCATGGAAACTAATTCTGCATCTAATTAGTGTCCTTAGCCCTTGCACAGAGATGTGTGCTCCTTTAAACCTTTCTTCATAAGGCAGCATGTTCCAAAATAGCATTGCTGCCTACAGTGAAGGGCTCAATCCTGGAAGGGGCTGAGCCCTTCCTATGAGCTCCCAACTGCCCTCTTCTCCTATTGCATTCAACTGAGACTCAGGTGTGTGTTGATCATTCTATGGAAAGTAAATAATATACTTCACATAACATTGCTCAGCACGCGTTTGTGTTTGAGTTATTCCTCAGTCTGGATGAATGAAGACAAGTAAAACTATCCTATACGACACCTTTCATATCTGTGTGTCTTATGTGTGTAATATAAGATAAATTTACACACACACCAGACTCATAAAAATTCAGTGTAGCTATGCATCTGGATCTAAATTATATTCATAGTTTTGGTTCCAGGTATTAAAAGCCCATGTCTGTTTCTTGGTGAGATAAAATGAGCTATTCAGTAATGAAATGGCTCTTGGAGTAATATGCTCATCTTTATCAGCTGCTTACAGTAGTAACATTATTGTTCTTTTCATGAAAAGCCAATATGAGCACATTCAAAAGCAGGCTTCCTATGTACCAAGACACAATAAATCTGCACCCAAGTGCTCCTGAATGCTAGAGTTGCTTGGAAACAAATGGACAGGATTCATTGTTTGTGCATGCAGTAATTTACACACACACACAAGAAAAGGCTCTGTAAAAGAACTTTAGCCAGGTTTGAAGCAGAAACTACTATCGAACTATTCATGTTCAGGAAGTAATAATATGTTATCTCTATTTCTTGGGTGCTTTACAATCCATTTATTTTAAATATCTGCTTGTTCCCATCAGTCTCACAAGGAACTTTTGTCTCTCTCAAATTATATTGTTTGCTGTTTGCAGCAAATAGTCTTTTTTTTCCCCTCCTTTACATGCCAAAGTCTTTCATTTGCAAGCCCTCTGTTTCAATCTTCAGTCAGAGCTACATAAGGAAATTTAAATAATAAAAGTGATTCAACAACTTTAATTGGGTTTCATATGACAAGAAACTAGTTTTAGAGTTTTGCTTCTTTTGTTCCTCAGCTTGACCTGCTCTCTGCTAGCAAAGCTGAAATATTTCTGCTTTATATAAAATTGGCTAGTCTAAAGTCAGACTGTTTTGCCATGGTTTGTTGTGCTACGAAGGTAGCACAATAAAACTAAACATTTATCTAATATTGCTTTCAACAATAACAAGAGTTCTCAAACTGGGCATTGGCACCTCTCAGGGGCCATGACATAAGCTACTAATCTCCACCACAAATCCTGCTCTGCCTCAAGCATTTATAATGGTTTAAAATATATTAAAATTGCTTTTAATTTATAAGGGGGGGTTGTACTCAAAGACTTGCTATGTGAAAAAGTACGAAAGTTTGAGAGCCCTTGCTATTGTAGTAGATGCAATAGTATGTGAGCATCTACAACCTTCAGTAGATGTATCCCAGAACCATCAGAAGGAGTCATGTGTCTATACAGTAAAGTGAAAGATGGATTATACAAGTCACAGGTACAGCTATTTTCTCTGTTCATTATTGTCCATTGTAAGTCACTAGAGCTGCATCACACAATACAGCTACCTTTAGGCTATGGGGAATCTACAAAACCCACAACCATAAAAGGAGTTAATATTACACATCTCAAGTATATTCAAAACCCATCATTCCCCCAAACTGAAAGACTATTTTGGCTAACAGATTTCATGCTGTCAGGTCCTAGTGTATGTTTGGTCTAGCAGTTAATAAATGTCAGTAAAATAATCTTGAAATATCTAGTTACTATTTGTCTTTATTGGGTACAAGGTCTCAGTTAGAACTGGAGCCCCATTGAGCTAGATACTTTGCAAATACATTGCAATACTTGGCCCATGCCTCAAAAAGTTTACAGTCTAAGACTCACTTTCCAGAAATTCTCCTGTACCATTTATAACAGCTCAAGACTTCCTGAATGGGCCTTGTAAAGTAATCTCCGCTTTTCTTCCACTCCCACTACTCTCCCCAACCAGGAATTCCCTGTCCTCTTAACAGTATCCCTTTTTAAGTGCATTGCTAGAATGGGTGTGTTTGGGGAAAAAAAACACACTTTGAGAAGGTGATGTGGGTATCTCTCAAAAAGAATATTGCGGGACTGTTAAGTAGGTGTCGGAGGTAATGTCTTTTATTGGATCAACTTCTGCTGGTGAGAGAGACAAGCCTTCAAGCCACACAGAGCTCTGCTTTTCTTCAGGTCTGGGAAAGGAAAAGATAAGAGCTGTGTGGTGTTCAACAGCTTGTCTTTCTCACCAGACACTTCTCCCTCCAATATCCTGGTGTACAGTACCTCAGAGCAACACCCTGTAACCTACAAGTACACTACATGTATATGGCTATTATTTTTTATACAAAAAATGTCTTGTAAGGTATCCTATGAAAATTCAATATTTGCTAAACCATATTGTTCTATGTCAATATGTATGAGATCATTGTACATAGAATTATGAGGTTTTGCTATATGGATGTTATTGAAATATGTTCTGAGTCTGGGAGACGCCCACAGCTAGCTCTCCAGTGGCAACAAAAGGATGTGATCCACACTCAGGCAGGTGTTAAACAACCATCACCAGTCATTGACCAGATGGGGAATTGTAAACAAGAGATTCGGAATCCAATAAGAGAGAGCTCTGAGTTCCACACAATGGCAATTTCTTAACTCCGTGGCTTAGTAAGGCCTCCAGACATGAAATACTTGGCTGCAAGTTTGAGCCAGTGTTTCTCCAAGCATATGAACTGAGGGATAAAATGGAGAGAAAGAGAGTTCACTCCTCTTTCCTCCTCCATCTCCTCTGAAGGCAACAGGAACAGTTGGCAGACAAAGACTATGAACTTGAGATGGGACCCATACTGAGCAGAGAATTCAGCCTGTGTATTAAGAACTGTAAACTGCTTACACTGCCTAGTGGGATAAGAAAAACTGTTTGATTCAACTCATGCTCAGTCTGATACATTTCAGAATTTAGGATGCATCTTTACTTTTTAGTTATGTATCCATTCTTGCTCTTTATGCATACCACTTATAATCTCTTAAAATTGATCTTTCTGTTGTTTCTGTTATTAAGCATTAAATATATTTTATGCTTAATCTTAAGCGGTGAGTTTGTCCTAAATGCTTTTGCTCTGTTTATAAAGGCATGTCCTTTGATGAAGTGGTGACCTAAGTAATAGGACATAAGAACATAGAACATAAGAATGGCCGTACTGGGTCAGAACAAAGGTCCATCTAGCCCACTAGCCTGTCTGCCGACAGTGGCCAGCACCAGGTGCCCCAGAGAGGGTGGACTGAAGACAATGATCAAGCGATTTGTCTCCTGCCATCCTTCTCCAGCCTCTGACAAACAGAGGCCAGGGACACCATTTCTATCCCCTGGCTAATAGCCTTTTATGGACCTAACCTCCATGAAATTATCTAGCTTCTCTTTAAACTCTGTTATAGTCCTTGCCAGAGGAGGCTGTGAAAGCTAGGAGTGCAACAGGTTGACTACACGCTGTGTGAAGAAGAACTTTCTTTTATTAGTTTTAAACCTGCTACCCATTAACTTCATTTGGTGTCCTCTAGTTCTTCTATTATGGGAACTAATAAATAACTTTTCTTTATTCACCCTCTCCACACCACTCATGATTTTATATACCTCTATCATATCCCCCCTCAGTCTCCTCTTTTCTAAACTGAAAAGTCCCAGTCGTTTTAACCTCTCTTCATATGGGACCCGTTCCAAACCCCTAATCATTTTAGTTGCCCTTTTCTGAACCCTTTCCAAGGCCAAAATATCTTTTTTGAGGTGAGGAGACCACATCTGTACACAGTATTCAAGAATGAACTTGCATTGTTCAAAAGAAGATCTTGAGCAGTGTAAGACGGTACAATCCTGGGGTGCCAGACTCGATTGGAGGAAAATTTGCTGATGTATCCTTATGTATAGTTCCTGAGTAACTTGGAGAGTGTTCATGCAACTGAGCTGTGTTTGTATGTTGTTAGGAAAGTGATAACAGTACCTGGACGGGTTTGCTGCTTGTCACTAGCAAACCATCATGAGAGACAGCCCAGGCTGGAGAGTTAAGGGGGCACAGCAGTGCTACTGTTCCAGGTTGGACCCAGGGGTCCATCACACCGGAATGGCTATAACTACAAGTTGTACATGGAATACAAGTACGGGTGTTGATACCTGAGGTCTTCTTTACTGTAGCAACTGGATCTTGCAATCTGAGTGCACAAAATTTTAAATTTTCTTGGGCACATATCTAAGTTTTCTGTGTATGCAATGTCAGAGGCCATTTGCACAAATACAACCTTACATGTTTTGCATTTTAAAAAATATTTGGCGTGGTCTGAATCAAAATTGTATCCTAACATTGAACGATGATGTAATTAAACTGATTAATAATATTTCTGTCGTTCCCTCTCTGAAATACACAACATTTTAGGAGATTTCTGTTCCATCTGTAAAAAAAAAAAAAAAAATGGTTTCTTCATTTGTTGCATTCCCCGTAATCTTGGCATCCTTTGTGAAGATTACAGAGTGAAAGTCAGGAAGTAAGTAAATGTTAAATGGTTTCTTTGGGGATTTTTTTAGCCAAAGGCATCATCTGGCAGCTAAAAGAACACCTTATCGGCATCTTGTCTAGTTAAAAAGTGCTATCCTCCTGGGGTGAGACAGTAACATGTTGGCAGCCAGCAGTGTGAACTATTGGCATACAAATCATATGGATAAAGAAAAAAGCATCAGTTCTATTCTTTCATACCAAAGCACATGTTCTTATCTCATAAACTCACATCTACTGACTACTCTTTTAAATTGTGCAAAATAACTTGTTTCCGACTTGCTCAAATTTTCAGCTTGACACTTTTTTTTTTTTGCTGGAAACAAAACCAGCAAATCTTAAAGTGCTGTTATTCTGTAGCCATAAAATGGGAGCAAATCTTAGTTAATCAGCTCAACTATGTTGTTCAGGAGCAAAGGTACCAACTTTCAGCTTTCTCCAGGGGTGCTCCACCCATGCTTCATCCCAAGATCCTGCCCAATCCCCACCCTCATTCTACCTCTTCCTGCCCTTGATTTGCCTTCTCTCTGAGGCTCCGCTCCCCACTCTGCCTCTTCCCACCCTCACTCTGCCCCTCCCAAGCACATCTTGCCCTCTTTCTGGCTCTTTCCACCCCCCCATCCATTCCTCTTGCCCAGAAATAGATTAGCTACACAGAGGAGAGAACTCTTCCCATCAGCATACCCATCATGTAGTATCTACACTGAAGTGCTACCATGGTGCTTCTATAGTCCTTTAAGTGTAACTTAGCTCTTTGGGTCTCACAAAGGCTCTTTGATACCAGCGTGCTTAGCAAGCTTTCCATGTTTTTAAACATTTCCATTAAAAATAAACTCATCAGAGCCGATTGTCTACAAAGAATACATCTACCAAGTACTTACCCCTGCTTATTACTATCAACCTTAGTAGTTCATTGCAACTTGAACCTATATTTCAATTAAAAACACATACAACTGACCGTGCTGCCAATGATTTTTGCTAAATGAGATTCTTTTGATGTATCAGCTGTCCTAATTTCCTTTGGGCCAGATTCTGTCATCTTTACTGCTGCTGAGTAGCATCTTACTCCATAAGCCTAAGAAACCATTAATTTCAGTGGGGAGGGGCATATACCCCAACATAACTACACATGGCAGAATCTGGCCCATTATTAGCAAGTAATCTGCAATAATTAAATGTCACCAGTTTTTTCCATGGACATCACCAGTGTACTACCTTGGGCCAGATACTTATCAGGAACTACACTGATTTATACCAGCTCAGGATCCGGTTCCTCATGTCTATAATTTTACTTCTAAAGTCTGCTATGACTAAAAAATGGGAGGCCAATTCTCCCTCCCTTACACATATTGAGCAGTCCCTTAATACAGAAGTGTTCCAGTTGTAACAACATGAGTACGGTTCAGAGAATCAGGCCCCGGACTTAATTTTTCAAGTAAAATAAAGTTCTTGATTATTTCAGTTCACTGAGGAAAGACCAGATTTTGGGGCATAAGATTTCCACAGTCCTGTCAGATAGGGTAATGGGATCCTCCAAGCACAGTTGCTTTACGAATGAAAATATACATTAACATACCACTCAAAAAGCTTTCACATATAATCAATGCCTGGACAGTAAATTGACACTGAGATCAGAGCTCAGGGTGTGTCTAGACTACAGGGTTTTGTCGACAAAAGTGGACTTTTGTCGACAAAACTATACCTGCGTCTACACTACCACCGAGTTCTGTTGACATAACGTCGACAGAACTCGGCAGTTTTGTCAACAGTGGTAAACCTTATTCTACGAGGAATAACGCCTTTTGTCGACAGAGTTCTGTCGACAGAAGGCGTTATTGCATCTACACTGTCCTTTGCGTCTACGCTCTCATGTCGACAAAGCGGCTTGCTTTGTCAACAGAACTGGATGTAGTCTAGACGCTCTTTGTCGACAGAAGCTTTGTCGACAGTGTCTGTCAACAAAGCCTCTGTCGACAAAAGCCTGTAGTCTACACGTACCCTCAGTGATTGTCACTGTCACTTTATAGGCAACCAATGGAAGGAACACAAAGTGGGCATCAGATACTTATATAGTTTACTAGGTCAGCTGCAATTTGAACAAGCTGCTGAAAAACAGAGGAGTACTCTGATGACAGAATATTATATAATGCAAAACTTCCTGTGACCAATACAGCACATAGTGTGAATCAAAGGACACTCTAGGAATGCCTTAAGTGTACAAGAAGATATATATTCAACCACACTGTGCTTTTCATAAGTCTATTTGTTATGCAGAACTGAATAACAAAGACAGGCAGTTCAATAGAATGTGAGGGTCACCTGAATTGCCTTTATCATAATCCATAGCCTGTGAATTGTGAGAGTAAGAGTTTCTATATAATCTCTTGGGAAAGACAGCTTGGATAGGTAGCTCCCGTTAAAATGCAGACATTTGCACTTAGGTCAGGGATAGATCTGAGCTGTTTCCTCAAGCCCTAATTAACTGTCAACTATAGTCAAATAAGCAGTCTAATAAATACATAGTAATTTGATCTTTGACCTTTAAATAAACATTTCCTCATTAGTGATAGCTTGTTTGCTATCTATATCTTTGAGCTATGTTAGATCATGTGGTGCTGCTGAGTTTTAATGGCCTGCAGTTTCAAAACCTAAAGTGTTCAGATGTTGTAGAGGAAAATAGCACAGACAGATATTGTTAAGACATTTATGTTATTACCAGTGTCGTTTCCCCCAATCTGTAGAATAATGTATTACATTGTATTTTGAAAGTGCAGACATGCATATTAAAGCAGTGACAGTAACATCATGAATTATAACCTTTGCCAATACTCTCTTCAGAGTTTTCATTTTATGTTAGAGCAAAGAGGAAACACCAAGGGATGACATTGTGATGCAAAAGGGTTGCAAAGCTCATCTAATAGAGCAGTTAGGCATACCTGTAGTAAAGGGAAAACTATGCCTTCTGCAGTGCGATCGTAACGGGTGGTAAGTCACTCCCTACAATGGGGAGACATTCAATGAGATTAATAGGCAGCAGGCTGACAATAAACAAAAGGAAGCACTTCTTCATCCAGAGCACAGTCAGCCTGTAGAATTCTTTCCCTGAGGATGTTATGAAGGCCAAGACTATAACAGGGTTCAAAAAAGAAATAGATAAATTCATGGGGAAATTGATGATTACTTGTTCTGCTCATTACCTCTGGGACACCTGACATAGGCTGCTGTTGGAAGACAGGATACTGGGCTAGATGGACCTTTGGTCTGACCCAGCATGGTCAGTCTTATATCAGGAATGGGAAGGAATGTATCTTCATCATGTTGGGAATGAATCTGGAATGCCTTGCATTTTAGCAGTCCTCAGACAGAAGAATGGCCTCCATTGAGGGTTGTTGGAACTGGCATAGGTTTAGCACAACCCTGAGGCAGCTCTGATTTATAGAAGGGACATCCTTCCCCCATCCTCCTTTGCATCTACCTCAGCTAGATACCAGGAATTGGCCCATTAAAATTTATTGGCACTATACATTATTTATTTCTTGCTCATAACTGCTGTGTTTGAATTTGAGACAAACTTTAAAAAAGAACATGGATAGCAATAAATTTAGTACATCAGAACACTGGAGATGTTTTGATTTACCTGTTGTTAACTAATAAAATTCAGTACCCTGATCCAAACAGGCTGTAATATCAGCATCCTTTTTTTTTGTGAAGTAATCATATATGGTTGATGAATGATACCCATTTCCCATAAACATAAAATTTAAACACTGGGGGAAAAAAAGAGACAGATTTCACAGACACTTCTGATTGTGAGCTTTTTTTTAATGGGAATCTGGGGAAAACCTGGAGGCAATTTGTTATGCTTTCAGACAGAAAATATTTGATTTATATTTCTAGAAACTGCTAGCCACAAGAGAGTCACTCGCTGGTGCAACAAGTCTAACAGAGTCCCCGAGTGATTGTAAATGACATACTGAGGGGTTAAAGAAGAGCAATGTAGAAGGAAAGCAAGAAACAAAAGGGTATGAAATGGGCATAAGTCAAAGCAGCATCCTCCACTTTCCTAAGTGATTAAGAGGAATTTACAATGATTGAAGTTAAATTAACTGAAATTTCTTACACTCATTGTCTCCCTACCAACTCTGCAAAATACCTGCTGCTTTCCTTTTCCACAGAGTACCATGTATGCTCCCCAAGCTGGGATACAAAGGCAGAGAGGCACATCTCCAGGTGGAAGTTGGGGAAGTCCATCTTGGGGAAACCCAGGAAGGTTGCATCAAATATTGTAGAATAAGCTGCCTTGAACTAGCAGTATCTATGAGAAGGAAAACTGATTTCAAATCCAAGCAGTCCAGGCATGTTAGCTTTGGAAAGCAAACAAATAGGATGGAACCACTGACACCTGTTTCCAGCAGGCCAACAGGTTATTCAAGGCATTCCCATGAGCTGAAAATGTCTCTTTACTCCAGATTGTGAAATGGACGAGCACAGCACAGGGATGAGTTTGCCAGGGGAATGGACAAGAGAACAGTTACTCACAAAGCAAGGTTAAGTTGCATGAAAACACAATCTGGCCAATGATGCATGCAGTAAAAAAGGCTACCAGTGAAATGACAACAAATGCCAATGAAGTGCTAGAGGTACACAAGGTTCATTTTGATAAAATGCTGAACCGTACAATTCATCCATATGCAAGCACCCTACACACATTAGCTGAAAAGGGCGGCTTGTAAGGCAGAATGACAACACTGAACCACCGTCAGAAGATGAATCAGAAAGAGCAGTGAGGCAGCTAAAATGAGAGAGCTGCTGTAATTGCAGTGTAATAGGTGAGCTGCTAAAAGCTGGTGGGGCAAGTGCCATAAAGCACTAGAAAAATTCTAAGGGAATTCTAAGGGAGCATGAGGAAATAGCAGATGACTGTCTAATGGCAACAATTGTACCAATCTGAATAATCCAAGGGGTATAATAAGCTTATTGTCAGTAGAAGGAAAAATCACCACAAAAGTAATTGTCAACACAAAAAGGCAAATTTAGAGAAAGCAGTAGGTTAGGAACAGTGTGGCTTCGGACCAGACCAAAGTTGTCTCGATCAGATATTCATGCCCTGCTAATTGATGGTAAAGAAATAAGAATAGTGATTAAAGACATTTGCTGTTTTCATCGACATCATAAAGGCATTTGATTCAATTTGAAGGGAAGCATTAATAAAGATCATAAAATTACGAATGATGAATCTGTTCTGCTATCCAGATTGGCAAAGATGCTCAGGGTGAAAAAAAAAACAAAAAACCTTTAGGGTGAGGAAGGTTCCCACGGCAGTGGTAGGATTACACTGAAGCCAAACTGTCTGGGATCTATATTGCTAGAGACAATGGCTTTGGAAATGGTGCAGAAGCATCATTCACACATGTGGCTTAGTGCATCTGAAGGTCCTGGTGGCAGAACAACAACCTCAGTCTATGGGAAGAATGAGGACAACTCCTGTCCTCCTGATGGAACAAAGGGACTAAGGAAAATGAGGCACATTTCACAGTTTCCCATGGCTTTTCATGCCAGGGAGAAGTCTGACCTCTAGTATTTGGTTCTGGAAAAGTTTTATAGACTCTGGTAGATAAAACAAATGATGATTTTAACCATTATATAGAATTTAATAACAGGAATGTAATTATTGATGGAATTCTACAGGATAATTCAAAGATGCTATAGAAAAGTTATAATTGTCCATAAGACTTTTTTCATAACAGACATAACTCCGTAGAAAATGTAATGTACTGCTCCAGGTTGGTCCTGATGGGCCAAAGGAGGTAATCACAGCTCATGGGCCTGTTGCTACTTCTACTAACCTGGCTTGTTAAATTACTTTTATTAAAATCAAAATGAAATTTGTCTGTACCAAGACACCAAACATATTTTAAGACTGTGCTACTTCCTTGAAATTAATGCAAAACCTCAGTATGATTTGCCATATTGTTTTGTCATATGGGATCATTAGATTCTATTTTTTCTCAAAGCTGAATGAATGAATGAATCTATCTATTCCAGATGTCTATATTTCACTAAGTTTCAGTACAACAGGTACTTAAGTTACATTTGATAAGACAGACAATAGAGTTTCTATTCTTTCAACCTGCTCCCAGGATGAAGTAGCCACTTACTATGGATTTTGTGTATGACTTTAATCTTGAGTTTAGTCACATTGTGTTTAATCTGCTTGCAACACATTCTGTAAAAGCAGCAACTGTATGACCCTTGGTTCATATGAAGATTTTTTAATATGTTACAAATTGTAACATTTCCAGTTTGGCACCGAGACTTTGCTTATTCATCTAGTTTATAAACAGAATGGAATATTTAGTACTCGTTTTAAAAGTGCACTGCATATAATAGCAAAGGGCTTGTCTGTCATAGGTAGTAATCAAGATGCCTCATAGGAATGCAAGCAGAAAAGAGGACAGTAACATTCTGGGAACTTATGAAGGTCTCTGTTTCAAATGGTACCTACGGTTCTTCCATAGCTATGGTTTCTTTAGGCAGTGTCCATCCAACAGTTTTGCCAAGTAGCTTCCATAAACAGGAAACTCCATTTATCCATATTCTAGCAACCAACAAAAATCATTACAATGCCAATCTTCTGCCTTCACATAACATTGACAAAGAGCAGATGTATCTATCAATGCTTCTTATTATCGGTTTTTTGCTATCGAATTCTTAAATATAAAAACATTTTAGGCTTTTGTTTGTAGGTGGCACATTCACAATATAAAGTTTTTGTTGCACAGAATGAATTACTTGTATCTTTGGGTACAGGCTCCTTGTTATTGATTATATGTGTAATCTTATCTGGTACCTAATTCCATAGTTTGAGTCTCCCAGTAAAGAACATAAAATAAGAAAGAGTCTAAGTAGTATATTTTAATATGGGTGAGCTTTTCACATTCGGCTAGTCCCCCTATCATGCAAAGGCTAAAGAAGGGAATTTTGCTCTTTTTTCCTGAAGATATGGAGGTCTGAGGTCACACTTACATCCTTCAGAGTCAAGATTCATAGAAGTGCAGGACTAAAAGGGACTTCAGTAGATCATCTTGTCCTATTGTCTAGTGTTGAGCCAATTGCTGAGAAAGCTTCTTCCCTTGCTCTTATAAATTTGCTTGATCATTTCATCATTCCTCTGGAATGTAATTGGCAAGAGGTCATGGCTCCTGTGTGACTACCAGTCATTTGGATAGCTTGTTCCCATGCAACAGATGGTCTTAATGATACAGACAAACATCTTGAAATTAATCCTGTGCTCTATGGGAAACCACGGTACAATGTTGAAGTAGTAACGTAAACTTATCTCAACTTTTAGTGCTGCTTAGGAGAAGGGGTGCTGTGTTTTGGACCAGTTAGAAGTTTATGGAAGTCTATATAGTCAGTCTTCGCTGCACTCAACTTACAATAATCCAGCTAAGGGCTGAAACTCTCCAACAAAAAGTTTGCCAGGTGGGCAGACACAAAACCCAGCCCATCATACAGGCAAAAATGATTTTATCAAAAGATAAAAAGCCATTTATGATTAATGTCCTACAAAATGAGCTATTGAGAAACTGTCATGGTAAAAAGTAGCCTGCACCTTTTTATCAGCTCTTATTGTGAGTAAGGGGAGAGGCTGTGCTTAATGATGCAGAAAGTAGTTCTTAGCATCTCAGCATCACTGCCTCACCTGTCAAAACAGCTATTCATTCCCATGGCTTGAAGTGGCCAATATACAGCAGTTTTCCAGAAATGCTTTTTAGGCTGGTCGTGGTTGTCAGGTGGTTTATGGAACTCACATGGTAGGTTCAGAAGATAGAATTGTACAGATCTGAACTGCATGGAGTCCAAATATGGAGGATTTAGATCAGTACTGATGTTATTTTACATAAAAGCCACCAATTGCACAAATAAATTATATAATAACATTTGTAAGGAATATCTATTCGGGGTTTTTTTATAAAACAGCAGGTTTTATTTCAAACACTAGACTAATACTGACAACTTGGTTATGATTGCAGTGTATGCACCTTTCATCTTTAATGCTGTAATTGTCCTGTGGTACTTTGTGCTCCTAGAATAGGTGTCTGCATGATACAGGGAGTGAAAAAACGATAATAGATAAAAACCCTTTCAAAACTCTGCCGCCTACACCTGCTGTGTTGTATCCTACTTCCATGGAAGTCAATGGCAAAACTCACAATGACTTCAGTGAAACCAGATCACACCTACTGTATTTTGCAGATCTGAAAATAAGAATTAAAGGGGAAAAAAAAAATCACATGCAAAGTAGGGCTTTCATTATGGGGTTGGGTTTCTGTGTGTGTGTGTGTTTTTTTTTTTTTTTTTTGACAAAAAGGTTGCTGAAAACACAGAGGCTGAGGAATGGGAGACTTTCAGGATTAAATTTAATCTGGATTATATAATATAAAATAGTATCCTCGCCCATTTAGTTTCTTCACAAAGATATACAGTTGGTCAGATCCCCAGCTAGTGTTAATCTGTGTAATCCCATTAATTTGAAAGGGCTGCATTGGTTGACACCCACTCAGGATCAGTGCTTTAGTCTTTAGCAGTGACAAAGCTTAACAAGAACAGAGATTTGGCACTTCAGCTCATGTTCTGATGCCACACCTAGCCACTGTCCCTCTCTTTACCCACTATGCAGCATAGCTAAGTGGACAATAGTTCTTTTATGGAAGGAATTTAAAGCTCAGTCCCAATTTCTTCTATGTGGGGAAATTCACATCTCCACTCCCTGTCTGGTATCCATTCAGCAGCATATTTTGTCTTAGTACATATACAAGAAAAATTAAAACAATTTGTGAATGCTGCTATCTAGATTCTTCATCTATTTAAAAAAGGGAAATTTTATTTTCAAAATTACTTGTAATCATCTTTCAGACAAAAATATGTCAAATTACTGGAGCTTCCAGTTATGACACAATGTACTTCATTATGTAAAATAACACGATGTGCAAAATATGAGGTGATGAGAAACATGAAAGAATACGGGAACTTTGATTTTCAATGGGATCAAGACATTATTCAGATGTAATTCTGATGCATCAGACTGAAAATAGTAACTCAAAATGAATAATGTGTGGGCTCACAAATTTTAAGAGATACTTTATTATTTACATACCTGTTCAAGTCTTCTGGAATATTTTACCCCCTGAGCAGTTATCAATTGCTAAAAAATAACTGAAATATTAAATAAAGTACAAAGCAATGTGTTATTTTTAGCATAATACACAAATTAAGTATTACAGGGTTAAGAACATATTAGATAGACAATGTGAGATATCAGAGAATCAACGAGTAGAAGTATAGTTCTAGAAGGCACCCATGAGGTCATCTAGTCCAGTCCTCTGCACTCAAGGCATGTTTTCAAGTGCAGAAGGTGGGGACCCTCAAGACTTTAAAATACCCTGCTACTAAAGGCTTCTTTTTTAAAATTCCCCATGGTCACAGATTCCTGACCTTGGATTGGTATTGCTACCACCACCCAAATGCAAAAAACCTTTTGAGAACCCAAGAAGAATCATTTAGAAATTTCTTTCTGTGGGGTACCCTCAAGCTCTTTAACCCTCTCTCTGGAGAAAGCTGAAAAAAATGTAATTTTTCTTAATAGCTGGCTTTGCAGTCTTAGGCACATGCACGCAGAACCTCCTGCATTCTAGAATTCAGATCATGGTCTTAATAAAACAAAGAAAAAAATACTTTGTGAAACATTACTTGGTTGCTAGGTGTTACGGAGCAATTGAAAAGAAAAAGAAATATTAAAATACATAGAATTGCTTCCCTGGGATTTAGTTTGGAAAGTTACAGTGTAAGGGAGGTTAAATATATCACAGAGAAGCCCAACAAACCCAAAAATAAAGAAAATAACCTGATTGTGTCTGACTAAACATCCCCTGATCTACTCACATATCTGTTGTTCCAAGATTTAGTCCTTTCTAAGGCATGTATGTTGCTGAATATTCCATTCCTTGCTCCCTGACTCAATTCAGGTCTCCCGGGCTCTCCTCTGATCACACAAAGACTAGAACAGGAAGATCACTACTTCTAATTCAAATCCCACACTCTCTTTTCTTTGGCTGTCCTGGCTTCCTGCCACTCAAATCCTGCTTTGCTAACATTCCTGGAGACTTTCTAGGACCCATTATCAATGGTTTTAACTCTTACAGGCAATTTAGTTAACTACTGAGTAGATAGAATAGCCAGAAAAGGATAGTACCAGTGTTCCCTCTAAGCTGTGCAGCAACACAGCTTCACAGGTGATTAATCAGCCCTGCCCAGTCAGTCAGCTTGTTGTATGGAGCCCTTAGTCTCTGACTGCGTGGGGCTGATTAGCTGAATGCTTGGGGCTGCGCCACACAGCTTAGAGGGAACACTTGATAGTACCTTTCCCAGTCATCACAAAACTAGATGCTGCTTTATGAGTAATTCAATTAACGTCCTCCCACCCCCTAATCCATCAGTTCCATAGCCACATGTTAGAGTGATGTGAAACATCCATTACAGAAATTTGACCAGATTTTAGGTTTCTTTAATAAATTAAAAATAAATACAATTATTTTTTATTTAGGTTGGATTAAACTTCATTGAAACTGGTGGGTGTACCAATCATCCTTCATTTGGGATAAATGTAAAAAACAGGTAATATATAATCCTTTATAGAGATGGATAGCTGAAACTAAGAGTAGCTTTCACCCAAAATGCAGATGCATGTGGGAAGAGAGTTTACTTTGAATGCTTTTGGTGAAGATTTGTGTATCTGTGACAGCAAGGCAGAATAGGGAAGCAGAGAGAAGGCAGCAATGAAGTACTAAACATAGACATAAAAACAGAGGGAGCTTATGTTTGAAAAATAGCTCAGACAACTCTGGGGAAGAGTATTTGCTAGAAAGGAAATTTTCTCCTGCTGCATTCAGGAGACAGGATGGTCTTGTTTATTTATAAAGAATGTGCAAAGATATTTTGCTCCATTATTAATTTCACCTTTTAATTGAAACAATCCACAAAAGCCTGAATTTTGGCTAGCAACTCAGGTCAAAAGGGATTTACAGTAAATTATATTAAAAATAAATACATTAAAACTGAGATGTGCCTGGATACTGTGGTAATTGGGGTCCACAGGAATACCTCAGATAGAAATTGAAATTCAGGGAAGGGATGCTTATAGAGTTGCCAAGTACAACGTATCATACAGTGAATCTGTATTGAGGTTCCAATAATACTTCTCTGGTTGTTTTTTTAGAGCGGAACCAAGTGAAAATCAGAGATCAAACTAATACTAACTGAACCACAGCTGTTTTCAGATGAGTTTTGCTTTGAGGTGTGTAATTCAGTTCAACTTGAAATTCAAAAGTAGCTAAATCTTACCATCTGAAATGGCTAAATTTCAAATTTCACTAAGGTACAGGGTAAATTCCTGCATATTGTGTTCTAAAATATAGTCTTCCTGACTTTAAAAAACAACAAATAATGTTGTAGCATCTTAGAGTCTAACAAAAAAAGGGGTAAAGCATTGAATAGGATTTATTGTCTGAGAAACTCAAACACTATCGAGATCATAAAGGCTACTTTTGTTCACTGAAAGTTATTCTTCTTTCTCTGTTTTGGACCAAAATAGCCAGTCAGAGATATAATCATATTGAATCAAATAGGACTTCACTCACATAATGTACATGGGATAAGAGGCTCACAGATAGAATACACTTCTTCAGAAAAGGGCTTTGATCTTTAAAAAAAACCCACTTCTTTGCTTCATTACTGTAGTTTTACCAGATAAACTACATCTGGGAAGAAAGCCTTTAACCTCTTCACATTTTAATTACATTTTATTTCTAATGGGAACACGAAAAAAAATATGAACCAGACTGTCATTTATAAGAACATTTTAGCCTTTTATCTGCAAGAATGGTGGCCACATTTTTTCTGACAAAATTGCAAAAAGCTCTAATGGGAATGGGAAATCCATGCACCTGAAACTGATTTTTTAAGAAGTTGTAAAGTGCTAGATTCTGCAAATGGGTGCAGGTGGAGGAGCCCTCCTTTTAACTTTTAACTTTTAGGCTAGAGGCAATGAAAGACTCATATACAGTTTCCTACTCTAGGTGAGGTGGCAACAGGAGATGAACTTGGGTCTCCCATATTGGAGGAAAATATCTTGGCTCCTGGGCTAGGGGATATTTGAGGTGGGAAAAGGGGCTCTCTCATCCCCATTGAAACTTTTCTGCTGGTATAATAATGAAATAGTAATTTATAATGGCAATGATTAGTCTTTGGGCCAGGGAAAGGGAGCAAAACTGATGCTACAATGTTGGTGGTTATAATACTCGGTTAAGCAGTGAGAAGCCCAAGTACCTTTGAATCACTATGTAATGTCCCACTTGTTTAGTAATGCAGCCTGCAAGAAGCAGATTACATCTGTACTCTGGAATAATTACTAGTTTCTAGTTGCAACTGGATATAAATATTATCTATAACACACTGATGCTCAGAAGCCTGGCTACCTGACAGACTATCATCTATAAGTTGCAGCAACCTACTTCCTCAGTAGAGGACACCATCTTCTTATCAAGCTGAAATTTTTCCTGGTTTTTATGATCCATACTTGAGTTATTTCAAGATATTGGTCCTCACTGAAGCTGTCCTTATGGATCTCATGTGATTACCAGCTTAAAAAAAAGTGGTTTTTTAAAAATATCTAGAATAAAATGGCCCCACTGAACTAGGCTCTGTGTGTTTCATAACCACACAAGTACTTGGATAATGTGTGTGTTTCTGGTATTCAAGGGCTAATCATAGCAATTTATGGCAGTCAGAGAAAGCTGTCTGAGGTGGATTCCAAACGCCCTCTGTCCACCCACTCGTTGTGCAAGTTTACTGTTTGCTGTACACAAGAGTACAAAATAAATGGGAATTAAGCTGGCATTTTAATGACTCTGGCATCTTTAACAGTTTGAAAGAACAGTGGAATCACTCATTTCCCACACGCACCCTGTACACACCCAACAGAGAGGCTCCTAAGAGTCTGTGAATATGGCCATTTGCTTCTTCCTGCCTTTTGTGTGTTTGAATGAAGTGTTGTAGGGTAACTCCCTCAAGGGTATTTTTTAGGACATGTCATTCATTGTTGAGTGAAAATGTGGGAAGCTGTAGAAGTATGGAAAGCAAAGATTCTATATCCACACTATTAATCATCTCCTAAGGGGCCTGATCAGCCTGAAGAAGTCAACAGCTCCTATTGACTTACAGGGGCTGTACTGTAGACAAGAGAGCAAATCTTGAGGTACTAATAGCAACTGAAACACTTTTAAGGGTGAAGACTGTTCTTGGTGGAAATTAATTGTTGGTATATCAGAAAAGAAGGGTGGAATCAGAAAATGGAAATCATAGAGGCTGTGTCTACATTGGTGCGATCTTGCGCAAAAGCGGCCACTTTTGCGCCAAAACTTGCTGCCTGTCTACACTGGCCGTGAGTTCTTGTGCAAGAACACTGACGTTTTAATGTATGAAATCAGTGCTTCTTGCGCAAGAACTATGATGCTCCCGCTCAGGAATAAACCCTCTTGCACAACTGTTCTTGTGCAAGAGGCCAGTGTAGACAGGCAACATTAATTTCTTGAGCAAGAAAGCCCTATGGTTAAAATGGCCATCAGAGCTTTCTTTCACAAGAGAGCGTCTACACTGGCACGGATGCTCTTGCACAAAAGCACATCTCTTGTGCAAAGGCACACTCCAGTGTAGATGCTCTCTTGCGCAAATACTTTAACGCAAGAACTCTTGTGTTAAAGAGTATTTGCGCAAGATCATGCCAATGTAGACACAGCCAGAGTGAAGGGATTACTATAAGCAGCATGGTTGGTTCTAGGGAGTCATACATAATAGGGAGTTCACTTTTGCTATCAATGCAATATATGTATTATATTGGGTTTGTATATTGCTCAGCATAAAAGTGGAAGGCCACACATTACACCTATTTCAACAAACTCCATCGGTATTCAGGCAAAGAGGCATTCTGGTCGAGATTAATTCTTTCTCAGTAGGTCTTGAATCAAAGCCCCCAATCTGAATATCTCTGCAGTTTGGCTGAGGAAATTATGAATATATTTTTTTCCAGTTCTGTGACTAGTCATACCTTTCTTTTCTTTTCAGAGTTGTCTTTTCTCTCTCCAATTAGTTTCATTAGCACCTGCAAACTTAAATAGAATGGGTTTGCAGAGTTAACACATCAAGAAGCACCATTGCTCAATATAAATTGGTAAGACACAACCCAATTCATGCAGCATAACTTTTTATGGGGAAAGGATTTTCACTGAGCTGAGCCTTGTAAAGAATAAATGCTTCATACAGGTCTATTTGCCCAACAGGGGTTTTAAGGGAAAAACTTCAAGTCAGAAATAGTGTAAAATAAAGTAATTGGAAATGGAAATTATAATATCTTTGCACCTCTGTGCATTTCAGGCATTGAAAATATATCAAAAAAATAAAGACACAGCCATGTTGTTCCTACTTAAATTAGAAAATATAGGCATATTGGCAATTCAGATGGACTGCAAGACACTACACTAGAAAGTATGACTTCATTTATTATGGTCATCTTGCCACTGGAAGAGATCAGGTCACAAAACATGCATGAATTAGAAAGGAAGCGCAGTCTAATAGGTAAGACACTGGCTTGAAAGTCAAGAAAGTTTGGTTCTAGTTTCAGATCAGTTTTTGACATGTTGTATGACCTTGTAAAAGTCATTTGACCTTTTTGGTCTATTTCCTGTCCCACCCTCTGTCTGACTTGTCCATTGATTGTAAACTCTTTGAGGAAGGAGGTTTTATTATTAAGTAGATGTACACATAGCACAATAGGGCCTCAAATTCAGAAATACTACAATAGTTGTAACAAAAATCTGACCTGCGTGAAGAAAAAAGGGAAATGCTATAAAGTACTGTGACTCTATAGCTATTTGAGCTGAACGATTTTACCATTAGCTGAAATTTTTCACAATTTTTGGATTTGGTTTTGGGCATACAGCATTTTTTTCTACTTTTCTAGAACTCCCAGCAAACAAACAAACTTGTTCCCAGTAAACAAACAAAGCCAGCTCTACAGGAGAGTTACCACTGCTTAAAATTACCAAAATTAACATATTAGCAGGATCTCAGATACAGTTCCAAAAAAAAAGTCTGACTGTGGGAGAGTTTCTACTTTCTTGCCATGGACCATCAGATATTTCAGTTTTGTCAGGTTAACAGATTCTAGAGCAGACCTAGTATTTGAACATGCTAGTAGCCCATTGATCAAACCTCTGGCACCTCCCAAAGCTCTCATGACTTGTATGTGTGTTGTCTGTTACACATCAGACTTCTGTGTTTCAGGGTTGATTAATTTCATTTTTCAGGGTTTATACTTAGCAGTTGGTGAATTCTGTATATATGTAAAAAAAATCTGTGGTTTTCAGGTATCTTCTTTAGATAAGTTAATAGTGTTTCAAACAGCACTATGTTAAAGAGTCCTATAGGGAGCTTTTAATGTACGCCAGCAGGTTTGCCCAGACCCATTAGGTCTAGCTCTGCACTACAGACCTATATGGATATAACTAGAGCTATGTCTATACTGCAGAGTTTTTCCGGCATACTGGAGGTATCCTGGAAAAACTCTGCTGGGTCCAGGGAATGTGTCTGCTCTTCCAAATTTTTTTCTGACGAGCAGACGTGCTTTTTCGGCATCATGGGAAACCTCGTTTTACGAGGAAGAAGGGATGTTCTGAAAAGGGGAGGGAGGGGTTTGGATATTTGGCTCAATGTAGGTGGGCCAAATGTCGGAAAAGCCTCTTCCAAAAAAAGGAAGCGGAAAAAACTGCACAAATTGCGGTTCACAATTTGCATAGCTTTTTCTGGAAGAGAAATACAGTGTAGACCTATTGTCACCAACCAGTCTATCACGATCAACTGGTCGATCCCGAGGCCTCAACCAGTCAATCGTGAGGCGTTCTGGGCCCCCCATTTTCACCCACCCCCAAGAAGCCCCACTACCTACCTCGAGCAACAATGGAGGTAGTGGCGGCTTCCCGTGGGGTGGACGGAAGTCCTACAGCTGCGCATCACTTCTGGGGGTTCTGGAAATGCGCTAGCTGTTTCCTTGCCCCAGCTCCCTGGCGTTCTGGAAACTTACTGGGTAAGTCCCCAGAGGCTTTCCCTTCTCTGCGGGAGGGGGGAGTCAGGCCCGGAGGGAGCGTGTGTGCGGGCTTCCCTGCTCTGCGGGGTCGGCCCCAAGGGGTCACGTGCGCGGGCTTCCCTGCTCTGTGGGAGGGGGGAGTCAGTCCCGGCAGAGGTGCATGATGGGGCTTCCTTCCTCTGCGGGGTGGGGGGCGTTGGCCCCAGAGGGAGCATGCAATGGAGGCTTCCCTCCGAGGCTGGTGTAGAGGACTCCCTGACCCCACTGGCCCCCCGCCCCCAAACCCTGTTCCTGCCCCCGAGCCCTGTTCCTGCCCCCCACTGCAGAACCTTGTCCCCCACTGCAGAACCTTGTCCCTGCCCTCCTGCTCCCCCGTTCCCTCTCCCCTGCCCCCAGCCACAGAACTGTCCCCCTGCTGCAGAAACCTGTCCCCCCTCTGCAGAAACCTGCCCCCCTGGCACCCTGCCCCCCGCTGCAGAAACCTGCCTCCCTGCTGCAGAAACCAGTCCCCACTGGTACCCTGCCCCTACTGCAGAAACCTGTCCCCTTTCCCCCGCTGCAGAAACCTGTCCCTCCTCTGCAGAAACCTGTCACCCCCGGCCTGCTGCAGAAACCTGTCCCCTGCTGCCCCCTGCCCCCTGCTGCAGAAACCTGTCCTCCTGGCACCCTGTTTACTCTCCCCTGCCCTCAGCCACAGAACTCTGTCCCAACTGGCACCCTCTCCCCTGCTGCAGAAACCTGTCCCCTGCCCTCCCGGCACCCTGTTGCCTCGCCCGTGCCCACAGCCGTGGAACCCTGCCCCCACTGGCACCCTGTTCCCTGCCCCAGCACCCACTAGCACCCTTCCCCAGTACCATGTCCCTGTGGGTCAGTGACCCCTGACTCAAGACAGGTTCCCTCCCCTTCTCATAAATGAAGACAATGTAGAAACTTTTTGTGTTTGACATAGTATTTTATTTAAAAATGAAGCCTGGCCAACAAACCCCCAACTGGGGCCAAGCCCCCATCTGACCATCTGACCACAGCCACTCCTGCACCCCCCCTTCCCCCAGACCCTAGATCTGAGCTTATCATACACTGGAACCCCCTGCCCTGAGGCCCTCACATACCCCAACCCAAATTCCTATACCCTCACATCCACAAGCCTGTGGCTTGCTTAGTACTTCAACACTGCCCGGCCTGGAGCCCCCTCCCTGAGCCAGCGTCCCCTTCTCCACCTCCTCCTAATCCAGATTTCCTCCCAGAGCTTGCACTTCTCACCCCTTCCCACACCCAAATCCCTCATTCCCACCCCAGAGCCTACACATCCTGTCTCAACCCAGTGAGGGTACAGCTAGACTGCAGGAGTTTTTCAGGATTCTGGAGATATCCCAGAAAAACTCTTCTGCATCCAGGGATGCGTTTGTTCTTCCACTTTTTTTAGTGGAAGAGCAAACGTGCTTTCAGTAACCCCTATATTCCTCTTTCCACGAGGAATAAGGGGGCTTCCAAAAGAAGGGGTTTTTCTGACATTTGGTCCAATCTAGATAGGCCAAATGTTGGAAAAACCTCTTCCTACAGAAGAATTGGGGAAAAAAAGCAGCAGTATAAGGACTGGGGATAGCAAGTGATGGAGAGGAGGAGAATAGAAAGGGGCGGGGCTTCAAGAAAGGGGTGGGGCTTCAAGAAAGGGGCGGGGCAGTAGATCTTGGCTTGGTCTGTCATTTAAAAAGTGATCTTGGGTGTAAAAAGGTTGGAGACCACTGGTGTAGACATAGCCTAGCTTGCTCAGAAGTGTGAAAAATCCACACCCTTAAGTGATCAGTTATATGGATCCAGCACCCTATTTAGACACACTAAGTCAGTGGGAGAGCTTTGCCCATTGACACAGCTACCCCCTCGCAGGGAGGTGAATTAATGGCTCTTACAGGAGAAGCTCTTCCACTGGCATGGGGGTGCAACTGTACCTCTGTACATGTTAACAAGTCCAATATGCACTTCAGAAGTCACACTCTCATAGTCCACATTCCTGATGCATGTAGATAAGCCCCTAAGTAAAACCAGTAAGTACATTGCCTAACCAAACAAACTACATTGGGAAAGGTATGAAATCAATATAAATTGAGTATCCATTCAATATTTTTTTAAAAAATTGGGAAAGTTTTATTGGGTAAAATCTAAAATCAGAAGTCCAAGTTATACTTTGAGCCCTGTAAGATGAAGTGACTTCTAGAAGCAGATTAATGGTCTGTATAGGTATGCGAGTCTATCAAAGGATGATGACTAATAGAGAAAAATACAATCTGGCGGACATCTTAAAGATTAAAAACTGCTAATATTAGACTAATACATTTGGTTTACAACAGAGTGGCATATATATTGTAAATTTTGAAAGGAAAGGCATCCTTGCATAGAGACATTTTCTTGTGGGAAAATGAACTAGCTGCATATTAATCACAACAGAGCATAATTACATATAAAATTTTCCACTTTTCAGTGAGGAGCAATACTTCAAGACAAGTCCTTTGCACAAAACTCCCACTAGCAGCAGCATTTCATTATAATCAATAAGTCAAACATTTATTTAGCACTACTGCTGCTGACAATTAGTCTTTTGTCTTTTTCACATCTGGCGCTCGTAGTGAGATACATATAATCAACACGTTTATCCAGATAGTGATTTATTTCCTGGTGCTTTCTTGCTTCATTTTGCCATCTTCATTCATGGAAAATAAATACATTAATTGGTTCATTTGTTAAGTGACCTTGATAACTAGTCTGTTATAAAAACTAAATTAAAAGCACATTTACATTTATCTTAAAATAAGCATCAGGCATTCATTATGGGGTGTGATTTTAAATTCCCTTAACCACAAAGAAAGACAACCCTGATGCCAGGTTTGCATGAATAAAGCAGCTTGTGTTTTGATTTTGGGCCAGATTCTGTCACCTCCATTAACATTAAACAGAACATCATCCCCACAGATTTCAGTGAACACAAATGGCAGAATTAAGCAACACTTCATCAGCAGCACCATGCAGAATATCCTAGTCCTTGATGATATCATGCTGTCAGGAATAAACCTTTTAGAATATTCTTCTCTGTATGATCTATCCAGAAACATTTTTTTGTTCTTGCCCAATCTGCATCATACACAAATTTACAGCTTATTATCCATAAATGTCAAACATGACTGAGTTTTTCATATTGGCCCAGTAGTGAGCCTCTGGCATGACCAATAGGTAAATGGACTTCTTCACAGGTAAGTCATTTTTTTAAAAATTCAAAGAACTCATCTGAAAACAATTTTCCTTGCAAAAGCAATAGATAGCATTAGTAGTAATAAGTGACTACTGCGGCATTTGTTGCCAACCCTTGAAACTATGGTCTAAAATAGGAAATAAAACAAGAACAAAACAGTCATATTTTAAAAATACTAAATTTCAAGATATCAGGTAGTTAATTCTGAAATTTCATGATGTTGTAATTATAGGGCTCCTAACCTAAAAAGGAGTTGGAAGGTTATTGTACAGGTTGGTTGTGGTACTGCCACCCTTACTTCTGTGTTACTGCTGGGCAGCTGGAGAGGAGTGGTAGCCCAGCTCTAAAGGCGGAGTCGCCACTAGCAGTAAGGATGGCATGGTGTGGTATGGTCATCCTGACTCCTGTGCTTCTGCTGTGCCTCTGTGTGTGTGTGTGTGCATGTGTTTGTGTGCGTGCACACGTGCTGCCTTCAGAGCTGGATGCCTGGCCAACAATTGTCGCTTTCCAGCCACCCAGCTCTGAAGACATCACAGAAGTAAGGGTGGCAATATTGCAACCCCCTAAAATAGCTTTGCAATGACTCCCTGGTAACTTTTTCGGGTCTGGACCTTGAATTTGAGAAACACTGGTCTCCCCCCATGAAGTCTGTATAGTATAGGATAAAAGAACACAAAAGACCAGATTTAATGAGGGGAAACCAGATTTCATGGTCCATGACACATTTTTCTTGTCTGTGAATTTGGCAGGGTCCTACTAATCAGCATAGGTAGTAACTGTGCTGAAGTGCAACAGCAGGGCAGCTGCACTGATGCAAAGCTAATACCAGTGATTAAAATCAGCAAAAGGAGATCTGGAAGAGTACATAGTGAATCACAACTGCTTTTCAAGTTTCCTCATCATATTTCCACCCTTCCCCTCACCCCCCCCCCCCCACACACACATCACATCTCCTCTGTGGTTTTCCTGAGGAAAAGTAGCCTGCAGATTAAAGGTTATGGATTCTTTAAAAAAAAACAAAAACAACACGTAAAAATCATGAACTCTTCAGGCTCATGTTTTTATTTATAGACAGATCTGTTAAGTTTGGCATGATAACAGGAGCACTGAAACATTGTGTCTGGTTTGAATTGGGAGTGTTTTGGTTGGGAAGATCCTCAGTGCTGCAAACCAGCCTGGGAGACCCTACAGTTATGGGGAAGAAAGAGACATCTGCTCCCAGAAGTGAGGGGATCCTGGATGTGGATGAGGAGGCAGCATGCAGGACGCTGTGTTACTGGTCTCCTGCTCAGGGGATGGGGGTAGATTTTTGGAGCCCTGTCCAAGCCAGGAGCTACTACTAAGCTGCCCAAGGTTTGCAGTTTGGAGGGTGGGGCGATGCTACTCCCTACTTCCCAAACTATGCCATTATTAAAATGTCAGGGGCATGACTCCCCTGGCTTTCCCTGTTCCAGCACCAGTGGTCCCCACCACTTCTACAAAGGTTCTGACCTCCTGGGCCATGACAGGAACTGACTGCGGCTGGCATGCAGTGAAGTCAGTGTGAGTAAACACAGCTTTCTTTGTTAGGCAAAGTGCTTGTGGAGGAAGGGGGGATAGTGAAGAGACTTTAAGGTTCTCCTGTACTCTGAGAAGATAAGTTGGTCTTATTATCTAACCAGGATTCAGACTTACTGACCTCTGATTATAACAACTTCCATCTTCAGCAAGGTTGTGCAACTTCTAATGATCCCAAGTTGGAATCACTCTGCTCCTTGTTGCCTTGGCTAGACTGTATTACGGAATCAACTGAGTGCTGTCCCAGTTTTAACATCCTCAACCGCAGCCATGCAAGCATCTAGAACTCCTAAGTAGAGCCCAAGCTCAAGGACGAGATAACTGGCGGAGGTATAAAAGTTCTATTTACCACAATAAACTGCATTTATGAATTGATTTATTGAAGTGCCCCTGCCAGTCTATAATGGTTGTAACATTTTAATTATTCTCCAACTGCTAGATAATGGATTTCTAAGTAAAGTTGAGTTAATTTTAGTTAAGTTTAGGGCTGGCCTAGAGCAAATGGTGCCCCAGGCGAGAAACATCTTTGTTGCCTCTCCACCTTTTGTTAAACTTTTGAATACTTTATTTTGTATTGCATTTGCAGCCCATTTCATGACTTTGAGGCATGATTTGTATGCATGATTTCATTTGCCATGAAGACAATAAATGTCCTTGCTAGGATATGTAAATTTGTGAGCCCTTTGCAACAAGCCCCATATGGTCACCTGGGTCACTTGCCCCTAAATCTGACCCTGAGTGTATGGTCTGTACATGGTTTATAAGTGGTACTTCTGGATTAGTTCCATGGCAAAAATCAGCTTTGGTTGTTCCCTGGCGGCTCCCATGGCTCAGCCAATTGGAGTCACCACCATGATTAAATTCCTTATCAGTAAAAGGACTTAAAAGTAAGCAAAGGGGCAGATGGAGTGCTCCCGCCTAGCCAATATTGCCACTAGGATACTCTGGATTTCCTTTACTGTCGACAACTAAAGCACATGAGAGAGTGGTGCCTGCTGCCACCTGACCAGGGAAGGAAAGGGGGAGGGGACTACAACAGTCAAGAATAAATGCTTGACTATAGTCAGAAAAGGAATTCCTCAGCAAGGACACTCCACTATCTCCTCTCCCACAAAGGACTTCCCATCTGTTCTCCTCATTGCACTGTTTTCTGACTCTCTCCCTCACCCTTGCCTCTCTCTCTTGTTGTATCTTCTCGCTCCTAATCCCCAGTTCTGATTCACTATTATATAAGGTTCTTTTTTTGTCACTCTACTCTACCACAGCACTGACATTTGAGGTTTTGTGGTTATGCAGGGGAGCCAAAAGATTACAAATCGATAGGTCCTTACTCGGGCCAGTATTGTGCCACCCCTGTCCATGCTAAAACCCTCACAGGAGAAGTCGGGGAAGAAAATCTCCACAAATATCTCCATTGTTGTGCCCCCTCATGGTATTCCACAGAGGAGGCAAGGTTTGTGCTGTCATGGAGAGAGCCAGGGTGGTGGTTGGGGGAGGGCAGTGTCAGCCTCCTAAAGGAAACGATCTCCAGGGATCTATAACAGGCCTAAACCAATCATGCAGCGGCGTATGTGCATTGGAACTAGCATTAACCCCTGATGACTCTCCTCCCACTAGGAGCCTGGCAGTGCAGTTCCAAAGGAGGGGTGTTGTTAGTGACTGTCTCATGGCTGCTGCCACCATGGGCTCATGGTTGGGGAGGAGCTTTGTAGCAAATTTAATGCAGGCTTTTGCTCTGTCTCCATGAACTGGAGTCTTTCTCCATCCCCATTCCATCTCACATACTCCTCAACCTGTCCCCCATGTCATCTAGTCTCTGCTACTGGCAGACTAGTTACCATCTGTTTGCTCTTCAGTGGCCAGTGTGACATGAATTTGTCTTCTTTTCACTACCTAATACACCCTAACACTTAGGTAACTACCACATTAGCACTACATGGCATCCTAGTCTCAGCAACTGTGTGGGTTAGAAAATGGAGAAAAGTAACAAACACATTTTTGCAAATTTTCATTAGCATGTTCTTACCAGCTCAACCCAGCAGGGAGGCCCGGGCCTTATGAAACATCCAAATGGAATGGTCCAATCACCTTTATGGATTTGGTCCTTTTAGGCTCAGGCAGAGTAGTGCTGGCAAAGAATCTGCTCTGGTCTTGCCCACACTATGTAAAGAGAAGACTCTAGGGCTGTCAATTCAGGCTGTATCATGAGCCCTAAATGCCTTATTTGTAAAGAATAAAACATTATGAAATGAAAAAGTCATTATGCCTCTTTTAAATTAGGTAAAATCTGTAATTTAAGTCTGCATTTAAGAAGGAAATTTCAAAAATCCAAGCTACAAAGGCAATAAACTATGACATTCCTATTCCTGTACACATATCCCAAGAGCCAGTGCCCTGTTTTCTCTAATCTAAGAGGATATGGTGGCATATAGACCTATATCTACTCTACAGAGTTTTTTCAGAAAAACGGCTGTTTTTCAGAAAAAAACTTCACTTACGTCCACACTGCAATCACGTTCTTTTGAAAAAAAAAATTGAAAGAACAGAGGGGTTTTTCGAACACGGGCAAACCTCTTTGTATGAAGAAAAAGCCTTTTTCCAAAAGAGCCCTTTCGGAAAAAGGAGTGTGTGGATGCTCCTTTCGAAAGAAGAGGAAAAAGGAAAAATCACAGGTGCCCTGGTGGCCATTCCGTCCATAGTAATCACAACTTAAATGCAAGATAGCATCTGTTCAGTGTGGACACTATCTTTTGAAAAAGCAGATTGCTTTTTCGATGCACTCTGGCAGTGTGGACCTCTCTTTCAGAAGAAGTTTTTTTGGAAGATCTCTTCCAGAAATGCTTCTTCTGAAAAAAGCCTGCAGTCTAGACATAGCCATAGAGTATGAGAAGATAAAGATACAGCTCATCCAATAGCCACTGAAATCAGAGGAAGTGTTTCCATTAACTTCAGCTGGTTTTGGACTGAGCTTCAAGAAACCATTCCAAATGGTATTTTAAATGTCAAAAGAAAACCCCAAATGAAGATTTACATTCTTAGCATATGTCTTTCAGTAACACTTTATTCCATTCACACTGTATTTTACCTAAAAAGTGTTCTTTTAGGACCATTTAGCCTTTAACTGCTGGTTTTGATAGCAAGGGGAAGAAGAAATAGAGTTGTTAAATACCAGTAATTTTGAGAAACATTAAAAATAGTTCATTATTTCATCATTTTTATAGGGAAGTAATGACAATTCTAATACTGCATGACTGAAAATCCTTTCTTCATCATTTAGATTCTGTGTTATAACTTCAAGTGCTTTGAGAAGAACAAGGTAGAAATTGTAGATAACTTTGTGATGCAAATTAGGAAGAGATTCATTTCAACAAGTGAATATTTCTATCTACTTGGGTTTTCATATCATTGAGCAGAAACACGATAGTGAATACTGAACTCTGCAGGCAGGATTGCAGAGCAGGGGAAACGTAAGTTTTAGCTGACTAGGCTTCTGAATCTTACCAATGTTTCCAAAGCATTCTGCTACTTCTATAAAACCTAACTAGACTGTGCAGATAGTCCAGACATGCAAGTACAGAACATACACAAGCATCGCAAACAGGGTGACCATATTTCCTAAAATAAAGGTGGGATGGCTCGTGGCTCATCGAATCCACCCTCCCTACCTGCAGGGCTCCTCAAAGATGACTCCCCCACCCATGGCTAGGGCTCCCCCTCACGCCAGCCCTGTTCTGCTCCCAGCTGGGAATGACTCCCACCCAAGCTCTGCATTGCTCATGGCTAGAGCTGAGCACTGAGCTCCATGAATCTGTGGCTGGAGCTGACACCTGCTGAGCTGGGGATAACCCTCTCTCCCCAAGCTCTATGCCTTCTGCTAGCACAGCTGGGCCTGAGCACCAGATTCCCATGCCGCTCATGGCTGGGCTTGGGGATGAGTGCCCAATCCCTATGCTTCCCTATACATTTGTAATTTTGAATGTATCCTCCATACATACCCACACAATAATATTAATAATCAGCATGGTATTTGCTTTCTAATGATCTCACCACCTCTCTGACATGGCAGCCTACATGTTACGTCATTAGTGAGTTGGGGTACACTGAACTCAACAGCGCCACTCAAACTCATTGTCAGGTATCGGTGAGCCACATGCGCTATAATGCCATTAGGAGCACAGAAGCCAACTGCATTTCAGTTCAGACAACAAGTGTGTAATGGAGGGACTCTGTGCTTCATTTGAGGGGGGGAAACAGACTTATTTTTGTCTCCACAGATAACTTTGGGTTCAAATGCCAGCATATAGGTAGCTAGCTCCTCAGAACTCCTGCAAGTGAAGTACTGTACTTTACCTAGATTCTAACATTTGCATCCATGCTAAAACACAGGTACAGAACTGCACACTCAATAGGAAGACTGGCATGAGGCCCATTCTTATCCCTTTCCATTGTTTTGTCGCTGATTGCACAAATTGTAGATCTGTGTTCCAAAGACTCTAAAGATACAAAAAGTTAGCACAGTTCATTCATTTTTACTGAAATATTGGAATGACGCCATAATTGTGAAAGAGCTGGTTGCATGGTCACCTGATAGTGAGGAAAAACACATGCCCATGGCCCTTGTGGTGGGACTACTGCGTGTGTTAGTCCAGTTCAGTGCCCATGCATCTCTGTTGAACTCTAGGCCAGAGCCTCCGCATAAATGAGTATAATATCAGTGGAGATTGTTTACAGCAGCTGAAGATCCAGCCCAGTTGAGATACACTGCCATAAAAGTGGTATAAATGAAAAGTAGTGTCTGCATCTTTGTCTATGCTTGGACACAGTTCTAGTAAGTTTAACAGTAAAAGTTCTATGCTGCTGTTTTTTAATTAGGGCTCTCCCAAATTCACAGTCCATTTTGGTCAATTTCAGTCATAGGATTTTAAAAATGGTAACTGTTATTATTTCAGATACTTGAATCTGAAATTTCAAGGTGTATTTGTAGGGGTCCTGACAAAAAGGAGTTATAAGGAGGGTCACGATGTTGTTGAGGGAGGTTATGGCATTTCTAGCCTTACTTCTGCACTGCTGTTGGCAGTGGTTCTGTCTTCAGAGCTGGGCAGCTGGAGAGTGGTGGCTGCTGGCTGGGAGTCTAGCTCTGAAGGCAGTGCAGAAGTAAGGATGGTATGGTATTGCCACCGTTATTTTTGCACTGCTGCCTGCAGAACTGGGACATTGTCAGCATGCATCTGCCACTCTTTGGGTTCCCAGTGCTGAAAGCAGCAGTACACAAGAAAGGGCAACATGGGTATGGTATTTGCCATCCTTACTTCTGCATTGCTGGTGGGGTGCTGCCTTCAGAGCTGGGCATCCAGCCAACATTACAACCACTGCTCTCCAGTTGCCTATCTCAGAAGGCAGCACAGAAGTAAGGCAATACTGTGACCCTCTTAAAATAAGCTTGTGATCCCCCTGCAAATCCCTTTTGGGTCAGGACCCCCAATTTGAGAAACACTGGTCTCCCCTGTGAAATCTGTATAGCATAGGACAAAAGCACACAAAAGGCCAGATTTCACAGGAGGAAACTAGATTACATGGTCAGTGACATGTTTTGCATGGTAGTCAATTTGGTAGGGCCTTATTTATTATATGCCCTTCTAAGGTACATTTCCTATACAAAAGGCCAGATCATCAGTTTATGTACATTTGTGTTGTTCCAGTGATTTACGCAGAGCTAAACAGATTTTCACCAGCTGAAAATCTAGCTGAGTATTTTTGTGAGAGATTCCAGCTATGAATACACTTAAAAATAGCACAAAAACACATTTTGGGTGCTATAAGAAGGCATTGTTAGGAGGATGATTCCATTTAATTAGCTAATAAATATTGCATGAGACAAAGTTGAAGACGAAGGTGTAAATGGATTCATTTTCATACAGTCTCAAGGCTTACATATGAAAATTAAGTGAATCCACTTGCCTCAGTGTGCAGACAAGGAACTTGTAAATTAGCAAAATTTCATGAAAGTGTGTGCTGTCTAAATTAAAAGTAAAAAAAAGTAAAATGAGTTGGGTATATAATTCATATTGCATAAAAATTAAATTGTAATCTGATGTAATCACCCTTATAAAAGCTGCATGGAGATTTTAATAACCACAAAGAGAATGTCCATCACAGAGACATCTTTAACTGCTTGAACATAAAATGCACAAAACAATTGCAGTTATTTAAGTAATGACAGCATATTAGGGAAAAGCTTCCATTCTCTTCATTACATATCCACTTATCCATAAGTGCTAAGAGTCTTGTTTAACACTGACACAAGGAAATCAAAATAAATCACTGCATGGCAAAACAAAGAGATAAATATTCCTGTAGCTGGAAAGTGTCAGAATTGTGAGTTCAGACAAGTATTTCACTCAGTATATAAGGTAGGCAGACAAAACTGAAATGTATTTCCAACACTCAGGTGAAATGTTTAATTTCCAATATGAATATACTTGGATAAATTCTTTTGGCAATATTGGACCAGCTTTGCTGGTTCAGTGAGTCTTGATTTGTACCATACTACTGGTGTAATGTGGCCCAGATGTTTGTTTAACCAGCTCAGGGAAGATTAGTCCAGTGATGACCAAGGGCTTGTCTACACTATGGAGAAGATCGCCCCTCCGGATGTTGATCTTTCAGTATTCAAGTTAGCAGATCTAGTATAAACCAGTGTTCCCTTTAAGCTGCAGGGAAGCACAGCTTCACAGGTGATTAATTAGCTCCCCCTAGTCAGTCAGCTCCCTGCACCCAGCCCTGAACCTCTGACTGGGCAGGGCTGATTAATCACTTGTGCAGCTGTGCTGCCCTGCAGCTTCCAGGAAACACTGGTGTAGACCCCCAAATTGAATGCTGAAGGCAGCCCCTACCAGTGTCCGGTGCTCTTCATTCTGTGGGAGCATGTTTGGACCTAAGAAATGTTACTCTTTGCTCAAACTAGTCATTTAAATTTGAAGATGATGGAGAAGCTAAGTTTCTATATAGACTATAGTTTGGAGGTTCTGCTCTCATGCTTTACTTGAGACACCCCAAACTACTTGGATTTGCAAGGCTTGATCTGCAAATCTCTTGAGATTGGACATTTTCCAAAATCCTTGGAAATTCCTGGGGATTTAGAGGTTGAAAATACCCTGAGAGGAACCTTTTTCTCCTGCTTCACTTTTTTACAACAGAAATATAAAGGGAGCAGAAATGTCAAAAGAATCAATGGAAAGGAAACTTTAAAACTTCTGTGCCATTTAAGCTTGAGAGAGATGTGAAGGTACAAGTAATTTGTTATGTTGTCTGAACTATTTTGCCTATCACTAATACAGCTGTTCACTGTTTTTAAACCCTCACAGACACTGTCAGAGAGTATCTTGTTTTATCAAGGCTTCAATTTTCACAGAACACTGTAGCAGAATTCCTTTTTTGAAAGATTCCTTTCATATCTTCATTTTGTAAGGATTAGCTTTGCCATAAAAAGGGCTGGAAATGAATCTGTCCCAAAGCTGTTCTGTAGACCATTTACTTCCATCATACCAACTGAAGATTACACATTAATAATGTGTAATGTAGCATTCATTAGCTATGGAACTGTATAAAGGAACATCATTACAGAAGGGAAGGAAACAAATATAAGAAGGTTCTGGAAAGCAATATGAAATGCTTATACTGTTTTTATTGTATATTTTGGGTTCTCTGAATGTGTTATTATTTTTAGGTAACTTATGTCTCTCTATATAGGTATATAAAGATTTCTGATGCATGTACAAAATAGTGTTATTTTAAATATGTAGCCCTGTACCTCCAGGGATCAACTTCCTAAAAGCACCAGAAGCCCTCTCCCCCTGAACCTCTTCTCTGACAGCCTACTTCACAAACTTCAGAACAAAACTGTAAAGGGCTTGGGGTCTATGTTACTGGATGTGATGGATGGGAGGGGTACAACTCTTTTCTAAACATCCTAGCATTCAGTAACTAAAGGGTTAAATTAAGAACAGTGGGTATCCAGGGAATGTTGGCAGAGAGCCAAGAGAACCAATGGGAAAAAAGTGTTGAGATTTGATTTGAAAGGGAATCTGCCTGCTGCAGATTTCCCTCAATAAGGAATAAAGAAAAATACCCTGATGGCAACTAAATACATGTTTTCCCTCTACTCATGATCCATGATGATCCATACTTCAAGGACCAGTTCGTTCCTATGTCCAATATTTCTTATAAGCATGGTTATTCTGTTAAGGACTGGAGGAAGCAGACGCAGTATAATTTTTTCACAAAGGGTATGTCTACACTGTGGTGCTATTTCACGTGTTGACAGCATGTCCCTTATTTTGAAATATCTTTCAAAATAATGGGCATGCTATTCTGACATCCTTGTAAACCTTGTTCTACGAGGATTAAGGGATGTTTTGGAATAGCAATTTCTTTTGAAATTTGGCACTGTGTAGACAGCACCAAATTATGAAATAAGCTATTTTGAAATTTGCATAGCTCAAATTGCATAGCTTATTTCAAGCGAAGGGTGCAGTGTAGATGCACCCAAAGGGTATGTCTACACTAGCCCCCTAGTTCGAACTAGGAAGGCTAATGTAGGCATTCGAAGTTGCAAATGAAGCCCAGGATTTAAATATCCCGGGCTTCATTTGCATCTTCCCGGGAGCCGCCATTTTTAAATGTCCCTTAGTCCGAACTCCGTGCCCGCGGCTACACGTGGCACGGAGTAGGTAGTTGGAATTAGGATCTTTAATTCGAACTACCGGTACACCTCATTCCATGAGGAGTAACGGTAGTTCGAATTAGAGATCCTAATTCGAACTACCTACTCCATGCTGCGTGTAGCCGTGGGCACGGAGTTCGGACTAAGGGACATTTAAAAATGGCGGCTCCTGGGAAGATGCAAATGAAGCCCGGGATATTTAAATCCCGGGCTTCATTTGCAACTTCGAATGCCTACATTAGCCTCCCTAGTTCGAACTAGGGGGCTAGTATAGACATACCCAAAGAGAGCAAGCAAGGTATCTAAATACATTTCAAATTTCAGCACTGTATCCCCATTGGTTCTTCTGGCCTCCTGCCAATACCCTGGCTAGCTACCTGAATTTAACCCTTTAGTTACTGGGTGCTGGCCAGCACTCCTCCTACCTATCACACCTTGTAGCTATATTATATGAGGAACTCATATACAACTGGTTATCTATGACAATCTCCTAAAGTCTTTTCAGTGTCACAGGTATTGCTCTCACAAGGCCACTTTACCAAGTGATTCAGAACAGTTTATAGAACTGAACTGTCCCAATAAGATACTCTGTCTTATTCTCTTAACATTCTGTTTGTTTTTTTGACTGCCACTGCACATTGAGTGGATGTTTTCAGAGGATTATCCACAATGACTCCAAGATCTCTCTCTTGAGTGGTAACAGCTGATATTATTCCCATAATTTTATATGCATAGTTGGATTTATGTTTTCCAATATGCATTACTTTTCATTTATTGTTTATCTCTTGCTAACCTGCGAGGCAAAATTTGGGCTGACAGAGCCCAAAAGAGAGTGTTTGAAGGGATGGTGGTGTCATGGAGCTGAGAACCAAATATCACAAGAAAGATTCCCTCTTGTTAGAGCCAGCAGATAACAAGGTGACTCACAGTCCTGGGTACCTGAAAACCATCAGACCAATAGCCCATTTTCATAGAAGACAAAGAGCTGCTTTTGGCAAGATTTCATGGTTGCTGTATAACTGAGAATGAAGGACATCTTATTTCTTTGTCTAGGTTTACACAGGGCCACCAAAAATAGCTTCCCGCCACACTTCATGGTGCTTTGACTCCATTCGTGTATCCCAACCAACACTCTGGTCTGTAAAACTTCTAGGTATTATTTTTCTACCTCATGGTAAACAATAATTCTCTTCTGACAGCTACATATGTCTAGATAAATAAGAAAAAAGTCTTTCATTCACTACGTGATTGGGCTTATTCCAAAAAATACACTGCATTACTTTAACCAAAACATAAGGCAACATTTTAAAAACAGGCAATCCATCTTTTATCCTCTGGAACAACTGATGCATTATTCTCTGAAATTCTGCAAGCATTTTAACAAAACCACAAAGGAATGTTCCAGACTGGATCTCTGCAGACCCAGCGATAAGAAAGAGGACAGGGCAAAAGCATCAGTTACCCAGGGCCCAGGCGATTTAAAGGGGCCTGTGGTGGCAGCCAGAGCCCCAGGCTTTTTAAATAGCTATCAGTGCACTGCAATGGAGAGGGGACACACATCCATATAACATGGAAGGCCGGCTGCCCATGATCCTGCTCCTTCTGCTTAAGGCCTCACCCCTTCTGGGAGCATGGAGCCAGCCAGCTCTCTTTCTCTCTCTTTCTCACACACACACACTTTACCCAGGGGCCCGCAGAGGCTGTTGGCTCCCCTAGCTCTTTGCGAATGCTCACAGTATGGCATGTTCTGAATCTGGTTCTAACACACTCTGTAGCCCAGGGGTGGGCAATAATTTTGATGGGGGAGGGGCCACTCCAAGAATTTGGAAAGTGATCGAGGGCCACACTCTTCCAGGATATTAATGATGGAGGCGTGGGGTCTGGGATGGAGGCTGGGTGCAGATATCTGCTTCTTATTCAAAATTTCACCTGAAAGTTAGTACAGGCAGTTGTGTGGCACTTTTGTAGCTGGCATTGCAAGGTATTTACCTACCAGATATGCTAAGCATTTGTATGGCCCTTCATGCTTTGGCTGTCATTCCTGAGGACATGCTTCCATGTTGATGATGCTTGTCAAAAAATAGTGCATTAATTTTATTTGCGACTGAACTCTTTGCGGGGAGAACTGTATGTATCCTATTCTGTGTTTTACACACATTCTGTCATACATTTCATGTTATAGCAGTTTCAGATGATGACCCAGCACATGTTGTTTGTTTCAGGAACACTTTCACTGCAGATTTGGCATAATGCAAAGATACCAGCATGAAAATTCTAAAAATCATTATAGTACTCTACCCAAGGTTTAGGAATCTGAAGTGCTGTTCAAAATCTCTGAGGAAGGAGATGTGGAGCATCTTAAAGATGTCTTAAAAGAGCAAAGCTCCAATGCAGACATTACAGGACCTGAACCACCAAAAAAGAAAACCAACTTTCTGCTTGTGATATCTGACTTAAACGATGAAAATGATCATGTATTGGTCCACACTGCTCTGGATCGTTTTCTGCATGGGCACATGTTGTCTGGAATGGTGGTTGAAGCATAAAGAGACACATGAATCTTCAATACATCTGGCACATAATTGTCTTATGACAGCATATTCATCAGTGCATGCAAATGCCTGTTCTCACTTTCAGGTGATATTGTAAACAAGTAATGGGCAGCATTATCTCCTGCTAATATAAACAAACTTCTTTGTGTGATTCACTGAACAAGAAGTAGGACTGAATGGACTCATAGGTTCTAAAGTTCTACATTGTTTTATTTTCAATGCAGTTATTTTTCTACATAATTTTACATTTGTAATTTCTACTTTCGTGATAAAGAGATTGCATTGCAGTACTTGTAATAGGGGTACTGAAAAATACTGTTTCTTTTGTTTTTACAGTGCAAATATTTGTAATAAAAGTAAATTCAAAATGAGCACTGTGTCCTTTGTATTCTGTGTTGCAATTGAAAAAATATTTGAAAATATAGCAAACATCAAAAATATTTAAATTCCCTGCAGCCCCTTTTGTGTTAATGAGGTAATATTTATACACTAGAAAATGACGACAGCTCTAGAAGCACTATTATGAAGTTTGTACAAAGCTGAATTTAAGACATTTTTATATTAAATAATATTAAAAATGCTATTCAGGCAACTCTGATGTTTCTGTAGAGGCTTTGCTTCTGTGCAAAACTGAGTAAGTGAAAAACTGGACTCACTGAATTCAGTGGTAAAACTCCTATTTACTTCAGTAGACTTTTACCCCATATGTTCAACCAAAAACAGAATACGTCATGTCAACTAAATGTATCAATACTCTAGCATTTGGCTCACTGCTGTCTGTCTTCATTAGTGTCTGAAGAAGATGAGTAAAGAGAAGAGAAAAACACTTCCTCCAAAATCTCTCTCCTAAGTATCATTTCCTATCGACCTATCGACTGATGACTGTTTATGATTCCTCCAGTGCTGAGAACACACACACTCTCAAATCATCTAAATCAACATCACACTTCAACACTTACTGAGTGTAAATTTTAATTATTTAAGTAATTAAACCAGAGAAGAATTACAATGACTTTAAGACTAGAGCAGGAATATTAGAATTTTAATGCATTTGGATATAAAACGTTGTGAAACAAAGATTTTTTTTTTTAAAGAGAACTGTGAGAACTCAATGTCTTCAAACACACAGTACACATGTAAACAGTAGCCAAGCATGCTACCGGCTGAAGGCTAAAAATCTATATCATGATTTGTTCTTTGTTCTGACTAAAACTCTTTCCTCCAGTTTTCGATATTCACATGTTTCTTATCCTTCGGGATTCTTTGGGAATGGAGGTGTATTTAAAAAAATTCCTTACAGGTCATCAATGTAATAATGCAGCCAGCAGTCATGTTCCACAGGCTAGATGCTCTTCAGTGTATATGTATTTACGGTCAGGTTTTGAATCTAAACACTCTCAGGAGGCGTCTTAAAGCATGACAAACCAAACTGGTTATTGTCAGTGATAAAGAACCATACATTTTGGTACAGAACAATGCTTTCTGAACAAAAAATATCCCTTTCTTTTTGTGTGTGTGGAGAGATACCTTTGTTTGAGGTTAACCAGTCAAGACACTTTTTATTACTGTTACCAAGAGATTAGATTACAAACTGTCTTTTTTTCTCTCTGTAACTCAGCTGTTAGTAGGAGAGCCTTGTGGCTAATGTTGAAATTCAAGTCAGTTGAGAGTCTAAGTCTCTTGTTAGGTCCAAAGCCAGCAACAATTTCACAAGACAAGCACCAGAGAAACCTTTCCATTAGGTGTGCTGGTTTGGGCTCTGCCCAGAGCAACTCTTTGCATATCTTTATAGAGATAAGGTGGGTGAGGTAATATCATTTAATAATTTCTGTTGGTGGGAGAGACAAGCTTTTGAGCTGAGGTCCAATAAAAGATACTGCCTCACCTGCCCCGTACAGGTTGGACCTTCCCTGTCTGGCACCCTCGGGACCTGAGTGCCAAACAACAGAGTTTGCCAGATGAGGGGAGGTCAAGGCTTTCCACCTGGCTGTAGGCTCTGCTTCCGGGTGGGGCTGTGCTCCCTGCCACCTGCTGCTGCCTCCAGCCCCCCCCACAGTGCCAAGCCTAGTCAGGGCTGTGTCCCCCACTGTGCCAGCTCTGGACAGGGGCCAGGCCCTGCTGTCTCCAGCTCTGGCAAGGGCTGTACCCCCTCCACTCCCACCTCACAGTGCCAGCCTGAGCTGCTCATCCAGCTGATTCCAGCCCCAGCTGGGAATGAGCTCCAGCTGGGACTGCCCTCCTGCACCGTGCCAGCCCCGACTGAGGTTGCACTCCTGGCCCTGAACCCCACTACCTCCAGCCCTGGCTGGGGCTGCACTCCTTGCTGCCAGTCCTAGCCAGGGCTGTGCTTTCCCTTGTGCTGTCCCCATCACCACCCCAGCCCAGGCTGTGCTTCTGAAACTGGCCAGCTGGGCTCTCTAGTCCAACAATGTTCGTGGTCCTGCTGGACCACAGATGTTGCCAGACCAGAGATCCTGGATTTTAGAGGATCAACCTGTAATTTCCTGGGACCAACACTGCTACAATACTAGCATATACCACATTTCCATATAGAATGTTTTGGAAAATCCACACGATGAGTGATCTCATGAATTAAAGCTATTACAGCTCACCAGCACAATTAACGAACATTGATGAATAAATTAAAAGTAGGGAGAGAAATTAGAGCGACAATAACAACTTAACTAGAGAAGGAAAGGGCAAAGCAGTGAGAAGGAAGTGTTTAATTATGCTGGAGATTTCCTAATAATATTTTCTCCCACCCTTCCCAATGAAAAGCAAATGCCATCTGGTATGTGGTGCAGATGCAGCTGCAGAACCGCAGCATGCATATTAAGCACACAGCTGTTTCCATTTCGGGTTGCCCAGTAGCCAGATCATTTCAGATCACCCACTGAGATCAGGGTGTGAGGGACCTTGATGAGTGCTAGCTGTAACATTTTTTTAAACACTAAGGGCATGTCTATACTACAGCACTAGTTCGAATTAACTTATTTTGAATTAGTTAATTTGAAATAAGCTAATTCGAAATAACGCATCTAGACACAAAATCTAATTCGAAATAGCATTTTGCTATTTCGAAATAGCGCGTCCACACTGATTGGATGCTGGATCGCATTTAAGGGCAGCTGAAACCGGTTCCAGCAGGGCATCAGGTCAGTAGTTGCTTTGTGTGGCTGCTATCTGAGGCTCGTGCTTAAAGGGACCCCCCGGACAGCTGGTTCTCAGCTTCTCCGCTTGCTTGCCTACCTCGCTGAGGGACAGCAAAGTGTTTTCCTCTCCGCCTGCTTTGGTCGCTCTCATTTGGGACACCACAGCACTTGGCACCATGGAGCCAGAGCCGCCCCTGGGCACTCTGGTGCTCATGTTGAACGTCTTGCTGCAAGCCTGGCAGCAATTGCTGGAGGCTGCCTGGCACCTTCTGCTGCAGCCCAGCCCCCTGGCCCTCCCCCGGGCCCCCCTGGGGGCCCTGGAGGAGCGGTGCCCGGACGCCAGTGTGCCCCGCCACATCTGGCGTCTGGACACCAGCAGCGACTGGTGGGACCACATCGTCCTGGAGTGCTGGGGAGACCAACAGTGGACCCAGAACTTCAGGATGAAGAAGGACATCTTCCTTGAGCTCTGCGAGTGGCTCACCCCTGCTCTGCAGTGACGGGACACACGCATGAGGCCCGCCATTCCCCTCCACAAGTGGGTGGCCATCACCCTCTGGAAGCTCTCCACGCCAGATGGCTACCAATCCGTGGGGAACCAGTTCGGCGTGGGGAGATCCACCGTCGGAGCGGTGCTCATGCAGGTACAGCACTCACCGGCCACTGGGCCAGGAGGGGGGGCTGCAAGGAGGACATGGGCTGCCCCAGGAAAACGGGGGGGAGGTGGTATAAGTGCCCTCTAAAGGAGGGTTCGGTCTGTCCCAGCCGTGCTACGGGCTGCCCGCGGTGGTCAGGATTGCAGCGGGGGTTGCTCCTGGGAGTGGGGCGTGGGGTAGTGGCGGGGAACGAACACTCCCAGCCACCTGGACACCCCAGTGACCCTTGTTTTTGTGTCTCTCTCTGAAGGTGGTCAAGGCCATCAACAGGGTGCTGCTCCACAGAGTCGTCTGCCTCACTGACCTGGACGCGGTCATCCAGGGGTTCGGCGCCCTGGGCTTCCCCAACTGCGGGGGGGGGGGGGGGGGGAAATTGACGGGACACACATCCCCATCTGTGCCCCGGACCACCAGGCCTCCCTCTACATCAACAGGAAGGGGTACTTCTCCGTGATCCTGCAGGCCATGTCAGACCACCGGGGCCAGTTCACGGACATCAGTGTGGGCTGGTTCGGCAAGGCACACGACGCGCAGGTGTACCGCAACTCCTCTGTGTGCCAGAGGCTGCACGCTGGGACTTTCTTCCCTGACCGCCACATCAGGGTCGGGGACATGGACATGCCAGTGTGCCTGCTGGGGGATGGGGCCTACCCCCTACAGCCCTGGCTGATGAAGCCCTACACGGGACACCTCAACTCCTCCCAGCAGGCCTTCAGTGCCAGGCTCAGCAGGGCCCGTATTGTGGTCGAGGGGGCCTTTGGCCGACTGAAAGCATGATTTAGATGCCTCCTCACCCGCCTCGACCTCTCCCAGCACAATATTCCACATGTGGTGGCAGCGTGCTGTGTGCTCCACAATTTATGTGAGAGGAAGGGGGAGGCTTTCCTGCCTGCCGGCTGGCCAGTATGCACAGCCCCACATGGCTGCCAGCCGGGAGGCCCTTCGGGGGGCTGTCCGCATCCGGGAAGTCCTGCAGGAGAGCTTCCAGGCAGACAAGGACTGAAGTCCCCCTGGCATGCTCCACTGGGGCCTTGTGCCTTACATTCCACCCCCACCTCCTTTCCCTTTCCCCTCCCTAACCCCCCTTCCTGATATACAATAAAACCACCTGTGTTGCCACAAAATACTCTCTTTATTTAACATAACTGGGATGGGGGGAGGGGGAGAACCTGGGAGGAGGGAGCTGGAAGGGGGAGGCAAGGGGAGGAAGGGGAAGGGGAAGCTCAGGGTTGGGGGTCTTGCTGGCCCTCCCGTCTCGCAACACTGTGGGTGTGGGGGCCTCAGCGTTCCCAGGGGGAGGAGTGGGTATGGAGGGTGGGGCAAGAGGGACGAGGGGGTGAAAGAAGTGGGAGGGGGAGCAGGGGAGGGAGAAGGAGCGATAGTTGGGGCGGCTGCAGGGGCTGGAGCAGCAGGAGGCAGCAATCAGTCCGCCAGGGCCTGCAGGTGCTTGTGGAGGGCACGGCCCTGCTCCCGCAGCTCCCACAAGCTCTCCCACCACAGCTGCAGGTCCTCTTGCACCCAAAGCTCCTGCCTGTGGACCTGTCATCCCTGTAACTGCAGCTGCTGCCTCTGGAACTCCTCCTGCTTGCGGGTGCGCATGCTGGCCCGGGTGCAGGTGGATGTTCCAGGCGGGGTGGTGTGTCCTGCACTCGCAGGTGCTGCGGCTGTGGTGAAACAAGAGAAGTGGTCAGTTCTCCCTGGGGACACAGTGGGTGAAACCCAGCCCCCCTCTGTAAGGCGAGGACGGCAGGTCTCCGCACCATCACGTCCTGCTATCCCCGGGAGTGTGAGCTGGCCCAGGACTGCACCCCAGCCCCTGTGCTGCGTATAGTGTGGTATGTGGCGGGGGAGAGGAGAGATGTGCCCTGCCTCTGTGTAGAGGGGGCGTCTGGAGGGAGGGCAGTGTGCAGTGTTTCTCCCCGGGGTCAGGAGCCTGTCATGTGCCTTCACGCGTAGACACGTGTGGGGAACAGGCCAGGGCCCCTGCATGGCACCCAGCTGGGGCCACAAGTCCTGGCTGGCACGGCAGATGCACAGGTTGCCGCCTGCTCCGTGGTCATCAAGGCTGACGCGCACGGTCCCTGGGCTCCCTCTCCCACCCCCCCTCGCCCTGCATAAGGGGACCGTGATGTCACTCACATGTGGAGGCCTCCCCGGCCTCGGATGAGGCTGCTGACGGGCTCTCCAGTTCGGCTTGGGGGTCCTGGGTGCAGGGCACGCTACCTGCAGGCTCCTGGTTGCTGTCGTCCTCCTCTTTCTCTTCTTCCCCTGTGACACGGGCAGGGCCCTCTGCCCCGGGGTCGATGACAACCGGGGGGGCACGGACCGTCTGACCCCCCAGGATGCAGAACAGGGCCTTATACTGCGGGCATGCCTCCGGGTCAGCCCCTGGTTGGGAGGCCCTGGCATAGGCCTGCTACAGTTCTTTAATTTTGCTGTGCACCTACTCCTGGCTGCGCATGTGGCCTCTGGTGGCCAGGCTGGCAGCCATGTGGCTGTAGATGGCTGCATTCCTGTGCCTAGTGCGGAGATCGTGGGCATTGGAGGCCTCCTCCCAAACCTCAATGAGGCCCATGATCTCTGCACGAGACCAGGAAGGTGCCCACCTTTTGCAGCCCCTGGCAGGCTCCTGGGAGCTGCCAGCCTGGTCCTGGGGAGCAGTGGAGGGCTGGGTGGCAGCGAGTTGCTGGCTCATGCTGTGCCAAGTGCACGGTCTGCTGGCTGTGTGCTGGTAGGCTTGCAACTGGCACAGGCACTGTGGCCAGGGTCTGCCCCTTTAAGGGCTCTGGGGCTGGGGGGGAGCAGCCAAGTTTTCCTGGTTGTGCCCAGAGTGGCCACCAGGGCTCCCTGGGAAGGGCTGGAGGCCCCCTAATTCGAAATAAGTGTCTACACAGCACTTATTTCGAATTAGCTATTTCGAATTTGGTGTTATTCCTCGTAGAATGAGGTTTACCAAATTCGAAATAAGGGCTTCACTATTTCGAATTTATTTAGAAATAGCGGTTTGGCTGTGTAGACACTATTAAAGTTAATTCGAAATAACTGCTGTTATTTTGAATTAACTTTGTAGTGTAGACATACCCTAATTTCCTAATTCCCAACTGAGGGTCACTGCTAGATTTGATATCCTTCTGGATGCCTCTACTACAAGAATTTGATACAGTACAATTTGTGCCTAAGATTACAGGTCTCTATGTATACTACTAATTGCAAGTTTTTTAATTCTTCTCTGCAGGACAATATAGCTATTCCATCATTCAACACACGGCTTTGCTGCAAGTATGCTTAACAGTATACGATCATCTCATTAAACACTCTCATGATGTGCACAAGGAGGATGCAGAAATTAAAGATGCACAGGCAAACTCTGGCATTTCCTAACTTTTGAATGCTTGAACTTGCAACCTTTTCAATTGTATATTAAGATTAAGCTCAGGAAGGCACAGAGCACATTCCTTGTACTTTGCCATTGTAATACATACATAGTGTGAGCAACTTACTCATTTTTAGTTGGGAAAGACCTTCCTAGCCATTCAATAATTTCAAGACTTCCTAGCAAAATTCAGCTTGCTGCTAAGCTGTGAGAGTAAGTAGAGAAATCAAGCTTATATTTTTTTCAGAATTAAACTCAAGGGAGGAACAAATACAGAAAGAAAACACAGGGCTTGGATTGAAACAAATGAAGGGCAAAAGGGTTCCTATTGGAAATAAATCAATTAAAAAAACTGCTCTCTCTCTGTCAGCATTTCCCCATCCCTCCAAATTGCCTCCAGTTTGAGGTCTGTGAAAATAAGTAGTTTTTTTAAAAAGGCAAATATATTTTATACCCCTCTCCTCACAAAACATATAGTCTATGTTTGTGAATAATTCACATTATCAGCCCAGCTCTATAACAGGGAGAAAAATATGAACAACAAGTAACAGTGTGGCCACTGAGTAAATTATGCAATGAGATCACTTCATTGACTCCTAGCACGTTTCTTTTCTCTCCTCCCACGCTCAGTTCTCCTGTACTCCCTCCCTCCCCCGACTAGTATAATGCCTGCTAGATGAGCTCACGCAAATTCCCCTCATAGCCATTTTCCCTGATGGGTTTTTTGCTCAATGGGAAAGTGTTAACCATTTCCTGTGAGCCACTGAAGAGAGTCTGTATAGGTGCCATCACACTCTGGCAAGCTCAGTGTCTGAATGCTTTAATACAGAATACTGTGGCATGTTTCCTCAGCAATAAAAACACTACCGTGAGCACATTAAGCATGTCCTAACATAGGATACTGACTCAAGTTCAAGGTCTCAGCCCTTCAAGATGTTCAATGGATTTGTGCCAGGGTACCTAAAAGATCACCTAAAGATCTGGGATGAAGACTATTGAGGACATCTTCCACCATCAGTAACAATGGAAGTCAGGGCAGGGATTTCTCAGAGCTATTGTTTCAGGCAGATGGCAGACAGCACTGTGCCAGTTTGGAGGTTTGGCAAAGCCGGAAGAGCTAGCAATGCAACTTTTACAAATAAAGGCATTGCGTGTGTCATGGCAATAAGTCAGTTCTCTTGCAAATTCTGTACCTGAAAAACCAGAGTCCATAAAGCCATATGAATAATGGGCCACATCACACTTTCCTCTGGCGAAGCCTGTATCAGAAGTACAGATAGCCCAGGAGAGTCTGGGAGAGGAAGCTCAGAGTTCCTGATTTAGAGCTTGTCTACGTGACAGTGTTGTACCATTTGTCTGGAGGTACTTCTTCATGCAATGTTAACCAGCAGAACTATTTGATAGCGGATGCTGTGAAGTCCAAGACTACATCAGAGTTTTTTTTTAAAAACCTAGATAAATTTATGGAGAATAGATTCAATGACTATTAGCTAGACGGGGAAGGGATGGTGTCCATAGTTTCTGAAGATGGGAATGGGTGACAGGGATGGGTTACTTGATGGGCCTGTTGTGTTCATTCCCTCTGAATGAACCTGGCACTGGCCACTGTCGAAAGACTGAATACTGGGCTAGATGGACCTTTGGTCTGACCCAATATGGCCGTTCTTATGCTCTAAGTCACAACCATAATGGTAAAGCCTTTCTGTGCAGGAGATAGAGATTTCTTGGGGCCAGTCCTAGAGTGTGGAGCAAACTCCTATAGGGCCATCACAAATCATATACCTTCCACTGGCAAAGTTCAAGGTGTACTTCTTTGACCTTGCCTTCTCTAACAAACACATAGCAGCATGTACTTTTTTTTTTTAAGTTTAAAAAATCTCCTTAAACAAAGTCCTGCATTGCACACACAATTCTCCCCCTGAGGAGAAACACCTGATTGATATGAATCATATCATTTAATGCATTACTGTGATGATGGTGGTACAAGAACCTATATGGAATTCAGTTCTCGCAAGGGGACAGGGCAAAGATGCCAAAGCAAGAAGCTGAATGTGCCTGAAGTTTGGAATACCAAACCTTTGCTTCACAAAGTTCTGCACATTTATAAAGACAGATGTTTGGAAGATCAGCTGGTGAAGCAGCTAAATGACAAAATAAATGTAATAATCTTTACTTGTTTCTCTTTTCTTCCTTTTTTTTAAAATATGAGATTGTTTATTTTCCATTTTGCTTTTGTTAGGGGGTAAGATTTCTAGCTACTCAACTTAGAACTTGAACGGAAGATAGTGGAGTCTCATATATGGAGCAGAGTCAGGACTTTACAGGTATTACTCCACGTCTCATCTGCTTCCTGTCACATCAACTATACTATTCTTATATGTTGTTGGTCCCCATTGTCTAATTTCTCTGAGCACTATTACCTCTTTCTACCCTTCATCACTTTTCTCACTCCAGAGGGCCAGTTAAAGTTAAAGTCTTCCTGGTATGGGGGGGGGGGAGCACTCCAGCTAAGGGGTACATCATGTGACTTCCCCCTATGACCCTCTGTGTGACTGCACCTCAACCCTAGCCCAGGCCCCCCATGCTTTTCCCCTCCTCATCTCATGTTTCCTGGGGATGAGGGGGACTGGAGATAGTATAACAGCTGGAGGAGCTGCCAGTGTTTCTGCTTTCTCTGCTCTGCCCCTGCCAGTTGGGAAAGGAGCAAAAGCCCCAGACCTGCCCCCTGCATTTCCATGAAGCTGCAGCTCCTCTCCATACAGCAAGCAGCTTTGCCAGAGGATAAGGGTGGGGGAGTAGAATTGGGGATTTTGCTCCTTTCCCTGCTCAGAAGAGCAGCATCACACGGGGGAAGGAGCAGAATGCTAGCGGTACCACTCCCAGCTCCCCATACCTGTTCTCCTGAGAGGCAGCTCCATGGAGGGGCTGGAGGCAGTAATGTGTCTTTCCAGTATGTCATACTGGCTAAAAATAATGGCTTCCTGACCACTTTTTTGCCAGTACAGTGCATCGGGCCATACTGGCTTACTTTCACCTCTGTCTCCCTCCCAGCTGATTCCACCTTTTGGAGACAGACAACAAACAATGAGATTCACTAAGCTAACTGTAAAGCAGTGTTGCCAGCTCAAGAGTTTATCATGTTTCTCATGGCATTTGATATTTTTCTTAAAGCCTCAACTCCTGGAATCAAGTGATTACATGAAAATCTCAGCTTTCATTTTTAAAAGTGCAGTTGATAAAATGGATACCCCCACCAGACCAATAAAAAAATATATCTATATAGAGATATTTTAAATGTCATGGTATTTTGAGGACTGGCATGAGTTTTTGAATGCTTAGAGTTGGCAGTTCTGAAAGTCAGTTCTGATGCTTCAGCCAATTGTGAATAGCCATCATCGAAGAACATTTTTATATAGGGTTTTCAGTCTAGAGAGAATAAGGAAATGAGAGTAAACTGGAATTGTTGTGGCAGGAAATTACAAAAGAAAGTCACACATGATCAAGTGCTATGTTGCCCACCATTTTTCAGTTGAATAATGTGCTAAATAACAATAACCACTGAGGTCTGATCTCTGTCATATAATGAGGTATTAACTGTGTAAACAGACCCAAGTCACATGATGGGGCTCAGGAAAAAAAAAAGTTTTGTTGTTTTCTACCACCACTTGTATATAGGGTTGTCAGGGTAATTAGTGTGGAGGATGGAATGGTTATAAAATGAACAATAATTGAGTTAAACAACTATGTAGTTGGGGGGGATATATGAATATGCCACATCCTAATTGTGTCAGGGTATGTCTACACAGCAAAGTTATTTCGAAATAACAGGTGTTATTTTGAAATAACTTTCCTAGCGTCTACACAAGCCAACTGCTATTTCAAAATTAATTTGAAATAGCGGAGGGCTTATTTTGAAATTGATAAACCTCATTGCATGAGGAATAGCGCCAATTTCAAAATTGCTATTTCGAAATAAGTGCTGTGTAGACGCTTATTTCAAAATAGGGGACCTCCAGCCTTTCCCAGGGTGCCCTGCTGGCTACTCTGGCCACAAGGTAACTTCTGACCTGATGCCCTGCTGGAACCAGTTCCAGCTGGCCTTAAATGCGATTCAGCGTCCAATCAGTGTAGACATGCTATTTCGAAATAGCAAAAAGCTATTTCGAACTGCATTTTGTGTGTAGACCCGTTATTTCGAAATAAGATATTTCAAAATAATGCTGCAGACATACCCTCAGAGACAAAATGAGTGGCCTATTGCAAAGGGAGGACACTTAAATATGATGTATATGGCGTATTAACTGTTCTGCTGAAAATGCATACACTTCTGCAATGTAACATTTGGGAGGGTGGAAGGAAAAACACACCAGCACATAACCAAACAGCATGCACCTATGGGCTGATACCAGGACTATAGTGCTCAGATGGGTCAATGGAACAAATTGTTGTGAATAACCAGATCAGTTTGTTCCACCCCATCCCACACCAAATGGTCAAGTTGGTTTAGAAGATACTGAACTTTACTATTGACATGCAATGGACTTATAATATGGACAAAAGCACTCAAAATTGCAAGAACAGTTCTCTGCAATGGCTGACAATTAGACACATTTGAGATGTACGCTCCAGAATATCCTGAAAGAATTCTAATACTGTCGAAGGAGGAGGAGCAGTGCCAGTGGTGGTGGTGGTCAAAATGTTAGACTATATTTCATTGGACAGGACATTAGATAATATTATGTATTATTATGACACTTGACCTACTATTAAGTGTTGCTTTTGCAAGATATGGATGGCAGAGGGCAAGACAGCAAAAGCAAAAACATCCATCAGTTGTAACAGATGTGTGAATAAAGCAGTGATTCCATCCCATTGTGTACCAGAGAACCTGGAACCAAACTTCTTGGGCCGACTATAATGGGAAGCCTGAGACACTAATTGGTATAGTGCAGAATGCCGCAGAGTGCCCATATGAAGGAAGGTGCAGGGTAATAACTAGCATAGGGAAATGGAGCACTTGGATCAATGGCACAGTCCATCTTGATACCTGGCCCTTTCAGAAAATGTGCTGTCCTGTGTCCTATGCTTTTCTCAGGATGCCTGGGCAGGAGGATCCCAAAGTAAAGGGCAGAATGTTAGGAGAATGTGAAATAAATAGGGTAGAGACTAACTAATAATCTTGCTTCTGGCCTTGCCTTTAAACAGGCTGAATGAGCAAGCGAGTGTAAATGAAAGCACAAGGCTGCAGCCACCTCCTCCCTCAGCTGGTAGCCTTGAAGTTAAGGGGCTAATGGAGCAAGGGGTTGCTATGGTAACCAAGTAGCTGGAAGGGAGGGGAAGGTGTAAGGAAGAGGCACAGTGCAAAAAAGTGACTATAGCCAAACTTTGCTCCTTACCCCTCCCACCAGGTACAAAAGATGTAGTCTAATTGCCCCCAGACTCTAGAGCCCCTGGAACAGAACATGGGGACATATACTGGAAGGGGTGGTACTGAAGAGGGGCACTAGGAGTATAATTAAGTTTGCCAAGATGAGGAAAGAGGAAGAGGGAGCTCCGTCAGTATGCAGAGCTAGGGGTCAGGAGAAGAAGGGGATTCTATAAATGTACAGCGCAGTAGTTGGGGGAGGGGAAGAGGAACACTATCAGCACATAGATATAAGCCCAACTGATGTGAAGGATTTTGGAATATGATTAAACTCTATTGGCCTAGAGAGATAGCTGGACTGGTTTCAGAACATGCTTGCTTGTTTAGCCCCAGTAAACCCATCAAATTGCCTGCAGATTGGATTCTGGACTGTTATTTTTCAATAAACTGTTGGAAGGGAGAGGGAGAAGGGAGCTGGACCCCTACCACCATGTAGCACCCATATCACAGCCTCATATGCTTTTTTAGCTGAGGGGAGGAGGAGTGGGAATCCATAGCAGAGACACATATCTCACTTACTGTCCCAGGACAGTCCTCCTAAAATAGTATTCATGAAAATCTAGAAGAAAAAAAACCCTTCTCAAATCAATTGCTTTCCAAGCAGTGTTCCTTGATAGTTCCTGATGTTTTGGGGGAAAATACGGTCTTTGCAAAGTCAGAGCTGATACATGGAATTTCCTATACTGCATTCTTGCACTGCATGAGATTACATAGCACAGTTGTTTAAAAATAAAAGCTACCAAGTCTTCCCATTTGTAATGTTGAAAGAAATTTTACGCTTTGTGGATAAATTTAAATACTCTGTTAGAAAGGAAAAGGGCAACTCCCATTAAAGGCTAGACCTTTTGTGTTTTTCTTTCAAATGTCACACAGCTTTTGAATGATCTTTTAAAACAGTAACATTGTAAAACCTGCTTTGCTCTTTTATAATTGAACTAATTACAAGTACTGAAACAAGAATGTAGCCATTGAAAAGAAACACAGCATAGCTGCACCTTGCAGACAATGTAACAAACCAACAAAAACAAAGACTACTCCACAGGGGCCAGTTAGGTGTTCATTTTTTCCTGAAAGTCAGTAGGTGCTGCCCTTATTGTCTTTTACAATTTCCCCCTAGACATCTATTAGCTACAAGGCACCCAGCATCTTAAGGTCTTTATATGAATCAGTAGATGGCACTTTGGCATGAAGGACTGAAGGTTACTGGATGCTGGAAAGTGAGACATGTGGAACTTTCATGAGAATCTATCCTCACTGTTTAAATCAATGACAATCTCTTAGAAGAAAAACCTACTATTTTGTTTTAAACCACCGCTTCTGCCATCAGTTTCTAATTGCCTTGTGTCTAGAACTAATAGGATTGCAGGGTTCTGTGGAGAACAGAGACTGGGAAGAGGCAGCACAGGAGGAGAGCAGAGGCAGGCAGGCAGGCAGTATGAGGGTATCAGTCTAGAGGGTGGCAGGGTAGATTTCAGAGCTTAGCAGGAGAGGTAAATTTCATTGGGTTGAAAGAAAGGAGAAGAGGCTTGAAACCATCATCTCCAGTTGCTCAAATAGAACTGAGCATAAGCATACTTGTCTTCACTGCTCCTAAAGCTTAAGAGGTTTGGAGGAAGAGCCTTGGATTATTGATAGACCGATGGGAAAGAATTAAGCCACTTGTCATTTTCTCACAACTGCAATTTTCCACAGTAGATCTGCACATTATTTTAGCACAAGTGCTACTGGAATTATACAGTAAAGGGAAACCAGTGTTGAATGACTTTGGACTCACTTCTGATTGTGTCATCTGTTTCTACTAAGCTTTGATTCAAAACATGCAGGAACAGTGGCTGAAGATTTCCTGAGTGTTTTATTAGATTGTGTGGGCATCTCTAGCTAGCTGGATTTCCACATTTCTACTGAACATACCACACAGGAAATAAAACTAGTTACTAGCCTTTCTATAGCTATTGTTCTTCAAGATGTGTTGCACATGTCCATTCCAATGTAGGCGTGTGTGCACCCTGAGCACAGTAGCAGGAATTTTTTCCCTTAGTGGTATCTATCAAGTTGGATCATAGTGCTGGTTTAAAGGATCCTTCAAAACCCCCTATTCCTTCTCACTCTCTGACTCCAATAAGAGTGGACAGACAGTGGGTTTTGGAATGGATACATGCAACACATCTCAAAGAACAATCATTACATAATAGCTATTTCCCCCCTCCCCGTTTTAGTACTTGTACATGTCTAGTCCAATTAGATGACTCCTAAGCAGTTGAACAGGAGATGGGATCAGAGTACAAGAAAAGGCTGAGTGCAAAACTGCGTGACCAAAATCAACATCATCTGTGGCCTTCTAGGTGGTGGCATAGTGTGCTGAAAAAAAAAGTGGCTAACTATCAGTTGCTACTCTACAGGTGGACTGAATAGGGATTTGTGCTAGGAAAGAGAACTGTGATCATGTGGAATGAATAGTCAGGTTAGTTGGACATGGGATGCTGGCAAGTTCATAAACATGCCTGGATGTGTGCTGTAACTCAGGCTATGTCTACACTGATCTATCAGAAAAAGGTACGCAAATTACGCTCCACAATTTGCATACTTTTTTCAGACAGCTTTTTCTGATAGTTTTTTGTCTACACTGGACCAAATTTCAGAAAACCTCCTCTTTCGGAAGAGCCCATCTTCCTCATGGAAGGAGGAAGACAGGGCTCCAAAAGAGCGCGCCTGCTCTTCCGCAAAAAAAAATTGGAAGAGCAGATGTATTCCCTGGACGTGGTGGAGTTTTTCCGGAATACTTCTGGTATCTCGGAAAAAAAACTCCGTAGTGTAGACATAGCCTCAGGGCAAAATCTTCTGGGCAAAGACAGGAAGAGACTTCATCCTCTCTGCTATTGCTATGGGTTTATCTGCAATATGGTGTGGTTCTTTGTATATAGAAAGCTGGGGTGTGTCAAACATCCAAGGAATGTAAATGCTGCCCCTCTCACTTCATATGTGGTTCTGGTTGGAATACTGGCAGAAAGACTGTCTGGCTGCTGTGGAATTATGAAACCACTTTAGTGAGGAATTATGGGTGTGGAAACAGCTGCCCCTTATCCATTAAAAAAAACCCCTTTGACTGAAGGTGATGACCACTAAAAATATCACTTTCCAGGAGAGTTAAACCAATGAGCACATTGCTAGTGATTCAAATGGGTGACCTGTAAGCACTGATAGGAGGAGGGTTAGATCCCAAGGAGGAATTGGCTCTCTTACCTGGGGATACAACATCTCCAGGCCTTTAAGAAAATGGATGACCATATAATGTGAAAAGAAAAGGTTGTTAACCTTGGGATGGAAGGTCAAAATAGTCACTATTAGACCTTGACTGAAGAAAGGACTATACCCCATTATGGCAAAAGCACAAGGTACTCCAATAGGAGTTTTAATAAAGACTTTATAGGTGGAATTCCACATTAAGTGAACCACATGGAGAATGGTTTCTCTTTCGTAATGTAAGTGACCCTGGTAGAGAATTTTCTGCTGCTGAGCAGGACTTTAAAGATTTGCTCTTAGCAGTCTTGCTCTTGAGAATTCACCCAGGTTGTCAGATGAAGACAGCTGAGGTTTCAGGAGATCAGGTCCAGGTACAGCAGAAAATGCATTAACAGGAGTGTTGTGAGCAAGACATGAGAAGTCATTCTTCCACTCTACTCTGCGCTGATTAGGCCTCAATTGGAGTATTGTGTCCATTTCTGGGCACCACATTTCAAGAAAGACGTGGAGAAATTGGAGAAGGTCCAGAGAAGAACAACAAGAATGATTAAAGGTCTAGAGAACATGACCTATGAAGGAAGACTGAAAGAATTGGGCTTGTTTAGTCTGGAAAGGAGAAGACTGGGAGGGGACATGATAGCGGTTTTCAGGTATCCAAAAGGGTCTCACAAGGAGGAGGGAGAAAAATTGTTCTCCTTAGCCTTTGAGGATAGGACAAGAAGCAATGGGCTTAAACTGCAGCAAGGGAGGTTTAGGTTGGACAATAGGAAAAACTTCTTAACTGTCAGTGTGGTTAAACACTGGAATAAGTTGCCTATGGAGGTTGTGGAATCTCCATCTCTGGAGATATTTAAAAGCAGGTGAGACAGATATCTATCAGGGATGGTCTAGATCAGTGTTTCTTAACCAGTGGTAGAAGTACCCTTAAGGGTACTTGAAAGAAGTCTAGGGGGTACATCAACACAACTGAAATTTGGAGAAAAATGAATTTTTGTTTTAAGTTTTACAACGTGTTATTTTTGTACTTTTTACACCCAAAAATTTCATCGTCCACCCAGCTACAATTAAGCTGTTTAAACAAATGTGTTGCAATGGTAGAAAAAAAATTGTGTGTCTGAAAACTGTAGGTACTGGGGGTACTTTATAAAAGAAGGTTGAGAAACACTGATTTAGATGGTACTGGGTCCTGCCATGAGGGCAGGGGACTGGACTTGATGACCTCTCGAGGTCCCTTCAAGTTTTAGTGTTCTATGATTCTATGGAGACTCCACTCCCGTGAGGGGTCTAAAAAGGCTATGATTACCTGAAACTGAGCTTCTAGAAGCAAGACCTTTGTGTGCATGTAGTCAAGAACTGCCCCTTTGAATTCTATCCTTTGCATAGGCATAAGGGTGGATTTTGAGTGTTTATCAGTTAGACCTAGTGCCCAGAAGGTTGAATGGATGAGACGGATGTTGGACTCCACCTGAGCGCTGACTAGCCAATTATCTGATGGGAATATGTGAACTCCCCTTTTGTGAGAAAGCCTCCACCAGCACCATATATTTGGTAAAAATTAGTGGGTGGCAATAGGCCAAACAGAAGCACTGTGAACTGGTAATGTACTCAGTTCAGGACAAATCTGAGGAATTTTCTGTGATTTTGGAGTAGGGGAAAATCAATATGTGGAAGTATGTGTCCCTTAAAATTGAGGCAGCATACCAATCCTCTGGATCCAGGGAGAGAATGATGGAAGCCAAGGAGATCATGTAGAACATTAAATTCTTGAGATAATGCAGGTCTATTATAGGCCTGAAACCACTTGTCTTTTGGGATTAGGAAGTCACAGGGATAGACCCCTTCATCTTAAATTATTGAGAAGCTCTTTTACAATGCCCATTCAAAGAGCTTCTTATTCCAACAATTGCTCATGAGACGAGTTCCTGAAGAAGGTGTAGGAAAGTCAGGTAAACAAAAACTGGAGGATGTATCTCACTTCTATTGTGCTGAGTACCTAAAGGTCTGAAGTAATGTGGGTCCAGGCATTAAATAAGTAGGAAAGCCTGTTTCAACTGGATCTAGCATTGTGGGGATTGAGATGTTGACTCTGAGCATCTCCTCAAAATTAGCATTTCCAGTTCCCTAGGTGTCTAAGAATGATCAGCATTGGTCCTGTTGAGGAGTGCCACAGCTGAGGATGCCAGGTTCAGGAAAAACTGCTGAGAAACAGAGTAGATTCACCCCAAACTGATGGTTATTCTTCCATAAGTTATACCTACCCAGTAACAAAATTAAACCTCTGGATCACCACATTGATTAACAAGTTCACCACACACACACTAGACTTAATGATGAGTGGTTATTTAAAACCAATTTGATTAAACAACAGGTATTTCTTATGATGTCGAAGACCATATTCTTTAAGGAAATATGCTTATGAATATGCCTAATTCAAATATGCTTTATGAAAAATATTATACATAACCTATCATTGGAAAGCTAGTCCCCTGAATGTGTATATTCTATTTATATGCATGTACATTTTCTGTATCTGAACTGAAGAACAGTGACTGTAGATTTATTATCGTGTCCATGTTGAGAAAAACCTATTTCCAGTAATGTTAGATATTGTGTATTTTAGTAATTGTGTTGTCATAATTTTTAGTGGTTACACAGTTACTAAAATACTCCCTACGGGCAGGGTCTGCAGCCAGTGTGCCCCCTGCCACTCCAAACTGCTGCATCTGTGTCAGAGGATTTGTACATTTGTCCGTTTATGTAACCTGTTTTGAAAATTGCAGCTACTCTTTTCTAGCTGTATTTCTAGTGATACAGGGAGTGCTAAGAGATCAAAATACAAGGCACCACCTTAGCTCTGCTTTGGAAGCATATGTAGGCCCTGATTTGAGGGGCTAGTTATGAAGGAAAGCAGAACTTGATCATAGTCCCTGCTGCCAATTGAATAAAGCACATGTCCTTTATGGGCCAGGACCCCTACAATTACAACATTGAAATTTCAGATTTAAATAGCTGAAATTATGCAACTTACAATTCTTAAAAACCTATGACTGTAAAATTGACCAAAATGGACCATAATTTTGGTAGGTCCCTACCTATAATGTACTTTAAGCAGTTTCACCTTGCGTTCTGTTGCGTAGTATATTTGTTTGGAAGTTGAAGGGAAATCTAGTTGTTAAAGCCAAGATGTAGCTTTTTCACTGTCTTATTGTATGACCTTGACCAAGCCACTGGAGCCTTATCTTGTAAGCTCTTCCGTGATAGCAGACCCTGTTTCTTGTACGGCACCTAGACTCCAAGTGATACTCTATTTGGGAGCAGGGCTCTGAGAGCCTGTAGTTTACCTAAGGTTTATAATTTCAAAACAGTGCACTAACTTTAGTCACCTCACATAGATAGCTTGTATTAATTTTAAAGACCTGGTGTGTGTGTGTGTATGTGCCATTTTAATGTGTGGCCAGAGTCCCTGCACTGCTTTGCAAATGTCCGCTTACACTTCTCTGCTTTTCTGCATGAAACCATCATGACACCAACTAAGTATTTATAAATCTGAGATTTTTTATTAAAAGGTGCTGTTAAATCACAAATTATCAATAGCCCCCAGCCTTCCCAAACTAGCAAGCAACTTTTCCATCTAGAAGATGTGGAATTTGAGAAATTTTCCCATAAATGTCACATCAGGTTTTAAAGGAATTCATTGTAGACCTTTCATTGAGATTAGAATGACCACAAAGTGTATAAGAAATGAGAATTCTGTAACAAAGCATTCCCCTACCAAGTGAGACTGTCTTACCATTGCTGATAAATTAATCCAGTACCATACTGTGATTTTTTTGAATAGTTTCAAAGCTATAAACGAGAGATAACCCTGTAATTTTCACATGCTCTGAAATTCATTCACCAAGTGTGAAGAAAAATACAAGTGAAGCGAGATTTAAAATGAGAGAAGCCCATGAGTTTTTAAAAAATATGCTGCAATCAAAAAATTACAGTAGAACTTTACTGATACTTTATTAATGAGTAAACTCAATTTTCATAAAAATAGTGGCCTTCCCTCACTTCTCAGCAAAACAGAATATTGTGGCATTAGATGGTAAGTTCTTGTATAACATAGGTGACAATACATTTATTAGTGAATAATAAATGGAGGTTATTTGTAACTTGAATTCTTTGACATAAACACTGCATATTCACCCTCATGATATTGGCACCAGTCTTTCCTACATGTTATTTGGAGATGGGCTGGTTCAATTTGCCAGCAACTGGCTGCTTATATCACATAAATGGATTCTTGAAATTACAAACAAGGGTTATTCAGACCAATTTGGGACCTTACCATTCCCTAATCAATGGTCCCTCCCAAAAGAGTGTTTTGATATCAGAGGTTCAATCTTTACTCCAGCTTCAACACAACAAAAGATGGTGGGTTTTCATCCTATCTATGATCTAAGAAAGTTGAATGATTTCATCTAAAGGTTCCAGTTTTGAACACTGATCCAAGCTTCCATTATATCCTCTTTCTGCCGTGGATCCAAACCAGGTGGCAATAGATTTATTAGTTAATAAATATAATTACATTTCACTTGTCAAAATAGCATGATCCAGTGGACAGGGCCTGGCCTGAGACTCAGATGTCTACTGCCCTCTCCGCCCCTGAGCTGCTGTGTGACTAGGGGAAAGTCAGTTTGTCTCTGTTTATTCACCTGCTCTTTGTCAGTTTTACCTTGTGACACTACACCCTGTATTCTTCATAGAAATATTATTTGATATGGCCCAACTAAGATACATTTTATGGAAGATGGGTCATGTGAGGTATCATTACAAAGGCTATGATTTACTAAATGTATTTCTCATTTGTATGTATGTATTATTTCTGTATCTGAAGTTAGGAACATTGGCTATGTAACAATTACATCTGTGTATGTATTTGGCAGAATGTCCACCAGATAGCAGGCAATCTGCCTGGATAGGCTATTTTAAAGGACAGTAAAATTCTGAAGTTACTAATCTCTCATCATCCTGAGAAGCTTCCTGTAATTATGCCTTGACATTGAAAGGTCATCTGATATTACCTGCTACCTTAGACACTTCAGGTATTTTTCCACTGGAAACAAAGGGTTCCCACCTTATGTAAATCCTATTTAAGGCTGAGAAGTGAGTCAATCAGGGCTCTTCTCCATTACCTGCCTGCCCAAGAAGGACTGCTAAAAATATCTGGAGAAACAAAGGAACTAAGCTAGGGAAAGGCACTGGCTGTGTCTAGGCTGGCATAAGGGTTTAGCCTGTAAGAGAAATAACTGAAACTCTGAGCTGCAGAAACTCTGTAAACTGCCTAAAACAAAATTTAGGGTTTCAAATTACTGTGTGTAACCTGTTGCTTTGGTATATTAAGATTAGTTTGCATGTTTTATTTGCTCAGTATACTGCTTGGTCCTGTTTGCTATCCCTTATAATCACTGAAAATTTATCTTCTGTAGTTAATACTTTTTGTTCATCCCAAAACCCAAAATAAGCAATTCCTATTGGAGGGAAGGGAAGTAAAGCATAACTCCTTCCATATTCAGGGAGGCACATTGTATGCAGTTGCATTGGACAAAACTTTCTGTATAGCACAAGACAATGTTATTTTGGATTTGCACGCCAAAGGAGGGTGCATGTGAGTGCAGGGTAAATCCACAAGCTGAATCCTCTCTCACAGGATACGTCTACACTGCAGGGTTTTTGTGCAAGAAGTATTTTGTGGAAGAGTTCTTGCGCAAAAACTTCTTGCACAAAAGTGCGCCCACACCTCAAAAGCACATCGCAAAAGTGATGTGGTTTTGCACAAGAGAGCGTCCACACTGCATGGACGCTCTTGCGCAAGAAAGCTCTGATGGCCGGTCACAGAATGGCCATCAGAGCACCTGTGATTTTTCAGAAAGGCTCTTTTTGCACAAGAAACCCCTGTGGAACATGCACACATGCCTTTTTGCACAAGAACTGTAGCGCAAAAAGAAGTTATGCCTCATAGAAGGTTTACCTACACCCCAGAAAACCCTCTGTTCTGCCATTTTACTGTCGATTTCCTTGTGCAAATGTATACTTGAAACGTGGACGCTCTGTGGGTTTTTGCGCAAAAATGGCTGGTTTTGCGCAAAAACCTTGTAGTGTAGACGTAGCCACAGAGCTGATTTCAGTCTGTATCCACAGCTGGGTATCAGAGAGAGAGAGAGAGAGAGAGAGAGAGAGAGAGAGAGAGTGTGTGTGTGTGTGTGTGTGTGTGTGTAAGAGAGGGTTAAAGAATGCTTGATAGCCTGGCATAGCAGTCTGATGTTTTTGTATGTATTTGTTCACTTAGGCCCTGATCAGAGCCATATAACCAGACCCCAGCTGGCTCCATTTGTAAGATGGGGTCTTATTTGACCATTTATAAACCCCGGTTATGTGTAACGAGACTTCCAGACATTAGAACATATTGGTGAGGTTTTGCCATATAGTTGTATCTATGTTTTGCCATAGTTGTATCTATATTTATCAATTTACCAGTATTTGGGCGGGATTCTTCACTGTTATGGCAACATCAGTACAAGCAGTATGGAGGTCTTACTTTTTAATATAATCCAGATAAACACCATTAACTAAACTATTGATGTAGTGGGGAGAGAAGGTCTGAAAACTGAGGATGGCTGGAAAAGAATCACTGTCTGATGCTACTGTTTGGAAAGAAATAAGATTCCTGTAAGATTATCTTTCCACCAGGGAATTTGGGAGCCACCTTAAAAAGCAGGAAAGGAAAAGAATTCCCTAGCAGATACGGTTGTTTGCTTCTACTTCTAAATCAAGTTGCTTGAGGAAAATAAAGAACCTTAAACGCAGAGTACTTGAAAGCTGCTTTTAGAAAACATAAAAACCTTGAGAAAATACTTTTAGAAAAACAAAGAGGAATCTTCAAATTACACTTAGAGGTTCAGCTTCCCACTACTGATTAAAAGAGAGGGACTAAAGTGGAGAAGAAAGAAGTGTTTTGAACTTGACATAAGGTAGAAAGGGCACCGGGAGAGAGAGAAATAAAACCAAAGGAGGGGTCCAACTGAAGGTGACAAATAACAGGGAGAGCTAGTGCAAATGACTGAATGAGAAATACTGTGAGGAAGCAAAGGAGAATAATAAGAAAAAGCAGAAAAGAGTGCTCCACTACTCAGTCAAGTTGAAACGAATGACTAGGAATGAGAAGAAAATGCAAAGTATAATTAAATGTATCCATGAATTTTAAGACCCTTTCATTTTCATAGGTCTAAGAAGCACCTAAGTACAAGACAAAGGGCTAAATCCATCCATGGTGCAACTCCATTGTCTTCACCAGAATGACAGCTGCTTACATTGAGGCTGAATTTGTCCTGCAGTATCAAACAACTACTCTTGACCCTGGTCTAAATAAGGGAGTTATTTTGAAATAATAAGCAGAACATCGACAATAGCAAGCCCATTATTTTGAAATAACAAGCTGATTATTTCAAAATCTGTACTCCTGCTTTCCTTGGGGAATAACATTTATTTCAAAACACTTATTTCAAAATAGTGTTAGTGTGGATGCTCAGTTGCTGCTATTTCAAAATAACTACTCCCCAGAGTAATTTGAAGTACTTACTTCCCAGTGCTTTCGGGGGCTCTAAGTCGAAAGTAGCATGTCCACAATAATGGAGCCTGCCTCAGACTAATTTCATGGGGGGAGGGGGCATATTATTTTGACTTTGTTATTTTGGGAGTTATTTCAAATTTAGGTATTTCAAAATAATCTCCTAGTGTAGACATGTCCTGAGACAAGAGGGGTCAAAGTGAATTCTCTGTTTCCTGGATCATCAACAGCAAAAAAAGATTCTTCAGGTTACATTTTGTTCTCCTAAGCGTTTATGAAAACATTGGACCAAAAAGATATTGAGGTTAGGAAAGCATTACTGAAGACATAAACTAAAGACAATGGAATTGCATGTGTGTAGATGGGGGCATAATTTGGCCTGCAGAAAGTCTAAACTTGATAAACTGAGTTAGAGTCCAGCTGTCTGATCTCAGGGAAGGAAGAAAGTGGAATGGAGGAAGTAGGAAGACATAACACATGGTTAAGATGTGAATTAGTGAGATACAATGAATAGGGAGTTCCACAAATCCCTTTTAATAGAGACCCCTCCAAGACAGAAAGGCTCTATAATGACATTACGGAAGGGAAAACATGTAATTTAGTAGATCAGCTCCTTTAGAGTGATTGAAGGTGTTCTGTGACACACTAATGGGGCATTCTGACCATCAAACTGGCAGATATGCCAACATAAGGGGGAGAGTCTGGTGGTGCAGGAGTGGCACAGAAGCTCTTAAGCAGCACCTTTTCACTGTTTCCATCATAACCGGTGTAGACAAAAAAAAGGGGGTACAGGTGGGATATCCCTATAATGCACCAACTCATTTGCCAAAGCTTGATCAACCATGGCAACAGGACTTCTTGTAAAGTTAAAGAATTGTACAGCTACACTATACCATAAAGATGCCGTGACAGATTCCAGTTAATGCTTTTGATCTATTGCTATAACCTGAATATATAGCAGGCAGCAAGAATGCAGCAAAAAAATGAGAGCACACACACACAAGGGAAAAAACCAAACACACACACACACATTTCGGCTATGTCCATCTTGTTCTACATAAGTTTTATTGGTTTGTTAGCTGTTCTAGATTTTTACAAAAAGTTATTTAAAAACACTACAGACTGAAAAATCAAGCACTCAGAAGTTAGAAACTGCCAGAATTAAGTTTGTCTGTGCAACCTGAATGCAGCCCTTAGAATAAAGGGTGTGATTTTCAAAAGCACAGGTCTCATTGAAAGAGTGTGGCAAATAAGGGGGCCACCCAGAAAACAAGGATAAAAAGAAATACTGCATAGTTACCCATTCAGTAAGCACTCTCAAATTGGTGCATTGATTGAGACGGGGAGGTACTGCAGAAAAAAAAATGTTATGCAATCATTTAACTTACTCAAAACATATACATACAATAGGGAGCAGAATTAAGCTTGTAGAGGCTATAAGTAGGATTTCCTCTGTAAAGGTTCATTAGCTCTGAAATAGGATCCTGACATTTCCCTAATGACCATATTGGCTGGATCAGCTCCAGGTAAAGTGGTGGGACATTGTTACCTTTGTTCTCCCTTGTCCCTCCCAGCAGCATCAGGCACTGCCTGGGCACAGCTGAGGAGCTGGTCCAATTGTTATGAATTATTTATTTTTATCGTAGTGCCTAGGAGCCCTAGTAGGGCCTCATTATATTATAGCTGTACAAACATTGAGCAAGAAGGTTGCCTTGCATATATTTTTTTCTTTAGATTATATCCAACTTGGAGAATTAAAAAAACTAAATAATTTAACAACTGTAATCAGTTACCACTAAAGTGCTGAAAAAACACCTTAAGAGTTTAGAACCGCTCAGGACCTCCAGATTTAACCAGCCAATGATCCTTTCTCTCTAAGTCAGAAAGAAGTTTGAATTTCTTACTGTGAATGTTATAAGCCTTCTGTATGATTGTGGGCAAAGCATTAACCCCTTCATGAAATGGCACTGCTGAACAAAGTGATCAATATATGCATTCTTTCAATGAATAACAATTCTTCTGACTCCACTTTGTTATTGCTTAACCAAGGGTAGCCAAGGTGAGAGCAAACTGGCTTAGAAAGAATATCAATAAGTGTTGGTCACACTTCCAAAACTATGCCAGAACATGCAAATGGGAATTTAGTACAGCTGTTTTCTACTATACCTCTCCACGCTAAGGCTGCAATACATTTTTTCGTCATTTGGTTACGCAGATAGGAGGGTTTGCTTTAAGTGACTTTGCTATCTGCCACATTTCCTCACAGATGTGTGTATCACCATTACTCTATCACTTTGTCCTCTCCATGCTGCATTATTATTCTGCTTAAAACAGCCCATAAGAAGCATCCCAAAGCTTCAGCTGCAGAACCACTGGCCCAGCTTGTAAAGGGGATGTATTGATAGAACTATGTTAAGAATTGTGCCCTCTGTGCAGTATGATATATATTCACATTTTATATATTTTCATTCAGCCACAGGTGCAATATAGGGTCTTAGTGACTATTTTAAAACCTTTTATTGTTTGGTACCTCGTCACTTAATAGAGCTTCCTTTTGTACTGCTGCAGAGGTTGAGGTTCACTGGGGCAGTTCAGCTGTCAGTGCCCAGACGTCAGCAAAAGACATTTAGAATTTACTGACAATCAGACCTCAAGTTTGCTGAGCATCAGCTGAAATTTTCATATTGTCCTGCATAGCATCTATTTAAAGCTAAATTTACCTTATCTGAGAAATGTAAGTTAAGTAGTACATTTTATGTTAAAATACGTTATACCAGCCAATTTTGGTATTTTGAATTAAACACTGTTCAGTTTATTTCCCAAAATAAAATTCATGCTGATCTTTTAATCATCAAATTAATCATTCTTACCAAAACCCACAGTTTATAAATAATTAACTTTATTTCTGAATAACCCACAGTCTACTGCCCTAATCCTATAGCTCATTCTGCTCAAGTGGGCACTTAAGCCTGGGGGGGAAGAGGGGTCATACTGGAAACAATAGGGCACTGAAATAATGGACACAACTGAAGAATTGGTACATAAGCCATTATTCTTTCTAGGCACTTGCCGTTTGGTTACGTCTGTTATAAGGATTTCATGACCTATATAAATGCAACTTTATGGATGTAATTCTTCCCCTGACTTCAGGATAAGTTGCTCAGAGAATAGGTGCAGAATCAGACTACGTCACGTATATAAAAAATGTAACATCAATAATCTCATTAATATTGAACACCGTATTTCTTCTTCAGGTCTTCAACAGTATTGTTCTCCAATCCTGATTGGTTCATGTAACTGAACAATGCATGTGCAGCTGTAAGAGAGGATAAGAATTAACATGGCTTTCCATTTTTAGTCTTTTAGACACAGTATTTTTAAGTATAAGATTTTAAGTTTACAAACAATGTTATAGAAAATGTCTCTTTTAAAAAGCTAACACATTTAGTTTGTCATCTAGATTTATTAGATCAATAGTAACTAGTTAAAACAATATTTTTGTCTATAAAACTGAAAACAAAAACAAAACAAAACAAAAATCCACCAAATGGCAACAGTCGTCATTTTTCTTTTGGTACTCTAAACTATGACTAAAGGTCCTCTGACAGCAAGTAGTAAGCCAAAAAGCCCCATAATTACTCAAACTGGTGCCTATTCCTGATGGCAAAAAACAGAAAAGACAAGATATAAGCTATCTTGTCTTTATGATATTAAAACAGAAGGTAAAAAATGTGTGCCAGATGTCAAACAAAATTGGCATAAAATAAAGCTGTCTATTCAAATGTATAAGCAGTAATAAAAAATATACTGAAGTAAAAAAGTAGAAAAACTTCAAATCACGAGAAGGTTTCTTTGTAAAAGACAATTTGTCCAAGAGGCTCATTTTTTATTACACTGAAAGAGTGGTAGATGTAGTGAAGCTCAGCTGAATGTAGTAATTTCCTAATTTTTTTTTAAAATGTACATTTATCAGCAATAGATGTAAGGCACCAAACGGCTTATGTGCATAAAACTGGTGGTCTCAGTACAGACCTGAAGTAGACAAATATTCAAACATATACATCATATGCTGTATGAAAGAATGATCAAGGTGTAAAGAGTAAAACTACTGTGAACTAACTGAGGTGATGCTTGAAGAAAAGTGCTGATGCATACTGGAAGAACAATTTAGAGATGCTTTCACTGTCTGCTTAAATATGTTCTCTGACAAAACAGAAGATGTCAATCTCTAACACTAATTAGTGTTCATATAGGTGTTAGATTTCTCAAAAATGAAATTAACTGAAAAAATAGATGTCAGAAAACAATTACACTGTATGACTAATATTCAAAAGATGCTAAGAGGAATCCAGCAGAATCTGATTTATTCATTACATATGAAAACAACCAATATTAAAACACACACACACAATTTTTTAACAAGGGTATTAGGGCAAAATTCTCAAGGTAGGTTACAGCCCTTTGCATAAAAGTGGTACAGAGGGATCATAATGTAGCTGCAAATGTCCAGCAGAGATGTCCCTGAAGCACAGGATCTCTGCTGGAGTATGTGTACTTTCACAGATCCTGAGGCATATATCCTACAACAGAACCTAGAGGGACTAAAATGGTGGAGGAACAGCAGTGCATGAGGGCCAGGGAGGAGATCTATGATGGCAATTATCAATTGACAAGGTATATTAATTATTCTTTTCCAATGGCATAAGTTAGAGCTGCTATGAAGTAGTTCTAAGTTGCATTACAGCTGGGGACAGCCATGAAAATCAAGGGTCCATTTTAGCCTACCAACCTTCTCCTGTGCCAAGACGGAATCAATTTGAAAACAAAAACAAAAATCCACAAATGGCAAGTCATTGTTTTTCTTTTGGTGCTCTCTAACGTAAATAAAGGTCTTTTTACAACAAGTTGTGCCTTGTTATTACACTGATGGGGAAAATTCAAAGGTGGCAGCACACAGTACTGCAATTAGTAAAAGAGTTTCACTCTACAACATTTTAAAGATTTTGCCACTAAATCATGTTTGGGAAGAATCAGGTATGACATCTTGTATATTTGTACTATATTGTGCTCAATTACAATGGCAGCTACTGGGGTTTGTATACAACATTGTTACTTAATATCGAAAATGGTAGTCATAACCAGCATGTCTTTTCTGGCAGTTAGCTTGAGTTTTAAGGAGTTCCCCCAAAATTAAAATGTCTAAAAACAGCACATTTAAAACAGCTGATTTGATCAAGCATTCATATGTAATTCAAAATCATCTAGATTGAATTTCTACATTTCAAAAGTATTCAAAATGTTCTAAAAGCTCTGCTCTAGGAATTCTTTTGGTGAAGTTCCATGGCTTATGTTATACCAAAGGTCATACTAAATGATCACAGTGATTCCTTCTGGGCTTAGACTCCCTAAAGATTAATTTTTTTCGGGGAGCTTCCTTCAAGCCCAGACAGTATCCTAAGGATATGTCTCCATTTCTTCCTTTTTAAAAACCCATTTACAAAAGCCATAAATAAACTGATCACTCAGCCAAGGAGGATATGATTTGTCTGGAATGTGTCTGCTTCACAACTGTATAGGCAATAATTGTCACTACACAGTGGTGAAACTTTCCCTTCTCAGAATAGTTGAGTTCAGTGCTTTTAGACTCTCCAACCTCTCACAAAATAAACTGAAAATCTTTTTAGAAGCATGTAGTTAAAGCTGCCTGTGAAGTGTAAATAAGAATTTGTATGTCTATTTGCATTATCATTATAAACCGAACTGATACTGAAGTTTATTGTTTCTGGCTGAAACAAGACCTATGCCAAGATCCAAGGTTAAAAAAAAAAAAAAAAAAAAGATTCAGCATTACTTTGTACTTACTTTTTTTCTCCAAATCTGACATAAACATCACTGCCATATCAAATCTTTTTAATTCCGATAGCTTCTGGAGAATTTCAAGGATAAGTATTGGTTTCTCTTTCCTAAAATAAAAGATTAAATATATATGCAAATAACTACTTCTGATTAGAAAGATTCAATAGCTATAAAAAGGATTATATATTTCAAACTACAGAACAAATATTTTTAGTAATAGATAAAGATAAAAAAAATACAGAAACGAGGAAAGTTGACAAGGTATAAACATTAAATCATGCACTAGCTATTACTATTCCTATATATCAAATCATACTTTTCAGTACCCAAAAGACTGGTGCTTAAGGTGTGTGTTTCTTGTTGAACTTTTCCTTTGAGCGGTTATTCTTGGCTCATGATAATGAAGAGGAAAAATAAAATTCATCTTGTTTCCAAACAAAAATGGAAGCAACAGATAATGCAACTTACGGCTTTTCCCTCGGAAACACATGCTCATACAAACTATGTTAAGTAAACTGCCTTAGTAGTAAGAAACACACTTGACACCTCTACAGATCATGATCTATTGATTAAATGTATGGAAATCCATAGGGTTTCAGGAGTAAAATAAGGAGAGATATTTTAATGGGAACTTAGCAATTTGATTGTGGTGATGTGCCTAGTAATCAGAATGCATGATTGCTCTCATTTTTAGCACTAAGGAAAAAGTATCAGGATTTTTTCTGACAATGTTAGCATGTGAGATCACTTAACTTGTAGTCATTGGTAGTCAAAGAGGAAGGTATCTTCTTTTTTCTTCATACCTCACATTCCCCTCCTTTTAAAAACTAGTTTTATCTTTCTGCTCCCAATAAATTCACTCTTTAGCAGCCGTGCATGTACTAACACTGAATGAAGGACATGCCTCTTCAGGTGTGGTGATTCATCTGCATGATTTGCTTTTGATTGGACAAAATTTGTTGCCAGCCTATACCCTGACTCTTAAGTTACACTTGCCATTCTGCATAATAATAAACATAACATTTTTAGAGCCCACATTAATTCTGAGGAGTGGCAAATTATTCATAATGAGCGAATGAATTTTATGCAGCACTGAAATATGACAGAAATAATTGCTAAATGCTTTTTATTTTCTTAATATTAAGATTTCCACTTCTACACACATGCTTGCTACTTCTATGTGTTCTGTTACAGAGTACAAGCATATAATTAAAGGAGAAAAATAAAAACCAAGACACTGAAAGCATGACAATGAAGACAGCTAAATTAATGAAATTGTTTGAATTTCTTAGTTTTTTTTGCTCTTCTTTGAACTACACTGAATTGTTTTAAAAATGAATTCTGTGATAATAGAATGTGCTGTTCAATAAAAACAAATCATTTTAAAATAGATCACTGAGTAGACAGTCAGTAGTCACTACTGAGACAATCTGAAGTTAAACCAATGACTAAATCAAAAGGCTTTTTATTACCAATTTTCCCCTAGCTAGTCCTTCTGAAATACTCTTCTGTACTGAAAGTTAATTTCTTCAGGAATACATTTAGATAAGCCAGTGTTATATGCTATTAGTTACCAGAGTATCAACAATTTGTTCTGTAAGGCAAACAGAAAAAGCCTCTGTTGGCAGCAAGCAATATAAAACCCTAAGATAATTAGTGAAGAACTGAACTTACTCAATGTAAAAGTCTTGAAGAATTTTCAAAATCTGGTTAAAGACATCTGGATCTAAGGATTTTTGGAACAGCTTAGGGTAAAGCGAAGGCTCTATTTGCTTTGGAAGAATAAAAATACTGTTATTTATAGACATAAAATATGATTCAATCATGAAAACTGAAACAAATAATTTTAAGCTCTCCTAACAGGGTCCATTCCCTTCCACATACCTTATAGTGCCTATCAACATCATGAAAATGAATAATAAAAGCTACAAGAATACATTTTGGCCTATTATGTACACGTCCTTCTATATTCTGTTGAATTGATAGCTGTAGTTACAAGGAGATATATTTCTCTTCCTGGAGCTACTCATTTTATTTTATTAACTTGTACCTTTTTGCAAGATGCACATGATTGTTTTAAAAAAAATGTAAATTAACACGGGAAAAACAAACATTCCTTCAAAAAATTAATTCAAAGCGGTTCAAAACACTTCAAAGAATCCATACAATCTATACAGGGATAAGAATACTGGCATTCTTTAATGTATAATTACAATCCAGCAAACACACACACGTGAGCAATTCAAGTTCAATGTGGATACCAAGATGCAAGTTTACATAATTTGGAAGGGATAAAAAAAAAAAAAAAATTAGAGCACTATTTATAGACTTGTTCTAAAATTTGAAATAAAACAAAATTAAGCACAGAATGAAAAATTATTTTCATGTGGAGTCAAGGCTATTTGGTATCATGATAAGGATATTGACACCTAAGAATTGTTAAATCATTTAGATGCTAATTTCTCAATCTACTAATATAAAAAGGGACTATTTCTTTAAGCATAGTTGCAGTCATAGACTACTATTTCTCTTACCTTTAGGTACATATACATCTTATCTGGGCAGCCTTTCAATTTTCTGAAATCAGATTCAAGCTGGAATGAATTTGCAGGGATTGCAGGGACATCAGATGTAGACACGGGAAGTGATATTTTATTTTCTTTGTCTAGATGATTTTTCAGACTGGAGAACTGAGGTGTAGCTGATGACATATCTTTCATATTGGCAGGGGCTCTAAAATATTTAAATATACATTTTAAGTTAAAAATTCAGGCCATTTCATAAATGAGTCTTAGTTGGAGCTACTGAGTACCACACCTCTTTTGCAAACCTAAGCCTTAATAAATGTCCTCACTTCCAAGGTTTTGGTAATATTTTGTATAAAAACCAATTATTTTCTCCAGATTAAAATATTCCTAAATTTTGAAATAAAAGCAAACAAACATACTTAATGGAATTAAATGTTTGTTAAAAGTATAATTTTTACTTGTCCACTTAAATGATTTTCTAGTCCTGAAAAAGTATATGCTACATATTTACTGTATTTCCAGAAGTAACCCCGTTTTAGTGTACAAAGCTTCTACATTCAATATATATCAGCATTACAGAAATTTTCCCCCTACAGCTGCACGAATACAAAAATAAGTTTTCTTTGCAATTTCATAATGCAAAACAATAAGCACGTCAAAAGTGAAAACATTTTCAACACTGATTACAGTGCAGCCATTTGTTCTCCTATAATTTATTTGTCTTTTCTATCAGTATATTTTTAGCAGTTAGAACATGGCTGTAAAAATGTACTTTTGCCCTAAATATTACCAACTAAATCCATTCAACTGTTCAGGGGAGGAAAAAAAAAGAAATACACTTGAGTTTTCTAGTCAGTAAAAGCACGTAAAAAGAGGCAAGGAATACCATATTAAAGCTCTCTGACGGTTCAAAGAGCCTGGGAAATACTCTTAAAACAGCCAACCAAGGATTCTCAAAACCTGGGTGTAGGGCACTGTCTTTACTGGTTCTGTGTCACCCCATCCAGCCCATACCCAGGGATGATTTAGGAGTCATCCAAGGGATGATTCCAGCACAGAATGAAAATGACCTTGTCACAGGCTGGCTGGTCTTTTAAGGAGAGAGAGTCAGGCTCAGCCTCGTCCAAGACAGGTCAGTTACCTTCTCCTTCCAGCTGATCCTCATCTGCTAGGGTATGTTTACAGTTGCACCCTAGTTCAAACTAGGAATGCAAATGCAGGCGACCGAAATTGCTAATGAAGTGGGGATTTAAATATCCCACGCTTCATTAGCGTGATCTCGCCGGCGCGTTACTCCGAATGCCAGCTGTTCCAAAAGTGAAAGTGCGTGCCGGGATGCGTTAGTTCGAACCAAACCCCTTGCTTCAAACTAATGCGTCCCGGTGCGCACTTTCACTTTCGGAACAGCTGTTGAGCGGAGTAACGCGCTGACGAGATCATGCTAATGAAGTGTGGGATATTTAAATCCCCACTTCATTAGCAATTTCGGTTGCCTACATTTGCATCCCTAATTCGAAATAGGGTGCAAGTGTAGACGTACCCCTAGAGAGCTGGGAAGAAGTTATGGGAAGACCTCAAAGGGTTGCAAGACTTTGGTTGGGGGAGGCAGGCTGATCTTCTAGTAGGCTCTTGAGAAATGTAGCTCCCCGGCAGACAACCTTGTGGACTGAGGGTTTCAGAAAGGAGACTGGCTCCTATGACTGACCCTGCAAGCAGGGAGGCTCCCATGTGGGAAATGCCTAGAGAGTCAGTGCTCTGTGGAGAGTGGGAAAGACCTGAGAGCTTAGGCCAAGAAGGATGGAGAATTTTTCTTTTTATGGTTCACTTGGGATTATTGTTTAAATTCATTATCAGTAGCTCGCCATGGGGGCTGATGGAAACCAACTGGGAGAAAGCTAAGGCATGGTAAATAGTGGTGGGCCAGAAAGGCATGCTGCTGCCACAGGCTCCTTGGGAGCTCTTATCAGTCAACAGTACTTAGGGCAGACATGAGACTCCTGGTTACCTCCACAATTGGAGAAGTGGTGACAAAATAGCTTTAATATCATCTTTATTGCCTCCCCAAATCTCCTCCATGTGCAGAATCAGAATCTTGCCCTAAAATTCCCAACTGAAGTAAGATATAATGCACAGGAAATGAAGCATTATTATAGTTCAAGATTACACAACTTACCTCAGTTATTTGGAATACCTGAGCAAAACAATCTAACAACTTGTCCGCTGTATCTAAAAGGCTCATATTTTTGTTTCAAAATTCTCACGCACAAATGCATAAACATATTCCTAAATAAATCCTTCAAAACAAGGTGTATACAGCTACAAGATGACAAACAATATAGTAGTTACATTTTCAAATTCCAATTACAAATACATTAAAGCGAGGTTTTTTGGTGCCACATTCAAAGCAATTAATAATCTGAGGAGGATTACATACCCAGCTATGTTTGCTTATCAAATGTGAGAACACCAGAAGACTTTATTATACTCACTGGCAGGCTGGTATATCACTGATTTCTTCTATTTTCAATTGTTTTGCTTTTGGAGTATCAGATGAGGTTAAGAAGTCATTTTTACTTTGATTCTTTGTTGTTTCGATGTTTGTAGAATTAATCCAATTATTGGCTAGAGTATTAGGGTTAGGCACATCAATATTCTGCATCTCATCACCAACTTCTTCAATGAATATTCTTCTCAAAGGTTTCTAAATAGAACAAATATCTCAGGTTAGTGAGATACTCTATTCTTTGTAGAAATTACAAATAAAAAGACTATTGTTCACAATGGAGCTAGAACCTCAGAGCCACCACATTAGAGTGTGCTGGTGTCCAGAGCATATACCTTACAATAAAAATATACAGTGTGTTTGCATAGTTAAAACTAGTTTTCAAAACTCATCATAAAATTAAAAATATTCCTTCTTATTTGGTCTTCTTTTCCCTACTACCATTTTACTTTATTTCTCTGTATCATGGGGGATCCTCACTTCAAAGTCATTCCATTTCTCTATTGTTTTCCCAGATAACTGAAAAAAACCCCAATACTTCTTTTGAGATCCTTTAACCTTCTAATTTAGGATCTATCATATGTGATCAGTTCATTAGCCAATCAAATTTTGTATCATGACTTCAAAAGCAAGATGTAGCAATGAGGTTCAAATAACTTTATTTTGCATGGATAACTATAAATGGATCTGTGGTCACAAAATATAAAAGCCAGTCACACACTTTGAATAAATTATGTCCTGAGGCAGTGAATTCCATAGCTTACCTACACCTTGTTATGGAATAATTCATTCTATTTGTTTCAGTTACGTTAATAATTATTTTGATCCCTGCCTGATCTCCAATAACTGCATACCCCATATTGTAGGCCCTCCATAAGACTTCAGGGTCTTTTATAAGTCACCCAAGTGAAGGGTAAATTCCATCCACTGAATGTAATCTTTTGGGAATAGAGTGTGTTGTGCATATTTACAAGGTCACATTCAATTATTAGTAATGTGACTGAAGTTCAACTAGCCATTCGTTCAAGGGATGCACACTGTGGAAGGCAGTGGAGGAAGGTAAGGAGGGGCAGACAGCTCCACGGAGCTGGCAGACATGGAGAGCAGCTTAAAAGCTGTCTCCCCACCCCTATTGGTGCCCACCTCCTTGTCCCTTGCTGCTTCTGATAACAAGACGGGGGTGCGTGTAGTTGGTAAAATTAACTGATAAGCCCAGACTTATGATTTCATCATGTAGTCGACTACACATTGACATCCCTACTTTCCAGCCCTCAGCTCTAGTTCAGCACCCACCTCAGATTAGAACAGTGTGAGTTGCTCTAACAACTATGTCAGCAAGCAACAATCTCCAAAGAACTGTCTTCCATCTTGGGATAGCCAGAGAGCAGTCCATTATGGACACAACCTATCCTGACCCATGTCAAGAGAGGCGTAAGGTCTCCACTTGGGAGATCAGGTGATTTCTGTTCTCTTTGCTCCCTTTTCAGTGCTCTTACAGATAGAATAAGACAATAAATGTGTGTCTGTCTAACATTAATGGTACCATGAAGGACAAATTAACTTATATTTAGTATTTCCAGTTAGCGCTGCTTTAAAGATGAAAATTAGCAGGTCAATAAATGCTACTGCTGATATGCCAAGGGTAATTTAAAATTAGGGATGTTAACAAATATTTATTTTTCTAAATGTGTAACTGCTGAAAAAAATTTCAGTGGTTACACATTTACACATGATGGGGGCACACGGCTCCATGGGAGCTAGTACGTGGTTTGAAACCCGCCGTGCTGCTTCCTCTCTATCGAAGGCAGCAGTGCCGGGAGGAGGGCGGGGGGGGAAAGAGTGGCTCTGCAGGAGCCGGTACTCATGGTGAGCTGCCTTTTAAGCTTGTTTCCCCCAGCACTGGCTATGGGAGGCAGTGGGGGAGAAGAGGGCCCCACAGGAGGCCGAAAGGGAGGTGCAGGGGGTGTAAAACCATTAGGATTAACTGATGAGCTCAGACTTATTGGTTAATCATGTAAACGACTACATGCTAACATCCCTATTTAAAGCTATGGAAGATATCGTTTATTACATCTGTATTAATACAATATCTATAATTGTATGTAAATAATCCAATACTTTCTTTAAAAATTTCAAGTAAAGGACATTAACAGACTAAAGTTAGAAAATAATCATTTTAATTTATATTACAATTAATGGAGTCAAGAAACAAACTGTTTGGTAGTAAGTTTTTAAATTAAGAAAAATGTATTTTAAACATTAGTATGTTTTGCACTGTACAAAACACAGCAAATGCAACTATCTCTGTTGCAGGGAATTTACCTCATACATTTAGAAAGCAGAAAATAATTAAAATGTTTGAATAGTGTAAGTCTAATGCACACAGTAATCTTTATCTGCAAACCACATTTATCATCTTAATATATGTTTTTAAAAGGAATTCCTAAACTCAGGAATTATTACACCAGAAGTGTAAGCTGATATTTGTCAGGCACATTTGCAATACAACAGGTAATAAAAGAGTTAACTGTTGAACTCCACCATTTCTTCATGCCCTTCTTAATTTTCAAAATATCGCACTTTCCCCTGCTGCCCCAACATACTTACAGTTGATCTAAGATGCAAGGGTTTATCAATGGGTTGCACCAGGTTTCTTATTTCTGCTTCTTCTGCTGATCGTTCAGGACATTCCTGGTAAATCCACAGACCTTTCTCAGCTAATTCCTTAAAGAAAATTGTTCAGATAATTAAAATTAAGGTTGGTTATAAAACTCATTCAATGTATACATATAATCTAAGCACAGAAATATTATATAAATAAACTGCAATACAGTTAAAAACATACATACGTTCTGTATTTTGGATAGTTCATTCATTGCTTGTTTGTTACCAGGTTCCAGCTTCAAAACTGTTTCAAAATCTAAATGAATAAAAAAAAAAAAAATGTACAAATTTGAAGTTGAAGTATTTGTTTTTATTAAAAGTATCTGTTTCCCCCAAAAGGTAACTCCAAATTAAAAATACAAAAACTCACTCAATATAAATTGGAAAAATAGAAATCTAGACTATTTCCTAGTAACTAATAATATGTAATATAAAGATTTATTTATTTAAAATGAAGTGGGAAAATACATTTTATGTTAAAATAATATTTCTTACGAAAGCACCAGTCAGATATTCATATTTAAGACTGATTAGCATGTTGTACTTAAGCATAATTAAGGCACCCAAGCAGCCATAACTCTGTCCTGAAGTGATACCACAAGGTGGCAGAGCTAAAAAAAAAAAAATGAGTGAGCCTTCAAAACAATTTTTACCTAACCTGGAACAGTAAAATGCTTTAATTATGTGATTAGTGTCTGGCATTAGGCAGTTAAGATTGTTTAGATGCCTTAACTGTGCTTTTACAGGCCTTTAACTTGTTCTGATTCCTTTTAAATATAACCTTAACTCTGGAGTTTCCTAGTTTCATCATGTTTGATTCTGGAACAGGTACACTATTCCTGTGATGCATTTTCCCCTAAATTACTATTTTCAAACTAGACTCCATTTTAATGTAGTCTTTGACTCAGGATAGTATTAAAAACACATGCTAAGATTTGCAAATTCAATTGGTTTAATATATCACTGTGGTATCAGTCTTTAACTCCCCCGTTGTCCCAATATTTATGTCCCATGTTATTGAAACTTAATTCTTTGCAGGAATCCAAACCTAGAACCTGTCTACAACACTCTTTAGTACATTCTACTGCAATCTTTAGAGAGATAAAATTATCCATTCAAATAAGAGGTGGATGGGGGGGGGCAAGTAAAATAAATCTTCAAATTTGTCCTATCGAGACAAACAATTAAAGACTTGACATTTATGGAGTAATATGAGGGCCTGAAACATAAGCTCATGTATTACAGGCCTGAAATGAGGCCTGAGGCCTACGGCCTACGCCACAACGATCAAGACTTTGCTAATATAAAGCAAAGTTAAAACTGTGAGATGAGGCAGGCCCAGCTAACAGAATCTGACAAACAGGGTTCATAATTTAAAATACCAAATAATACGAGGCACAAGCTGGACGTACATTCCAGAGAGGTCATAACAGAACACCTCGTGAAGAACAAACTCCCCACAAACAACAGACATACTGATCCAGGGTCAGGACAGGGTCTAAAATTAACAGCATGATAGCAACTGAAGGTAATGGGTGTTATCTGTGTATCGTCAGAGGGTAGCAACCTAATACGGCAGAAGTGATGTGTAACGAGTATGTACCTATGTTTAAATATGTACCCGAGAGGAGTTATCTTTGTCCAACCTAAGGGGTAGTGGCAAACCCCATGTTATTTACTGACTGAGTTAAGTCCATTGTCACGGGCTCACATTCTTAAGCCTATCTGTAGGCCTGGGATCCAGGGAAGCTATTACTATGCTTCATTTACAATAAATCTGGCTGGGTGCCTTCGATCATCATCTGATTTTGTGGTCTTTCGGGGCTCTCTTGGAGTATCAGCTGTATCAGCAATCTATACAGAGCTAATACAATATACAGAGGGAGCACACACATAGCCAAATGGTTATCACTGGACAAAGCACAAGGCCTTTCAGGACACCACACTGGTGACTTGACAACCTCATTGGTGACCCTAACTGCTGATCTATTAAGCAAGTGAGCTGTACCTCTGTTGGAATTGTGATCTAACATGACAGAAAGCCATGAGTGAGGGAATCCTTTTAATCCCTCCCTAAAAATCCTCACAGAGGGTGTGTCTAAACTACACCCCTCTGCCGACAGAGGAATGTAGATTAGGCACACTGCTATTGCAAATGAAGTGGGGATTTAAATATCCCGTGCTTCATTTGAATAGAAATGGCCGCCGCTTTTTGCCAACGCGGCACTTTGCTGGCAAAAAGCAGCAATCTAGATGGGGATTGGTCGATAAGGAAAGCCTTTTCCAACCAATCCCTTATGCCTCGTGCAACGAGATTTACAGGATCGGTTGGGAAAGGCTTTCCTTGTTGACCAATCCCCGTCTAGACTGCCGCCTTTTGCCGGCAAAGTGCCGCGTTGGCAAAAAGCAGCGGCCATTTCTATTCAAATAAAATAGAAGGAGGGAGGGGAGGCAAGCAAAGCGAGCACAGGGCACAGTAATTGTTTATTAGGAGTTTAGAAAAAATCAGGACAAAACAAATCTATCGCAAACATTTATTCCATTCAAAGTCTCACCTTGCATAGCTTCTTTTAGTTTTCCTAATGCTGCTCTGGCAGTACCTCTTCTGGCAAAAGCTTTAGAATAGGAAACATCTAGTAGCACAGCTTGTGTGCAGTCTGCTTCTACCTCTTCATATCTCAATAGAAAAGAAGTTTTAAAAGATTACTATGCTAATCATGTAATGAAAACAGGTTTTAATATTAAAAAAAATAGTTCTTCAAATATGTAAACATTTGGAATAACTGGATGCCTAAAATTAAGCCCTTGAATCTATAAAACACAAATGATCTAACTTTCAGAAGTGCTGAGCATCAAGTATTAGTTTATTTCTAGACTCCTCCCTCCCACCCCACATAACTATGGTGTTTTTAAAAAGCAATATTTTTCCAAATAAGCATAATCTAACAGACTTAAATTTTCTACATTATACATTTTAACATATTGGTTCTGTATCAGAACTTTCAGAACTTTGTGACAACCACACAGAAGAACACATACTATATGGAAAGAGCCTTTACAAATAGTCAAAAAAACCAAAAAACCCACAACCACTTGTCTCATTTGATTGTAAAGTTCAGAGACAAGTGTGTGTGTGTTTGTGTGTGTGTGTGATTACTGAGACGTTTTGGATTTATTTAAACAACCACCATCCAACTACCTTTCTACACACAATTGAAAACAGCTTTTGACATTACGATGTATGTGTTTTTTTATAGACTACTTATAACTATCCCTTCAGAAGTTTGAATTTGAATCCATGTCTAACAAAATTAGACAGAATTATTCCTATAGCAGACTTCTATACGAGACAGCTATTTCCTATATGAAATAGCTATCAAATTTCTATCTTTTTGCTGTACGTAAACAGTATTGACCCAGAAGTGCCAGAATAGTTGTGCAAAGCTTTAAAGAAAGAAAGCTAGGAATAAGCAAATTGAGAGAAAATGGTTCAAATTTCACTATGATTTCTACCTATCCCTATTTTTCTCTTTCAAAATGTTTTCATTAAAAAAAAACAAAAAAAAAACAAACAATCATAAAGATAACATTTGCACATATTAGAGGAGATATAAAAAACTGATAATTTGTTTGAATATATTTTATACTGAATTCTAAGAACAGTGTAGAATGAATGGCCGTAACCATTTGAATATATATGAAACTGATGTGATGTATCACTTTTTTATTCCAATTTACAAAGAATAGAGAAGCACACGCTCAATGCCACTTACTTCTGAATCTTGAGATAGGCCATAGCTCTGTTAGCTGGCAGAAGTGCATTGGTGCCATCTGCTGCTATGCCACGTGTATAACATTCTATTGCTGCTTCATATTTTCCTTCTTTGAAATATCCATTTCCCTGATAAATTTGGATGAAAAAAATATATTAAGGAAGTTGACAAACATTAGATATATTCAGACGCTTCGGGGGTAGCCAAGTTAGTCTGTACAGGATAAACTTAAAAAACAAAAAATGGTCTGGTAGCACTTTATAGACTAACAAAACATGTAGATGGTATCATGAGCCTCTGTGGGCACAGCCTTCAGATAATGGCTCTATAAAGTGCTACCAGACCATATGTTGTTTTTTTAAGTTTATTAGATATATTGGCAAGCATTTAAAATACTATTAAGGATTAGAAGTATTCTACTACTGTAAATTGTAAACATTTCAAAAGCCAGATGTGGCTACTTAAGTTTTCATATTTAGAAACATCACACTGGAAAAACTGTTAGACATGGATTCACTTTTTAACCTTACCACTAATCAAATAATATTATCACAGAGCCAAAGAAGATTAGAGTTGGAAGAGACTTCAGGAGGACATCTAGTCCAACCCCCTGCTCAAGAAGGATCAGCTCCAAATACATCATTCCAGAGATGGCTGTGTCAAGCCTGGCCTTCAAAATCTCTAAGGATGGAGATTCCACCACCTCTCTAGGGAACCCATTGCAGTGCTTCACCACCCTCTTCGTTTTTCCTAACAACTAATCTAGACCTCCCACACTACAACTTGAGACCATTGTTTCTTGTTCTGTTATCTGCAACCAATGAGAATAGCCTGATACCATCCTCTTTGGAACCTGCATCAGGCAATTGAAGGCTATCAAATCCTCCCCTCATTCTTCTCCTTTAAAGACTAACTAAGCTCAGTCCCCTCAGCCTCTCCATAAGTCATGTGCCTCAGCCCCCTAATCATTTCCATTGCCCTCCCCTGGACTCTCGCCAATGTTTTCACATCTTTTCTATAGTGGGCCCCCCAAAACTGGATGTAATACTCCAGATGTGGCTTTATCTGTGCTGAATAGAGGGAAATAATCACTTCCCTTGATCTGCTAGCAATGCTCCTATTAAAGCAGCCCAGAGCAGTGCCTATATTATATATAAAAAAAAAAAAAAAAAGAGACAACCAAATGTCAGTTGTGGATTAAATTTATCATGATCTCTGTATGAAAAGAGAATTGATAGAGCTTCATTTAGAAAATGTTAACATCAAAAATTTTGGAGATGGAGCAAAACTATGCTATTCTGAGTTGCACAATTTTTAATACATGTTTTACATTACTACATTTCATATACATTTTGCAAAGTTATTTAAAAAGAATAGGAACTTATTAAAATATAAACACGTCTTATGGGAAATTCCACTGATTCAGGAATATTTTAAAAAGGGTTCAATCATGGCTCAAATCAGGCTTATTGTGTATAGTTTATTTGCCGGATCCCTGCTCTTTGGAAGAAGACTACAAGATATTACTTCAAAAAGAAATAAAAGTCTAGCATCTCAAATAATACATGTGGCAAGACATTCTACTGCATTATGGTGGAAATCGACACCTGTTATGATGCATTTTTTTTTCAGAAAGTTATAGCATATCAGCGATAGTTACTTCAAGATTATTTCAAGACATATGACCCAACTGTAACCTGCAGTATCACCTGTGACAGAATAAGTGAGAAGGAAGAAAACTTATAAGCATGGAGGAAAAAACAAAAGCAGAAAGATTTCAGCATAAAGAATCCTTAAAAATAGTTTATGACTCAGCTTAAGAAAAGCCAAAAGATCCACTTTTTCTACATACACACTTAACTACAGTCTACGAATTTTCTTCACATCACAAAATTCCTCCCCTAGACTTCCATAGTCAATCTCTCTAATTATGGCTGTTCTGAAAACAAAAATACCCCTGGCACCACTGAATGCTCAAGTTGCTTTGAAAAAATGATGAAAAACAAAGACCATAAAAAGGCTCCTAATTATTTTATTCCTTCCAGCATACTAGCCTCAATAAACCTAGAAGAAAAAGATCCTAATTTCTGCTTATGACTCCAGCAACAGTAACTGCCAACAGAAGGAAGGCTGCATTGGCTTCAAGAGGTAGAAGACAAGCAATTACTGCCTGTTTTTCTCCTACTCCGACTTCTTATTGGGTAGGAGAAGATATCACAGGGAATAAGGGAGTCATTTTGTGGGGTGCTCTTAAATGGCTCCAAAGACGACATTCTCCATCTTCTTTCTTGGAGACCTTGAAAATGGCAGCAAAGAGGCAATGTGATGATTCTAACATCTTTAGTACTCCCAGCAAACAAACAAAAGAAAAAAAAATCCCAAAGTTCTATATCAGGGCCAAATCTGAAGCTGCCTACTAATCTACGTTCTTTAAAGTTTCACCTCACCCTTAATCACTCCCCAAGTTGCCAGGTGCTTCCTTCGTATTTATTGATTCATCCTTACAAACTCCCCTATAAAATAGGGAAGTATTAACTCCATTTTATAGAGATGGAACTGATTCACAGGAAAATTAAGTGACTTGTCCAAAGGCATCTGGTGGCAACTACAGACTGAACTCTCCTACATCTCACTCCAGTTCCTCAATCTCAAAATCAAAGCTTAAAGGTTCTCACATGCTGTCTTTCCTCTAACTCTTCCATCTGCCCCACTGACCCCATCTTTTATCACTTGATCCTCACTCTTACTTCCTCCTCAAGCTCTCATTTTCCTCAGGCTTCTTCCCCTCACAAGCATACACATGCTAGGGTCTCCCTTGTCCTAAAAAACTCATTCTTGACTCCAACCTATCTTTCCATTTACCATTAGCTCTCAGCTTCTAAACTCATTGCTGTAAGCTCCTCTCCAATTCCATCTTAGTTCTCTCTCCAATTTGCCTCCCATTCATCCATACAATTAAACATTTCTAAAGAACTCATACTGCAGGTTGAGCCTCTATAGTCTGGGACCCTTTGGTCTAGCAACATAGAGACCTAGTGGCAGAGGTTGCCAGTGGCTGGGAGCAGAGCTGGCCGGTGGGGACAGCAGAGTAGCAGAACCCACAGGGCACCAGAACCTGCAGCTGACGGGGCAGGGAAACCAGCAAGAGAGCCAAGGGTTGCAGGGCCCCGAGGCCTGTGGGGCTGCCGGAGCTCACGGGGCCAGGAGGCCGGGGAAAGAGAAGCCTGGGTGGCTAGGGAGAGGAGCACAGTGGGGGAAGCTGACGCCTCCTTACCAGACCTTCCCTGGTCTGGCATACTCCCTTGTCCAGGACTGGTTAGGTTCTAATGGTGCTGGACCAGGGAGGTCCAACCTGTTGTAGTTGTAGTATCTCTACTCAATCTTCATCCTGCTTGACCTCTTGGGTGCTGATCATACCCTGCTTCATGAAACATTGTTATTCCTTGGCCTCCCTTAGTTTCATCATTGGTGGAAACACATTTCTTCTGCTACATACATGTGTTTCTCCTGCTACACAGACCTACTCTTTGCCTTTTTCTCTTCTCTCTCTGCATTCTTTGTGTCTGGACTATTTTAAATGTTTATATGATTTCACCTATGCTAGTTACATCAATGAGTAACAAACGTGCATCTGCACTTCTGTTTCCCTCCAAACTTGCCACTGAGTCCATCTCTGACACCTCCTGATGGAAGTCTCCCATCAATTTAAGTTTAATTTTGCTCTGGTTCAGTTTATCTCCCCACCTCTACAGTAGGTCATTCCAGCCTGGCTGAAGCAGCCTCCCTGCCCACCACTGGGCTGGAACAGCTCCTGCCTGTAGCCCCCATGTTCAGGAAGGATAAACTCTGTCCTGAAAGAATGGGGTGTCAGTTCCTTCCAATGCCAGTCTAGCACATGATGGGACCATGCCAGAAATCTCTCATCAATTCACAAGAGTCCCACGCCAGCCCCTCAAAACAGCACTTTTCAGAATTAAAAGCCTTTTGAAATGAATGGGTTCACATTTCAGACTGCAGGCAAACATCACTGTATCAACACACTGTTTATATTCTCAAGGCTTTCTTAACCCTGAGGGCTAGAAGCAGGGCTTTTGGTTTTTTTAAGACAAGGCTACAATTCAGACATCGTTATGGGACTCCAGGAGTCACATCCCTAGGATCATGTCCACAGTACATATTACCTAATCCAGCCCTGCCTCCACTAATTTCTTCTTCAAGCATCATCAAAGATTCCTGTCCTCAGATATAAGGCTTTTCAGATCTCTATCCCTTTTTATGTATCTGCTCTATTATTGTATTACCCACTGTCCCTTCAATGATCCCAGCCTTAATAACCTAAATAATGTTAACAAACCAAATTTTCTTCCAAATAATTTCATGCATGGAGGGTGCTCCCTAAACTACTCCTGAAAACTATTACTGTCCTTCAAATCCTACATCACAACTCAGTTAGTGTATACTAACTCAATAACAAAGATTAAACATATAATAAATTATTAAGTAGATGACCCCCACATCTATTTTATTTATTTCTGACAAAAAAGCAAAAACCAAAGCAAAGATGTCAATCATCATAATCTAACTGGGCAACACCTGTTCCTGTCAGTGTAACCAACATCCCCCCTCATCTCTTAAGTAAATGTTTTGTTCATTTCTCCCTCGCAGGTAAAGATTATGTGATTTACCAAGTCTTTCTCTGCAATAGCTTTCTGCTTGAGCTGCTGTTCTTCAATTTGCTTCTTTTCTTCATCTGTTAATTCAGGCTTCTTTCCAACTTCATCTGTTTCCTTTTGTTGTGAATTATCTTTTGATGTTAGAGCCTGGGATAGATAGCATCAGCAATACTATTCAACTCATTTTCTCTCACACATATACACACAATTTGTCTACATGGCATCTTTGTTGACACCAGGCAGGAGTGTGAATTCTAAAGTACACTAATATCATTCGCTAAGTCAGTCAACTAGGTATTTATTAGCGTATGCCACCAGGGTCTACACAGATCATTTAGTGTGCAACATGAATGTATACGCCTCCTGCTGTAGAGACTACTGCACCATGTAGAGAAGCCTACACACAGAAATTTTCTTCAGCTAGAATATATCACAATTTGTAGTCTAATCAAAACTCTATATTGGAAACCATTTATTTTTAAAGAAGCTACTTTGTTATAACTGCTGTGAATACAATTTCTCACCGTTAAAAATAAAAACATTTCAAGGGACTAGCTCTTTAAAAAGGAACTAGAGCCCTTCATTGTGTTGAAGTGTTTACCTACAACATGTCTGTGAAGCTGAAGAGGAGGTTACTTACCTGTGCAGTATCTGACATTCTTCGAGATGAGCGTCCCCGTGGGTGCTCCACATTAGGCAGGTGCGCCGCCAATTCTGTCATTCATGCTTAAATTTGACACTTTATGTATGGGTCTAAACAAAGATTCTAATTATCTCACCCATTACAAAGATAGCTTCCCCAATTATCACCCCTAATGTCATTACCTCACAGACACTAAACTTCCCCCCTCACCCACACTCTGTTCTAAAATGTGATTTGTCAATTTCACATGAGTTCATTTTTTTGATTGTATCACTTTGGTATACATGGTTGTGCCAATTTTCTTCCACAAATTGATCTGAGGAAGTGGGTCTGGCCCACGAAAGCTCATCACCTAATAAAACATCTTGTTAGTCTTTAAAGTGCTGCATAGTCCTGTATTTTGTTTCAGCTAGACCAGACTAACATGGCTGCATCTCTATCACTATCTAGGAAAAAAAACAAAAAACAAACAAAAAAAAAAACTTAGAAGAAAATGTTTTTTTCCCTTCTGAATACTACAAACAGGGGGATAACTGACCAACTAACTACAGGTAAAACCGGGGAAGAACTGATTTACTTATCTAAAACATGGGATGAGTATGGGAACACTGCCGAGCTCCATCTGTGACCGGAGGCAGTAGGGAAGGAACTGAGAGGAAGAGGAGGGCTCGCACATGTGCGATGACTGAACAATAGGAGCACGCGGCAACAGGTGTACACATGCGCAGCCCCAGGGACACTGCTCTGAAGACTTTGGAGAATGGGCTCAACGGTGGGCATGCTGACCTAATGTGGAGCACCCACAGGTACATCTCTCGAAGAAGTAGTTTGAGAGTTTGTTAAAATATTTAGCAGAGGGCAATAAACATTCTAATGTTCTGGTTTCTGCAATACAACTGTAGTTTAGCCTATATCTACACAACAGTCTGCATTGATGCTCTGAGATCAATCCACTGGCCATTGATTTAGCAAGTCTATAGACAGCAATTTGCTCTCTTCACAACCTTGTTAATCTACAGGATGAGAAGAGTAAGGGAAGTTGATGGTCAATTTCTTTGTTGACCTGACCTCCCCTCCCCCGGCTCTGTGTAGAGCCCCTGATAACTCAGCTTCAGGTATGCTGACTCCAGCTACATTATTCATGTAGCTGGAGTTGCATAGCTTCAGTCAACTTCCTGTTGTGGTGCAGATGTAGCCTTATTCCCAACACTATGATTGTACAACATCAACTTCAGCTGACAAATCATTTTAGAGTTAGTTACAAAGTTTAAAGCTCAAAGACTGATTTTTAAAAGGATGATTTCCAAATGCTTCCACAATGATAGGTGTCTATTTTTGGGACACTGAAAAGATTGTGTTTACCACAGCTCATTATAATCAACATTCTCTCTCAGTACACTGCTTGTGTGGTGAACCTACCATAGATTTTTAATCCACAAAGATCTCCTGCCCTGCTTATACTCATTCGTTATGCTTCCTAATATGAATCAACTATAAAAATTAGTTTGAGGCTTAATTAAAGCTGTACTCAAACATACAGTCAACCGGAATTACTCTGTAGCTAATATGTAAAATTCTTCCATTTATGAACAGCGTTACTATGTGACTTGTACTGGATTGATTTAAAAAAAAAAAAAAAAACACGTGGAGATGAGAGGTCATAAACCATTTGAAATCAAAAGTAGGTTTGAAACATGACATGGTTAGAATATTGGCATTCACTGTTTTCCCCCCCTCCACATCCAAGATTTATATGGGTTGGTCCATTGTAAGCCAATGAGCTACCATTTCATTGATCAAGGCTTATTGATTTGCAAGAAGTAGACTACAATCTTTCTTAAAATCCTGAAGAGGAACATATGCTATGTACTAAAAGCATAAATATACAATTAATGGATTTTCTGGCATCATGAATGAAGTTAAATATAAAAAATGTTTAAGACTGCTAGCCACCCTTCATTATCTCTTACCTGATCTATTTTCTGGAGTTCGTTTTTTGCTTCAAAGTTATTTGGATCCAGTTCTAAAACCTTTTCATAATCTAAACAAAAGGCAGAGGGACATAAAAATTCCGTATTTGTATATAACAATGTTACAGGGCAATAAATTAGAAAAGAAGTCTGTTAACTCTTACCAAAATGTGATCTAGGAGCATCTATCAAGTCATTTAGTGGTACTACAAACCAAAACTTGCTAACTCATGCAGTACGCAGAATTTAATGTCATACACAGTTTACTATTCTGAGCCATTTAATATGCAATTATTTTATAAACTACTTATAACTAGTCTTCTTTAGACTTACTATCCCTTTTCAGCTTGCCAGCTAAACTCAGTCTGGCATCCCATTTGATTTTTTCTTGAAAATAGAAATCAAGAGTCCTTTATCAACAGGGATAAACACAAAACAAAACAAATCTACAAAAATAAGCTGTATAGTAGTAAGTGTATGAATAGTTTGCATGTACAATAAGGATTGTTTTTAAAAACAACTAACCTTCTTTGGCCCCCTCAAAATTTTGCAAAGCAAAGCGAGCAGCTCCTCTCCTGGCATATGCCTTTGTATAATTCTTATTTAGCGCAAGTGCTAAATTGCAGTCAGATTCAGCAACAGAAAACCTATAACAAGACTGCAAGTTAGTTATTTTGAATACAGCTAGATTAAAAGAGAAACATAAGTATGGTTCTGGATTAAGCTAACAGGATTTTCATAAAGTATGACAATGTTAGAGTCCATTTTGGGGGGATTTCATGACATTAAGCCTCTAGATAAAAATGGTGATAGAGGCAGTATTCAGAATTGTTGACATGAGCTCTGATAATTTTAGGTGCACTCTTCCTCAAGGTATTTGCAGCACTATTCTGATGCTAATCCCCTTTGGGAGTAAGAATGCAAACAGCTTGTTTTCTCTGGCAAGTATTGCAAATAGCTTGCTCTTTACAGGGCCACTTGGACTTTTCTTGACAAGTGGAGACTAGAGCAATACCTACTGCCCAGAGTGAATTCTCAATAAAAGGCCTGGGCCCTGACCACAAACGAGGTTTAGATTTCAGTTGAGGTACTTGATAAAGTGTACAGCAAGGGCTTGTCAGTATGAACACTCAGTTCACAGCAAGCTGGGGGTATAAAAATCAACCTCAGGCTAAACTATGGCGCACTATGTGCAGATATTGCTTCTCTGCACTCAAAGTTGCCTAGTGAGCTCTAATCTAGCTTGCTTTGAAATGGGAGGGATTAAAATGCACTAGGGAACTTCATGTGTATACTACCACACACTAGAAATTTCCACGTGCACTTTAATCCACTTCCAAAAAAGGGTATATTAAAAGCACTCTAGGAAACTTCTAATGTGGAGCAGCAGGTTCAACACAGACACATGTACTACAGACTAGAATAAGTAGATTTACACCCCAGGTGGCTGCAATCTTAATGTTTGTCCAGATGGTCTGTAAGGGCATGTCTACACAGCAGGCCCAAAGTCAAATTAAGATACGCAACTTCAGCTACATCAATTATGTAGCTGAAGTCTAAATAGCTTAATTCGGCTTTTGGCGCTGTCTAGACAGAGGGAAGTCGAAGGAAGAACACGACTTCCTTTACTCCTTGAGAAATGAGATTTATAGGATTCGGAGTAAGAAGTCCTCCAGCTCACCATTATTTCGAAATAATGACTTGATGTGTAGATGCACATTTTGTTATCTCAAAATAATGTCAGCTATTCTGAAATAACGCTGCTATGTAGATGTACGCTAAGAGGAAAATATATTTTCCTTTTCTTTGCTATGATGCACTAAAATATAATAGCTTCAGGGGGAAGCCAAGTTAGTCTGTACAGGATAAACTTAAAAAAAAAAAACAAAAAACAAAAACAACAAACAGTCTGGTAGCACTTTAAAGACTAACAAAACATGTAGATGGTATCATGAGCTTTTGTGGGCCCACTTATAATAGATATACAGGGTCTTTAGAAACCACAATTATTTTCTCCCTGCTGCTGAGGCAATCTCCCTCTGCCAAAAATGGGAAATTTTAGAAGCACTGCTTAGCAATTTGGGGCTAAATTTGAGGATAAAAAAAAAGTATATTTAGTCATATGCACTACAACAGGTAGGTTGGAACTTCTAGTCTGAAGATGTGGAGGCAGACTTGAAACTGGTAACTTCAGCAGAAGACACAATTTCTATTCTGACAAAATTGTACCTCCCAAACCTTCAAGAAGCTGAAAATACACATGAACGGATCTAAAAAAGTCTCAGAGGGGTAGCTATGTTAGTCTGTTACTTTAAAACAACAAGTAGTCCTGTGGCACACTAGAGACAAACAAAAATTGCTCATTGGAAGAAGTGGGTTTTGCCCACAAAAAGCTTATATACTTTTTGTTAGTCTCTAAGGTGCCACAGAACTACTTGTTGTTTTAAAGTAAGGGTATGTCTAAACTACATCCCTTTTTCAATAAAAGGATGTAAATGAGAGATATCGAAATTGTAAATGAAGCTGGGATTTGAATTTCCCTCACTTCATTTACATAATGGCGGCCGCGGCTTTTTTTCGAAAAGCCACTTTTCAAAAAACCAAAACCAAAACCAAAACCAAAACCAAAACCAACCCCCCCCCCCAAACAACAACAACAAAAAAAACCCACACATCGCGGTCAAGACAGGGATCTTTCGACAGAAATGCCTCGTTTTGAAAGATCCTGTAAACCTCATTTTTTGAGGGCTACAGGACCTTTCGAAACGAGGCATTTCTGTCAAAAGACCCCTGTCTTGACCACGTTTTTTTTTCCAAAAAGCGGCTTTTCGGAAAAAAGCTGCGGCCGCCATTACGTAAATGAAGCATGGGAAATTCAAATCCCGGCTTCATTTACAATTTTGATATGTCTAATTTACATCCCTTTATCAAAAAAGGAATGTAGTTTAGACATAATAACACAGCTACCCCTCTGAGACTTATAAACAGACTTGTGGATCATAACATGATGAACAATATATTTATGGCTGCAATTCAAAGCAAAAGTAATATTTCAAAGAAAAATTAGATAAGTCTTACTTTTTCATTCTAAAGAAAGCAGATGCTCTATTTGTGGGTAGGACTGGATTGTATGGATCAGCATTCATCCCCTTTGTGTAACATTTTATTGCTTCATCATACTTTCCTTGTTTAAAGTACACATTGCCCTGTTTTTAAGGGAAAAAAAAAAAAAAAAAAAGCTTGTCAATTTGTCATAGTACAATCTTTTGCTTAAAAACCACTTCAGTTCAGCTTCTTAATTTGGTGGTGCAAAGAGAAAGCATTTTATAATTTCCAGTTCAATGTCTATTTCCAAGCATTCCTACCATTAGAATGTTACTTGCAAAACATTTCTAAAATGTTTCTCACCTTCCTACAATCAGCAATTTTTATCATCCCTGTAATAAAAATAATATGAAAATAAAAAATGGTTTACATTTTCATATACTATTATTTCAAGGTTCTCAATGTAATATAGACCAGAGCTTCATGAATTCTCACAAAGAATTACTAAAAACTTCATAGATTTCCAATGAAAATCCAACCAAATATCAGTATTTTAGCTTGCCAGAATTTATGATGTGTCATAACCCTTTTACTATTTTCCTTTTATATTCCAAATAATAGTTGGGCAAGCTAATATTTTGACCTCAGAATAATTTGGAGATATTTGGAGAAGGGATGGGGAGGGGGGGACTTATTGTTTTGGAACTGTTTCCACAGTTAGGGAAGCAGCTTTCTATTTGTATTCAGAAAGGTTAGGCTGGGTTAGATTTTTAAAGCAACATTTAAGACAATTGACACCACTTTGAATTGAGACACATCCTGAGAGCTGTGTATATTTTCTACATTATTCATGTTTTCTGTCAATAATACTCCAATAATAGCACCTTAAAACAAAATCTGCTACAAAAGTAACTGTTGTACAAGAGAGAGAAGTCAACGTAAAAATCCTGTGCAGAATATTTGTCCAGCTCATCAGTCAAGATGAGCTATTCCAATCTGTAATGGAAGAACAAAGTGTCCCACAAATAAACACAGTGATTGTAATGTTCACTTATAAATGAGGAAGACTAAAATAACACAGGACAACATGTAAGAGAAATTCAGAAGTAATGGAAACCCTTGATTTTTCAGACAGCTGGATCTAGGACAGTTGTGGGAACACAATCTCTAGAAAGGAGGATGACATAAGCAGCACACTTTTTTACCTTTAATAGCCTGCTGTGGTCTCAGACAAGATCACTAAGAATGAGCCCAGTGATTTCAACTGCTGTATGAGGCTCATACAGGTAAGCTAGAAGTCAGAACTGAGAGATAGTATATGTAATAAGAGAAATGGAAAGGTCAGGAAACTGACAACAGGATATGAAGACTAGAGTCCAGCCAAGGTTGTAAGTGATAAAGAGTACCATCTGAGTTCTGTACAGTCATATATATGAGTCGGTGTCTGAAATCCAGATGAACAGGTAGTCAAATAAAACCCCTCCCACCAGAATTGGCATTCTTCTTCAACGTCATCAGAAAGATCTAGGATGAGACCTATGGATAAAGAATCTACTCTCTCACTCCTAGATTTAGTTTCTTTAAGTCCATGATGAGGAATACTGGCAAGCTGGTGGAGGAAGACAAGACAGAATAGTATTTACAGATCAGGAGGTTCAGCCTCAAAAACCTAGGTCCTTTAACAAGCAGAAACTTGACTTAAATGCTGTGTAAAGATCAGGAGGGAATCTTTTCACTCAGAAGAATATAATGAACCACAGGCCTTTGGCAGATGAGGACAACATACATCCCAGATGAACTGGAAGGAAGAGAAAAAAGAATGGTTACATATCCTACATTAACTGTGGTTCTTCGATATGTGTTATCCACTCAGATTCCCTCTTCTGGTGTGCATGTGTTCTATGCATGAGATCAAATCCTTTCAGCAGCATCCACCGAGCTGTGCTGCTCACCTATCTCACCCCAGGACATCCAAGGCAGAATGGTTTCAACGATCCCTCACAGGAAACCTGATACTGCTTGTCAGCTTTTTTGGATGTAGATACCATTGGTCCTGTGATCTGCTGCAAGATCTTAACTGTTCCAGCCTTCATTAATGGGCATAGCAAGCCTACAAGGCATGAAAGAGTGTAGGATAACTAGTAGTTTATATGTATTTTTCTATGCTATCTCTATCGGAATTTCTAACATATCTGTTGTGTACCTTAAAAACTCTCAGAAGCTCCTGAAGTCATCGGTCATTCTAGTACTAGAAGTGATTACATCATCTAGTAAAGAGAAAGGAGCTGCTGTTGAGAATAAGTGTTCTTTCATCTCCAGCTGCTATTCTTCATTGCGACAACACAACCATGACAGACTGAACGGTACTAACTGATCCTGCTAAATAAATCTATGGTATCTTGTAGGAGAGGGAGATCTAGCTATACAGCAGAGGAATAGTGATGGTAAGGACAGCACAAGGTGACCTGGAATGACACAGAAGTGGAAGCCACAAAGAATGTTCTCCTGCATTTTCCTGAGGTCTGTACTTATAATGGCGCTCTCTAGAATCTATATGACCAGTAAGGTTTATATGAGGCAGAGGGAGGTATACGTGGAGATCTCTTCCTGCTGTACTCCGAAAGACAGGAGGAAAATGAATGTGCTTCCATTAATGGGAGGAGATATCGTGTCAGGTGTCCTAAGGTCCTCCCACAACCAAGTGACAGATTTAACAGGTGAGTTCACCAGTACCACAGTCATCTCAGAAGGCAGCACTGAGGCAAAAGCAACTCTGCTAGATGATGCAGATAGCAGGGGTGACTCTAGTAGCCTGGTGACCATAAGACTAGTCAGAACCTAAAAATTTGGAGCCATCAACATCTGCATGGTAGAGGTGAAGTCTGAGTCATGTGCACTGAGGTTTTCAGTACCAAGTGTGGGTGTTCCAATGGCAGTACTCAGGGAAGCGAAGACCCTGGTTTCAGATGGTGCCATAAGTTCCTGATGATCATATGTGCGAAGGCTTCAGATGCACCCAAACAGGGTTACCAACTGCCTTTTGGTTGAGGGGCATAAGATCTTGAGCCAAGTTTTTCACCTGTCTTTATTGGGCACCAGGATGGGTGACCATGGTTGTGCCTGACCCTGGAGCAGCACTGCTTTTAGACAGTGGCTGGGTACAGTTCTTGTCTAACCTGCCAAACTTGGTAGTCTTAGATTAAAAAAGCACTTAGGAGAGCCATAACTCAGTGGGGCTCTTAATCAAATACACTAAGGAAGCAGGACTTTTTAGCCTCAGGCTCTTAGGCCTTCATTAGAACTTTAAAAGTAGACCTTAAAATGGGCCCCAGTGGTTTTGTGCGTTCTCTTAGAAAAGGAACAGACTGAACACACATCAGGGCAGAAGAAATACCAAGATTGCTCACTATTATACAACATAGCAGCCTCTTAAGACAGACAAATTTAAATCCCAGGGATTTAATTTCAATAATAGCAATTAATTACTAGGCTAATTGCAAATCTCATTTAGCCAAATGAGGTATTAAGTAACTATTGACTAACAACAACAAACAATGTTCCTTATCCTGAAAACTAACAGTTCAGTGCCCAGAGTATGTGGACACTACAAGAGTTCTGTCTTGCTGTCAGGAGCAATAAGAAAGAAGTGAGGCATAGCTGGTCCCATTGCGTCCTTTATGTTCTTTTTGCAGGCAGGCCAGCATGACTGTGTGAAGAGCAGTGAAACTGTTCAAGCATATGTCAGGCATGGGCATGGTCCCAATGGACACTTCTACCCAAAAGAATCTGCTACTGGGCACATGCTCACCAGAAGTGGAATCCATGTGGACAATGACTTGGAAACAGCCCATGTTCAAATGTGTGGGTCACTTTTTTTTTTTTTTTTTTTTAAGGGTCACTTAATGACGCAATAACCTTTTCTTTCTCAGCAAGAGCTTTTTCTTCATCTATATGAATTCCATCTTCTTCCGAATCCGATTCTGGAGATAATGAATCATGAGTACTATCTTCTTTGTCAAGTTCTTCAAGTATTTTGTCCTAAAAAGCATACAAAATGAATTTACTTATGTATGTTCATTATAATCCATGACTCTATATAAATTGTAACTAGATAGCCATAAAAGACACACTAAACATAGTATTTTTAAAATACATGTCAATTAGTACAAATACTGATGACAGTACTTTGTCTTGTCCCTATTTAACCAAGGTTGCAATCTTGCTCAGCCACAGGGGTTCATTTGTGCAGATCTCTATACTAAGGATGTTAGCAGCTAGTTGGTAAATTGTTTAACCAATAAGCCACAGCTTATCAGTTAATGGTCCTCGTTAACTGCAACACTCTTACCCCAATTGTAACATTTGAAACTGACAGTGGAATAGTTAGTTCATGACTGTTTTTAAAATTTGTGTGGCACAATCAGTCACAATTAAATGAAAAGCATTCACTCAATTCTGATTATGAAATCACGATTTGTCTCATGGTATTTCAGAGTATTCCTTGCACTTTCTTTTAGTTCATCTCAGTCCACAATTTTGTATTGGGAAAAATTCATTAATAAACAAATAAGAGGTCCCTCATAACTTAATTGTGTCTCATTTAGTATTTTCACAGTCACGATAAACCAAACACACAGCAAAGAGAAAGTTCACTCTTATAGGGAAATATTTATCATCCTCAAAACCGACCCCACACCTAGCGTTTATTCAAACATTTTAATTGCTGATAACATGTTCAGTCTCACATAGATTCTACATTTTCTGAAATGTCAATAAAAGTGGGATGAATTTAGTATCTTAATACTTATTCTACTGTGTATTTTATTTCAGATCAGATTAAAGTTTTAGAAGACATTAAACACTGGAATCCCATCAAAGTTAGCTGGTCAGTTATTTTAAAAAAAAATAGCATGTCTACCTCAAATCCACAGAAACATTTAAAAAAACATATAATCAAAAGTATCTTTAAAAACAGCCATCTTCAAATCTACAGCTTCTGTAAGCTGTAACTCCTTGGGTAAACCTAACTGTGTAGCATTAGTCAGACATATTCAATGATAAACCTGAGACTAAAATTCATAAGAGGCATCCTATTGGTATCCTGAAGTTTTCCATTCCTTTTAAGCACCATGCTTCTTTCACTTCAGGAACTAGTTAAAAGACAGTGCACTAGTAAGACTTCAGGTTCTTCCATTGTCTGAATGTTTACAGTGTCAACAGCAGAGAAGTAGCATGAGCTCATGAAATCAGGGTCTGGCAAGTACTTTAAGAAACTATTCTCCAAATATTTTGCTTTTAAAAAACATATCAATCATAAGCTTATTCATACACACTAGTAATAAATTGGGGTGTCAAACATGCTTAAAAATATATAGACCACCTTTAACCAAAATGCCTCCATAAAAACTTAACAGGATGTTAAATATGTACCTCAGATGTTCTTCTACCTCTATTCTAAACTACTTCTTGTAGAATCATTTTACATTTAAAACAAAACAATATTTTAAAACCATTTTTTTCTTAAAGACAAAAATGTATCATAAGCGAGGGCAGTAATCTAGTGTACTTAAATTGTAGTATCTGACTTCACATCTTTTCAAGGACCATCTTTTCAAAATGTAAGCTGTTTGGAACAGGAAGTGATACTTTCTGTTCTTACAATAACTAGTGCAATCGGGAACCAACCCAGAAGGCCTATAGGCAAAAATGCAATACAATATTAAGCAACTGTATCAATTAGGCATAATACATAAGTATACCATATTCCTGGAATAACATACCACATCAAGTTTTCCCCATGCTTCATAGTCATAAGATTTGATCTTGTTTTTTTTGTTTTCCTCTGTAGTTTTCTTAGAAGGTGTTCTAGCTTTGTTCTTCTTTTTCCTATATGCCTCATTTCGAATGGGTGGTAAATTCTAGGTAGAACAACAGTTATTTCAGTATAAGTTTAACTTATTAATAATTTTACAATGAAATAGTTAAGATTTTTTTCTGATGAGATTGGATAACATTTACAGTAATATATATTTTAAATTGAGGATGGATTGAAAACTGTGTTTTAAGATGGCAGACATATGGCGGTTGAGCTTTTTGTTACTATAAACAAATAATTGGTTTTATCTTCTAAAAGACCTTGCAAACATTAAATATTCCAAATAGCTTGGAAAATGAAAATCTTTGTAAATAAATGTAGATGAAAGTGCAAAAACCATTATAGTGCTTCAATTCTGAGGTAAGATAAACTCAAAGTTTAGTTTTAGATTAGGTTTCCCTGAATCCTAAACATTTTGAAGGAAACTGTTAACATTATTTGAGTGGAGTTGCAAAGCTGGGTATGTACATGCTGTTCCACAAACTGACAAAGATCTTCCTTATGGATATTATAAATCTAATAGGAAGTGTTAAAATGTAGTATCTAAAATACAAACATCAAGATGTTTACTATGGTTGATTCTCACTAAGTAAAACAAGATTCAGTTCATTTTCTGAGTTGAATTTCAGACATAAATACATGCATAATATTTTGGATAAAAATAGACAGTCACGTTTCTATAACTGGTGTTTCTTTGAGATGTGTTACTCATGTCCATTCAATGCAGGTGTGTGCGCTCAGCCTGAAGATTTTCCTTCAGCAGTATCCATGGGGGACCGGTCCAGCATCCCCTGGAATGGTACACACATGCCATGCTATATAGCAGGGGTGGCCAACCCATTTCGGGCAAAGAGCCAAGATATCAGTGGATCCAGCGCAAAGAGCCGGGGCAAAGTTGTCGAGCAAAAAACAAACAAACAAACAAACAAGCAAGCCCCAGTCATGTTTTGCCGAGAAGGAAAAAACAAACAAACCCTCAGGGGCTTTTTGGCCATATCAGGCTCCCGCCGGATGGCTCCCCTGCCCCGGAGAGCACAGGGAGCTGGGAGGAGAGGGCCATTTTCAGGGGCACAGGGGTGGCTTTACAAGCTATGGGGGGGGGGGGGGGGGGAGCTTCACAAGCCGCACCTGGGGGGGGGGGAAGAGAGAGAAAAGCCGCATGTGGCTCATGAGCCACGGGTTGGCCATAGCTGCTATATAGGGTGCTGCCAGGCCTCCTCTTCCTTCAGCTCCTTCTTGCCAGAAACTCTGACAGGGAGGAAGGAGGGGATGATGCTGAATGAACAAAAGCAGTACATCTCAAAAAACACCACTTACGGAAACAGGTAACTGTCTTGAGTGCTTGCTCACATCCATTCAACATAGGTGACTCCAAGCAGTGTCTGCAGAGGTGGGAAGGAGTTTAAGGACATGCTGAAAGCAATACATTTCTGCTGAACCCAGCATCACTCCTGGCCTGCTACATAATGGTGTAACGGGACATGAACATGTGCACTGAGGACCATGTCATTGCCTTGTAAATATCCTGAATAGGGATGTGGGCAAAAAAGGCTGCTGAAGAGGCTTGTAGTCTGGTTGAATGTGTCCTCACCAGTGGGGGGAGCTGAACCCCTGCCAGCTTATAACACATCCTGATACGGGACATGATCCACTTGGAAATCCTCCACAAGGACCCCAGAAGATCCTTCACATAGTCAGTGTAGGTCATGAAGAACTGTGAGAATTTACAAAAGGGTTTCATCCTCTCAAGGTAAAAGGCAAGCGCTCTCCTAACATCCAACGCGTAAAGGCTTGGCATAAAAGACCAGAAGGAAGATATCCTGGCCCATTTGGAAAGCAGACACCACCTTGGGCAGGAAGGCAGGATGAGGTCTAAGCTGTACCTTGTCCACCTTGTCCTAGAAAAAAAGACCGTTTATGGGCATTCTGATGTTAAGGCACAAAATTTGGACACTCTTCTGAATGATGTAATTGCCACCAAAAAAGCCACCATAGCGGAAAGAAGTGAAAGAACAGGAGGCCAGCAGCTCGAAGGAAGGCCCTATCAGTCGGGAGAGAATGCTAGCAGTCCCACTGAGGAAGCAGGACTGCAGTCTGTGGTAAGAGCCTCTTGAGACCTTTCAAAAATCTGGCTATGATTTAATGGGAAAACCACTGAGTGAGCTTGTATCGGTGGATGAAAGGCTGAGATCGCCACTAGGTGCACCCTAACAAGCCAGTGCCAGGCCCTTATGCTTCAGATGCACAAGATAATCTAGGACAGTTTGTAGCAGAACTCCAGCAAGGCTGATCCCTCTCTAGGAAGCCCAGACCAAAAATTGTGTCCATTGTGCCAATTAGGTGGATCTAGTATACAGCTTTCTGCTTTCCAAGAACACCTGCCTCACTTCTATGGAGCAGGCTTGCTCCTCTGGGTTCAACCATGTGGAACAACCATGCCATGAGATAGAGTGGTAGAAGGTTCAGATGCAGGGACAACAGATATGGACAGAGTGGCAGAGAATGAGGCTTCTGTACCAAGAGACTCAGAGAAGGTACTAATGTTGGTGCAGCCACATTGGCGCAACAAATATTACTCATGCCGTGTCCTGTCTGATTTTCTGCAGCATCTTGCTGACCAGAGGAAACATGTATGTGAGGCCCTCCGTGTAAGAAGGAAAGCATCCACAAGGGAGCCTTCTGCTGGGCCCTGTCTGGAGCAAAACCAGAGGCACTTCGCATTCTGCCTGGTCATGAACAGGTCCACTTGCAAGGAGCCTCACTCTTGAAAGAGAGCAGAAGCCACCTCACGGTGAAGAGTCCACTTGTGGCGAGAGAACTGTCTACTCAAGTGATCTGCGATGATGTTCATAGTTCCCAGGCTGAGCCTCCAAGAAGATGTTGTGATGAACACAGAAGTCCCAGAGCCAAATCACCTGTTTGCAAAAGTCTGCGGAGTGGGCTCCTCCCTGCCTGTTGACATGGAATACAGTGGTCATATTGTTGCGAGGACCCAAACTACTCTGCTCAACAAGTGGGGTGGGAACACCTCACATACGTTCCCAATAGCCCTGAGCTCTGTTATATTTATATGCAGGTTCGTCTCTTCTACAGACAACTCTCCCTGCACCTGCAGCATGCCCAGGTGAGCACCCCATACCCAGTCTGAGACCCTGGATAGCAGTTCCCTGGAATGCAGAGCTCGATGAAAAGGAATGCCTTACATCCGTGGTCACCAACCCGTCGATCGCGATCGACTGGTTGATCACGAGGCCTCGACCAGTCGATTGCGAGGCGTTCGGGCAACCCCGCCCCCCATTTACCCCCCACCCCCGAGAAGCCCCACTACCTACCTCTAGTGTAGTGCCGGCTTCCCGCGGGGTGGACGGAAGTCCTCTCTGAAGCCCGCGTCACTTCCGGGGGTTCCGGGAGTATGCGGGCTGCTCCCCCTCCCAGAGCTCTGTTGCGTGCTGGGGGATGGGGCGTTGGCCCTAGAGGAGGAGTGTGGAGGCTTCCCTGCACCACCGGCACCGGAGGGGTGAGTTGGGCGCAGGGGTTTCCCTGCGCCGCGGGAGCGGGAGTCGGCCCCGGGGTTTGGCCATGCTGCGGGAGGGGAGGGAGTTGGCCGGGCCGGGCCGCGCGAGGGGGGTTTGACCCCGGGCAGGCGCCCGCGGGGGTTGGCCATGCTGCAGGAGGGGGTTGGCCGCACTGTGTCACGGGAGGGGGGGTTGGCCCCAGGGCAGGTGCCTGCGGGGGTTGGCCGCGCTGCGGGAGGGGAGGGGCTTGCCCCTGGTGCAGGCTCCCACGGGGGCTAGCCCCGGGGCAGGCACGCTCGGGGTTTCCCTGCGCCGCGGGGGGCCCGGAGGAGGCATGTGCTGGCTTCCCGCAAGGGGGGTGGGGGTGGGGGTGGGAGGAAGGGAGAGAGAATCCTGGGAGGAGGCAGATGCAGGTGACTCTGCTGCCACTGGCACCCTGTCCCCGCTCCCCAGACTCCACTCCCCTGTCCCCAGCTATAGAACTCTGTCCCCATTCCCGTCCCCACTCCCCAAACTCTGTCCCCACTCATCTGTCCCCATTTCCGTCCCCACTCCCCAAACTCTGTCCCCACTGGCACCCTGTCCCCTGCTGCAGAACCCTGTCCTCTGCCCTCCCAGCACCCTGATCCCTCTCCCCTGCCCCCCAGCCGCAGAACTCTGTCCCCACAAAATGTATAATTATAAATGCTTCATTTTAGATTTAAATAGCATGAATAAAAAACAGACCATTTATTTCATAACTATAAACACATGATTTTAATTTTATATATCACATAATTTAAAAATAAAGTGTTTATCAGAGTGTGTAAGTAAGGGCTGGGGATAGCAAGTGATGGACAGGAGGAGAATAGAGAGGGCGGGGCTTCAAGAAAGGGGCGGGGCTTCAAGGACGGGGCGGGGCGGTAGATCTTCGCCTGTTCTGAGATTTAAAAAGTGATCTTCGGTGTAAAAAGGTTGGAGACCACTGCCTTACATGATGCTCTAAAATTTAAGACTAAAGCTGAACCTGGAGCATACAGTTCCATGCACCATCATTGGCGACAAGAAGGAATTGAAGGAGTAGGGGACTTGGCAGAGCTCTATATTGTGCAGCACGTGTGTACCACTCCGGGGGTACTGGAGCCGGTCTCCTATGGATACTGCTGAGGGAAAAATCTCCCGGCACTGGTGCATGTATCAAGCACACACACCTACATTAAATGGACGTGAACAAACACTCGAACAACTACTGTAACATGCATATCTGGAAAAATTCATTGTGCTGATTATATAAATCTCCTTGTATTTTCTTTCCTCTGAAACTTTTTTTTTTTGAAAGTCAGTGGCAAGTTTCATACCAATACTAATTAACCATTTGAGTACAGAGGGTAATATCCTGTCCTCACTAATATCAACAGGAGTTATGCTATTTATTTCAATAGAGCCAGCATTCCCCGCCAAGTTACTCTGCAGAGAAGGAAACCATATGCCTCCATATATTTTAGCGTTTGTTAAATTCTTTTTCAGTTTTATACAGAAGCATTAGTTTACTTGTAGACGGCCAAATCCTATTTGCCTTACTTATGAAGGCAACCCTGTGATGTCAACAGGACTCTTATAAGAATGTATCAAGGAGAATTTGACCCAGCACAACATACAGCAGCACAGCATTGCATGTCTTTATGGAATATCTTTGAGGAGCAGCAGTGACATATCCCTGGACCAACATTAAAATGAGAATCAGTTTGGATTTTAACTTGTGCAAAGAAAAACAAAACTAAATAAGAAATTAAACTACCACCACCACTTTTTATTAATAGCAGTATTGATATTGGATTCTTGAATTTACCTCTTCTGTGGCACCACTCTGTTTCCTCAATTCAGAATCCATCTGCTTGATATCTTTTTCCCAGCTTTCTAATTCTCTCACAAAATCATGCAGCTCTTCAGCATTTTGCTTCATTTGAAGCTGCAGCTCTAGTGCTTTATTTGGTGAAGTCATTGTTATCTGTTGATTTTGGGGAAAATAAGTTTTTAATGAGAATAAAAAGTATTTATTCAAGGAAAATCATTTCAATAAAGCGAGAAGAAAATCATGTCTGAACCCAAATAAATGACTTTGCATGCCTGACTGAATCTTCCCACGAGTAAGAGCAAAGACATTATAAGAAAAAAGAGATGAAAATAGAACCAGTTGTAATAACTTTCCTTCATTTATCAAAGACATAACTATTTTGACATACTGAAAAATTAAAAATGAAAGAAATAAGTCATGTTTTTCATGATTATAGATTTGGTGTATGACCCCTTTAAAGAGCAAGGCCACATCTACACTACAGCCCACACTGATGCTCGAGTTCAATCGAGTGGTTGTTGTGTAGGGGGTCTATTTAAGACCCACCAAATCGACCAGATTGCTCTCTCATTGACCCTCCCTGGTGTAGACGCATGGTAACTGGACTTAAAGTATGCTGACTCCAGCTCCTTTATTCATAGCTGGAGTTGTGTAGTTTAAGTGGACTTTCTGCTGTACTGTAGATGTAGCCCAAGTCACCATGGTACCCAGCAGGTAAAAACTATGTCATCTTATATTAAAAGAAATGTGCCTTCAATAATTTTTCAGAGCTTCATAGTCACACAATCTTGTGTGAAAAAACAAAGCAACTGACTTTTAAAAGTTAACATTTAACAACAAAAAAAAGCTAAGTATAAAATGTACTAATTTTATAGATGCTGCCTCTTATCTGCATACAGGCAGGAGATTTGTTTGTTTTTAGGTTTAAATATGTACTTGCATTTTAACTACCAGGAAAAGGGAAGGCACTTAAAGTTTTTTTTTTAATTAACATAATTTGGTTTACTTTACAGGACTACTTGCACTTGAAGTGATACCAGGCACCCAACTTTTCCTAATTCTATCCTTCCAGACTTATTCCCTTCTCCCCAACCTTGTAACAAAACATACCATTCAAGTTTTAAAATAAACAAGCCAGTCTTTTTCCTCTAATCTTGTTAGCTTATTGCCAGTGCACTTCCCCTTTTGAAAGTCATCCTTTGCTAGTTTCCTATCACAGAAATGTTGAGGCCTCTAAGACCGTGGAGTCCTACAGGCTAGTCACATGTAGCTATTTGCCTGGTTGAGTGTGGCTAGCTCATTATAGCAGTAGCCACTATAGCGGCTACTACTTCAGACCTGGTTGGACACCACAGCTCTATGAACATTATTAAATAAAATTATTTTAAACAAGTACAGGTTGAACTTCTTAAATCTGGAACTCTCCAGTCTGTCAACAGCCATGGTCTGGCAGGATCACGTATATTGCTGGCCCAGAGAGCCCTGGTGCCCAGGAGTGCAAGCTGGTTGGGAGTCCAATGGCAGGGAGCTCCACCATTGGGAACGGTGAGTCCCGGCGCAGCAGCAGGAAGGCAGCCACGGAGCCCCATCCCCAGGAAGCCCCAGATGAGTGCGGCGGCAGCAGGGTAGCGGCAGAGCCACATTCCAGCAAAGCAGCAGCAGGTCTGCCAGCAGTTGGTCAGCCCCATTCCTGGGAAGTCCCGGCCAAGTGGGGCAGAAGAGGGGCCGTGGAAGCTGGGGTGCTCCATCCCAAGATAGCCCCAGTCAGCTGGCAGCAGTAGGCGAGAGCCAAGACTAAGCCCTGTAGCAGCAGGGCTGGAGCCCAGTGCCAGTGGAGCTGGAGCAGAGGCAGCCAGAGGGAGGGGCAGTATTCTGGGAGGCCAGTGACAGAGGGCCTCCCCTGATATGGCCAAGTTCAGGGGTGGGCAATAATTTTTTATGGGGGCAACTGCAAGATTTTGACTCTGGGGCTGGAGCACCAAGGGAGTGAGGTGTTTCAGTTGGGGGTCACATCAGTGAGAGTTGGGGGGGGAGGGGTTTGGTTTTTTTACTTCTTACTTGTGTGGTCCCCAACAGATTTTTCTGTGGGTCAGTAGCCCCTGACCCAAAAAAGGTTCCCCCAGTCCTGCCATAAAGACAATTTTGAAATCTTGTGTGTTGGACATAATATTTTACTTTATTTTAAAATGAAGTCTGGCCAACAAGACCCAATTGGAGCTGAGCCCCCATCTGGCCACAGTGTCATAACACTCCTGCACCCCATCATACACCTGAAGCCCCTGCCTTGAGCCCCTCATACCTCCACATCCCCAGTCCTCTGCCATAGCACTCCTTTACCCCACACACTGCAACCTTGTGCCCTGAGTCCATCATACATCCCAATCTCCTGCCCTGAACCCCTTGTATACTCCAACCCAGACTCCTGCACCCCCACATCACCAGCCCCTGCCATAAGAGTGACAGAAGACAGCCTGAATGTGTGCATGAAGTTGGATTTGACCAGTTATGATGTAAATGTCAAAGAAATGTGTGAAAAGTTGAAGCATAGAAGTCCCATTAAATAGTCTGAGTACAATGTTTCATTTATGCTATTATTAATCGTTATGTCAATTATCAATAATATTAAGTTGTATATTTTCAGTCATGCAAATGGACATTCTTATATGGCACTTTGTTGACCCCTTGCTCTGAATTTTGATGCTGTTTGGATCTTTGGTTTGAAAAGGTTGCCGACCCCTGCCCTAGACTCAATTCACAGGACTAACACAGATTTCTTGGGCAATCTTGGGCAAGCTATTTAGACCTCGAACCACAAAGGTACGTAGGTGCTAAACCTAATTTTAGGTATTTAAAATTCAGTTTTAGGCACAGAAAACCCAGTTTTAAATGTCACCATGATCCACAAAACTCCCACTGAACCTCACAAGCACCTAAATTCACGTGGGGCCTAAGTTTACAGGTTCCCTCTGCATCTAAATTTCAGCCTCTCTGCACTTACGCTGCTGCCACACTCCATGCATCTGCATGCCTGAACACCAGAAGGAGGCACAAACCAGGAGGAGACAAGCATTCATCTGCCTATTTTATGCACAGTGCCCAATGTGGTAGATAGACTGAGGGTACCTGTCAGAGCAGGTCCCATTCAAAGTCTGCTTGAAGGAAGCAGGGTTATCTTGCAATATTTAGCATAGTGGTCACTTGGGAGGAAGGCTCAGGCATCTCAGGAAGATGCTCTTATCACTGAGAAATAGGATATTGATGTGAGGTGCGGCTATCTAAGCATTGATTAACAGTGGAGAAGTTTTAACAGAGAAAGACTAAGAGAACCCCACATCAGACTACCCCATAGATCAGTGGTTAAAGCACTCACCTGATTACTCCAAGAGATAGGTTCCTGGCTATAGATCTCTAGTATGGACTGGTGACTTCTCACAGCCTAAAATGAGACACCTCCCTCCCTCCCCACAACGGCTATTTTATCATGAACTTAAAACACAACAAAAGGTCTGGTAGCACTTTAAAGACTAACAAAACATGTAGATGGTATCATGAGCTTTCGTGGGCACAGCCTGCTTCCCTTTCCTAGAACACGGGCTGTGTAGATCAGTGGCTCTTCGCAACTCCCAGGCTACTCCACCCCCTTCAGGCATCTGATCTGTCTTGCATCGTCCAAGTTTCGACTCAATTAAAAACTACTCGCTTACAAAACCAGCCATAAAAATGCAAAAGTGTCACAGCAGGTGACGACTGAAAAACTGCGTAACTCGCATTTGCAACCATATCGTTGTAACATAAACAGGACTCCACATATTATCATTACGTTTCACTGCACAGGGCAGATAGCAGGATAACCGTATGAATGTCTACTTTGCCGTTACTGTGCTCGTGCTTTTTTTGGAACGAAGAGCAGGCCAAGGACCCCGGGACCCTCAGGCGGCCGCCACCGCTCGCCCCCCACATACACTCCCCGGCCCCCCCGCCGCATACAGACCGGGTCCCCGCCGCCCCTCGTCCTCCAGGTCCCACCTGCGCCGGGTACCGCCTCCTCCTGCCGCCGGTAGCGCCGTAAACCGCGGCCGGCCCTTCCCAGCGTGCACCGCGGCTGGGGCTGGAAACCGAGTCACCCGCGCGCCTTGTTCCAGCAGCCGCCCCCACGCAGCGCTCACCCCTAGCGCCCGTTGCCTCTGGTGTCATGGCTGACGGCACCGCCCCTCGGCTAGCGGGCTGCAGCACGTGATGCGCCGCCGGCTTTGCGATTGGCGGGGCTGGGGGGTAACCTTTGCCCGCCAACGGTCGCAACCCGTCTAGGGCCATGGCCCGGAGCTGCAGCCTGTGAGCGGCTGGGGGGCCCGGGCCCATGGATCGGAGCGAGCCGCCGCCGCCGGAGGTGGCCGAGGGGGAGGATTTCGGCTACCGGCTCTTCCCGGAGCGGCGCAGCGAGGCCAAGCGCAGCTTCCTGGCCACCAGCCTCTTCACCTTCAACCACAAGTGCCAGGTGATGCTGAGGATCGCCCTGGACACAAGTAAGGAGCCTGGGCGCGGCGGGTGGGGGCGTCTCCGGGCGGGGTTTCCGATCTCCCTCGGTCACACTCGGCCACGCAGCTCGGGCAGGCCCCTGCGCTTTGTGGGGGCAGCGAGGTCTCCGCGCCTTTGCCCCGAGTGCGCCCCGCCGACCCTGAACCCGGCTCCGCGCTAAGGCTCTGTCTGGCTTACAGCCGGTTTGCCCCATCCCCATCTCTTGCGGGGGCGGGGAGGGAGACAACGGTGCAGCAGCACTGCCTTTTAAATGTAGTAAGTCACCTGGCTGTTACTACATTTAAAAGGCAGAGGCGCAACGTGGGTCCTGGACCTACCCCCGCTTCAACTATGTAGTTTAATTGTAGTAGGAGCTGGGCTGCCTGCAAGCCCGGCTCCTACTACATTTAAACTGCAGAGCTGCTGCGGCCCCTTATCAACTAATCGTGTACTGATACAAATTGTATCGAGTGTACGATTAGTCATTTACTTGCTACTCAACAGCCTTAGATTATTACTCTGCAGCCAGGGCTATCAGCCTTTCCAAACTATTGTATGTCTTCTGAGAATTTGATTTGTCTTGCATATTCCCACATTTCACCTCACTTAGTACTGCTTACAAACTACTTACTTACAAAGTCAGACATAAAAATACAAGTGTCACATCACGCTATTCCTGGAAAGAGAAGTCTTGTGAGCAAGACACGAGAAGTCATTCTTCCACTCTGCTCTGATTAGGTCTCAGTTGGAGTATTGTGTCCAGTTCTGGGCACCACATTTCAACAAAGATGTGGAGAAATTGGAGCGGTCCAGAGAAGAGCAACAAGAATGATTAAAGATCTAGAGAACATGACCGATAAAGGAAGACTGAAAGAATTGGGCTTGTTCAGCTTGAAAAGGAGAAGACTGGAGAGGGGACGTGATAGGGTTTTCAGGTATCTAAAAGGGTATCATAAGGAGGAGAGAGAAAATTGTTTTCCTTAGCCTCTGAGGATAGGACAAGAAGCAATGGGCTTAAACTGCAGCAAGGAAGGTTTAAGTTGGACATTAGGAAAAAGTTCCTAACTGTCAGGGTGGTTAAACACTGGAATAAGTTGCCTAGGAAGGTTATGGAATCTCCATCTCTGAAGATATTTCAAAGCAGGTTAGATAGCCATGTATCAGGGATGGTCTAGATCAGGGATTCCCAACCTTTTTTGGTCCCCGTACCCCCTTGGCTTTTAGTAAACCTTCCCGTACCTCCCTATTCAATATGAAAGGAAATAAATTCTAGACTCTAGAATCCACAACTTTTTTCACTAACACTACTACTTTTGGAATATTTCAATTAGGATAATCTAGTTATTTACCAAATATTCCCCGTACCCCCTTGACAAGCTTCTCATACCCCCTGGGGGTATGCATACCCCAGGCTGGGAACCCCTGGTCTAGATGGTACTGGGTCCTGCCATGATGACTGGACTCTGACCTCTCGAGGTCCCTTCCAGTTTTAGTGTTCTATGATTCTATGAAAAATTGCCTATTTTCTTATTTTTACCAGGTAAAAATAAAATAAATCTATTAGTCTATAAATACATTTCATTTACATTTCCGTGTATAGTAGTGGTTCTCAACTGGGGTACAGATAGATCTTCGGGGGTACAACATTAAGCAATCTAGATATTTGCCAAGGTTTATATTAGGCTACATAAAAAGCACAAGCAAAGTCACTACTAACTGATGTCAAACAATTACTTGTTTATATTGCTCTATATACTTCACAGAAATGCAAGTATAAAAGTGGCTTCTATATGGTTTTTTTCCCCCAGAGGTCCTCTTCTGTAACTCTTCTTTCTCTCTTATAGATTGAAGATATATATTCATTTTCTGGGTAGCTTGCATTATTTTACACTGAGGCTGGGTGTACAAGTCTGCTGCTGTAATGTGGACACTTACTACAGGAATTGAAAGGGGTTTTTCTCATTGTAGTAAATTCACCTCTCTCAGGCCATGGAAAGATTGGCCTACATTTTAGTTAAGAATGGCCATACTGGGTCAGACCAAAGGTCCATCTAGCCTAGTATCCTGTCTTTCCACAGTGGCCAATGCCAGATGCCCCAGAGGGAGTGAACAGAACAGGTAATCAAGTGATCCCTTTCCTGTCTTCTATTTCCAGACCCTGACAAACAGAGGGTAGGCACACCATTCTGGCTAGTAAGTGTTGGTGGACCTAACCTCCATGAATTTATCTTTTATTTAATTTGAATTTATCTAAACCAATTACATTTATCCACTGTAGCATAATTAAAATTTGAACTCACCAGAAGTGTGCTCCCTAGCATCAGGGGCTGGAAGCAATAAGTCCTGGAAAGGGATTGACTCCAAAGTTTTAAAAAAGGTCCTAGCTCTTAGTGAGATCAGATCCTTCGCTTGCCTGCTGAGCATTCTCCTCGTCCTCCTGCTCTTCTACCATGTCTTCCTTGTTGCTGCTCAATGCTGCCTAAAGAGTCACTGGTGGGATATCCACAGACAGCTATGGGACAGTGACTGGGTCATTCATGGTAGTGGCATGATTGCAGCTGTGACCCAGACTATTTGCCGCCTTTGTTTTTTGGTACGCCTGCCTGAGTTTTTATTTTCACATGGCACTGCTGGGTGTTCCAGGTGTATTCTTTTCCACCATGTCCTGTGTAATTTTGACATTGATCTCAGCATTTCTTCTGCTGCTTTGGAGTTCTGCGTGCACAGATTCCTCTCCCCAGACACAGAAATCAGATCCAGGATCTCTTGCATGCTCCATGCTGGAACTTGTTTACAATTCTGGGCATTCGTGGCCAGCTGTGTTGGTGTGCATCTGGGCTCCCCACACTGGCCAAACAGGAAATAAAATTCCAAGTTTCCCCGGGCTTTTCCTGTATACCTGGGAGAGCAGTAGAGTTGAAAGTGCTGGCCAAAGACATAACATTGGGCCATAGTGGGACACCTGGGCTGTGTCTAGACTGGCAAGTCTTTGCGCAAAAGTGGCTGCTTTTGTGCAAAAACTCGACAGCTGTCTACACTGGCTGCTTGATTTTGCACAAAAGCACTGACATTCTAATGTAAAATTAGTGCTTCTGGCGCAAATACTTTGATGCTCCAGTTCGGGCATAAGTCCTTTTGCGCAAAAGGGCCAGTGTAGACAGCTCAGATTTGTTTTGCGAAAATGGCGATCGGGGCTTTTTTGCGCAAAACCGCATCTAGATTGGCCAGGGATGCTTTTGCGCAAAAGCATCTGTGCCAATCTAGACGCGCTTTTGCGCAAATACTTTTAATGGAAAAACATTTCCGTTAAGTATTTGCGCAAAATCATGCCAGTCTAGACGTAGCCATCGAGTTCAAGCACATCAGCTTTAACAGCAGTGCATCTGCACTATCCTGAAATCAACCATGAAGTGTCAAATTTAGCACTACTCATAGTCTCAGAGCTGAAAGAGACCTCAGGAGGTCCCAAGGCAGGACCAATCCCAACTAAATCAACCCAGCCAGGGCTTTGTCAAGCCGAGACTTAAAGACCTCTAGGGATGGAGATTCCACCACCTCCCTAGGTAACCCATTCCAGTACTTCACCACCCTCCTAGTGAAATAGTTTTTCTTAATAGCGAACCTAGACCTCCCTACTGCAACTTGAGACCATTGCTTCTTGTTCTGCCATCCGTCACTACTGAGAACAGACTTTCTCCATCTTTGGAACCTCCCTTCAAGAAGTTGAAGGCTGCTATCAAATCCCCCTTCACTCTTCTCTTCTGTGGACTAAACAAACCGAAATTCCTCAGTCTCTCCTTAGGGGGCTGGAGCGCATGACCTATAATCATTTTGGTCGCCCTCTGCTGGACCCTCTCCAATGTGTCCACATACTTTCTATAGTGGGGGGCCCAGAACTGGACACAGTACTCCAGATTTGGCCTCACCAGAGCCAAATAAATGGGAATAATCACTTCCCTGGATCTGCTGGCAATGCTCCTCCTAATGCACCCTAATATGCCATTAGCCTTCTTGGCTACAAGTGCACACTATTGACTCATATCCAGCTTCTCATCCACTGTAATCCCCAGGTCCTTTTCTGCTGAACTGCTACTTAGCCATTCAGTCCCCAGCCTGTAACAATACTTGGGATTCTTCCATCCCAAGTGCAGGACTCTACACTTGTGCTTGTTGAACCTCATCAGATTTCTTTTGGCCCAGTCCTCTATCTATCCAGGTCATTCTGGACCCTATCACTGGCCTCCAGCTTATCTACCTCTCCCCCATCTTAGTGTCATCTGCAAACTTGCTGAGGATGCAATCCATCCCCTCATCCAGGTCATTAATAAAGATGTTGAACAAAACTGGTCCAAGAATTGATCCTTGGGGCACTCTGCTAGAAACCGACCTGACATCGAGCCGTTGATCACTACCTATTGGGCCCAACATTCTAGTCAGCTTTCTATCCATCTTACCGTCCATTTAGCCAAATCCATGCTCCCTTAACTTGCTGGCAAGAATATTGTGGGGGACCGTATCAAAAGCTTTGCTAAAGTCAAGGTATATCACATCCACTGACTTTCCCATATCGACAGAGCCAGTTACCTCATCAAGGAGCAATGCAGAAATAGGGACTCAGTGGTGTAGACTCACTGGTTTTAAAATCAACCTAATATGGCTAACTTCGACCTAATTTCATGATGTAGACCAGGCCTAATTTCTGTACCAGGACTCAAAGTAGTTTTGGCTTTTCCTCAAGCATTTGGAATCTAAATAATGTCTATGTGTTCTGCAGTAAATTGAGCATTGTATTGCTTTGAACGTAATTTTTCACCTACCGGGAATAGGATATTTGTAAGTTGACTTCTGATCCAGTTTTAGTTTGATATCGTATCATTTTATCACCATAATAATTATTAATTATATAGAGCACATACTGTAATTACTTTGTGTAATAAATTACTGAACTTGCTCTACAAAACTTTTGTCTAAAGAAATTGATTGCAGCAATGTTTTTCTAGATCCATATGCTCAGCTTCTTCTTGATGCCATGAAGCAGTCGGGCTGGTAAGTAAATCTCTGACTTGTGTGTACTATATTGACTGCTAAGGAAATGCCATTCACTGAAATATTTAAAACTTGCCTCTAATTTTATGCATTTTGACCTTTCAGCACTGTCTATAAAGATCGGCACTTTGCATGTGAAGACTGTGATGGGTGTGTCAGTGGAGGCTTTGATTCTGCAACATCACAGGTGACTATTTTTAATACCCTATGAAGTGTAAAAGAAGATTGCAAGAAAATGCATTTATAATCACAATCAGATTTTTAAATAATGTTGGACGTTTGATTTAAATCCATAAAAAGAAAGGAAACTTTAAAATCAGGTAGACCTGTGTATGTGCTTAGATATTGATGCTTCTTTGTAAAGTGCTTTGAGCTCCTCTAGTGAAAACAATTAAGAATGTAAGAATTATTATTTTTACTCCATGTAAAATAACACAAAATAGGGCAATATCAGTAATATTAGTACACAGTAGGCTAAAGATGTGGACAATGGAGAAAAAGGTGGGATTCCAAAAGTCCTCAATGATGCAGATGACTTTTCTGGGGTATTTGAGGGCTTGTAGGATAAATATGCAATGAACGAATTTGGGTTAGCTTAAATTTTTTGTTTACAGAAGTATAGGTGTTGTAAAGAAAGGTCTTGAGTAGCAAATTGGAAGGAAGGCATTGAAAATACTAAGTTAAAGGCCAAATGAAAGGAAGTGTGGTTCAAAGAATCTAATATATAAAAGATAATGTTTGTATGTTTGTGCTCTAATAACTTGGACACTATAAGACCTACCACAACCAAACTTTCCATGGGATAACCTTTCCTCCAGGAGAAGGTTTTAAGGTACTGTGGGAGGGAAGAGATGAGACCAAAGCCTCTCCCCGGGGCTGCACAGAGCTTGGCAGTGCGGGGAGAACCGGTTTCCCTGCCATTGCTGGAAGCATATGGAGGCCCCTCTTCAATAGTGTGATTGGCTCGGGGCCCAGCGGCCGACCAATGGGCGGGCAGGTTGCTACCGGGGCTCGCTCTAGGCGGAGGGGGTGGGGCTGGTGTTACCGCTCAGCTGCCACTTTGAAAAAATGTCTGGAAGGAGGCGCATTGGGGACCCGGAGGTGAGAGTTGGGGGGGGGGGGGGGTAGGGCAGGATTGGGGGGGCTGGTTCAGGGGGGCTGGACCATTGGAAGTGAGTGGGGGGGAGGGCAAGGCGGGGCTGGACCTTTGGGGGCGAGTAGGAGGAGGGCAGGATTGTAGGGGGATGAAGGAAATGGGGCTAGACAATCCTGCAGGGAGTGAGTGAGAAATGAAGCCTATGGCGGGGGCGGGGAGGTCTCCTTTGAGGGGCACTGACCCAAGGGACAGCACTGGATGATGCTGGGTGGGTGAGAAATTAATCCAAGGCGTGGGGGGGGATCCCTCAAATCTGGACACTGGTCCTGGGTTTGATACTGGATGATCCTGGGGGTAGGGGGGGTGAGAGATGCAGTCCATGGGAGGGGCAGCTGGTCATACTGGCAGCTGCGGTGTGGCTGGAGGCTGTCAGGACCAGCTTTTGTTTTTTAAATTTTGTTCATCCGGCATTGCTCGGGAAACCGGGTAACTCCAGCTAGTAAGTAATAAATAAAGGAAAATTTCTTGAAGAAAAGTCCTCTAACTGATAGGACTTAAAACCATGCAGATTCAGTTTTAAATCCTAAGAGAAAAAAAATTTTTTAAGTAAGAAATAAAAGGAGCCAGCATGGCTCTGCCAACCCCACATATCACTATTACCTAAAAATTAGGGTCTATGTAAATCCAGATGCAAAGGAAAAAACTATTGGTTTAGCAAGAAGAAAGGGACGAGATGGGGAGAAAAGGCCTTGCAGGAAAAATGGAGTTGTAAATTTTATTTGGAGTAAGACTGGAAAAAAGGGTTCACTATCTCAAATTGTTTTTACCTGATGTCAATAATTCAGAACAACATCTCTTATTTGTTAAAGGGTATAAACAAGTGAATTCTTAAGGGATTCATTGCTAATACTTGCTATTACAGCCAACCAATGTAATGTATATGTTAAGAATATTCAGGCAGTTTACTGAGGAGATATCTGAGTGATTATCTTCAAAAACTCATGGAAGATAGGGAAGATTCTAGAAGACTGAACAGGGCAAATATAGTGCCAATATATAATAAGGGTAACATGGGGAATTACAGACCAGTCAAGTTAACTTCAGTACCAAGAAAGATAATGCAGCAAATAATTAAGCAATCAATCAATTTGCAAATGCCTAGATGAAAGTAAGGTAATAGGTGATAGTCTGCATGGATTTGTAAAGAACAAAGCACAGCAAACCAACCTAATAGCTTTCTTTGACAGGGTAACAAGACTTGAGTTTGGCGGGGGTGGGGGACGGACGGACTAGACGTGGTATGTCTTGACTTAGTAAGTCTTTTGATATTGCTGCATGACCTTTTCATAAACAAGCTATGGAATTATAGCCTAGATTGAGCTATTATAAGATGGATGCATAACTCGTTGGAAAACCATTCCCAGAGAGTCGTTAGCTGGAAGGGCATTTTGAGTATTGTCCTACAGGGTTTGGTTCTGTTCAGTAGTTTCATTGATGATTTAATGGTGTGGAGTAGGGATATTAAATACTGGTTAGTTGAATGAGTCAATTAACCTCATGAATTCTAACTGGTTACTCAACTATTCTATAATCCCCGGGGGTGAGGCCAGCAGCCAGTGAATTCCAGCCCCACTCCCAAGGAGCCCCCTGCCACTCCACGCTGCTGCCTCTGTATCAGTTCCCCTTGTGGACTGGCTGCCTGTCACCCCATGCTGCTGCCTCTGATACAAAGGCAGCAGCCCCTGTCAGGGGAGGGAGGTCGGGGTTTGAGCTCCTGTGCCCGGTGCTAGTCGGAATTGAGCTGGGCTGCCTGCCCACCCGGCTCCTAATGCACTGTAAATGCAGAGCTGCAGTGGGGGTAGGTCTCGGACTCAGCGCAAGCCGGGACTGAGCCGGGCTGCTAGCCAGCCTACTAAAAATTTACTGGCGGGGAGATGGGAGGGGGGAATGCGTGTAATCTCTAGCATTAACCTATAAGCTTTTGCTTATCAGTTAATCGACTACACTAATACATCCCTTGTGAGAAAATACATTAATGAAATTGGCAAACAATACCAAACTTGGAGGGATCACTTGAGAGGATTAGGATTAAAATTCAAAATTATCTAAATAAACTGGAGAAATGATCGGAAGTAAATAGAATGAAATTCGTTAAAGATGAATGCAAAGTACTCCCACTGTGAATGGAACAGTCAGTTCCAAACATACAGAATGGGAAATGAGCACCTAGGAAGGAGTACTGTGGAAAGGGATCTAGAGGTCATAGCAAATCATAAGCTAAATATGGATCAACAGTACAATGCTGTTGCAAAAACAAACAACTAAACATCATTCTCGATGTGTTAGCAGGCTGTTGTAAGCATTAGAAGAGACGTAAATCTCTACATGCCAATTAGGCATCAGTGAGAGTGCTATATCCAGTTCTGGGTGCCTCATTTCAGAAAATATACAGACATATTCGAGAAAGTCCAGCGTAGGGATGGAATAGTGTAGTTGATTAAATGAATAACTGACAAGTGAAAGCTTATTGATTAATGCTACCAGCAACACACATTTCACCCCTTTTCCCCTGCAGCTCTCCCAGTAAATATTTTAGAGGTCTGGCCAGCAGCCTGGCTCAGTCCTGGCTCAAGCTGGGTTCCAGGTGCTATCTCCTGCTGAAGCTCTGCATAAACAGTCATTTAGGAACCAATGGCCAGCAGCCTGGTTTAGTCCCAGCTTGTGCTGGGTCCTGGGAGCTACCCCCGCTGCAGCTCATCAAGGAAAGTATTGTTACAGAGCCATAGCAGGGGTATCTCTTGGGATCTGGCATGAGCTGGGACTAAGCCAGGCTACCTGCCTGCTGGCACCTAAATTATTCTTTGTGCAGAGACACAGTGGGGGTAGTTGCCAGACCTAGGATTGAGTGCTTGCAGTGCAAACCCTTATCGATTGTGTAAATGTTGTATAACAACATTCAACATTCCTGTGGTGGGTAGAACACCTCAGCAGTCCAGCATCCTGGCATTTAATTTCAAAAAGGGGAATTATACAAAAATGAGGAGGCTAGTTAAACAGAAATTAAAAGGCACAGTGACTAGAGCCAAATCCCTGCAAGCTGCATGGAAACTTTTTAAAGACACCATAATAGAGGCCCAACTTAAATGTATACCCCAAATTAAAAAACATTGCAAGAGACCTAAAAAAGAGTCACCGTGGCTTAACCACCATGTAAAAGAAGCAGTGAGGGACAAAAAGGCATCTTTTAAGAAGTGGAAGTCCAATCCTAGTGAGATAAATAGAAAGGAACACACACACTGTCAAATCAAGTGTAAAAATGTAATAAGAAAAGCAAAAAAAGATGAACAGCTAGCCAAAAACTCAAAAAGAAATAACAAAATGTTTAAGTACATTAGAAGCAGGAAGCCTGCTAAAAAACCTGTGGGTCCCCTAGATGATCGAACTATAAAAGGTGCAATCAAGGACGATAAAGCCATTGCGGAGAAACTAAATGATTTCTTTGCTTCAGTCTTCACGGCTGAGGACGTTGGGGAGATTCCCAAATCTGCACCGTCCTTTGTGGGTGATGAATCTGAGGAACTGTCCCGGATTGAAGTGTCATTAGAGGAGGTTTTAGAACAAATAGAAAAACTTAATGTTAACAAATCTCTGGGACCGGATGGCATTCATCCAAGGGTTCTAAAAGAACTCAAATGGGAAATTGCTGAACTATTATCTGTGGTTTGTAACCTATCCCTTAAATCGGCTTCCGTACCTAATGACTGGAAGGTAGCCAACGTGACACCAATATTTAAAAAGGGCTCTAGAGGCGATCCGGGCAATTACAGACCGGTAAATCTAACTTCAGTACCGGGCAAATTAGTCGAAACAATAGTAAAGAATAAAATTGTGAAGCATGTAGAAGAACATAATTTGTTGGACAAAAGTCAACATGGTTTCTGTAAAGGGAAATCCTGTCTTACTAATCTATTACAGTTCTTTGAAGGGGTTAACAAACATGCGGACAAGGGGGATCCAGTAGATATAGTATACTTAGATTTTCAGAAAGCCTTTGACAAGGTCCCTCACCAAAGGCTCTTGTGTAAATTACATGGCCATGGGATAAGAGGGAAGGTCCTTTCTTGGACTGAGAACTGGTTAAAAGACAGGAAACAAAGGGTAGGAATAAATGGTAAATTTTCAGAATGGAGAGGGGTAACTAGTGGTGTCCCCCAAGGGTCAGTCCTAGGACCAGTCCTGTTCAACTTATTCATAAATGATCTGAAGAAAGGGGTAAGCAGTGAGGTGGTAAAGTTTGCAGATGATACCAAACTGTTTAGGATAGTCAAGACAGAAGCAGACTGTGAGGGACTCCAAGAAGATCTCACCAAACTGAGTGATTGGGCAACAAAATGGGAAATGAAATGTAATGTGGATAAGTGTAAAGTAGTGCACATCGGGGAAAAATAACCCCAACTATACGTACAGTATGATGGGGGCTTATTTGGCTATGACAAATCAGGAAAGATCTTGGAGTTATCGTGGACAGTTCTCTGAAAACTTCCACACAGTGTGCAGAGGCTGTCAAAAAGGCAAATAGGATGCTAGGAATTATTAAGAAAGGGATAGAAAATAAGACCCAGAATATCTTACTGCCCTTGTATAAAACTATGGTATGCCCACATCTTGAATACTGTGTACAGATGTTGTGGTCTCACCTCAAAAAAGATATTTTGGCCTTGGAAAGGGTTCAGAAAAGGGCAACTAAAATGATTAGGGGTTTGGAGCAGGTCCCATATGAGGAGAGGTTAAAGCAACTGGGACTTTTCAGTTTAGAAAAGAGGAGACTGAGGGGGGATATGATAGAGGTATATAAAATCATGAGTGGTGTGGAGAGGGCTGATAAAGAAAAGTTTATTTATTAGTTCCCTAAATAGAAGAACTAGAGGACACCAAATGAAATTAATGGGTAGCAGGTTTAAAACTAATAAAAGAAAGTTCTTCACACAGCGTGTAGTCAGCCTGTGGAACTCCTTGCCAGAGGAGGCTGTGAAGGCTAGGACTATAATAGAGTTTAAAGAGAAGCTCGACAATTTCATGGAGGTTAGGTCCATAAAAGGCTATTAGCCAGGGGATAAAATGATGTCCTTGGCCTCTGTTTGTCAGAGGCTGGAGAGGGATGGCAGGAGACAAATCGCTTGATCAGTGTCTTCGGTCCACCCTCTCTGGGGCACCCGGTGCTGGCCACTGTTAGCAGACAGGATACTGGGCTAGATGGACCTTTGGTCTGACCCAGTACGGCCACTCTTATGTTCTTATGTAATTGACACAACTTTTGTTGACTACACAATTAATGAATTACACACTTCTTAACATCCTTAGTCCAGAGGGGAGCAAATAAAATTATTAAAGGCTTAAATACCATGAATTTTGAGGGAAGATTTGAAAAAAAAAAATTGGATTATTTAGTTTGGAGCAGAGAAGTTGGGGGGGAGGGGGCAGATATAACAGTTTTCAAGTACGTAAAGTCATTCCAGAGGGGAGGGTGAAAAATTGTTCTTTATCCATTGAGGACAGGACAAGAAGCAATGGGGTTTAAATTGCAGAAAGTGAGGTTTAGTTAGGAAATTAGGGAAAACTTCCAATCCCAGTCTGAGTGGTTAAGCACTGGGAAAAAAGTTGCGTATGGAGGTTATGGAATCTCCATTATTAGAGATTTTTAGGTTAGATTACATGTCTCATGGGAATGGTCTAGTTATTACTCAGTCATGCAGGGGACTGGACTAGATGACCTAATAAAGTCCCTTCCAGCCATGCACCTATGAGCCTGTGAATATGGGTCTAAAACCCCCTGGGTTTATCCCATTTGTAAGTTTTGTGATTTAAATGCTTATGAAATGTGGTGGTGGTGTTGGGATGCAGTAAAATGCTTATTAATTAGGCTTTTAGGCATATTTAGAGTAATTGTATAAATACCACTCGGACTTTGGATTTAATGAAGGAATGAATTCTGGTTAAATTATTGTTGTGGTGATACACTATTCAAATTATTACTATTTATCCAGGGTAAGGAGAAGTTGAAAGCTAATACTGTTCAAAACTAAAACTCTTGCAATGAAAATTCCTTTCGCTTTTTGATGAAGATTTCCTATATTTTTGTTCTACAGATTGTTCTGTGCCAGAACAATATTCACCAACAATCCCATATGAACCGAGTGGTTACACATGAACTGATTCATGCTTTTGATCATTGTCGTGCACATGTTGACTGGTTCAACAATGTCAAACATTTAGCTTGTTCAGAGGTAAGTCAACATACTGTCACATGCAAGTAGGCTTCCCACTTGAGATTGAGTGTTACTTACTGGTGGTCATTAGAGGTACTCGGTGCTGAGCCAAATGTTCTATCTGAGCATAGTTCAGTAAAACTCACTACTTCATCCCTTTTTTTCCTCTTATTGGTTCAGTCTAGAGACTGGATTTGTTCAAAGTATAATTTGAAATACTTTGTTTTGGAATTTAATAAACAAATTGTTTGTTTAATAAACAATACATATTTATCTACTTCTGATATGTAACGAATGTAATTTCAATAGCTACAGAATAAAATATGTAGCTAGTACAGTATTTATAAATGTCTTTTCTACAGATTAGTGTTATCTTCATAGTAGAGTTCAAGATTAAAGTTAATAACAAAAGTTGCTCTTGCTGTAAAAATATTTTTTTATTTCATTTACTGTGACTGATCATATACTCTAATAATCACAAACCTCTGTTCATGTCACCCTAATCCTTTTGCTACAATCTGGTTATTATCAGATTATTATTGTAGCTTGTGTAGCCTGATGAATTTAATGGATTATGAAATGAAACTAAGCTACTTACACAGGTTACTAATAGTTGATTTTGGAATATGAACTAGAAGTACATGAAGTATATTTCCATATAAATGTCATCTTTGTCATTTGGATAAGTAGAAAATTTCCTCACTAACAAATATTCCATACCATAATAAAGACAATGCAAATGTATAGGATTACATGGCGCCACATCATTTTAGTTGTTTTAAAACATTTAGGAATATTTTCCAAGAATTAAAGTTGATAACAGAAACTTAAAGGTTTCATTGTAAAACTGCATACTCAGTGATATGTGCTAATAAGAGAAGTAATGTAATGAATTTGCTATGGAGAAGTTAGATTTCAGAAAGGTACGTTAAATTGTGTCGAGGATCAGAGGGGTAGCCGTGTTAGTCTGAATCTGCAAAAGCAGCAGGGAGTCCTGTGCCACCTTATAGACTAACCAAAGTGTTGGAGCATAAGCTTTCGTGGGCAAAGACCCACTTCGTCAGATGCATGTAGTGGAAATTTCCAGAGGCAGGTATAAATATGCAGGCCAGAATCAGGCTAGAGATGATGAGGTGGATCCAATCAGGGAGGATGAGGCCCACTTCTAGTAGCTGATCTGGAGGTGTGAATACCAAGAGAGGAGAAGCTGCTTTTGTAGTTAGCTAGCCATTCACAGTCTGTTTAATCCTGAGTTGATTGTGTCAAACTTGAAGATGAACTGTAGCTCAGCAGTTTCTCTTTGAAGTATGGTCTTGAAGTTTTTTTGCTGCAGGATGGCTACGTTTAGATCTGCAATTGTGTGTCTAGGGAGGTTGAAGGTTCCCCTACAAGTTTTTGTATATTGCCATTCCTAATATCTGATTTGTGTCCATTTATACGTATATTTATATTCTTTTACGTAGGGATATCCCTACATAAAAGAATAAATGGACACAAAGTACAGGAGAGCAAAATCAGGGAAAAAGATAGTGAACCAGGTCTTGGCATAGCTGACACTAAAGGACAATGAAGGGTTAGTCTTCCCTAACCCAGCACAATATGGGAGAGTGTACCAGAAAAATCATAGAATACTAGGACTGGAAGGGACCTTGACAGGTCATCGAGTCCAGTTCCGTGCCCTCATGGCAGGACCCAGTACTGTCTAGACAATCCCTGATAGACATTTATCAAACCTGCTCTTAAATATCTCCAGAGATGGCGATTCCACAACCTCGCTAGGCAATTTATTCCAGTGTTTAACCACCTTGACAGTTAGGAAGCTTCTCCTAATATCCAACCTAAAACTCCCTTGCTGCAGTTTAAGCCCATTGCTGCTTGTTCTATCCTCAGAGGCCAGGAAGAACAATTTTTTCTCCCTCTTCCTTGTGACAAGGAGTCCTGTGGCACCTTATAGACTAACAGATTTATTGGAGCATAAGCTTTCTGGGCAAAGACCCACTTTGTCAGATGCATGCAGTGGAAATTCCAGGGGCAGGTATAAATATACAGGCATAAGAAAAGAGTACCAATCAAGAGTAAGGCTGGAGAGAATGAGGTCAATTCAGTCAGACGTAGGGACTGTCCAGTTTGGCCAATGTATATAGCAGAGGGGCACTGCTGGCACACAACGGCGTATATTACATTGGCAGATGTGCAGGTGAACCACATTTGCTTCACGATCCCTTATGCCTCTAGACTACATGGCTTCACAACATGTGGAGGTGTTCACACCTAGGGTATGTTGTGAAGCCATGTAGTCTAGAGGCATAAGGGATCGTGAAGCAAATGTGGTTCACCTGCACATCTGCCAATGTAATATACGCCGTTGTGTGCCAGCAGTGCCCCTCTGCTATATACATTGGCCAAACTGGACAGTCCCTACGTCTGACTGAATTGACCTCATTCTCTCCAGCCTTACTCTTGATTGGTACTCTTTTCTTATGCCTGTATATTTATACCTGCCCCTGGAATTTCCACTGCATGCATCTGACAAAGTGGGTCTTTGCCCAGAAAGCTTATGCTCCAATAAATCTGTTAGTCTATAAGGTGCCACAGGACTCCTCATCGCTTTTGCAGATCCAGACTAATATGGCTACCACTCGGATACCTGAAAATCTAAATGCAGGAAACCATCATTATATTTACACTTGCTATAATACTTTGAGTTTTCTATTTATGTTCTATGGTCTTTTGTTTTCATGATAGATTCGAGCTGCTAATCTCAGTGGAGACTGCTCGCTTGTAAATGAAATTACCAGATTTAAATTCGGATTAAAACAGCACCATCAGGTAAAGAAGAATGTACCTTGTAAATAATACTGATCTACGTTAAGGAACGGTTAAGTAAGACTATGATAACAGTGTACAAAGCCAATCAAACAATATACCAATGTTTATTAAATTCCTAGCCATAATCTTGCCCACCTTCTCATCTACCCACTCACACCTGACTTTCTGTTCCTACTCCCTAAAACCCACATTCTCCCATCGAGCTCCTTTGACTTCAGTCCTTTTTCTCTATCTCTCTCTTAGGCTATGTCTGCACTGTAGCCTTCTTGCGGAAAAGCTTGTGCAGATGAAGCTCAGCATGGAATATCACCACGCTTCATTTGCATAATTAATGAGCAGCCATTTTTTGTGTGAGAGGCTTTTGAGCAAAAAAGAGCCATGTAGACGGCTCCTTTTTGCACAAACTGCCTCTTGCGCAAGAGGCATTCTTCCTTTTTGAGGAATACTAATCTATGTTAAGGAACAGTTACGTAAGACTATGATAACAGTGTACAAAGACAATCAAACAATATACCAATGCTTATTAAACTCGTAGCCATAATCTTGCCCACCTACCCATCCACCCATTCACACCTAACTTTCTGCTCCTACTCCCTAAAACCCACATTCTCCCATCCAGCTCCTTTGGCTTCAGTCCTTTTCCTTTTTGAGGAAGAACAGCTTTTGCGCAAGAGGGGGTTTTTGCGCAAAAAGGAGCCATCTACACTGCTTTTTTTTGCGCAAAAGCCTCTGGTGCAAAAACAGCTGCTCATTAATTGTGCAAATGAAGCATGGCAATATTCCACGCCAGGCTTCATTCGCATAAGGTTTTCCGCAAGAAGGCTACAGTGCAGACCAGCAGTTCCCAACCCTTTCCAGATGGGGACCCATTTTGACAATTCAGGAAGACTTGGTGACCCAAGGCAATTCAAGAACAAGGAGAGGAGGAAGGGCAGAGCCACCTGGGGAGACACTTGGTGACCCTTTTGAAATGTAATGGTGACCCATATTTGGGTCCCGACCCATAGGTTGGGAAACCCTGGTGTAGACATAGCCTTAGCTTCCCCTTCCTCAAGTCCCACTGCCCTAGTCCAGGCTACGGGACTAAACCTTGAATAAATCTGTTCCTGACTGATCTAGAGCAGCAGTTACTAATGGTGGCTTGGGGTTTGTGTGTGTATGTATGTATTTAACCTTATATGTGTATGTATTTATATGTATAAAGAAGAAAAGCCTCAGATAGTAGTTGCTACAGAAGAGTGGGATTAAGGAAAGTAATGATGCAAGTAGGGATGTGAAAGTGTAACCATGTAAACGGTTAACCAGTGAGCCTGGGTTCATCAGTTAACGTTGATGGTTAGATGCAGGCTCCCAAAACATGGGGAATCACCTTAAAAGCCAGCTCCCAGCACACACCAGCTCTGAGTTACCTGCTGCCCTGTGCTACTGCCTCTAATACAGAGGTAGCAGTGTGGGGTGGCAGGTGAAGCTGACTGTCGCCCCATGTGTAACTGCTGAAATGTTCAGTGTTTATACGGTTACTTAATTCTGCACATTTTAATATCCCTAGATGAGACAAGACAGATAGGAGAAGAACTGATTCATAAAACAGAAGAGCTGAAGGATAGTTGAAAAACACTAAGTGGGCCATGGATCTAAGTTACGCAACTTCAGCTACTTGAATAGCATAGCTACAGTCGATGTACTTAGACCTACTTACTGCAATGTCTTTGCTGCAGTGAATTAACGGCAGATGCTCTCATCAGCTTCACCTACGCCTCTCATTTTGATGGAGTACCGGAGTCAATGGGAGAGTGTGATAAAATGCCCCCACTGAATTGATCACTGCCTGTTGATCTGCGTGGTAGCGTAGGCGTTTTCTAATTCAGTTATCTCCAACCTTTTAAGCACAAGGTCACTTTTTGAATTTGTGAAATCCATTATTTGCCTCAAACCTAATACCCTTCTCCAAGCCCCTGCTCCTGCCCCACCAATTCTGAGGCCTTGCCCTGAATACTCTATCCCCTTTCCCTCCCCCATCCTCACTCACATTCACCAGGCTGGAGCAGAAGGTTGGGGTGTAGTGTGCTAGGCTCCAGGCTGACCCTGGGGCAGAGGTTGGAGTGCAGGAAAGAGTTCAGGGCTGGGGTTGAAGATTGTGGGCTGGGCACTGCTTACCACAGACAGCTCCCAGATGGTGGTGCAGTCACCCCTGCCCTGGCCCTGCACTGTGCCTGAAAGCAGCCAGCATGTCCAGCAGCGGCTCATGTAGGGGGAGGGGCAGAGTCTCCATCACTGACTTCAGTGCCACGCTCCACTGCCTCCTCCATCTTGTACAGCAAGCAGAAGGCTCAGGGCTGGGGAGCAGCTCCAAGGCAGAGGCAGTGAGGGGAGGAGCAGCTGAAGTGCAGGCACTTGATAGCCACTCAGCCAAATCTGTCAAAATCACCTGTCAGAGGCTCCAGGATCTACCAGTAGATCCCGATCTACTGGTTGGTGACTACTGCTCTAACTGAACCATGTCTTTTCATCTTTGAACATTTTTTTCTCGTGTGATTATCTAAATTGTATAGACATTTTACATAAGACCAGTGTTTAGCACTGCTTTTTAAAAGTAGCATTTTTCTTTTTACAGGAAGGTTTAGCTGCATAATGAAAATTATTAAATTGTTCAGATTTATTTTCAAGATGTCTGTTTGGAATGGTGTCAGTTTTCTGTGATACTTAATTAACAGTAACCTTAATGTTGATGCATGTGCAATAGGAATTCATATTTGGCTAGATCTGCATAAAATACTTTGTAACATTAAATCTTCCTATTTTAACTTCAATTTTTTTCCCCCTATTTCTCTCAGACCTGTGTACGAGACAGAGCTATTCGCTCCATTTTGGCTGTTAGAAAAGTTAGCAAAGAAACAGCAGAAAAAGCTGTGGATGGAGTTTTTGACTCCTGTTTCAACGATCATGAACCATTTGGAAGAGTTCCACACAGTAAATCAGACGCAAAATATGCTTACAGAGACTTTCAGAATCGGGATCGATATTATGCAAATTTGTAAAGAAGAATGTTACTCATTTTTAGCAGTGCTGTTATATTTAAAACGAAGAATATATATTTGGTACCGGTGCACAGAGGAAGTTCTGGCAAGTAAACTACAGTTTTGTATGGAAAGTTTACACACAAGCCAATTTCCACTGATAAATTAGAAATAATCTGAATAAATGAACAAGAACTATAAACCATGTATTCCCTTGCTTGTCAGTTTCTTTTGACATATCACATTTTTAATCCACATGTTTCAAATCATATAAATCTACTAAGTCCAAGCAAGAACTAGTTTCCAAAAGGTTTCTCTTATCTTTACCAAATAAAATTTAAAATGTTCAGATTTTTACAAATTGTGTATTTGTATGGAATATTGAAAATTGAGCATTCATTTTTCAAAGTGGATACCTAAAGTCAGGTCCATGGGCATGTAAGGCTTGATCCACGAAGGGATTTAGATGTTTAACTGCCACTTCAAGTGCCTAAGTCCAGTATTTAGATCCTAAGAATCTTTGCTTAGCTGCTGCCAAGCCATGCAGATGCCTAAATTTTGTAGGCACCTACATTTTTGCTGGTAGGCAACTGTGTGCAAGCTTTAACACTCACCTGGCAGAAGTCACAAACCTGGCTAACTTACTGATGTGGTGGTAGTGCTCAGAGGTCACCAGGTTGGACTCTATTACAAAACACAGCTTGTAGAATCTCACCACAACTACTAAGCCAGTGTTTCTCAACTTTTTTTTATAAATTATAAGTACCCCTAGTACCTACAGTTTTCAGACATGCAAAAAAAATTTCTACCATTGCAATATTTGTTTAAACAACTTAATCGTAGCTGGGCGGGTGATTAAATTTTGGGTGTAAAGTACAAAAATAAAGTACTGTAAAACTTAAATTCAGTTTTCTCCAAATTTCAGTTTGACTCCCTCCCCCCCCCCTCCGCCGACTTCTCTCAAGTACCTCTAAGGGTACTCGTACCACTGGTTGAGAAACATTGCACTAGGTGACAGGGTCCCTAGTTGAGTGTGTCTCTTTTTGGGACTGTCCTTTCAGGCTTGTATACGCTGTACATTAGTGAGCACTAGCAAGGGAATACATTCTCATGTGCACCATAGGCTTTGTCTACATCAACGCTTTTGCCAGAAGAGGCTATGCAAATGAAGTACTGATTAGCTTTTTGTTGTGCTTCATTTGCATAATCTATTCCAAGTAGTTTTTGCCCGAAAACAGCTCAATAGATTATGCAAATGAAGCACAACAAAAAGCTAATCAGCACTTCATTTGCATAGCTTCCTCCAGCAAAAGCCTTGGTGTAGACATAACCATAGTGTTTCATCCTAACAGTCCATGTAGGCCCTGCTGTGCACACTAAATTTACCTAAAGCTCATTGACATAGTGCTGCTTGAAACATACTGTGTCAACGCGCAGCAGGATCCATGTGGGTCAGTTAGTGCACAACTTCCTTGTGCATGCTAGAATTACCCCCTCCCTGGTGGACAATGTATTATGTTGACAAAGCCTTAGGCTCCTTTAAGATCCAAGCCCTAAATAAACAGCACACAAAGCTCCCACTAAACTCGAGAGCTTTTAAGCATTCAGTTTTGAACACTTAATCCTGTCTTTAACTGCAATTTATGCACCCACTTCTAAAAATCTTACCCAACCTGTTTAATGCTGTTAGTGGTAATTTAAAGAGAGACAAGAAGATACCCTTTCATCTCAGGTGACTACTTATAAACATACAGTTTTGACCCTTCTCCTGTGCTGGCTGCTCCAAGCTGTGACTTGTGGAGCTTTTCTCAGGTGTCAGAGTTGCAATTCAGTTTTATCTGCCCAGATTAGATTATTGAATTTGGTGGCCCAGTCCACTCTTTGGGCTCTCACTGAGGTCAGGGGGTCAGGGATTTGCTCTGCTGCACATGTGCTGTGGCTCCCAGAAGGAGCAGCATGTCCCTCCACCCTGTTTAGCTGTGAAGGGGCATCCAGGGGTTTCTGTGTGCTACTCCTATGCCATGTTCTTCCTTGGCTGGGAGCCTGTGGATGGGGCAGAGTACAGAGCCATGTGCCAGCAGGAGCTGGATTGGGGAAATGCTTCTGCTTCTGGAAACTGCTGGAGGTAAATGCAGCCTGCACCCCTGCTTCCCTCCATGCCTCAACCCTCTGCTTCAGTCCTGATCACTGTCCCACCCTCCAAACCCCTTGACCCCAGCCCCATTCCAAAGCCTGCCCCTCCCAGCCAGAGCCTTCACATGCACACTGTACCGCAACTCCCTGCCTCAGCCCTGATCCTCCTCCTGCCCCGTGAGCCCCTCAGTTGCAGCCCAGAACCCTCTCCTGCACCCAAAACCCCACATCTGCAGCCCCACCCCAGTGCTGGTGCCTTGGCCCTCCATACAATTTCCATACCATGATGTGGCTTTTGGGCCAAGAAGTTTGCCAACCCCTTGTGCAGGATATATGGTAAGTAGTAATGGATTATGATTTTTGCAAACACTACAGGCTAGAAAATAGATCAATATAATAACCATCTATTGATACTTATTCAGTGTCTTGGGAAGGTGGTTTTCTGTAGTTTTTGATTCAGGCACTCAGAATGGAGCCACATTCATGCCAATTGTTTATCAACTGGGTAGTGTTAAAACAAGACAACTTGGTCAATTACTTGCACAACACTTCCCATCTCTCCTCCCCGTCTCCTTCCCAACAGATCAAGAGTAATAAACTCTTTTAACCTACCTTCATATACATCTCTCTCTCTCTCTGTGTGTGTGTATGTATGTGTGTGTATATATATATATATATATATATAAAAAAAACCACATTTCCTGCTGGACAACAGAGTGACATATATACATCCTCGTGCTGCCATCGCTGCCCACCTCTGCCCTCAGCCGCTTGCTGTGGTCATCTTGGTGCTGTCCATTCAGGGCATAGGCTGCTCCTGCTCCAGCTTTGTGCCCTAGGAGGCTGCATCGCTGGGGAGGAGTTGCTGCTGGGGGCTGGGTTCCCTCTGCCATACAAGCCTGACCCCTCCCTTCTAGTCACCCCGCATTCCCTGGGGGAGCTGCTGCCACAGCTGAACATCGGTGCTCTAGGGAGGTGGGAGTCACTCAGCCTCCTCCCTCCCCACCCCAATGCTTCAGGGAGGCAAGAGCCATGCATCTTCCTCACTCTTGCACCCCCGCATCTCTGCCAATGAGTGGGATGGGGGTGCAGGATCTGAGTGGGAGGTAGGGTGTCTGGCCAGTGGGGAAAGTGCCAGAGTTGGCCAGGCGTTGGGTGTAATGCCAGGAGGAGGCTGATGGTAGGGTTTGAGACCAAGGAAGAAGGTGCACTGGTGGTAGGGCATAGCTGCTGGAGGGAGGGGGAGAGCATAGCAGACAGATTGGGGGCGGGGGGGTAGTATGTGTAGCAGCCAAGGGATGCTGTTTGCAAGCATAGTGGCCAGAGAGGCAGCTTAGCAAGCAGGGAGCACAGCCCCCTAGTTATATTAATCTGAGGATCTGAATATCACTCCTGAGTAACAAACTCCTACTTTCATAATAAACTTTAACCTTTTATTTATATATAAACTTGAATAGCATTGTGAAATCATTAACTATAGTTAGGCTTGGGTAAATTCAGGGGTTTTTTACAATGCGATGGATAATGTGTTTATTAAGCATTTTTTATTTTTATCCATTTCAGTTTTCACTGTGGGAAATTGGATTAAACTTTTTTTCTATTTTCTTGATTTTCTGCAATTGCAGAAAATTATGGGTGGGTTATACTTATTTAATGACATGAATCAAAGTGTTAAAGCTTTGTAAGTAAATAGTTTAAATCAAATTTTAATAAGTTTGAAGTAAAGTTTTCTTACTTTGCCTTCCTGAAAATTTCCATTGTCAATAGAAATATTTTGTCAGTTTAGGCAAATAAGATGAAATCAGTATTTATTGATATTTATCAATACAAAACTACCCCCTTCAAGCCTAACTATAACAGACACAAAGCCTTTCATAATCCCACTTAACAACTGTAACTTGTTCAATTTCAAAGCTATTTTATAACCATTTTGATTGGAATCTGTTACAAAACAAGGACATGCACCATCTGTGCCAACCTTTAAAGCACATACACAAGCACGTGCATGTTCTTACAAACTACCCAGTTTCAGCAAGTAATCAACTGAGTGACTTGAGTTGTCACCAAAAGAAAATCTGTGTTAATTACCAGGTCTAACCTGTCAGTTTTCAGTTCAGTTACTATTCACAGCCGAAGTTGAAGCTGCAGGTGGAGGAAAGGATGGACATGCCTGTAGTCATATCCTGATATGCTAATGAGCAACTCAAATTCCTGGAAAATAAGACAGTTCAATGTGTCTATCTAAGATAGCTCTCCTGATGACATAAGATACTTAGGAGATCTCAGTCTTCTCCCTTCCAGGTGCTTTCAGCGAATGATATGTTGAAGGAGACAGTACATTGCTGGGTCATCCAACTTAGTCCTGCTGGTTGGAGGGCTGCTGTGGACCAATCTGATGATGACCCATACTTCTTCCAAAGATTTGCAATATTCAGTCAAAATGAGAGTTGTCCTCTCACTATCTAATCAAGAAATGAGCTCATCACCTTTGTTCTTGCAAATGGAGCTGGAAATTTTTCAGTCTTTTCATATAGAACATCTTGTCATACCAGCTTGTATAAAACAAATTAAATCATAGCTGGGTTGGTACAAGCATCTTGGGACAAACATTGAGTATGAGCTAGGTTGCTCTAGTCCCCAGCATTTCTCAAATTGGGGTCTGAGGGAACTCCAAGGGTTTTGTGGGCCCCACTGATCAACTCCTCCCCACCCTTCTCTAGTGCATCATGGTGCCAGCTTCCTGGGATTAAGGCAGGTTCTCTGTCCTCGGTCCATGTGTCTCCTGGAAGCAGCCACCAGATGCCTGCAGTCCCAAGGCATGTGGACAATCAGCTGAAGCCCTCCTCCTGTACCTTAACCCCCTGCCCCTAGCCCAGAGTTCCCTCCCATGCCCAAACTCCCTCCTGGAGCCTGCATCCCCCCTTTACACACCAATCCTCTGCCCTAGTCCAGAATCCCCTCCTGCTCCCCAAACTCCTTATCCCTGGCCCCATCCCAGATTCCACATCCCCAGCAGGAGCTCTCAAACCCCTCCTGAACCCCACCTCCCTACCCCAGACCCATGAAACTGAGTGAAGGTGGGGGGAGGGGGAGCAACAGAGAAAAGAGGAAGGGGACAAGTGGGGAAGGGGTCAGAGAAAGGGGTCCATGACAAATTTTAAATCTAAATGGGGGTCCTCAGGTTGCTAAAGTTTGAGAACCTTTCCTTTGGTCATTAACTTACCTCTGTAATTTGCCTTCTGTGGGTGCCTTTGTGGTGCATCCCTTGGACAACTGCAGAGGTGATGCTTTGTCATGGTGCAGTTTCTCCATCAGCACTCTACTAGCTGCTGAACTGGTTACCCCAAAAATATTCTCACTGGAGACCACCCAGTGTTACACTAGTATGGGGTTTATTGTTTGAGGAATTAGCACTCCACTATTTGCACCACAAAAATAGAGCTGCCACTAAAGGTATAAACTAAAGAAGATACAGAGCTATCTTTCTCTCTCACACACACACACACACGAACAAGCGCACACACCCCGCCATTCATTCACTCATTCATACACATTCATTCTTGCCCTCAGGCACTCACACACTTACACAGGCATATGGGTTGCAGAAGGAGCCAAGTCATGTAGATCCTGGAGGGTCTGTTCATCATGGCTGGGGAAGCTGGTCAGGAGGAGAGACACTGGCTGTAGAGAGGTGTTTCTCAGGAGTAGGGGAAGAAAGAGAGAGTAATCTCACATGTGCTCCCTTCCCTTATATTGTGTCTGAATGGCTCCTGTGACTCATTCACCTCATCATCAGGGAGCATGCCCAGACTTCCTTTTATCCAGCAAAGCAGCAGTTTGTGATGATTCATCACCATGTGCTCCAGTCTTGCATTACAACTTCAAAAGCACACTCACACTCTCTCTCCATTCACTCAGGGAAGAATGCAGCTTAGAGCAAGTTACAGGCAAGCTGGCTGAGAGTTACAAATATTTACAAAGTTGCAGCTTATAGTAAGTTTGAGAGTTACAAAGTTTTACAAAGATTACCAGAAGTTGCAAGGTTTGACAAAGATCACAATGAGTTGCAGTTTAAAACCTTAGTCCTCACAGTTTAGTGTAGTTTCAGAAAATGCATGTGTAAAATCAAGTACGCTCAGGTGGAGGCTTTTTTATGCAGCAGAACTGTCCAGTTTAAAGATCATATAATTTAAAAAGTCCTACCACATTCTTTGCTGCTCTTTAAACTTGTCTTAAACAGCCCATTGTACAATGCAAAGTCACTTCAAAAACTGTTCTTCTGCAGAAGGCTAGAACAGATCTTCCACTTCTGTGCTCCTTGGTTTTAATAACTGTAGGAACCTTCTTATGCATAGCTGACCTACACAGATGACTCCGATCATCTGAAGAAGTGAGCTGTGCCCATGAAAGCTCATGATACCATCTACATGTTTCGTTAGTCTATAAAGTGCTACCAGACCATTTGTTGTTTTTTAAGTTTATCCTACATTACTACATTACTGATCAAATATATCTGATTACTTCACTCTCATTGTGTCCTTATAAAATGCAATTTGGTTTCAGTCATTTTCATTTATGGTTTCTTTCAGCACAGGTGTATTTCACCAGCTTGATTGCATAAACATTCTTGATTGAAGTTATTAGCCTTACTTCTTCACTTTATCACTAAACTAAAAGAATTCAAAATAAATGCAACCCTCTCCTTTTCTTAGCAAAATTGCCTAAGAGGTAAAATCTGTCATTAAAGTTGGCAATATTTTGCTCCAAGCTGTATCACTTAAAGTCAACTTCCATTTTAAAATATATTGCCTTCATTGAATCACAATAGTTGACACAATCTGGTCCCACTATTTTATCTGGCAATATAACATAGTATCTTAATATTTTAACTATATTCTAATTCATTTGCACACAGGAAAAAAAAGGAAGTCTCTTTAGCTGTATCAACAGTTCACTCATGAAAGGCTATTGAAAATATAAGTTGCCTCAGGCTATCTGGAAAGTGAAGAAACCTTGCTTTTAAGAGGTTGTGTTTTTTTTTAATTTTGTTTTCTGAGCCTTCTGTCCTGTTTTTTCTATAAAAAGCCTGGATACCAGCACAATTCTTAAGTAGTGATAACCATTGCTTTTTGGAGATGTAATCATTACAAGGACTTGTCATATTAATCCTTGTGGGCCACTGACCAAAACTGATCTGTTAGAGTCTAGTTCAAGTTCATCATCCTGATTTTCAAAATCCTGCGTGGGATTAGCTCACACTGCCAATGCCGCAATTCAGGAAAGTGTCAAGGGGGGGCAAGTATATGTGCTTCTTGAATCAGAGCCCAAAAGATCACTTCTCTGTACTACCATGACTACTGTCCACTGCCACAGTGGAACTATTGCTCGATAGTAGATCTGTGAGCAGCAGATATGGAATTTTCGTAGGATCTAGATGTAGGCACAGAACTCCCTACCACAAGAGGAAAGAATGACCGTAGGTCCCACAATATTTAAAATTAAATTGAAAGCTTCTTTGTAAACTAGTTTTCTTGCAATAGGTATGACATACACTGAGTAATGCTTCTTCAATGGAAAATAACATTTTCTTTAACCAGGAAAGAGATGCCATCACTGTAGTTCATGTGGGCCATCATACTTCAGGTCTGATTCCCCACTGCCTTCCAGTCAGTTTAGTCATTTACACTTGTGCAAAGTAGAATCATAGAACTGGAAGGGACCTTGAGAGGTCATCAAGTCCAGTCCTCTGCTCTCACGGCAGGACCAAGCACTGTCTAGATCACGGGTTCCCAACCTGGGGTACGCATACCCCCAGGGGGTATGAGAAGCTTGTCAAGGGGGTACGGGGAATATTTGGTAAATAACTAGATTATCCTAATTGAAATATTCCAAAAGTAGTAGTGAAAAAAGTTGTGGATTCTAGAGTCTAGAATTTATTTCCTTTCATATTGAATAGGGGGTATGGGAAGGTTTACTAAAAGCCAAGGGGTACGGGGACCGAAAAAGGTTGGAAACCCCTGGTCTAGATCATCCCTGAGAGATGTCTATCCAACCTGCTCTTAAATATCTCCAATGATGGAGATGCCACAATCTCCTGTGGCAATTTATTCCAGTGTTTAACCACACTAAGAGTTAGGAATTTTTTCCTAATGTCCAACCTAAACCTCCTTTGCTGCAATTTAAGTACATTGCTTCTTGTCCTATCATCAGAGGCCAAGGAGAACAATTTTTCTCCCTCCTCCTTGTAACATCTTTTTAGATACTTGAAGTCTTAGTACAGGTTCATAGACTCATAGACTTTAAGGTCAGAGGGGACCATTATGATCATCTAGTCTGACCCCCTGCACAATGCAGGCCACAGAATCTCACCCACCCTCTCCTAGAATAATCCTCTCACCTATATCTCAGATATTGAAATCCTCAAATGGTTTAAGGACCCCAAGATGCAGAGAATCCTCCAACAAGTGATCCGTGTCCCATGCTGCAGAGGAAGGCGAAAAACTTCCAGGGCCTCTGCCAATCTACCCTGGAGGAAAATTCCTTCCCGACCCCAAATATGGCGATCAGCTAAAGCCTGAGCATGTGGGCAAGATTCACCAGCCAGACACCCAGGAAAAAGTTCTCTATAGTAACTCCTATCATCCCACCATTGGCCTATTTACCTCTGATAGTGAAAGGTCAATTAGTTGCCAAGATCATGTTACCCCATCAAACCACCCCTTCATAAACCCATCTAGCTTAATCTTGAAGCCAGATAAGTCTTTTGCCCCCACTACTTCCCTTGGAAGGCTGTTCCAGAACTTCACTCCTCTAATGGTTAGAAACCTTCATCTAATTTCGAGTCTAAACTTCCTAATAGCCAGTTCATATCCATTTGTTCTTGTGTCCACATTGGTATTAAGCTTAAATAATTCCTCTCCCTCCCTGGTATTTATCCCTCTAATATATTTAAAGAGAGCAATCATGTCTCCCCTCAGCCTTCTTTTGGTTAAGGTAAACAAGCCAAGCTTCTTGAGTCTCCTTTCATAAGACAGGTTTTCAATTCCTCGGATCATCCTAGTGGCCCTTCTTTGTACCTGTTCCAGTTTGAATTCATCCTTCTTAAACATGGGAGACCAGAACTGCACACAGTATTCCAAATGAGGTCTCACCAATGCCTTGTATAACGGCACTAACACCTCCTTATTTCTACTGGAAATACCTTGCCTAATGCACCCCAAGACTGTATTAGCCTTTTTCACGGCCATGTCACAGTAGCGGCTCATAGTCATCCTGTGATCAATCAGGACTCCGAGGTCCTTCTCTTCTTCTGTTACTTCCAACTGATGTGTCCCCAGCTTATAACTAGAATTCCTGTTATTAATCCCTAAATGTATAACCTTACACTTCTCACTATTAAATTGCTATCACTCCAATTTACAAGATCATCCAGATCTTCCTGTATGATATCCCAATCCTTTTCTGAATTGGCAATACCTCCCAACTTTGTGTCATCTGCAAAATTTATTAGCACACTCCCACTTCTGGTGCCGAGGTCAGTAATAAAAAGATTAAATAAGATTGGTCCCAAAACTGATCCCTGAGGAACTCCGCTAGGGTATGTCTACACTAGCCCCCTAGTTCGAACTAGGGAGGCTAATGTAGGCATTCGAAGTTGCAAATGAAGCCCGGGATTTAAATATCCCGGGCTTTATTTGCATCTTCCCGTCCGGGCGCCATTTTAAAATCCCCCTAGTCCGAACTAACTGCCCGCGGCTACACGCGGCAGTCAAAAGTTAACTCGAACTAAGTCCTTAGTTTGTGGAATGAGGTGTAACAGTTAACTCGAACTAAGGACTTAGTTCGAGTTAACTTTTGACTGCCGCGTGTAGCCGCGGGCAGTTAGTTTGGACTAGGGGGATTTAAAAATGGCGCCCGGACGGGAAGATGCAAATAAAGCCAGGGATATTTAAATCCCGGGCTTCATTTGCAACTTCGAATGCCTACATTAGCCTCCCTAGTTTGAAGTAGGGGGCTACTGTAGACATACCCCTAGTAACCTCCCTCCAACCTGACAGTTCACCTTTCAGTATGACCCGCTACAGTCTCCCCTTTAACCAGTTGCTTATCGACCTCTCAATTTTCATATTGATCCCCATCTTTTCCAGTTTAACCAATAATTCCCCATATGGTACTGTATCAAATGCCTTAGTGAAATCAAGGTAGATTAAATCCACTGCATTTCCTTTATCTAACAAATCTGTTACTTTCTCAAAGAAGGAGATCAGGTTGGTTTGGCACGATCTACCTTTTGTAAAACCATGTTGTAATTTGTCCCAATTGCCATTAACCTCAATGTCCCTAATTACTTTCTCCTTCAAAATTTTTTCCAAGACCTTGCATACTACAGATGTCAAACTAGCAGGCCTGTAGTTACTGGGGTCACTTTTTTTTCCTTTTCTTAAAAATAGGAATTATATTAGCAATTCTCCAGTCAAATGGTACAACTCCTGAGTTTAGAGATTTATTAAAAATTTTTGCTAATGGACTTGCAATTTCATGTGCTAGTTCCTTTAATATTCTTGGATGAAGATTATCTGGGCCCCCCGATTTACTCCCATTAAGCTGTTCGAGTTTGGCTTTTACCTCGGATATGGTAATATCTACCTCCATATCCTTAGTCCCATTTGTTATGTTTCCATTATCCCTAAGCTCTTCATTAGCCTCATTAAAGACTGAAGCAAAGTATTTGTTTAGATATTGGGCCATGCCTAGATTATCCTTAACCTCCACTCCATCCTCAGTGATTAGCGGTCCCACTTCTTCTTTTTTTGTTTTTTTCCTATTTATATGGCTATAAAACCTTTTACTATTGGTTTTAATGTCCTTTGCAAGGTCCAACTCTACATGACTTTTAGCCTCTCTCACTTTGTCCCTACATGCTCTAACCTCAATAAGGTAGCTTTCTTTGCTGGTCCTTCCCATCTTCCACTCCTCATATGATTTCTGCTTTTTCTTAATCACCTCTCTGAGATGCTTGCTCATCCAGCTTAGTCTAAAACACCTGCCTATACATTTTTCCCCCTTTCTTGAGATACAGGCTTCTGATAGCTTCTGCAATTGTAACTTAAAATAATCCCAGGCCTTCTCCACCTTTAGATCCATAAATTCTTTAGTCCAATCCACTTCCCTAACTAATTTCCTTAATTTATTAAAGTTAGCCCTTTTGAAATCAAAAAACCTAGTCTCAGATTTATTTTTGTTTATCCTTCCATTTAGTTTGAACTGAATTAGCTCATGATCGCTCGAGCCAAGGTTGTCCAATACAACCATTTCATCTATGAGGTCCTCACTACTCACCAAAACCAAATCTAAAATGGCATCCCCCCTTGTTGATTCAGCAACTACTTGATGAAGGAATTCATCAGCTATCGCATCTAAGAAAATCTGAGCCCTATTATTATTAATAGCACTTGTTCTCCAGTCTATATCTGGAAAGTTGAAGTCTCCCATGATTATGCAGTTTCCATTAGTATTTACTTCATTAAAAACATTAAAGAGGTCTCTATCCATATCCAAATTAGATCCCGGTGGTCTCTAGCACACCCCAAGCACTATCCCTGGGGAGGATCTAATAGTTTTCTTCCCCAGTGTGATTTTTGCCCAGAGAGACTGTCTTCTCCATTCCATCACTTTTTATTTCTTTATAGTCTACCTCATCATTGATATACAATGCTACTCCACCACCTTTACCTTTATTTCTGTCTTTCCTAAACAGCACATACCCTTCAATACCTGTACTCCAGTCATGCCTAGTATTCTACCATGTTTCTCTTATTCCTATAATATCTGGTTTCACTTCCTGGACCAATAGCTCTAGTTCCTCCATTTTGTTACCTAGGCTCCTTGCATTGGTGTACAAACATCTTAATTTTTGCTGTTTGGCCTCACTCACATTCTTTACCCAATTTGGTTGAACCTCTCCAGTCTGGCACTTTCTGGTGCAGCAACATCCATGGTCTGGCATCATTGGAGACACATGGGTGCCCCAGGGTTGGAGTACTTAGGGTGGAAGATGGCACCGCAAGACCATGGATGTTGCTGAACCAGAGAGTTGGGCTGGTGGGCTGGGAGCCAAGCTCCAGGCTGGCACCAGAGCCAGCAGGGAGCTGGTGGCAGGGAGCGGAGTCTGGCTGGGGTCAGTGGCTGGAGACCTGGGGCTAAGGGCAGGGAGCCGGGTGGCCAGGACTGGGCCCAGGCCTAGGGGGCTGGAGCCCAGGGGTGGCATGCCAGAAACTGCAGACAGTGAGCCAGGTCTGATGGCCAGGGCTGGGGGCCAAAGGCTGGTGGATGGTGACTGGGAGCAAAGTCAGAATCTGGTGGTTGGCAATGGCCTTCCCTGATGAAGCAAACTCCCTGGTCTGGGACTGGTCAGGTCCTGAGGGTGCCAGACCAGGGAGATCTAACCTGTAGTGTTTGATGCTGTTTTGCACATATTTCATAGGTGTAAATGACTACACAAGGGCTAGGAAGTGGAGAATCAATCCTGAGATTGATGTAGAATGCAAGGCTACTGACCAGTTGGTCAGCTATATTCACCACAGAAAATTCTTCAGCTGAGCTGCTAAGAATCATATGCAAGGTGCTGTGATATGGATCCCAATTCACTTCAAGTTTAAAAAGTTTGCCATTAAGCATCTCATGCTTCACGTCTGGACTAATTCTACAATTTTTGCATTCACTTATGTGAATAGTCCCATCAACTTCAGTGGAACTACTCCCACAAGTAAGTATTACTCAGGGTAAAAACAGATTGCAGTAACAAGCCTTTGGTGAAGATGGCAACTTCATCAGGTAGCAGGAGCATACTCTGTACCATATTGTCTTAAAAAAATCTGGAGACCAAAGCATTTGGAGGGCAGGATTCAGAGACAGTGGGCCACAGACATGGTCAGCACTGCCCCAGAGGAACAATGGAGCAAGTCAAAATGGCACTGGAATGTCAGAGTTTTATTTAAGATTTTTGTTCTGTAGAAATAAGATGAAAAGCTGCCCTATGTTCCCAAAGGTAGCAGACATGGTTAGTTGATAACACTGCCGCTAGGGTTGCCCATTAATGCAGTCCTTTTGGGATCACATCCTAGCTCTGTTGGAGCTGGTATCATCAGCCTAAGGCTCCCCAAAACCTGTGCTTTCAATAATTTTTCAGAATTAATATGGAGAGCTACTAATCTTATTTTATTTGAGTAATTCTATCAGCGACTTGCTGTTGCATAGCCACAGGTTGCATAATGGCTGAATATCCAGCAGAATAAAATGGTTAAGGAAAGGACATAATACCAAGTACTCCTATGGAGAAAATTACACCTTGAATTCTAAGCTTTCCTTCTTTGATGTAATCTAACTAGACCGTCTGCATTTTCTAAACTCCCCTGTGGATCACAGATGCTTTGGAACAGCATAATCTTACATGTTAGAACACCCTTAACCTTTGCTTCCTCTTCAAATCTCCATTTTACTCCATGTGATGCATGATGCTGCATTTTTCATAATGCATATAACATGAATTAATTCAAGTAATTCCCTTTCCTTGATTTTACACCTTATTTAACATAGTTCTGTTGTGATAAGTATATTTAACATTACGCTTTGAAAGCAGCATATATTGCTTTGAGTGCCTGCTGCTGTATTTTGATGGGGGGGGGGGGGAGGGGACTGGTAGGAGAAGCTGTAGATCCTATTTAGAAATGCAGAAACAATGACAGACATGAATATAAACTGCTTATTGGATTTTATTTAGCATTTTTTGGCTGAACATGTAAAGCATTAAGAGGTAAAGTATTCCAGTGATATAGCTGAAAGTGACACACATGAATAAAATAGTATGATGTACAGAAAGGAACAATTATTAAAAATAATCAATGAGAATGAACATAACAAGGTAATGTGATGCAAGCCTAAGCTACTGATAAATTCCTGTTAAACAAAATCACAATCAAAATATAATGACAAAATATGCACTGCAGGTCACTGAAAAGCAATCAGAAGACGGGCTTTTCTCTAGTCCCTGGAAAGATGAGGGACAGTAATTATACAAAACTTTGCACATTCTGTTTGTCAATTCAAGCAATCATTTCATTGCTTTAGGTGCAATTTTAATCTGCATCATTTTTTCTCATCAAACCACAGTGATGATTAAAAACACAGTCAAACTCATTGCAACTCTGAAATATTAAGGCAATCAACTAAGCAGCAGATGGAGCTGGAGTACCACTGATCCACACAAGCAGATGGAAGTAGAATGGCAAAAAAGACATGTAGTTCTTTGTGCAATTCCATTTTTATTTAAATCTGTATTTTAATCAAATTTACATAACTCTAATGTTAAAATAGATTAGAAATTAAACACATTTCCCTTGCATTGTTCGGCTCATGTATGGTCCAAAATGGAATATTTACTTTCCCTGAATCATCTGGAGGATGCAAATGGAATATATTTTGCCATCTGTAACATTTTGAGTATGATGTGTTTTAAGGGGCAGTGAAAAAAGTAGAGAAACTGCTGGTTTGGGAATTGTAGCACAAAACCCACCAGCTACAAGATTTGTTGGTGAGAATCACCAATCTATGAGTTCACATCACATTTTACTTAATCCCTCATTTAGCACGGCTAAAATTCAATTATATTATTGCTTTTTCCTCTCATTTTTTGAATGATTCGGGAGTTTGGGATAAAAAGTTTTAAGCTTATATAGGTTTTATTAGTACTAAACTCCAGGTAAAAATATAGGAGCCTTCTATCTTTCTGTTCTGAGGAAATAGGTATTCTTTTTGACACACACCTGTACCTTCATTCAATTGCTAGGTGAACAAAAACAAAGAAAGGATGTCTTGAGACAGTATCTGTTCAAATAGTTGGGTCTAAAGAATCATTTTCTGAGCAGTTTTGTGTTTGTAAAGGAATGATAGCTCTGACATATAGCTCAGTGACATTTCTTCTGCAAAACTGCACTACTGGAGGGTTTCTTGTTATTCACTTCTCAGCTGCATGGGGACATGTCAGAGATACCATAAGGAGGTTTGGGAGGCGGTTCCCCCAAAATTATTTTGTAAAAGTGAATGACTGCAAGTGTAAGTAACAAAAGTCAATTGCAAAGAAAAAATATTAAACATGATTTTTAAAAGAGTAATAGCAGTGTTTGTTTAGAGGACTATGTATCCACTATCCTTTACTGAACTTTAGTAAGTTACTTGGTTAAGGGCTTGATTATGTCTTTTCCTGAGAGAAGCACAATGGAAGCAGAGCACCCAGGGCACCTCTCCTCCTGATGAATCTCCCCACCTGATGAGACTAAGCACTTCCCTGAGTGCAAGGCTTACTTCCGGTTCAGGTAGCTGCTTGCACTGTCTCTCCCACAGAATGATTGGGGATATCTCCTCCTGCACTAGCCAGCAGAGCTATTTCTGTGCAAATTGTTAACGGTAGGAAATGTGTAAGGCAACCAGCAGCTCAGCTCCTTCCTGCCTGCCTCACTATGATTGGAGCTCTATTTTCTGAAGGATACCGACCTCGTTGGCTGGAACTTCCTGGGTTTTGCCATTTAAACTTTTATGATGTTTAGTGATACACATGCTTTCTGTGAATCTGCCATGGCAAGCTTAACTAGCCTCCATGCTGGACTTCAAGATGTTTTTGACTAGCTTTGTTTTTATTTTATTTTATTAAATAATCCTTTGTTTCTGAAGTTTAGCGTCATGATGCTAGTTTTTGATATGATTTCCTCTTTTGCCTCTGGATGTGTGAAAGGTAAGTATACTGTGGTCATTCTTACTGGCTCAACCACAGTTATTTCTAGTCCTTTGTGTTCCTTAGGAGAAAGCAGAGAATAGCCTCTCTTCTACAACTAGCTGACCTAGGAAGTGGCCATTGAAAGTGTTAAGAAATTTGCCCATGAAAGCTTATGCTCCAATACATCTGTTAGTCTATAAGGTGCTACAGAACTCCTTGTCACTCTTGTTAAGAAATTGTTTCTCTAAACCTTGTCTCATTCTGACATTTGACTAATTTAGATGTAAGCAAAGAGACAAGGGGAGTGAGATAATATCTTCTACTGGACCATCGTCTGTAGAGACACAACCCAATGAAAAATGTTACCTCATCCACCTCACCTCTAATATCCCAGAATGAACATGCCACAAACAACAATTAGATATGAATAATAGAAAGAAGCTGCAATTACTGCTTTGTTAGAGTTTGCTAATACTTCATTCTGCCTCAACTTGTGCACTCAATATCCTTTTCTTCATCAGGAGGCAGGCAGCATAATCCTCCAAGGATATTTGTATTCTTATGACTTGGGATTTGTACCCATACATATTCTACTATCTAGATCTCTCCACTCAGAATACCATCTCATTAGACTCCACCGAATCTTTGAAACATAGAAAGCTACTTTCCTGCATCCAATTTGCCCTACCTGTTTAGTTTACAAGCATATCTTATAGCATCATATTAATATGGCACTCTAGCATATTTCAGTAATATCTATTATGGAAAGTCCTATTTCATTGTCAGGCATTCTGTTTTTTATTTTTAACATGCTCACATTTCTATATAGCTATTTATAGGTTTGTGTATTGCTCAGTGGCAATTTTTATTTCATACTTTAGTCTGACACCCTGCTATTTTTTCTGGAATTTACCTCACTCCTTATGTATTGGCTCTCCCTTTATACAGAAAGTCCCCAGTTTTTAATATATCTAAATATCCTTTCTTTACATCATCTTCTCACCAATGCATTGAGATTAAAGCTCCTATCGTCTAGCTGACTTTGCATATGTGACTGGACTGTATTGCTCTAACTACACTGACATAAGCCTTACGCTTTTTATGGACATGGAGGTATTATATCAATATAGTAGACCACTAACATCGGTGGGAGAAAGGCTGTAGTATAGACACTGACATAATGAGGTCGATATAAGCTGTACAAGAAGCATAAGTAGCTGCACATTCTGCACTTTGTGCAGTAAATTTGGTATTCTCCACCAGTTTAATCTGCTGACTTTCTATCTCTTTAGTCCAACAGGCTTTTATGTGTGGATTAGCTGCCTGTTATGCTGTACTATGTTTCCCTTAAATTAGAAACTACAGAATCTTAGGTGTTAATCCATATTTTTACAAGCTACAATCAACTAATTAAGATGACTTCTTTCTCTTTCTCTCTGACATACTCCCAATCAGACCACCCTCTACTGTAGAGCTACTCAACTTTGGAAGCCCTGGGGGTCACAATGATACTCACAGCACGTGCTGAGGGCCGCAACTTAAGTGTGGTTGCATAGACATGGAAATATATATGCAAATATATGCAAATATCTTCTTTCACACAATGCCCCAGTGCTCCCAGCACCTCCTCCCTGGAGCTAGAAACACTGACACCCTGTACCCATCTGTTCCAGCCAGCCTGTCCGCTTGCGACTTTCTGTGCTCACCCCACCTGGGAGATGCCTCGCCGTTGTGGAGCATGTTCCCAGTGGAGGTCATGTTCAAAGGATCCCACCTGTGGGCCGCATGTTGAGCCCCATGTTAATCCAAACCTCACTGCAGGCCGCAAACAAACGGGCCGCGGGTCGCATGCAGCCCAGGGGCCGCGTGTTGAGTAGCCCTGCTCTACTGTGGTCTTTCTGCCAGTGCCTCTCACTCTGACTGGAGTTCCCAGCTGGAGAGAAGTAGTTGTTAAATCACTGCTAGGAGGAATTTAGACCTTGTGGCTACATCTACACTACATGGGATTTTTTTTTTGCGCAAAAACCTGGGGAGCATCCACATCTCAAATGAGCTCTTGCACAATTAAATGGGCAGTTAAATGGCAGAACAGAGGGCTTTTTCCACCATAGGTAAACCTCCTTTTCTGAGACATAACTGCTTTTAGCGCTACAGCTATTGCACAAGAAGGCAAGTGTGGACGCTCCAGAGGGGCTTCTTGTGCAAGAAACCTCTATGGAAAAAGCACAGGTGCTCTCATGGCCATTCTATGAATGGCCGTCAGAGCTTTCTTGCACAAGAGCGTCCAGCAGTGTGGATGCTCTCGCGTGCAAAAGCAGATCGCTTTTGGGATGTGCTTCGAGGTGTGGACATGTTCTTGAGCACAAGCCTCAGGGCATATCTACACTGGGGAGTGATTTTGAAATAACTCCCCTTATTTCAAAATAACAAGGTGAGCATCCACACTACCAAGCATGTAGATGGTATTATGAGCTTTCACAGGCACAACCCACTTCTTCAGATGAAAACCCAAATGGGTTTTGCCCATGAAAGCTCGTGATATCATAACTATTTTTGTCAGTCTCTAAGGGTATGTCTAGACTGCATTGAGCCATGTAGATGAGTTTACTAGACATAGGAAAATGAAGCGGCGATTTAAATAATCGCCGCTTCATTTACATCAAAATGGCTGCTGCGCTGTGCCGATCAGCTGTTTGGCGGCACAGCGGGCAGTCTGGACGCACCACGGGCGACAAGGGAAGCCTTTGTTGACCGCTCCGGTAAACCTCATTTCATGAGGCATAACGGACTGGTCGACAAAGGCTTCCCTTGTCAACCGCGGCGCGTCCAGACTGCCCCGCTGTGCCGCCAAACAGCTGATCGGCACAGCGCAATGGCCATTTTGATGTAAATGAAGCAGAGATTATTTAAATTGCCGCTTCATTTTCCTATGTCTAGTAAACTCACCTACGTGGCTCCGTCAATGGAGCCATGTAGTCTAGACATACCCTAAGATGCCACAGGAGTACTCTTTGTTTTTCAGTAGGTAGCAGTTGACCTATTGAACTCTCTGTTCTTGTGATAAAATATAAAAGTAACATCAGTAAATATCCCATGATGCATTTTCTAAGAAAGGCATGTTAATCCTCATGTCCTGGCTGAATTCCCACTTCAGTAAGTCTGCCTTCTTATATTCACCCTGCATTTTGGAAGAGAAATTCATTTCCTGTACTAAAGAGACACAGGGTATGTCTACACTGCGACACTATTTCAAAATAACTAGTGCTATTCCGAAAGAACGTAGTCCGTGTTTACACAGCAGGCAGTTATTTCAAAATAGTGTCAAAATGCTGTCGAGCTGGAGGACTTCTTACTCCGACTCTTGTAACCCTCATTATACAAGGAAGAAGGAAGTCGGAGGAAGAGTGCTCTGTTTCAAAATAAGTGCTGTGTAGATGCTCCCAATTTAGAATTAAGCTATTTCAAAATAAGCTATGCAATTGACACAGCTCAATTTGCGTAGCTTATTTCGAGTTAAGCCCTGCTGTGAAGACGCACCCACACAGTTTTGCTCCTTGCTGTTAAATACTGATTTACAAAAGAGGTTGCTGAATTTCAGGGTTGGATGAAAAGATCACTGCCTAATTTCTTAAATTCTGCAAAGCACTTTGGGATTTTTTTGCCATGAAAACTACTATATAAATGTAAGATCATTATCACTGTAACTTATCTGATTAGAAGGAGAAATAAAGCGACAGTCGCACTGCTCTCACAAATCTTAGCATCTTCCTCATCCTATTAAACCCATCGGCTTTATTCATTCAGCTCACAAATTACTGAGCAAAGAGGAAATAATGGGCTACTTATAGCAAATTGTGTTTACCACATCATGACTATAAATAAGTTACCTAAGCAAACTTTTCTGAAGCCAATTTCAGTATAACAGTTTAAACCTAAACTCAGTGGAAAAATAATGCAGGCATTATTACAAGTGGTCACCTTCTCATTGTAATCAATGCTGATTTGTGGTCTGGGTATTTTAAAATAACGGATCTTTCCCAAAGATCCATAGTTACAGAAATGACAGATATGTGAATTTTAGATTGTAGAATATATTCAAAAAACAGTAGCATGAACAAGAGCTGGGACAATAGTAGGAAAAGATATTTGCAGATATTTTGCTCATTTCTAAACAGACTTTGCTTTGGCTGTGTCCACATCCCCCTTTGTAGTCTTTTTGCAAACAATATTTTATTCATATAGTTCATAGAAAATGTATTCTAGGTCTGTACACTGTGAAACAAGAAACATTTGGGGTAGAAGCAGTGTTGGAAGGTTAGGTCATCCAATAAGGGAAGAAAATCAATAGAATGTGATTTAGGTGACCAATCCACAGTTCAGATATTGAAACATCAAACAAATGTTTACAGGGCTATTTATAGGCAACAGTTCATGAGCAACTCAGAAACTGAAATTTGGTGTACAAAATGCATTCCTTAAACAATGTCAAACAGCAAACACAGCTTTTAAAAATCGCAGTCTGTTTGCCAAATAAGTCATTTATCACTTATGAACAATTCAGTGAACTAGGCTTAACACTACTCATGATTTAATATACTGACTGTTCGCCATTGGGGCTCACTATGTGACTTCAGTTCTGTATTGAAATGCACACAGTCCCCCACAACATCTGCTCTAAAGTACACCAGATCTGTTGTGGTCCCAGAAGATCAAAGATCTAGTGGAGCTCCAGAGGTCCCATCCATAGCTCCTCTCCTGCCCTTCTCTATTCTTGAAACACCACAGAGAATGGTCAGTGGAATAGACCTACAACACCTCTGAGTATTCCCCCTGTCGGCGATAATGCTTGCTCAGTTAGAGCAGGATTTTGGGTGCTTTGGAGAGAATATGGCCGACTGTATCCTAAAAATAGACTGAATAACTTTTACTCTTTGAAAAACACATTTGCTGTTACTCAGTACAGTTTAAAACACAGATCACCTTACTTGGGAGTCCATATTTCTTGTTCTTAAGCTAAGTATCAGCAACTTTAAAAAAAAGTCCTAGCAATTCAGTAGTTAAATATTCACAGTTGTTTAATTTCTCTCAACTACCACATATTAGTAAAACAAAAGCACTTAGCATAAGATCAGAATGTTAAAAATTAAAAGGACCTTCATGTATTAATGAAAAAATATACCAAATATTTGTGTATTTTCTGAAATCTAAATTACACAGCGGTGTTGTAGCTAATTGAATGTCACAATATCAGTGAGTAATTGCGCTGTCTATGAAAGAAATTTGTTCCAAAGTCAAAATGTCACCTTGCTGTCAAATAATCCCATAGATTACCATAAACAGAGCTGGAGAAATTGTACTGTGACTGAAAAGATATGTGATGTGAATCCTAGTCATTATCCAAGACATGACTTCCATTGTAATTATCTGCCTATCACAATAGCTTCCTTCTACCATCTCTTGCTTACCTGCTGCCACACATAAACTCATTAACATTTTTGTCAATGCAGTACCATTTGTACAGTTAACCTTTATGCAAAGTGGGGTCACTTCTTCATTATGATGGATTCTGTAATACCACAACAACTTGTATTGAGGATTAATATTTCTTTTTTCTTCATTTATGGCTAAATTAGAAATTAGTCTAACACCTGGGTTCCATTATTGTACTGTGTTTGCCTTCTCATGTGTTGAGAATGCAATTTGATTTACAGGTAGCTTTGCAGTTCTTTGTCTAAGAAGGGATTAAATAAATGGCTACCATTGATAACTAGTTTTAAAAACAGATATAACACTTGTGTTCACTCTGAACAACTTTTTTGTTTGGCACAAAAAAATCACTGAGCTGGATAAGGGTCTACTTTTCATCTGAAAATACGAAAATTCAGGAACTACACAAAACTTTTTCTAAATCCAGATTTCCTAATAAGAGTATGGCACCATCACTTTTCTAAATGATGCTTCATCTTTATGGTCCACAAGCACAAGTTCTCACTCAATTTATTGGACCATTGTAAACTATACATTTTTTCAGCAATGCCCATGAAATACTTTCCATAAGCAGTTACTTGATCCTGATAAATTCACATGAAAATTATTACAGCATGACACTTTTAAGGGTGATTGTAAATGCATTTTTAAAAGTCATCAGTATTAAGAGCAGGAAGGTGCTAGCAAGGGGATAGCTATTACATTTCAAGTTCTGGGCAGCTCTTCTGAGTTTGTTGCTGTTGGTGTTAACATTTCATCTCGCAAGTCAAAGAAATATTATTCAGGCAGCTGGTGCTTAAATGAATTCTATACTTTTCACAGTGAGGTATCCTGTGGAACTGAAGACAAGTATGTTACTCATTCTAAATTTGCCCATCCTCCCACTGTGTAACGCTCTTCTTTTCAGCTGCTGATCTCTCCCTCTTCTTCCCTATAGGAGATCAGAGCCTTTCCTACCTCCTAACCTCCCACCATCCACCCTACAACTGTTCCTGATTCCCTGTCTCAGGCAAGTCTGTCTCTTTCTTTATTCTATGTCAGTTCCTTTCCTAAGTCCTGTAGGTCAGCTGGGACTGTCTCTGTCCACTTCCATTTGCTAATTTTTCAGCCCTAATTGATGGGCCATGATCTGGCAGCTGGGAGGCAGGTCACTTGGAGAATGCATGCTGGCAACAGGGGGAGGGCTCTTGGCAGCAAGGAAATGTGTTAGGTCAGGACAACATTGATCAGATGAGTTATCTTGAAATCCAGGGCATGTAAACTTAGCCAGGCATTAATTCAGTGAAGGATACAACTTTTTATACACTGGATAGTGGTTTAAGACAAACAGTACAATGGAAAATGGAAACAAGTATTCATGGCTCTGTGTAACATGGTGTTATAATTATAACTTTAATTATAACCTAGGGTCCACATTCTGACTGCAAGTGTATATAGGACCCATGGACAGAGGACAAATGAGAGTAGAGGTTTTCTGTCCCTATTCCTGCTGCTCACAAAACGTGCAAAGGCTGTTCCTCAGGTATCCTTACACAGAAGCCAGGGAATGGTATTACACAATATAGTCTAGGGCCAGATCTACACTAGACCTGGCAGCTCGGCTTAAGGTATTCAACTCCAGGTATATATTCTATGTATCTGGAGTCAGCTTACCTTAAACCAAGCTTGGTAGCATCCCCACAATAGGAGGTGGATGGAAACAAATGTTCCTGTTGGCTTCCTTTTGTTCCTTACAAAAGGAGGGATAGCAGACACTTTCAGGGCACCCTCTGTGTTCTATTTAGCATGTCTTAATGAGACTCACTAAATCAAACTCTGGAAGACTGATTGCAGAGGCAGCGAGGGAAGACAAGCCCATAGTGTCTGTGGGGATAGTCTACACATTTGTAGACCTAGGCTCCTCATCCACAATCCAGGCTTCAGGTCTCCATTCACAACCATGCTTTGACGCATACTTAAATTCCAATGGGATTTAGGCGTGTGCTTTCCTAAACTGGAGCCTACCCCCATTGTGCAGTAGGACTCCAGTAGGACTCATGTAGGATAGGCATCCATGTTTTGAGTGCATAATCACTCTCATTCAGAAAACAATCACACAATAACAATTCAGTTCTCAAGTGTGACTGAATGCACTACTATATTCACACCCTACAGACTGCTGTAATTATCTTTATACAAAATATACCTTGTGAGATGTCATTTGAAAACTAATTATTTGCTGGTCAGTAAGATCACAGTGAAATGTATAAAGAACATTATTATTAGTAACATTATAAACATAAACAGAAATCATGATTACTAGACAAGCCCGAGAAGTGGGTAAACATGTTTCTCAAAAACAAAGGACAAGTTGACATGGCTAGCCTGGTGTCATTCAAGTTTACAAGGTATCACCTGTCAAGTGACCACTCATTTGCAAGAAGGAGATGAAGGAACAAAGAACTCTTTCAAGAGAGAGTCCATGCAGTCTGGACGCTCTCTTTTGCAAAAGGGCATCACTTTTTCGATGCACTTTTGCAGTGTGGATGCACTCTTGTGCAAGCAGTTTTTGCAGAAGATCTCTTCTGACAAAAGCTTCTTGCGCAAAAAGCCTGAAGTCTACACATGGCTTAGGTTTTAGCACTAGGAAGCATTTCATCCTTATTTCTTTTTTCACAATTTACAACTTTAATGCCTTACTGTTGTTTCACTTAAAACCTATCTCCTTGTACTTAAATAAACTTATCTTATGCTTTAATCAAAACTAATCCACTGTTTTGAATTGTGTGGATAACTCCACTCAGGGTAGCCAACTGTTGTATTCTGAGCTGCTTAAATGAACAACCCACTGTTTAGGGGAGGGCTGGACTGTGTAGAACACACACTTTGTGGGCGTGGGGGACGGTCAGGATTGGAAATATGCTGGGATCACTCTACAAGGGTAACCATGGCTAGGTGGAAACCAGAGTGTGATGGATATGTGGTTGGCAGTCTGCAGCCATATGTAGACACTCAGGATGTGACCTGCATGCTGGAAAGCTATTTGTGAGTGGCCTACATGGGCACTACAGCAGCAGAACATTATGAGGCACCCAACTTTGTAGGCCCTCACTAGTCTGGATTGCATCCTGGAATGCCATATCAAGTCATTTCAGTAGGGATGCATAATTTGGCTCCAATCCCCGTAAAAATGTGAAATAAATTATTCAAGAAATGCAAGTTGATTTTTTCCATGTCTTACTCAGCAAGAAACTGATTTTTCACATTTCTTATGTAATAAGACCCCAATCTTGCAAGATATTGAGTACTTTAAAGAGTTGCTGAGCAATCTTCACTCTGATTGGGGTTAGACACTCTGCATCTTACAAGGCTCTAAAATGAATACATGCAGACTTTTACAGTATAATGATCAAATATAGCATTTGAAATCAGATTAAAAATAAATATCTTAATCCGTTCAGTCATTAAAAAAGGAATAAAAGCACCAGACAATGTGAAACACTTTTAACGATGGTCCAGTCTACACTCCATGCTTCTGTCAGAGATGAAAAGTCATTGAAAAGTATGGGCTAGAGATTACATTATAGGAGGGAGACAGTTGCACACTAGGAAGTTGACTCTTTGCTCTCAATCACCTCAGTGTAACAAATTTTGCCCTATCATGCAATGCCAAAACTTCCCAAAAGATAGCATGCTAGATGATGTTGGGTTGCACACTGTGATACCATCCCATGGTGCACTGCATTGTGTCTTGATACAAGCGCTCCTGATGAGTACATGCAGTGCTAACATCAGGAGCTAAGCATGCATTCACACAAGCAATATACTAACTGCAGTGATATAACCTTCACTGACCAACATTTGTAGTGTTGACATGGCCTATGAAAAAAGGGTAAAAACAGATAACATACATTTTAAAGATAAATGACAGAAATGTGTCAAAAAGATTTGCATATACTTTACTGTATTTAAAAAATAAATGCCAGTGCAGCCTCATGTATTCAGAGCCTGGCAAGTTGGAGTCATAGAAGTCACCTATGCAGCTGGTGCAAGTAATGGAATTCCCATCAGGCAAATTTAAAAACTCCAAAGTAATGTGATGAATACAACGCTCCATCTGTTTGTAGCCAACTGAGATAAACATTAAATCTGCATGCAGTCTATAAATGGATATTGTATCTTTAGAGAAAAAATTTATATTAAGCATCCTTAATTCAATTTATTTACTATATAATTATTTGGCAAATATACACTGGTTGTGTGTGTGAGTGGACATATACTTCTCACTGTTTTCAAGACAGATCCTGTTCTCACTGAAATCAATTGCAAACTTCCAGTGTGTGTGTTATCATTACAAAGAAAGTCCAAGAAATATTTTATGACCATACTTAGCCAAGTGTTTGTTATTGAAAAATGTCACAGAAAAAGAAGACTATAAATCAAACTGAAATGGGGAAAAATTACAATGAAAGACATAAGAGAAATGCTTTGGTTAACAGTGAACAATAGGCCAAATTCTTTTCTTAGGGCTTGTCTATATAGGAAATTAATGTTCAGTAAACAAAAGTGAATTTACAATGCAATAACTACTCTCCACCACATCCCCATGTGAACACTCTTAGCACACAAAGTGCTTTTATGCCCTTTAGCTTACTACTTTAAAGTGTGCTAAGTACTTTCCTCTATGGGCACACTGAGTGAGAGGTAAACATGCCCCCAGTGGGACTTAGTTATTAGTGCAAAGTAACTAGTGCATTGTAAAGCCACACTCTAGTTTGCTGCACACTAATTTCTGTGTATACAATCCCTTAGATACATGAGAGCAACTCCAGCTGTAGTTAATGGTAGTTGTGTGTGAGTATCTTAAAGCTAGAAATGAGAAAATCTTCATCTGCTTTAATATTTAGATACTGTTTTACAAAATAGGTAGGAGTACAATTAGCCTGAGACAGATGACTGAATGTAAGATTTTGCTTAGATTTTATTTGTAGGGTTGCCAACTTGGTCTGACTGGATGCTATTGCCACAATTGGTGCCTGGTCCATCTGGTCTGACCAAGCTGGCAATCCTAATTGTTCAGTAACTTCAGGAGCAGACCAGGGAATGAATAGTGACTTGGAGGGTAACTGTGCCTTCAGCTTGTTCAGAAGGGAAGTAGGTTACATACATCATCCCTTTCCATATACTAGTTTACTTCTGTATGTTCAGCTTGTGTGGGATGTGGGGTTGCCAACTCGGTTGGAGCGGACACCATGGATGGCAATGGCATTCGGTCAATGTGGTCCTACTGAGTTAGCAACCCCAGTGGGACGGGAAGAGCCTCTTGTAGGGGAGGAATCAAGCTTTATTACTTTTACTCACCAGCAGAAGCAAGTATGGACTCTGAAAATCAAGCAGGACTGATGGGGTGTCCCCCCTTTTGTAAATCATATTCTCTATTTATACTGTCCTTTTTGCTAATCTGTTTGCCTATGAGGGTTTGATATGGTGTGTATAAACTGATGGGTCAGATAATTGCTTAAAGAAATCATTCATTAATTATGAGTCATTATCTTTTAGTAACTCACCTGGAATCCCATGGAGAGCAGAGTGCTATTTACTTTGTTCCTACACCGCTACTAAATTTGTTGTACAATGGCTCAAAAAAAAAAAAAAAGTGGTAGTCAGTGGGGACTCATCAAAAACATAACCAGCATTTTTTGTTTTGTTTGAGTCAATATTTTGGAAGAATATGCTGGTGTAGTAAGATGAGGGCCTAAAACATAAGGCCACATATCACAGGCCAGGTATGAGGTGTGAAGCCTTGACAGCAATGGTCAAAACTTTGCTGATATAAAGCAGAGTTAAGCTGTGAGCAAGAGGCAGGCCCTGCTCACAGAAGTTGGCAAGAACAGGCCTGACATTACAGAAACATTCCTATCTAAGAGGTAGTAGGCACAGGCTGTAAGCACATTCCAGAGGGGCCGTAACAGAACACCTCATTAAGAAACATCTTGGTACTAACCATCGCTCCACAAATAACATACATACCGACCCAAGTTCAGGACCGAGTCTAAATTGACAGCATGATGGATATTAATTGAACCCCCCTTGTGTGAGGTAAGGGATGGTAACTAGGTAACAGAGGGGGGCAACTAGATACGTCAGGAGTGATGTGTAATTTGTTTGTACCCAGGTATAAAAGTGTACCCCAAAGAGAGGTCATTGGCTGACCTAGGGGTCAATGCTAGATCCATAGTATTAATTAGGTGTTAGTCCATTGTCACGGTGTACATATGTATAGTGGCACAGTGGCGAGTCTGTTCACTGACAACTATTATTGTACTGCACTTGGCAATAAACCTGGCCGGGTGCTTTCGATCCTTATCTGATTTGTGGTCTCTGGGGACTCTCTCAGAGTCTGTTGTGTTGACTAATAGAACATGGTTAATGTGGTAGACAGGGGAGTGGGTGTGCACGCACACACACACACACACACACACACGTACATACGCAGAGCCAAAAGCTTATCATCACTGATGGAGCAGAAGACCTGTAAGGAACCCATCGGGACACCTGACTGATGACAGCCAGCTTACACATTTTGCCCCATTATACCACCAATAAATCTGCTTAAATAGTTACGATGACTTTTGTAAAATTGAAGGTGGCAGCTTAAAAGTTTATACCTTAGTGAGTTATTATATGATTGGGGAAAACCATGATAACACTTCTTTATTTCTATAAAATTTTAATAATTGTATACTACTGTAACTTGGCCCAATATCAGGAAGAAGCTGCTGCCTCTTTCCCCAGGCTTGTAGAGTCATTTAACCTGTGGACAAATGAGTAGTTCTCTGTTTCTGGGGTAAACCAAGAGTCCAAATAAACACTTTTACATCCTCTCCTCCCCTTGATTTTAGTGATCCCTGCTCTTGGTTCTCCTTGGTTCAATCAATAGTCCTTTCTCTTCCAAGGTTTGCCTTGGCCTCCTCTTTGTTGATGCAGGGGTTGAAAGGTTGGAGACTTCCTTCTGCGCTCTCTAGAAGCCTCAGCCTGAAGCTCCTAAACAAGGAGAGATCCTAACACTGGGTCACCAGCCCAGTATTATGCTATGCCTTTACTTCTCTTGTTGCATTTATCCATGTCCTGCTTCCTCATAGCTCCCTCCTACAGACTCTCCTGGGCCTGTTTCACTAGTCTTGGTCTCCCCAAAGATCTTATGCAGCAGAAGTTACTGTTTCTCAGATCTTCTTCCACTCTGAAGAACAGGCTGCTTCTACATTCTACTTCCTCTCTCCTATTTTGCATTTCAGCAGAGGCTACAGTTCCCAAGCATCCTCTGAGAAGAAGAATACTTAGCCAACCTCTAGATTAAAAACTCTACAAATATCAGTAGCAGGAAGAAAATCTTATATTTAAAAGTAGTGTTTTCCCCATCCCTGAAAGCTATTTGATAAAAGTTTTGAAAGAAAAATGACTTTTTGAATGCTCTGCTATGCTACTTTGAGACTTAGAATGTCCCATGGTTGCTTTAGCCTTATTTCTTTACATGGACGATGTATATTTTTTCAGTGAAATAGGTACTGGGTTGATGTAATCTGGCATAATGCAAAATAATTCAAACATTCATCTAAAGAACGTATAAAGCCAAATTTATTCAAAATGCTTATAGGGGAAAAAGCTATTCCAAAGCTATTTAGAAATCCACTATTTGCGTGAAGATTGCTCCATGGTGTATTCAGGTAATAACTGTGTAATTATTAGATAAGTGTACCTGCAGAGAGCACATTTTTCTTTTCTCAAGAAAGAGTATTTTTTTAAAAAAATTAGGCATAGTTTAATAATAATCACTCTCTAATTAGAGATAATTAAGTGTAATGTTTTAATTAGGCAGTTACAACATAAAAGAACACAAAGAACATATTTCATGAACATGCAATGGCCGTTTTTATTTTCTTTCACAGTAACTGCTGTCCTGCTGATGCCTAGCAACTGGCAAGGTAATGAAAGAACAATTGTAACAACCTGTGAGCAAATGATTGTCAACATGGTTTGGGGATAATGAAAGAAGGGAATAGGTTATTCTTAGTGAGTCCTAAAAAGTTCATTATTTAAATGCTTAGTAAGGCTCAGTCCAGGTTTATTACTGTTCTCATACAACGTACACTACCCTAGAAAACAAAAGTTTAATATAAGGTAAAAACTGAAATTTGAATAGTGACATGGCTACAAAATGCTTAAACTTAAACCTCTTTAGGGATAGGATTATGTAACATCTGCATCCAACAGAGAGAGGTCAGGCCATCTAGATGCTAAGCAAGATTAAAAATGTTCTATGTGAAATGAAAGACTATGTCTATTTTAAGCAGAATTAAATAGGAGCATTCTGTAGGCCATGAAATTGCCAGTGTTTAGGAGTGTAAAGGAGTGTAAAATTCAAAGGCAAAATGAATGCAGTGGTTTTTTTTTCTAGATTTACAGTAGTGCAATGATTTAATTTTCTGGTGTGTTACAATGTAGCTTTCTTCCTTAATTTATTGGGGAAAAATTGTAAAAACTAAAATAAAGTGTAACATTAAGTGAAATTTCATAAATAACTCGAACCTCCTATGTGCAATTAAAACCTATGTAACCAAACCCTGGTTATAGAATGTCATCTAGACAGCTAACTTCACACCTATTAATAGAAAATTACACTTACAAAAATTAGGCCAATAGAAAGGCAAGCTTACTTAATTAGGAATTTTATGAAGTATAAATGTTTCAACTGATATAGTCTTTGTCATATGTAAATTTGTGGATAACTGGTTTTTACATACTAGTTCAGGTTCCAAAAATTTGAAAGGGTAGAGCAAAACTAATTTTACATAAACTTCAGCTTGGGGATGTCAACATGTAATCAACTACACAATTAACTGATAAGCTTGGGTTTATCGATTAATCCTATTGACTACACACACTCTCCTCTTGCTTCCTCTGCTCCCACGTCCCCCCTCTCTTCATAAAAATGTAACTGTGTAACATCCCTACTTCAGCTCATACTCACCAAACACTTTGGAGAGTGGTGCTGCACAGAGCTTGTACTGTAAGTTATCCATGGTAACAGTGACTTTTAGTTGAACATAACGGTTTTGAAAGCCACCCAAAGTTGGAGACAGACCTGTGCAAACTGTATTATTTAAATTGAAAAGAATTGTGATAAGGGGTCTTCAAGGCTCGGGAACATACACAGGGATAAACATTTGACCACTTTTGAAGGGGCACTTTCTGTGCCCCCTCAGGCCTGAGGAGCTAGCTCTCCTCCTTTCCCTCCTACCCTGAGGCTGAAGGAACTTACTCTCTCCCAGTAGGTGGAGGCATTAATTCTCCATGCTGAAGCACCAGAGCTGGAGGAGCTGGGTTTCCCCACCCTAGTCCTGGAGGAGTTCTGTGTCCTCACTAATTGGGTTGCGTGCTTGACAGCCCCCCAGTCCTTGTGCATGGCCTCTAGAGGCTTCTGTTAAAGTCCTGGATTAGCATGAGAATGAGCAGGAACATTCTAGAAATGGGGAAAGTGTTTCTGGTTGAAATTACCAAATGTGTTTCCACTGGTTAATTTTAATGAGATGAAGTTGCCAGCACTTCTTTGATATTGTTTATCTGATGGCCATTTAATGGGAGCACAAGTATACTTAGACTGAAATAAGTAGCTTAGTCATTAGGGCTGCTACCCCCTAGTCTGTGGAGACTCAAGATTACATGGCACCATTTGATAGTCATGCTGACCAGACTGGGGTGGAACAAAGGAACCAGATTACACCACTACCTTCAGTTACTAGGGCTAAATTCTGAACACCAGAGTTACAGGCCTTAGTTTTCTGCTTTTCCCCCCTCCATCACATCAGTTGCTTGCTCCCCCTTATTTCTCCTCTTTTCTATCTTTTTTTCTTTTTGTCCTCTGAGAAGTGTCTGGCTGACAACCAAGACAACTCTACCTTTGCAACACTGATGTGAGTGTGTGACCTAAAAAGCAGCTAAAAGTAATGCTTTTAACATCCCAAGGAGCCAAGGGACATGTCACTGCTCCAGGGTAGCTATGAAAGAAGTTTTCCTGTGCTGCTAACCGGACTTTTAACAGCAAAGTCAGCAGCACTGACCAGATTTGCCAGGGTCTCTTTTTGACCAGGTGTTCTGGTTCAAAACTGGATTCTTGGTAACTCTATCCCCATGCCCCTCTAGTTCTAGCACAAAGGGCTGGTCAGGTGTAGCAAGAATATGAGTCATTCTGTATGGTTAGCATATGGACCTTTGGGATTGTCAAACTAAGGGATGTTCTAACTTGCAATTTGGCATGGGTAAGAGTGGCCTGCAACAGAGGATCAGGGAGACACAATTAACTTCCCGATGGTCTCCCTTGTTTAGGAAATAGGTTCTTAACAGATTTCTGTTCAGGAGCAAATCAGACCTATAAGTTTACATTGTGACAGAAATGTCCAATAATGCATGTATCTATACAACAACTGAAAATCAATTCGAGAGTGGTTGCAATTTATTTTTTTCCCATTAATTAGTTAACTCATTGTGAATAGTTTATGATGTTTTGACAGTTTAATTCTCTGACATAATTTGCAATTCTGAACCTAGTCCATTAACTGGCACATCTCTGTTACACTGATAATACTAACTACCTAAAATGAGGCAACCTACCTAAAGTGATTTATGTTTCAAAATCTGAATTTGTGTAAAATGAAAAAAACACGGTTGCTATTAATCACACTTATCTATTACATTCTGTCTTGACTGAGGTTTGTTTCATTTACTATTGTAAAGTCTTTCCAAAACACATTAGTTAAACGGGGCTGAAAATCATGTATGCATATTTTATGGGAAAAAATTAGATATATCTGCAATTTTAAGCTATAAACTATGACTTTTCTCTGACTATTAAAATATTCTGCCCCATTTAAGATGAACTACATAATAAAAGTGATGTGCCGTAATAATTTTACAATGTTTAATATAAAACACTTTTTCGCAAACTGCATTTTAACAGATTTTATGAATTATTCAAGTACTTTTGTTCCATTTTGCACACGAAATACAGCATATAAGTGAGGTGCAGGTACAATCTACAACTGAAAAGAATTTTAAAGAAAATTAGTTATTTTTTTCAAAAACATCTTTGAAGTGTCTGGCCTTTGCTAGAATTAAAGAGGACTGATGTGCAAAGGCATTCAACCTGCTGGGGCAGGAGGTATCAGGACCAGTGACACAATGAGAAATAACATGCTCACAATGTTGGCTAATACAGACTCTGAAATTGAGTTTAAGAGGAGAATAAAGGACTATTTATGTGCATTTAATATTCCCTATATTACCAATTCATGTCACTGAAAAGAATTTCCCTTTGCTGGCACCAAAAAGAAGGTTTCTGATCTTCAACCAGCCACCTGCCAGCAGTGCCCTTTAACATGCAAACTAGCTGAGGGGTTTTGTATGCCTCCTCCTCCCCATCAAAGCATGAGGACCTGAAGATAGATCACTCACACTCTGACTCTGAAGCCCCTACGCCATTACTAATGAAGAGGAAAGAAAATGGAGTTAGAGACCCATAATCTGTGTGCATTAATGAAGGGTGAGTTATGACTCAGTGTTTTGGAGTATTAAAGGCAGGCACTTTTTTCAAAACCTTATCAAGTTGAAAACCTCAAACAGAGCTTGAAAAATCAACCCTAGGTCAGAACAAGACAATTATCAACCTGAAGCGAAGGCCAGCAATGTACAGAATGAATAAAATATATGGGCATATTGAAAAACTTAAAATTAAATTAAATTAAAAATTAGCCTATTAACTAATAGAACACTGGTTTCAGTTCCTCACCAATAGTTCAAGGATCATGTTTCAAGGGAGAGCCTCCTCTATATTTTAGATTTCTTATTTTTATGTTTTCTGTGTTTATTTTTACCTTTAATTATTTGGTCTTAGTTACTTAATTATTTTGCCCAGAGCATTAAGAGAAATTATAAACCCACTGTTGAAGTCAATGGAAGTTGGGTATATGCAGATTTTGTCCCTATGGCCCCAATCCTAAAATGAGCACTGCATGAGTGAATAAACTTTGTAAAATTGCAGAATTTGGACCTTTTGGGACAAATTTTGCCCAGCTGTGTACATGCACAGCTTCCATTGACTTTAACACTGGGATTGGAGCCTGCGTGTTTTTGCAGGAAAGGAGGCTGATTTATTTTATTCCCAGTTTGATTAATCCATTTTGGTGGAGAGTAGCTCTTGCAGAGCACAAATTTCCTCTTTCGTGCAACATTCACATTTGCAGGAGAGCTGACAGCTTTTGCAGGCCCTGGGGCAAGGTGTGTGTGGGGGAGGGGCGGGTCTGGCTCTGCTCTCCTAAAAGGCGTGGGTCCTTGGACAATGGAGTAGGGCTAGGAGAAGTCAGCCCTCAGTGCCACCTGGACTGCAGCACTGTCCATCCCAGCCTTTAGAGCTGCATGGAGCACACAGAGCAGCATTCTGGTGGGAATGTAAAGGGCTCAGTGCGCCAGCTACCACCACTGCTGCAGTAATAGTGGCAACGGCCAGGAACCCTGGGCCTCTTTGAACCACCGGGCCTCAGGGCAACTCCCCACTTTGTTCTTCCCACTCCTGCCATTGGCAGGCCTTGGAATGATGTCTCTATTCATGAGCTGGCCCTCAAAGTGACTTGTGTGGCTGTGTCATATCACCATGGAAAGCAAGGATGCTTATGTACTGGCATTATAGGATTTGATTTTATGGTCAAGGGAGTGTAGCCAAATATCAGAGTACCTTTACCAGCTTTCAAACCATCCATATTCCTATAAATATAGGAATAGATATGGTGAGGAAAACTAGATATGGCGAGGGAAAAAATCCTGGGTGATTTCTAGCCTTTGCCCCATGTGGGGTCATGCAAAGCTATGAATCTGGAGACACAGGAAAAGAGTTTGTTCCATTTCCTCTGCAGATAATTTTAACAAGTACATGCTATCAGGAAAGAAATGTTCATTTTAATTAACATTGCCATATTCGCTCCCTTATCCCAATCAAGTTTAAATTCTTATCACATATACCAATATATTATTTTCCATTTTATTTCCTGCTGACACTTGATCAAGCATTACAGATTCTGGATGTTTCTAAGGGAAATGCCAATTCCATTTTGAATATGTTCTTTCCTGGCATATTAAGGACCAAATTATGGCTCTGAGTCAGTGAAGTGCAAAAGGATGTATGGGAGAGCATCTTATGATCCTGAATGATGTTAAGAGAGGGAGTAACGTGTGTAAGGCATTATTCCTCCTTGAACACAAGAGGAAATATGTTGAGAAGTGATAATGCTATATCACCATAAGATGTAGTGAACTTCTGAAACCTTTCCGAGAATTACCCAGGTGTGTGAGGCACTTCTACTATGACCTGACCTTAGCACAAGGCAACATTATCTGTACTTGCTATGGAACAACTTCCTAAATCAACAGCCTTAGGAAGCACAAGCACCACCTATCAACCATCCTTCCCCCCAAGCCTTGCTTTCTGGGTACAGGGATTGATAGGCACACAGAAGTCTCCAGGTACTTGGAACATTCCGTGCAGTATCCATCCCCTTTTCCTCTGGACACTCATGGAATTTCCAGGCCTGCTGTTACAAAGGAACAGCACATAGCAGTTTAAAAGATTCAGGATCATCACCTTGTTTTACACCACAGCACTGGGATACATTTACAGTGAAAACTGGGAAAAGTGTAGAAGCGCTACACAGCTTCTTTTTGCACAAAATCCCCTTGTACAAAAAGCATCCACAGAAAATATGCTAATGACATCGCAACTCATGCTAATGAGTCTGTCATTGGCATAATCTCTGCCGCAAAAACCTTGTAGTGTAGACAAAGCCTTATAGTTTTGGCCTTCACAACATCTCCTGGCAATGATTTCCACAGGTTGACTGTGCATTGTGTGAAAAAGTGCTTCCTTTTATTTATTTAAACCTGCTGCCTTATTAATTTGATTAGGTGATTCCCTGGTTCTTGTGTTCTATGAAGGAGTAAATAACATTTCCTTATTCACTTTCTCCATAACAGTCACGATTTTATAGACTTGAAGCATATTCACTTGGCCACTATCAGAAGACAGGGTACTGGGCTAGATGGACCTTTGGTCTGACCTAATATGGGTGTTCTTGGGTTCTTATACCCATTTAGTTATTTCTTTTCCAAGATGAAAAGTCTCCATCTTTTTAATCTCTCGTCGTGTCCAACACCTAATCATTTGTGTTGTCCTTCTCTGTACCTTTTTCAACAATATTACCTTTTCCAATTCCAGTAAGTCTTTTTTGATATGGGACAATCATATCTACATACAGTATTCAAGATGAGGGTATATCTTGGATTTATACATTATGGGCATTATGATATTTTCTATCATATAATATATGCCTTTCCTAATGGTTCCTAACATTATTAGCTTTTTTGACCGCTGCTTACTTTGAGAAGATGTTATCAGAAAACTATCCACAGTGATTCCAATATCTCTTTCCTGAGTGGTCACAGCTAATTTAAACACCATCATTTTATATGTATAATTAGGATTACGTTTCCAATGTGCATTATTTTACATTTATCAACATTGAAGTTCATCTGCCATTTTGTTGACCAGCTTCCCTGTTTTGTGAGATTCCTTTTTAGAGCTTTGAAGTCTGTTTAGTATCATCTGCAAATCTTTGCCATCTCACTGTTTGCCCTTTTTCCAGCTGATTTATGAACATGTTGAACAGCAATAGTCTTAATACAAACCCTTGGGGGACATCACTATTTACCTCTTTTCAATCTGAAAACCCATACTTTATTCCTACTGTACTTTTCTTCTATCTTAACCAGTTACTAGTCCATGAGAGGTCCATAGTCTTTCCATGACTGCTTACTTTGCTTAACAGCCTTTGTGAGGGACCTTGTCATCTGAAGAAGTGGGTTATACCCATGAAAGCTCATGATGCCATCTACTTGTTTTGTTAGTCTTTAAGGTGCTGCTAGACTATTTGTTGTTTTTTAAGTTTTTCCTGAAGATCATAGTACATTATATCCAATGGATAACCATCATCTACATGTTTGTTGCCCTCCTCACAGAATTCTAATGTATTGATGAGACACGCTTTCTCTTTTACAAAAGCCATGTGGACTCTTCCACAAATAATGTTTATCCACTTGTCTGATCGTTCTGTTCTTTTGTATAGTTTCAATCAGTCTGCCTAGTACTAAAGTTAGGCTTACCGGCCTCTAATTGCCAGAATCATTTCTGGACCCCTCCCCCCTTTTTTTAAAAATTTACATCAGATTAACTATCCTCTAGTCCTCAGGTACAGAAGCTGATTTAAATGAGAGATTATATACTACAGTTAGTTGTTCCACAATTTCACATTTGAAATCTTTCAGAACTCTTGGGTGAATACCATCTGGTCCTGGTGACTGATTAGTATTTAATTTATCAATTTGTTCCAAAAACCTCCTCTGTTGGCACTGCAACCTTGGACAGTTCCTCAGATTTGTCACCTAAAAATAATGACTCAGGTGTGGAAATCTCTCTCACGTCTTTTGCAGAGAAGACAGATGCAAAGCATTAATTTAGTGTCTCTACTATGGCCTTATCTTCAAGGTGCTGCTAAGGGAGCACTTAAGGATCATTTAGTGCTCCACTAATTATTTAGCAGGCTTCATGCATCTAATGCACTTAAAATGTTTTTGTTCTTTAGTTTTTATGTCTTTTGCTAGTTGTTCTTCAACTTCTTTTATGGCCTGCCTAATTATACTTTTACACTTGGCATAGTTTATGCTTCTTTATATTTTCACCAATAGGATTTAACTTCCAATTCTTAATGGATATTTTTTTGCCCGTAACTGCTTCTTCTATTTTATTGTTTAGCCATGGTTGTCTTGTGATGTTTTTTTAAAATTAAGGCTATATATTTAATTTTGTGTTTTTAAAAAGTTTCCATGCAGCTTGCAGAGATTTCACTTTGGGGACTGTACCTTTCAATTTCCATTTCCTTATTTTTGTGTAGTTCCCCTTTCTGAAGTGAAATGCTACTGTGGTGGGATTCTTTGGTATTTTTCCCCCACAGAGATGTTAAATTGTATATATATTATATATTGTATTATATTATAGTCTGGCTCACCAGCTACTTTTTAACAAACTAATTATTCTGCCAAATAACCACTCGATTTCCAGTGACCAGTGCAACAACTTACCTATGATTCCTTTATTACATTCTGTTCATGGTTTTTACTTGTATGTTTAATGTTTGTAAAAGCTGTCATATTGACCATTCTAGAGAGTGAAGCCCTCTACTGATCCGCTAAATGAGTGCTTCAAAACTTCTATTCTGCCAAACCATTGTATTGCAATTCAGCCTGGAGAGACCTATACACGTTCTGCTCATCAGTCCCAGCCCTCTTATCATTAGGCTGCCAATTTCCCAATCAATACCAGTGATGGTAATGGTTTTATGATAGGATTGCTTGTCCACTAGGAACTGGACTGAGACCAAATACATTTCATGTAGGCCTCCAAGAGCTAACAAGCTCTGTAAGACTGTTGAGTGTTCATTGAATTAAACCTGGGTAATTTGGTTTTAGACCTTTTGCTGAATTCATTTTCAATTAATTTGTCACAAATTAGGCTTTTCTTAATCAACTCTTAAAATTCTCCCATTTTAGAGTTGCCTTTTCATTATATGCTGTAATTACTGCTTTTATTTTTGGCCTAGAGATGTTCATCTGTAGAGCACTGTACATAAACTATGATGGAGTGACTGATTGACACATCTCCATAAATTAGATCAGTCTTACGTTAGTAGCTAAATAAAAGTAGGGATTGCAGATGGAAATGCTGACTTTAAAATAAGAGTTTATTTGACAGGTAAAGGACCATATACATCTGAGGCAATGTAGAGTGGGACATCAGTAGGCTTTTGACTAACTTTGCAATTTCTAATCTACATAAATGACTTGAAGTGACTGTAAATCAGTTAAATGGTTAGCAGGTGACACAATGATGGTAAGAATAATGAATGCACATTGAAGGGCAAGAAAGATTTAAAGAAATTTGTATCAGCTTTGTAACTGGTCTGACTTGAGGGAAATAAAATGTGTCATTGATAAACATTCAAGATGACTCACAAGGGCAAAAATAATGAAAGCTAGTAAAACCACTAACTAGAAGAGTGGAATTTTCAAAAGAGCACCCCAGAAATTTAATGGTGGATTTCTCTGAACAATGTCTTGATAATCTAGGAAAGTAATTCATTGATTTAGTAACAAATGGTATCTGCCTTTATGTTGTGTCTCCTGTGTTTAGATTGGTCTACCTAAATTACTCTCCAATTCCAGATTTCACAGAATAGCATTAACTGAACATTGTGTGGGGCATAGCCACTACATAAGGACAGATTATAGTAAAATTTTTAGAAGCATACTCTTCTATTAATACACAACTAGGTCTTTCTCCCCCTTAGACACATAGGGTATGTCTACACATCAAAGTAATTCGAAATAACAGCTGTTATTTCGAATTAACTTTAATAGCGTCTACACAGGCAAACCGCTATTTCAAAATAAATTCGAAATAGAGGAGTGCTTATTTCGAATTTGTTAAAACTCATTCTGCGAGGAATAACGCCAAATTCGAAATAGCTATATCAAAATAAGCGCTGTGTAGACACTTATTTTGAAATAGGGGGCCTCCAGCCCTTCCCAGGGTGCCCTGGTGGCCACTCTGGGCCGAACCAGGAAACCTCCTCTGCTCCCACCCAACCCCGGGAGCCCTTAAAGGGGTAGACTCAGTTTGGCCACAGGGCCTGTGCCAGCTCTAGGCCTGCCAGCCCAGAGCCCGCAGGTGCTGCCCCTGACCCAGCTGCCAGCATGAGCCAGCCAGCCAGTGCCAGCCATCCCTCCACCATGCCCCAGGAGCAGGCTGGCAGCTCCCAGGAGCCTGCCAGGGGCCGCAAAAGGCGGGCGCCTTCCTGGTCCAGTGTGGAGATCATGGACCTGATCAAGGTTTGGGGGGAGGCCTCCAATGTCCATGATCTCTGCACTAGATGCAGGAACATGGCCATCTACAGACAGATGGCTGACAGCCTGGCCACCAAAGGCCACATGCACAACCAGGAGCAGGTGCGCATGAAGATAAAGGAGCTGAGGCAGGCCTATGCCAGGGCCACAGGGGGCAGCTCCCAACTAGGGGCAGACCCAGACATCTTGCCCTACTTTGAGGCCCTGGACCGTATCTTGGAGGGCCGGATGGTCCGTGCCCCCCAGGTGGTCATTGACCCTGGGGCAGAGAGCCCTGACCAGGGCACGGAGGAGGAGGAAGAGGAAGAGGAGGACGACGGCCAGGAGTCGCAGGAGCCTGGAGGGAGCGTGGCACTCACCCTGGACCCCTGAGGCGTACCAGCAGCAATATCACCACTGTCTTCTGAGGCCGGGGAGGCCTCGACATGTGAGTGCCATCACTGTCCCCTTATGCGGGGGGGGGGGGGGCAGAGGGAGCCCAGGGACCGTGCTTGTGGGCCTTGCTGAGCACGGATCACGCAGCAACCTGTGCATGTGCCGTGCCAGCCAGGTCATGTGGCCCCGGCTGGCTGCCACACAGGGGCCCTAGCCCCTTACCCACACACATGTATATATGAAGGCACATGACATGCTCTGTACCCCGGGGAGGGACACTGCACAATGCCCTCCCTCCACAAGCCCCCTCTATGCAGAGGCAGGGCACATTCTCCCCCCCCCCCACACCCACACTATATACAGCACTGGGGCATGGGCACAGTCCCGGGCCAGCTCACACTCCTGGGGAGAGCAGGACATGATGGTGCGGAGACCTGCCGTCCTCACCTTGCAGAGGGGGGCTGGGCTTCACCACTGTGTCCCCAGGGATAACTGACCACCTCTCTGGTTTCTCCACAGCTGCACCAGCCGCGAGTGCAGGGCTCACCTGGAACCAGGAGGGATACTAGCAGCAGTACCTGTGGTTACTGCAAAGGCAGGTCCACAGCCAGGAGCACTGTGTGCAGGAAGACCTCCAGCTGCAGTGGGAGAGCTTGCAGAAGCTGCATGACCAGGGCCATGCCATCAGTGACCACCTGCAGACCACGGTGCAGAGATTGCTGCCTGCTGCTTGCTGCCGCTCCAGCCCCTGCTGGCGCTTCAGCCCCTGCAGCTGCCCCAGCTATCGCTCCTCCTCCCACTCCTGCTCCCCCTCCCACTTCTTCCTTCCCCCCACCCCCCCTCCATACCCTCTCCCCCCCGGGGATGCCGAGGCCCCTGAACCCGCAGTGCTGGGAGACAGGTGGTCCGGCAAGACCCCCAACCCTGAGCTTCTCCTTTGCCTTCCTCCCCTTGCCTCCCCCTTCCAGCTCCCTGCTCCCAGGTTTCCCACCCTCATCCCTCCCTTCCCCCCAGTTATGGTCACTAAACAGAGTTTGTTTTTGGCAACACATGTGTTTTTGTTTGACATCAGGAAGGGGAGGTTAGGGAGGGGACAGTGGAAGGATGTGAGGGTGGAATAAGGCACAAGGCCCCAGTGGGGCACGCCAGGGAGACTTCACTCCTCCTCCATCTGGAAGCTCTCCTGCAGGGCCTCCCGTATACCTGTAGCCCCCCGCTGTGCCTTCCAGCTGGCAGCTTGCAGGGGTGCATGTACAGGCCAGCCAAGTGGTCAGCCTCTGCCATCCAGCCTGGCAGGAAAGCCTCCCCCTTCTGCTCACACAAATTGTGCAGCACACAGCATGCTGCCACCACGTGTGGAATATGCCTCTTGGAGAGGGCAAGGCTTGTGAAGAGGCATCTAAATTGAGCCTTCAGCCAGCCGAAGGCGCCCTCCACCACAATGTGGGCCCTGCTGAGCCTGGTATTAAAGGCCTGCCAGGAGAGGTTGAGGTGTCCTGTGTAGGGCTTCATGAGCCAGGGTTGTAGTGGGTAGGCCGCATCACCCCCAGGCAGACTGGCATGTCCACGTCCCCGACCCTGATGTGGCAATCAAGGAAGAAGGTCCTGGTGTTCAGCCTCTGGCACACAGAGGAACTGCGGTAAACCCGCGCGTCATGTACTTTGCCGGACCAGCCCACGTTAATGTCCACGACCTGGCCCCGGTGGTCAGACACAGCCTGCAGGATGACTGAGAAGTATCCCTTCCGGTTCATGTACAGGTAGGCCTGGTGTTCCGGGGCACGGATGGGGATGTGCGTCCCATCGATTGCCCCCCGGCAGTTGGAGAAGCCCAGGGTGCCAAACCCCTCGATGACCGCGTCAGCATCGGTGAGGCGGATGACTCTGCAGAGCTGCACTCTGTTGATGGCCTTGACCACCTGCAGAGGGGCACACAAAACCACCGAGAGTCACTGCAGTGTCAGGGTGGCTGAAAGTGCTCCTTCCCTGCCACTGTCCCGTGCCCCCTCCCCAGAAGCAACCCCCCCGCAATCCTGGCCACCACGGGCAGTCTGTAGTGCAGCTGGGACAGAACAAACCCTCCCATGGAGGGGACTTGCACCCCTTCCCCCTCTTTTCCCTAGGGCAGCCCATCCCCTCCTCGCACTCCCCTCCCCTCACTACAGTGGCTGGAGACTGCTATACCTGCATGAGCACTGCTCCGATGATGGATCTCCCCACGCCAAACTGGTTTGCCATGGATCGGTAGCTATCCGGTGTGGAGAGCTTCCAGAGGGCGATGGCCACATGCTTGTGGAGGGGAATGGCGGGCCTCATGTGTATGTCCTGTCGCCACAGAGCAGGGGCGAGCCACAGAGCTCAAGGAAAAAGGTGTCCTTCTTCATCCTGAAGTTCTGGGTCCACTGTTGGTCTCCCCAGTGCTCCAGGACGATGTGGTCCCACCCGTCGCTGCTGATGTCCAGACGCCAGATGCGGTGGGGCACACTGGTGTCCGGCTGCTGCTCCTCCATGGCCCCCAGGGGAGTCCAGAAGAGGACCTGGGGGTTGGGCTGCCGCAGAAGCTGCCAGGCAGTCTCCAGCACTTGCTGCCAGGCTTGCAGCAAGAGATCCAAAATGAGCACCAGAGTGCCCAGAGGCAGCTCTGGATCCATGGTGCCGAGTGCTGTGGTGTCCCAAGTCAGGGCAACCAAAGCAATCAGAGAAAAAAAATGCTTTGCTGTCCCTCAGCGAGGTAGGCAAGCAAGCAGGAAAACCTGAGAACCAGCTGTCCAGGGGGTCCCTTTAAGCACAAGCCTCAGATAGCCTCAGGAAGCAGCCACACAAAGCAACTACTGACCTGATGCCCTGCTGGAACTGGTTTCAGCTGGCCTTAAATGCGATTCAGCGTCCAATCAGTGTGGACGCGCTATTTCAAAATAGCAAAATGCAATTTCGAAAAGCATTTTATGTGTAGATGTGTTATTTCAAAATAACTTATTTTGAATTAACTATTTTGAAATAAGATATTTCGAAATAACGCTGTAGTGTAGACATACCCATATATTTGCTGACTGAAAAAAAAACAGGGCTAGAGCTATATCTCTAGCCTAAATGTGGTCTTATAGGGTATATCTACACTACAGCACTAATTCGAACTAACTTAGTTCGAATTAGTTAATTCGAACTAAGCTAATTCGAATAAGTGCATCTAGACCTAAAAACTAATTCGAATTAGCGTTTTGCTAATTTGAACTAGCATGTCCACATTGAGTGGACCCTGAACCGAAGTTAAGGCTGGCAGGAACCAGTGCCGGCAGGGCATCAGGTTAGGACTTAGAGCGTGGAGCTGCTGCCTTAGGCTAGCCGAGGGTTGTGCTTAAAGGGACCCAACCCCCACCCCGGACAGACAGTTCTCAGGGTTCCCCGCTTGCTTGTCTACCTCAATGAGGGACAGCAAAGCAGTCCTGTCTTGGAGTGCCCTGAGTGCCCACACTTGGCACATCACAGCACTCGGCCATCCAGCCCGGCTGCACTTGCCGCAGGCTGCCATCCGGGGGTGTCAATCGGGGGGCTGTCAGGAGGCCCTGCAGGAGAGCTTCCACCCCGAGGAGCCCACAGAGCCACCCCAGTCCTCCCCATCGGGGGGCTCGTGCCCCATTCCTCCCTCACCTCCTTCCACTTACCCCTCCCGAGACCCCCTTCCTGATGTAAAAAATAAAGGACACGTGTTCAAAAATAGAAACTCTCTTTATTTAACAAAACTGGGGGGGGGGGGATTAACCTCTGGGGAGACTGGGAAAAGGAGGTGAGAGAGGGGAAGAGAGAGGGTGGGAGAGGCGAGGTGGAAACCTGCGAGGAGGGAGGAAGCCAGGGGAAGGGGGAAGCCAGGGGAAGAAGGAGGAGGGGAAGTATAAAACTATGGTACGCCATATCTTCAGTACTGTGTAGAGATGTGGTCTCCTCACCTCAAAAAAGATATTTTGACCTTGGAAAGAGTTCAGAAAAGGGCAACTACAATGATTAGGGGTTTGGAACAGGTCCCATATGAAGAGAGGCTAAAGAGACTGGGACTTTTCAGCTTAGAAAAGAGGAGACTGAGGGGGGATATGATAGAGGTCTATAAAAGCATGAGTGGTGTGGAGAGGGTGAATAAAGAAAAGTTCTTCATTAGTTCCCATAATATAAGGACTAGAGGACACCAGATGAAATGAATGGGCAGCAGGTTTAAAACTAATAAGCGAAAGTTCTTCTTCACACAGCACATAGTCAACCTGTGGAACTCCTTGCCGCAGGAGGCTGTGAAGGCTAGAACTATAACAGAGTTTAAAGAGAAGTTAGATAAATTCATGGAGGTTTGGTCCATGGAGTGCTATTAGCCAGGGGGTAGGAATGGTGTCCCTGGCCTCTGTTTGTGGAAGGCTGGAGATGGATGGCACGAGAAAAATGGCTTGGTCATTGTCTTCGGTCCATCCCCTCCGGGGTACCTGGTGTTGGTCGCTGTCGGCCGACAGGCTACTGGGCTACTGGGCTAGATGGACCTTTGGTTTGACCCAGTACGGCCATTCTTATGTTCTTATGTTCTAAGCTCAGGGCTCAGGGTCGGGGGTCTCACTGGACCAACTTGATTTTCATGCAAACCTGCTCCTGGGTTTGCATGTGGCCTCTGGTGGCCAGGCTGGCAGCCATGTGGCTGTTGACAGCCGCGTTCCTGTGGCTAGTGCAGAGATCGTGGACGTTGGAGGCCTCCCCCCAAACCTCGATGAGGTCCATGATCTCCGCACTAGACCAGGCGGGCGCCCGCCCCTTGCAGCCCCGGGCAGGCTCCTGGAAGCCACCAGGCTGGTCCTGGGAAGAGGCGGAGGGCTGGGTGGCAGCGGGTGGCTAGCTCATCCCGTGCCAGGTGCAGAGTCTGCTGGCTGGGTGCTGGCAGGCTTGCAACTGGCACGAGCACTGTAGCCAGACCGTGCCCCTTTAAGGGTTCCGGGGCCGGGAGGGAGGCAGAAGAGTTTCCCTGGTTTGGCCCAGAGTGGCCACCAGGGCAACCTGGGAAGGGCTAGCCTCCAGCTAGTTCGAATTAAGTGGCTACACAGCCCTTGATTCGAACTACTTAATTCGAACTAGGCGTTACTCCTCGTAGAATGAGGTTTACCTAGTTTGAATTAAGCTCTCCGCTAGTTCGATTTAAATTCGAACTAGCGGTTTGTATGTGTAGCCCCTATTAAAGTTAATTCGAACTAACGGCTGTTAGTTCGATTTAACTTTGTAGTGTAGACATACCCATATTTAGTCATATGATTTGTGAGGAGTCAGATGGTTATAGTTTTGCATCTTGCACAGAAAAAGGGGGTGGAAGATATAGCAAGTATGAGGCTTAGTGATTTAACGTGCATGATTAATGTTCACTTAGACTATCAGTACTTAGAAGCTTCAAGTAATACTAATGCTGAAGTCATCTGATTGCTGCTACACTATATGGAGTAGATAGAATTCATATTCGTTTGGAGATATAAAGCTAGATGCATTCCTGAGCCTGTGTCAGACACTGGCAAAGGGTTGTGGGGAGGTTGTAGTAGTCTCATCTAGCTCATCAGGACTGTACATTCTGAGGTAAATCATAGGAAGCCGTGTGGCTTGGTTGGATGGGAGAAGGTAGAGGTTCCTTTCCTCTCCTTCAGGCCTAACAAGTCAGGTATTATCTGTCTTCAAAGCAAGGGGGAACATATGTGAATGAATATAAACAGTGCGGCTACGTCTACTCTAAAGGTTTTTGCACAAAAATGGCCGTTTTTGCACAAAACCCCACAGAGCGTCCACACTTCAAGTGCTTTTTTGTGCAATAAAATAGTCAATCGACAGAACAGAGGGCTTTTTGTGTTATAGGTATACCTCCTTCTACAAGGCATAACTCTTTTTTGCTCTACAGCTCTTGTGCAAAAAGGCATGTATGGATGCTCCGCCGGGGTTTCTTGTGCTAAAAGAGCCTATCTGAAAAAGCTCAGGTGCTCTGATGGCTATTCTGTGAATGGCCATCAGAGCTTTCTTGCGCAAGAGCATCCATGCAGTGTGGATGCTCTCTTGCACAAAAGCAAGAGAGCATGGATGCACTTTTGTGCAAGACATTTTTGCGCAAGAATTCTTCTGCAAAAGACATCTTGCGCAAAAACCCTGCAGTGTAGACGTAGCCTGAGAGATGTGTCTTGGTGGGACAGGAGCTGGTCATGGCTTATGCATACTGCAGCTATTTAAATGCATAGCAAAAGTAGAGCTGATCAGCAGTCTTTTATCAGATGAATTTTCCAATGGAATTTAATTCCAAAATTAAAAGTTTCATTTTACCAGCAGACTTAAATTTTCCATCAGAAAATTGTTCCCATTTTTATAGCTGCCCTGCTTCTCTGCAGCCTGCTTTGTGGTCTGCTGGGGAACCCAGGTTCCCTGGCCCCCAGAGCTTTCTGTCTCCCAGTTCCTAGTGTCCTGAAAGCACAGGATACTTGGCTTTCCAGCTCTGAGGCTCTTTGAACTTCCTGCCTGGTAGGCTTCTGGGAGCCTCAGAAATGTTTTGAATAGGTAGTTTTGACTTATCTAAACCAAATATTTAGAATTCCTGTTGTGTGGGAAGTTCTGCTTTTGTGTTCTGTTTTGGAACTTTTAAAAAATGTTTCCCACACAACAGGAATTCCAATAAGCTCTCAGCTAGAGCTGCTTTACAGCACCCAGGAGTCATGTCTGCCTCCACAGTCCTTGAAGGTGCTCCTTCCTCCTTCCATAAAATAAAATAACTTTCAAAGGCCACATTAACCTGAAGTATGATAACTACAATAGAACAGGACAACTTACTACCCATGTATGGCTCTTTTGAGCCAGAGAGTGTAAATAAATATCAGTCCAGGAACTGTAAAATCTTCCATCGAAAGTCATTCCAATGACCTTCAGTTCTGATCGTCAACTCCCAATTTGGGCTTCTCAGCAAATGCCAATCTGTATAAATAGGAATGAGGTAAAGGCTATCCAAAGTTATTTTTACTTGGGAGTTAAGGCAGGCATGATCCTTAAAGGATGAATGGCTAATATTTGGTACATGTTCGCTGTGCCATGTAATGACAAGTCGAAAAGGCATTAGTACAAGTAGAGGCCACAGATGAATGGTGGAATAGCCATGCCGGGAAAAGAAACTTCTAAACTAATTTCTGGCTATGTTTTCCAAGCATCTTATCATAAGTGAACTCTGTTACTCAAGCATAAAAGCATTTTTCTCGCAGATCTTTGCCCTCATTTGACAAATGCTAAAAAGGAATGAATGTTAGTAGCCAAAGTGCCTCATATTAATCTCTTTAATATTTTATTATCCTCAAGAATTATGAGTCTCAAACAAAAAAGTAAATAGGATATGCCAGTATAACATGCGTCAAATAGTATTGGTATGCAAACATCTTTTGTTAATGCATATATTTATACCAAAATCAAACTACTTCCACTAAGAAAAAAAATCAATGTTAGTGTCCAGGCTTAATTATCATGAAGTTTTATTTGCTTATGTAAGGCTTGCTGATAGTCAAGAATGACTCAAGTGGGCAATAGAGCAGACAATATAGACCATTTATTGTGAAAAGCTTGATATTAGTAATGCTGTGAGCCCATGAGTAATAAGAGCAAAATGAAGAATTATCAGTGAGCAGGTAATTAGGTGTGGGTAAACACCAGGACAACTGAAGAGCTATCTAAACCCCAGGACAATGTCAATACTAGAACAAATGGATATAAACTGGACATGAACAAATTCAGTCTGGAAATTGGAAGAATGTCTTTAAGAGGGATGAGGTTCTTCCCCTCCCAGTAGGAGTTGTGGGGGCAAACAACGTAAGTAGTTTGAAAAGAGAAGCAAAAAAAGTTACAGGACAATTGTATGATGGGATTGCTTGTGATGGTAGGGGCAGGGTTCAACTGCCCTGGGGCTCACTTCTGGTTTGTCTTATGTTCCTAAATCTCATGCTTCAGGGTTCCAGTCAGACACTAGTAGGAGTCAGCAAGGGATTTCCCTTCTTAATGTATTCTGGAATGATGTTTTTAACTCCTTCCTCTGAAGTGCCAGATATGATGATGGCAAGAGATGGGATATAGAGTTGGGTAGGTCAGGTCTCTGAGGTGGCACCAAGCATTCTCTCTGATGCTTGGCTGGCTGATTTTTGCTCACATGCTCTGGGGTTAATTGATCACTATATGTAGGATCAGGAAGGAATTTTCTCTAGGACAAATTGGCAGTGACACTGGAGGTTTTCACTTTCCTCTGCAGGATGAGTGTGCAGGTCACCTGCCAGCATTATCTCAGTAGAGGCCTACTGATAGTGAAGGGAATTGCCTGGGGTCCAGAGCTCTGAAGAGGCCTGGAGCTCGTGGCTGTCACCACTACTGTCTCCCACATCCTAAGGGAGTATCCTAACCACTAGGCAAAAGGACATAAATTAACAAAATATTTCCCTCAGTAGCTAGCCTTTCCTGACCTAACCTGTTTCAGTGGCAAAGTGGAAAAAATTACTAATGAGATGGGAAGCACTAAAAAAGAGAGGGAGATAAAGAAAAAGATGGGGAAAACAACAAGCAAAAAGAATCTAGATATGTTCAATTAAAATGTGAAAAATTTCAGAAAGAAAAACCTATTCTTTTCAAAATCTACTATATAAAAATTATTTCAAAATTTTCCTTTTTTTGAAAAGCTCTGTAAATAGAGAGCCAAACTATATTAACAGAGTTGGGAAAACTTTCACACCACTTGTCCACATTGTTGTTAATTCTTGTTTGATTACTAGTGTTTTACAAAAAAAGATACTTGTTTAGTAGCTCTTAGGCAGATATGCGATTCAACTTTTAAAAATTGCATAGAATATAAACTGACCCAATGTGAACAGGACAATCTGGTTGATACCATGAAATTCAACAAACTTGCCTCTGTAATGGAACGCCAAACTATCCTTTGATTCTTATCTGCTTCTTTTAACTATCCAATCTTTAGGTGCTTACTGATTACCAGTTCTGCCTATTTGGTTTTCCCTTTGATATTTTCATACGCTCTGCTCCTTATTTCCTGCCCCTTTCCATTTTTTTCCTTTATTCCTCTCCCTTCTCCCCTATTTATTTTGGGTCTGCACATCCTAAACTCAAAACTCTGGTCATCTGAAGAAGTGGGCTGTGCCCACGAAAGCTCATGATACCATCTACATGTTTTGTTAGTCTATAAAGTGCTACCAGACCATTTGTTTTTTAAGTTTATCCTGTACAGACAAACTCGGCTACTCCCTGAAGCTTCTGTATTATACTCTTCAGTCACTAGATGGCTCTGTCTATAAAATACTTTAGGCCAGTGTTTCTCAAAGTGGTCTGCAGATTCACTCTGAGAAACAGGCCATTCCACTTTGTTTATTTACTGGCTCTGAAGCCACAAAGCCTTGCAGTTCCTATTGGTTCCAGTTTGCTGTTTGCAGCCAAGGGGAGCAGCAGGAAGTGGTGTGGGTCAGGCTGCTGGTTCCCACAGCACCTCTTGACTGCAAACGGTGAACCGGAGCCAATGAGAGTGGGTAGGGGGAGGTCTGTGCGCTGCAGAGCCGGTAATTAAACAAACCAGCCTGACCAATTATCAGGTTTTTCAGAGGATCCACGGACCAGTTTGAGACACACTGATTTAAACAAACCTCTGTCATTCCTGGCATAGCCTTAAAGGATCTAATGATGAACACATCTGGGGTGTCTAAACATGCTCTGTGATTGGTCCATATCTGCAACAGAAGTACACAACATAATTCAGGAGTAAACTAAGAACAGAAACAGAAGGAAAACAGCACCAAAGGTTGGAGGTGCTCATCAACATGCCACTCTTCGATACCTCATAGAACTTCTTTGACAAACCTCCATAAAGGACAGTATTTTGCAAGATTTTGAATTGCAAACAAGCTTCACAAGAAAACTGGAAGTATATGGGTATCTTTAATTTATGCTATGGAAAAGCAGGCAGAGTATATCTTTAAATCTTTTGACTTTACTGAAGACAGTTACAAAGATGACTATGAAAAAGTTCTAGCTGTGTTTGATGGATACTTTATACCTCAGAGAAATGTGATTTATGAACAGCATGTTTTCACCAGAGAATTCAAGAATGAGAGAAAATGGGTGAACGTTTTTTATGAGTTCTACATACATTGGCTGAAAACTGATTACGGGAAAGCAAAACATGAAAATATCAAACAGGCTGATTATTGGGTTAACAGTTTTGTTTTCACTATTTCAGATACCAAAAATTAAAAAAACCCCAAGCAACCTCAACCTTGACAGACAAGCTAAGTTACTTTGGGGGCAGCTGGCCCGAGTGTCTAAAGGACATTTAGGCTATGTCTACATAGCAGCGTTATTTCAGAATAATGTCAGTTATTCTGAAATAACGTAGTGTGCGTCTAAACACCAAGTCCGTTATTTCAAAATAAATTTGAAATAACAGGCTTCTTACTTTGACTCCCATAACCCTCACTTATGAGGAGTAAAGGAAGTTGGAGAAAGAGTGCTCTGTTCCAAAAAACTGCTGTGTAGACAGCGCCAAAAGTCAAAATAAGCTATTCTCACTAAAGCTACGCAATTAGCGTAGCTCACGTTGTGTAGCTTATTTCAAGCTTAGCCCTACTGTGTAGATGCGCCCTCAGGCTATGTCTACTCTACCAGGTTATTTTGAAATACATTATTTTGAAATAATAACTCCCAAAATAACTATTTCAAAATAAGCTTATTCCTCTTCACAAGCAGAAGTTATTATTTTAAAATAACAAGCTTTGTAGTGAGGATGCTTGCCTTGTTATTTTGAAATACAGATCTTATTTCAAAATAACTCCCCAGTGTGGATATGCCCGAAGAGTGACAAAAATGTATTTTGTTGAGCATAGACAATTAAGTAAGACAAAATGGTTTCTTGATTGAGGACATTGCATTGTAAATCCAAACAAAATGAGAGGAGAAATTTTAAATCTGATCCATCAAAGTAATTAAGAATTAACTAAATGTAGTGAAAGGGCCAGCCAGCCAGTGTAGCAGCCAGGCATCAGCAAGGACATAAACAATGGAATGAATGTGAACATTACAGAACTAACAGACTAATACAACACAAAGACTTTAACAACAAAACCTTTCCCAGACAGACCTAGGAAAAGACTAGCTGCAGATGTATGGAAAGTCAGAGGACATTATTACCTAGTCATCATGAACTATTTTTCAAGTTATATAGAAATAATGTACATGTAAGACTTAATATATTGCAGTGTTATAGAGAAACGGAGGTGTATTTTTGCTCACCTCAGTATTCAAGAATAACTAGTGATGGACAATAAACCGCAAGTCAATGCAGAAGAATTTGTCATTCCCTATGAAATATGATTTTGATCATATTACTAGCATCCCACATTACCTGCAAGTGAATTGAGAAGTTGAAAGAGCTGTACAGACAGCCAAGAAAATCCCACAGCAGAAATATTCATTACTTGTTCTTCTGAGTTACAGATCAATACCAATAGCAGCTATTTGATGTACTCCAGTGCAACTCCTGTTGGGAAGGTAACTCAGAACTACTGTTTCCAACTTCGGAAAAGAACCAGAGTGGCCACACATGAAGAGAATAGCCAAATTAGATATAAAGGTTAAACATACATCACTCAAAACTGTCAGGTCTAGAGCCTAGATATTGTGTTCATGTCAAGTTGCATGGGGAAAAAGGATGGACGACTCCAGCTGTTGTAAAGAAAAAAGAATTCAGGACCCAGCTGACATGTGATGAAGATTGACAGTAGAGAGTTCAACATGAATTGTGAACAATGACAGTTTGTTCTGTCTATCTCCACAGACAGTAGATGCAGAATAAGATGATGAGAACTTAGCAATTCCAACTCAAGACCGACCACAACCAGTCTTTGCTGCTAATGGCCAGCCTGATGACCAAGTTTTTTTATGTATTCACGTCATATAATTAGAATTTATGATTTAGAGACATTTAAAAGACTGAGCTTCTAAGATAGCTTGATATTGTCAGTGGAAGGAATGTAGAACTTAAAGGGGGAGATATAATGGATACTAAATTTTAGCATTCCTGCTCAACCCTAAGTCTCTTCTCTTCAGCAGCATGGCAAAGCAGTGGTTGGAAGTACCTGTCGGGATGAGGGAAGAGGGAGGAGAAATTGCTCATGGAGTACACTGAGAGCTATTGAGTGGATTCAGCAACACCATATCCCAAAGCATTATATATGACAAAACCAAAATTGCTAAGTGAAATGAGCTGTATCCTGCAGCAGCACATGAGACAAATTGGACCTATCAATTTTCTTAACTGCAACATCTGCTTAAAATGGACAGTCAAGATTGCCATACTGAAACAGATCCATGAGGTCATGTCTCCATCACTTGCCAACAGTATATGCTCCAAGGGTAATTTCTAAGGGTGTGTCAACACAGCAGTTATTTTGGAATAATGGCAGTTATTCCGAAATAACTATGTGAGCATCTACACAGCAATTCCATTATTTTGAAATAATTTTGAAATAAGGGACGGCTTTTCCAACTTCTGTAAACCTTATTCTGTGAAGAATAATGCCTATTCCGAAATAGCTATTTTGAAATAAGGCATGTGTAGACCCTCCACTTCTGCTATTTCGAAATAGCCCCTCACCAGGGCCATTCTAAGTTATTACTTCTTAGGCTCTAAATCGAGGTAGCACGTCTACATTAGGGAAGCCTGCCTCAGACTAATTTTGATGCTTCCCTGCAGTGTAGATATTCCAGAATATGTAACTATTCCAGAATAGCGTATTCTGAAATAACTGTGCAGTGTAGACATAGCCTAAATGTCCTCTAATGCAGGAGTTTTCAAAGTTAGGTTGTGGGCCCACCTGGGTAAGTCAAGAACTGTGAGATGCTTTGTTTATCTAAGTATCCATAGTCATGGAGCCTTGCAGTTCTCATTGGCTTCAGTTCTCGTTTTCCAGCCAAGGGGAGCTGCAGGAACTGGCAGTCCAGCCCACACTGCTTCCCACAGCTCCCTTTGGCTGGAAATGGCAAACTGCGGCCAAAGCGAGCTGTGAGGCTCCATGGCTACAGAACTTTAGATAAACAAAGTGTTGCGGGCCAATGACCCAATACTGAAAACCACTGCTCTAATGTAAATCATGCAGGGCCAGGAGTTGTGTGGGGAGGTGTTGTGTCTACATCCAGATGCACATTGACTGTAATCTTGTCCTCACTGCATGTATTATCAGATACTAATCTTGTTCACATAATTAAGATTTTTTTCTAAAAAAAATTAAAAACCCTTACCAAAGTGTTACCTCAATAATGTTTTGTGACACAAAGTTCTCTGGATTTTTCTACATCTTTTTAGGAAGTGTTTTATCTGATTTACATTTATAGTTAAAATGTGTTTTGGTCCCTAAAGCAATTTTTTTAAAGAAAAATCAGGCTGCTCTAAGTTGTGGAGCCAAGCCCTCCACCCCTCAAATTGGGGAACATAAGAACATAAGAATGACCATACTGGGTCAGACCAAAGGTCCGTCTAGCCCAGAATCCTGTCTGATGACAATGGCCAATACCAGATGCCCCAGAGGGAGGGATCAGAATAGGTAATCCTTACGTGATCCTCCCTTGTCACCCACCTCCAGAGAAACAGAGGCTAGAGACACCACTCCTACCCATCCCGGCTAATAGCCATTGATGGACCTGACCTCCATGAAACTATCTAGCTCTTTTTTTAACCTGTTGAAGTTCTAGCCTTCACCGCATCCTCTGGCAAGGAGTTCCACAGGTTGACTGTGCGCTGAGTGCGACTTCCTTTTGTTTGTTTTAAACCAGCTGTCTATTAATTTCATTTGGTGACCCCTAGTTCTTATCTTATGGGAATAAGTAAATAACTCTTCCTTATTCACTTTTTCCACACCATGATTTTATAAACCTCTATCATATGCCCCCTTAATCTCCTCTTTTCGGAGCTGAAAAGTCCAAGTCTTTTTAATCTTTCTTCATGTGGGACCCATTCCAAACCCCTAATCATTTTTGTTGCCCTTTTCTGAACCTTTTCCAATGCTAATATATCATTTTTGAGATGAGGCAGCCACATCTATACACAGTTTTCAAGATGTGGGCATACCATGGTTTTATATAGAGGCAATAAGATATGTTCTGTCTTATTCTCTATCCCTTTTTTAATGACTCCTCACATTCTATTTGCTTTTTTGACTGCGGCTGGGGAAAGCCACACACACCTGTCTCTTAAATTGTGGTGTCACGTGAAGTGTTCAGATATAGCTGAAGACCAGATAATATTCTGACTTCATCTCTTATACCAGCAGGTACCTGTTAGATGGGAGCTGTGACAGATTAATACCCAGTTCAGGTGTATGTTGCCCAACAGTTCCCAGGCAGAGCTTCAAAAACATCTCTGCGGCTTTTAAAATACATTCTGCTCTTCACTAATTTCCAAAGAGGGCAGAAGGCCAAGAGCATTAATGCCCTAGTTGACAGACTGTGGCAAGTATTAAATTAACTGGATTTTCCCCAAGCAAGGAGAAGCAGCAGCAAGAAAGGGAGAAGCATTAGGAAAAGGAATGAAAAGAGACCTGTTTGAGGGATTTAACGATCCCATGATTCAGTGACACTTGAAGAGTGGCAAGAGGCTGTGGTTACACATGAATGGTCACAGAGTTGGTAAAAATGGATACAAGGCTTTTCGTAGGGAGTCAAGAGAGACAAAGCCCCAGCATCTGTGTAATGCTGAAGCCCTTAATAAGTTTCTTGCTGCTCCTTGAGGGAGAAAAAAGAGCAAAACCAATTAAGGCCCTTAGAGCTCCTAAAGAGCTTACGATTTGCTGATGCTTAACAAAAATACGGGAGAAAAAGCTTTCAATATGTTGTGTTTTCTGTACTTCTACTGCACTGTTCTTTATCATGTGAGACCCTAACTTTTGAACAATGTCTGTTTCTTACAGTTCATCTGCTACTGTTTAGTCCAACAGCGAATCACAATCTTTAATTTGTGATGTCCTAGTATATCACTGCACATGAGTTTCTTTGACTATTTTTCTTGTTTTTCCCTGTGATGTCATATATTTTTGACACAAACTTTTGTAGAGTGCTGGGTCACATCCTAATATATTATGACCAAGTTTATGAAGCATGATTTGGATTTCCGTGTGTGAAAAGCCTCCCGCACATGTGTAGATAATATATTTCTTCTCATTTGCTCTATTACCACTGGATGTTGGCCCTTCCTTGTCCCATTCCTCCCCTAACATGACAGCCCTTCAACTATCTGCCTCTCCATCCCTTTCCCTCTTTTATTTCTTCCCCTCTCTTCCTAGTTCTCCACTTCATCTAAGAGCATGGCCCTACGAAAGCAAAATGCCAATAATATAACAGAAATAAATTAAAACGGGCTCTTCCTCACATTCAATGGTCTAAAGCAGTGGTTCTCAAACTTTTTGGGCTCCAGAGCCCTTTACATGTGTAAAAATTTATGCAGAGCCCCAGCGGTCCACTGATTTTATGTGTTGCACCTGTCAATGTTTCCAGTTTGTCAACCTCGCGGAGCCCCTGGAGATGTCTCGCGGAGCCCTGGGGCTCCGTGGAGCACAGTTTGAGAAACACTGGTCTAAAGAGCTCCATGGAAGTCCATGAAACCACTTGTGCAATACTTGGGTAAAGATATCAACGTCTGGCCCAAAACAAATAAATATGAAAAAAGTGACCACCACAATTACTTTGCCTATAGATTGTTTCCTGTCCCCCCGCCCTTTATTTTTGTGTTGGGGATGAGTTTTTTAAGGGGAGGGAATGTGCCTTTCTTTGCACAGTGCCTGGCACAATGGAGGCCAATTCTGATCAGAACCTCCGGATGCTACTATATTAGAAATTATTATTATTACATAAGAAAGGGGAAAAATAAAAACTAACTTGTGTGCAATTCACACTCAATGAATTCACACCCAATGGGCGCTATATACTCTACAATTACCTAACTTTCTACTGGAGACAGGTCACATGAGGCTGTGCTATAAATAGACGCCAACAGAAACATTCATGATCAAGGCTATGATGAGGTCAAACTATAATAAAAGTATTTATATAAATAATGATCTAAGCACTCACTGCCTAGTATTCTCCCCCACTGTGTAGCAATGAAGTAGCAAGCACAGATGAGAGAAGTAATCCTCAAGAAATAGGGCTGAGTAGTTTGTTTTCAGTGCTAGGCAACTGCAATTTATTCCTTTATAATTAATGTTTGCCAATGATAATCTTCTTAATTTGTTAATTTTATGCATGATATTAATTAAATGATTAGCATAACCGTCACATCCAGTTCACCTGTGGACACAGTCCAGGCGGAACAAAAATGTCACATGTCTCTTTGGTTTAGGTTTGTTAATGCATCCCAATTACTCATAACCTCTAATAACCTTGAGGTACTTTGCATTTAGAAAAGCTCACTCTCTAATTAAATTAGTGCTCATTTCTTTATGGATAATACCCCAGTGTATCACAATTTAGTACTCTTGCTGTGTATAATCATATTTATCTTCTGTTCTCAGCTCTGTAGGTGTGTGGGTATGTACACACCATTTCACCATATTAATTTACCATTATTCATTTTATTTGTATTGTAGTGGCATTTAAAGATTCCAGTCAGGTTTGTTGGTCTAGATGTTGTTGAATATTTATGAAAGCAAATATACAAAAGAGGAAAGTTTTAGGATGCGGGTGAAATCCAAGCATTGGTTTGAGAGGTGTTAAATGTTTTCATTGAATCTGATGAAGCAATGTGTTCCCAGGGCTGAAATCCCTTTGAACATAAAATGAAGGTCTGCCAATATCCTGTGCAGAAACAAAATGTTTGAAGAATTTTATTAAAATTATTGTCTTAAATCTGTTATTCTTAGGGCTTTTGTACCCCCTCCACTTCCTGCCCAGTTTTTTAAAAAGCCAGGGCCCCAAAATATTGGTGTTGCCTCCCTACTGAGCAGTACTAGTTATCTAGGGCCTTGCAAATTGGCTTCCCAGTGGAAGAGAAATCAGAGACAAGAGAACTGGATGTATCCCAAAGGTATGTCTACTGCAGCATGTAGAGTATAGCCATTGCTTGTCCAATTAGCATGGGTACAAATCAGGGGTAGGCAAGCATTTCTGATGCTCCAAGAATTCTGTAAGTGGTCAAAGACTGCACTCTTCCACTATATTAATGGAGGAGGTGCAGGGTTTGGGATGGAAGAGCAGGGAAGAAGGGAGCTCGGGGTAGGGAATTGGGCTGGAGGAGGAGGTATGGGGTCTGAGAGGGAGTTTGAGTGAAAGAGGAGATTGTGACTTGGGGTAGGGGTTTTGGATGCAGGAAGGGGTCCAGGTTCCAGGAGACAGTATGGGTACAGAAGAGTATTCTGACTAGGCGGAGGAGTGTTGGAGGGGCTACAGGGTCTGGGATGAGTTTGTGACCTAGCGCATGGGTACAGGAGGGGATGCTGAGGTTAGGGTTTTGAGCTAGGGCAGGTGATTGGGCTGCAGGGTCTGAGAGGAGGTATGGGTGCAGAAGCAGGGGTGCAGAGGATTTGGGTTGTGACCTGGGACAGGAGTGAAGGAGGAAGAACAAAGGGTTGGGGGGAGAAGGTGATGGGGTTTCAGGTGCTTACCATAAGCAGTTCCAGCAGCAGCCCAGTAGGACCCCCACACAGGCTCCCTGCCTGTTGTACCCCCTTGCATTCTGCTCAAAGCAGCTGGCTGCAGAGCCAATGTGCTCTCTGCATGCTGCAAGCCTGGGGGGGAGCCCTCCATGCACTGCCTGCACTGCAAGCATGGCCCAGGCAGCTTCCATTGGCCCATTGAGCCATGACTGTGAGGCATGACTTCAGCAAGAAGAGTAGAATAGAGTGCTCTACAGGCCTGAGCACTTAGAATACATACCCTGTGTGGCTCTCTGCATGCCTAAGGAGTGCCTCCCACGTCTACATTGCTGTTTTTAGTGGTGCAGTGTCCTGCTTCCAGAACCTTTCACTGTGGTATGTAGCTACACATATAGTGGATGTGATCTATACAATGCCATCAGTAAGCGTAATTTGTTTTTACACACATACACATCGCTAACCTGCAGAAAATCCATTTTTTCAAGAATCTGAGTCCAACAAAAGTGCTTGGTTTCTAGGGAGCAACTATTGCAAGAACTGATTCTAGTCAAACATAAAGCCCTGGTCTACACTAGGGAGTTATTTTGAAATATCTCCTCTTATTTCAAAATAGCCGAGCAGAGCATCCACACTACCAAGTCTGTTATTTTGAAATAAGGGGCTGGTTATTTCGAAATAATAACTCTTGCTTTCCATGAGGAATAATGCTAATTTCAAAAAAGTTATTTCAAAATAGCGATAGTGTGGACGCTCCACTGCTGCTATTTCAAAATAACTATTCCCCAGAGTCATTCAATGTAATTACTTCCCAGTGCTTCCTGGGGCTCTAAGTCGAGATAGCACATCCAAATTAAGGGCACATCTACACAGCAGGGCTAAAGGCAAAATAAGCTACCCAACTTGAGCTACATCAATTACGTAGCTTAAGTCGAAATAGCTAATTTTAGCTTTTGCTGATGTTTACACAGCAGGAAGTCCAAGAAAGAGCACTCTTCTGCCAACTTCGTAAAATGAGGGTTACAGGAGTTGGAGTAAGAAGTTCTCCAGCTCAACATTATTTTGACATTATGCCAAAATAACTGCTAGTAGCGTAGACACGGACTGTGTTATTTCGGAATAACTGATGTTAACTAATAAAAAAAGTAAGTACTAAAAGATGTTATTCCTAAATAACACTGCTGTGTAGACATACCCTAAGGGAGCCTGTCTCAGTCTAATTTCAAGGCTTCCCTGTAGTGTGAACACGCTCTTTCAAAATGGTTATTTTGGTTCTTATTATTTCAAAATAAATTATTTTGAAATAATTTTCTAGTGCAGACATGCCCGAAGAGAGCATATTCCCTTGCTCCACTCACTGCTCTTGCTCACAGAACCAAAAGTAATTTGGAAGGATTAAGGTACATTGGACTAACACCACTTTAGTTCTAAATGAGAGCATCCACTTGGGTTTCACACACTTTAACTTAGGCACATTGATTTCACACCTGTAGTTGATTTGCCCTGACTTTTACTGAGTGTCCTCCTCTAGACATAAGCCTAGAGTTCTGGAAGAGCACACTTGACAATTGATAGAAGGAAGCTGTGTTGCTAACCAGAATCTCCATACTATAAAAGGAGCAAAACCAAATCAGAGCATGGAAATATAGATACTGATGTTGTGTTTCTTTCATTTGGTTTTGTATTTGTGTGGGGGGGGGGAGTGGGGTAGGGGAGATGCTTGTCCTTGCATTGAGTACTTGTGAGTAGGGAAAGGCCATCCACAAAGCAGACCAGGAAATTCTGTTTTAATTTCCTGTTAGAAGTACAGTTCTGAGTGGTGATGCAGGCCTTTGTTTTATTTATTTTAGAGAAGGAGCCCTAGATAATTTGAAGTTGGCCCTTGTTGTTGCCATTGACACCTTGCTGAAGGGTTACATCATTTTTTTATGATTACACAGGCCTTGATCTAATTCCCACTGAAATCATCAAAAGAAAGACTTCTAGTCACTAGAAAAAGCTGCACAAGAGCCTGACAAACCATAGCATAATATCCTGTACAATGACATCAAAGAGTTAAGAGATTTAAAATTGTTCTGTAATCTTAACTCAACATTTCCTTATTTTTGTTGGTGTCTTTTTTCTGCTTGCTTCCCCCCTCTCCTTCTTCTTTTCATTTGGAGGGAGGGAGAGATGAAGTGAGAAGGCAATATTTGTATTCAGTGTCCAGAGAAGGGGGAAAAAAGAAATGTGTACATTGCATGTCAATACCAATTTTTGTAAAAATAAAAATAATTCTGCACCCTATTTTTAATTAAAAGTTGTTTATCATACTTGAATTTCTTCTCTTGAAACATACATAAATGCTTTTATGTTCTGGAAAGCTTTAAGGCACTGAAAATTGGAGCCCACAGTGGAAATGCCACTTCAACCCGAATGACAATGAAGATCTAATGAATAAATGTATTCTTGCAAAAATAAATAAAAATACAAAGTCAGATGTAGAAGGACATCTAAGTCAGTAAACATCAAAGGAGGGATTCTCTTTGTATGTGAATAATCCAATCCTACAAGAAACTGAACTAAGGACCTTTGCATCTGAAAACAGTAAATCTATGAGGTACATGCTTCCTTTCTCAGTAGTCCTGAGCCGGGTGTACAAAAGATATAGCAAATATGTTCCACAAATTCCTAGGATGATTTTTGTCAGTTTCCTGCCATTCCCATTAAAATTCATGGATGTTACATATGTATAAAAGGAAGGCAGCATTTAATCTGGGTGAGCTATAGTCTAGGGGATTATATCTACAGCAGGGATTCAGTGGACCATGTGTTTATTTCTGTTTATCACACCATCGCTTATAGTAGCAGTGACCAATTTCTCAGTTACAGGTGGCCAGGAAATTTTTCCCAGTGATTTTAGATGTGGAACTTGCTACTTTCATTCATGCCTTTTGTGATCTTGAGACTAGATTACTGCAATTAAATTTAACTGAAGCTGTTTTAGTCTAGGATTGTGTATTTGGTAAGAAGTATCTGTAACTGGGAACACAGCATTGGTCAATTGGCTACTTGTTGACTTCTGGGTAGAATCTAATGTCTTGGATATGCTTTAATAATCCTTAAATGGCCTAGAACATATCTTCTTAAGAGACCATCTTTCTGTTGGTCTGATACTGCCATATGGCTGAAGTTTAAAGGTTAAGGTTTAAAAGTGAGGTTTCCAGTGGGCATTTGTCAATGAGGGGCCCTCAACTTTGTGATTTTCTTTCTCCCCCTGCCCTAAGCCCATAACAGCCAAAGCATGTTGACCTTAGAGCAGGAATTTTCAAAGATGGGTGGTGGGTCCGCCCAGGTAAGCACTGGTGGGCTACAAGACACTTTGTTTATCTAAACATACATAGGAACAGAGCCTCACATCTCGCATTGGCTGTGGTTCGTCAAAGGATGCTCTGGGAAACAAGGGATTGGCTGGAAACAGTGAACTGCAGCCAATGGGATCTGCCAGGTTCCGTGCCTATGGATGCTTAAATAAACAAAGCATTTTGTAGCCCAGCAGTGGCTTACCAAGGTGGGCTCTGATCAAGCTGTCCTGGTCTTATTCTAAAGACAAATCAGAAAGCCAGGGAGACTAACTTCTTTGTGCAACACCTTTCAAAATTACTCAACAAATACATAGATCCATGCCCTGCTTGCCTTACTCACAAATGTAAGTTGTGTGTACTTCCTGAATTTTATGAACCAGATTTAGCCTTTGATGTGACTCGTGTTTTAGCACAAATCTTAATTCATTAATACAACTGGGTTGGCAATGAGATTTAAACATTTTTAAAGAACACAATGTGAGGCTATCAGCCAACTCTAAGGTACTAAGTAGAAGTAATCAATAAATATTGATGTTCAGTGTTTGGGGAAAAAAATCTCAGGTAATATAGTCTCATCATATAGTGATGATAGAACTCTTTCCATTCCACTATCATTTCTTGAGGATGCTAATCAGAAGGTACCAAAAGTGGATATTTTTAAAATCAGCAGATCCAGATAACTTGCATCAAAAAGTTTTAAGAGAGTTGGCTGAGGAACATCCTGGGCATTAATTTTCAATAAGTCTTGGATCACTAGGAAAGTTCCAGAAGACTTGAAAGAAACTAATGTTGTGTAGTTTTTAAAAAGCGTAAACAGGATGACAGAGATACTTATAGGCTTGTCAGTCTGACTTTGATTCCAGACAAGATAGTGGAGTGGCTGATATGGGACTCAGGAAATTAATGCAAATCAACATAAGTTTATAGAAAACAGATCCTGTCAATCTATCTTGATATCTCTTTTTTGATCAAATCAAAAGTTTGGTTGACAAAGGTAATAGTATTGATTTAATATACTTAGACTTCTATAAGGTGTTTGACTTGGTACCACATGACATTTTGATTAAAAAACTAGGATTACATAAAATGAATTTAGCACACATTAAATGGATTTTAAAATGGCTAACTGATAGGATTCAAAATGTAACTGCAAATGAGGAATCAAAGCAGGTTTGTTTCCAGTGGGGCAAAGATTGGTTCTTAGCTTTGACAGAAGGGTCAAATAGCATAATGACTTAGAAGAAAACAAAATACCTCAGAGTGAAGATGACAATACAATTGGGGCTGTGATGCTCTACAGCCAAAATGCTTCTGAAATAAATGTAGTCAAACTTTACTAATTCTGGGTCACTGAGAACGAAAATGATGCTTAAAATTGTTGATTGGCTCTAGTTTTCAAGATATGCTATTGGGTCAGTATATACGACCCTTGACTTGGGAATGGCAGAGGATAAGTGAGTTATAAAGGGAAGGGATCTCAATTTAAACCAGAAATGACTAAAATACATCTTTGACTGGATCTATGAATAAATCTATGACTGGGTTTGGACAGTACTTGCTTTTTAGGCAAAACAATGAATGATGCAATCCGAAGCTGGTATTGCATCATACATGATATGAATTGCATCATGTTATTCCTAGAAGTCATGGATGATGCAATCATAACGAAGCTTACATCACTCGCTGAACAAATTGCCCTCTATCAGCTCTAGAAATCATACAGTGTCGTGCTCTCTTATTTGTCAGTGTTTGATTTTGCAAAGGGACACATTTCTGTTTCGCCAAAGTGAGCAGAGATGCCTCATACTTGTGTGAACAGTGCAGATAACTTCTGCTATGTTTGTGGTGAAGTGACTTTTGCATCACAAAAGTGTAGTATAACCACTATGGTTAAGAAAGCCTATCACCTTTATTTTGTCTGCAAAATTGGAGATCAGGAGAAGAGGTGGGCCCCACACATATGCTGCAACACTTGTGCAACAAATCTTCGCCGGTGGTTGAACAGGGAAAGGAAATCTATGCCTTTTGCAGTGCCAATGATTTGGAGAGAGCCAACAGATCATACCAGCAATTGTTACTTCTGCATGGTGCCTCCAGTTGGGAAAAGTGTGTCAAAGAAGAAAAAGTGGACTGTGCATTATCCAAACATTCCATCAGCTATACGCCCAGTACCCCACGGAGAAGGACTGCCGGTTCCTGATGCACCAGAATCATTCTCACTTGAGTCAGACGAGGAAGAGGAAGAGGATGAAACTTCTGGTCCTGAACCATCAGTGTCACAGGACCCACATTTTCTCCCATCCTCCTCCTCTGAACCACACCTCATAACACAAGGTGAACTGAATGACCTTCTCAGGGATTTGGAACTACCCAAGAGTAAGGCAGAGCTGTTGGGCTCCAGACTACAGCAGTGGAATCTCCTGGCAGGTGATGTTCGGGTTTCCATGTTCCGTGACCGTCAAAAGGATCTTGTCCCATTCTTCTTCATGGAAGGTGATCTTGTAGCCTGCAACAACATCGATGGTGTGATGGCAGCCCTCAACATCGTTCACGATCCAGATGAGTGAAGACTGTTCATTGATTCATTGAAGACGAGTCTTAAAGCTGTTTTGCTGCATAATGGCAATGTTTTGTCATCAATTCCAGTTGGTCATGCAGTCCATATGAAGGAAACCTATGACAACACGAAACAACTTTTGAGGTGCATAAACTATGACCAACATCAGTGGCAGCTTTGTGGCGATTTGAAGGTTGTTGCTCTCTTGCTTGGTCTGCAGACTGGATACACAAAATACTGCTGTTTTCTCTGCGAATGGGATAGTCGTGCAAGAGATTCCCACTCCATCAAGATAGATTGGCCACTCCGACAGTCATTGGAGCCTGGGAGGAAAAGTGTTCAGCATCCACCACTTGTTGAATCAAGGAAGATTTTGTTACCACCCTTACACATCAAGCTGGGTCTGATGAAGAACTTTGTCAAGGCCACGGACAAAACACAAGCAGCTTTCAAGTACCTCCGTGGAAAATTTCCAAGGTTAAGTGAAGCTAAGATAAAGGAAGGTGTCTTTGTTGGTCCTCAGATTCGTGAACTTCTTCGAGATGATGCATTTGACCATGCACTGCGTGGCAAGGAAAAGACGGCATGGAAAGCCTTCCAGTTAGTGGCAATAAATTTTCTCAGAAACAACAAGGCAGACAACTACAGATTGTTGGTGGAAAACCTCCTCAAGGCATACAAAAGCCTTGGTTGCAACATGTCACTAAAGAGACATTTTTTGCACTCTCATCTAGATTTTTTTCCACCGAACTGCGGAGCAGTGAGCGACAAGCACGGAGAGCGATTTCACCAGGACATTGCAACAATGGAGAAACGCTATCAGGGCAAATGGAGCCCATCAATGCTTGCAGATTATTGCTGGACAGTGACAAGAGATGCTCCATTTAATGAATACAAGAGACAAGCCAAGAAGCGCCGAGTAGACACTGAATAGGACTAAACTATGTACATAATAGTTTTTTGCCTTTTGTTTCATAATACATTTTATTTATATAACCCTTTTGCTGATTTTTAAAGTGTTACATAAACAGGACAGGTGAAATATTATCATGTAAAGCAACCATAAACACATGAAAAGACCTAGGTTTACAATTTATGATTAAAACTCTACTTTCTACACAATATACGTAGATGTAAAATGTAAAAACTTAAATATCTTGGAAACAGTAGCCAATCAGTTGTTTTAATTGTCATATTTGAATTCAGTACATCAAAATACATAATAAATAGCACATTTTATCTCTGAAGCAGATGACTTCTAAAAAATTGTTGACCAGTGTATTGAAAGGACAAGCCACTGATTCAAAAGCAATCTGGATTCCTTGGTAACATGAGTACAAGCAAACAATATGCATTTTAATATTTTGGAATAAAGAATATAGTTTATATTTATAAGGCATGGGACTCTATGGTGGGAATCAGTGACTCCATAAGAGATTTGGGGCATAATCAGACCATGACATACCAATGTGACATGGTGACCAAAAGAACTAATGTGATCCTGGTATGCATAAACTGGAGAATCTCAAGTAGAAGTAGAGTGATTTTACCTTCATATTTAGCACTACATCCAATTCTGTTGTTGACAATTTGAGAAGGAGGGTGATGAACTGGAAAAGGTTCAAAGAAGAGCCACGAGAATGATTAAAAGATTAGAAAACCTGTCTGATAGTGATAGACTCAAGGGACCCAATCTGTGGAATTTATCAAAGACAAGGTTAAGGAGTAATATAAGTATCCACATGGAGAACAAATATTTAAAAATGTGCTCTTCAGTCTAGCAGGGAAAGGCATAACATGATCCAATGGCTAGAAGTTGAAGCTAGATAAGTTCAGACTGGAAAGAAGGTGTACATTTTTGACAGGGGAATATTTACCCATTGGAACAATGTAAATGCTGGATTCTCCATAAAGATTGGATGTTTTTCTAAAGGATATACTATCGGAATTATTTTGAGGAAGTTCTACGGTCTGAGTAATACAGGAGGTCAGACTAGATGATCACAATGGTCCTTTCTGGCCTTGGAATCTATAAACATGTTCATAGTTCTTTGGAAGAGGACATTCATATGCATAACAAAACTGTTTAAGGATGCAAAAATCTGAGGGAGATTAATGAAGAGATTAACAGGAATACCCTGCGGACTGGCATTCTGTTCATCAGGCAGAAACAGTCAGTCATTCTAATGATAATTCTTGATTAGATCAGTAAATCTACCTCAGATTGAATTTTGTTTAGAACTCAGGTACAGGATAAAAGTAAAATGAATTCATAATTTCTCTGGCAGCAGTTTTGAACTCTGAAAACAATATATATTTTCTGACACAGAAGACTGGAAAGTGTGTTTAAGTGATAGCAAAGGATTTCAGGGAAACATGTTTCTCTTCCAAGGCTTCAGGGTGGATAAATCTAGATGACATTCTGGATTAACCTTGTAGACTAAGGGCTTTTCTCCATGGGTTTTTTTTTTCTTTTGTGAATTAGGCTTGTGTGCACTAACTGTAACAGAATAACTATGCCAAAATAATTGTGTTCATATGGCTGGATTTCCCTGTGAATCAACGCAGACATACAGCATGAATTTTTCAGAGTAAGTACTCAGCATTTTGATCTTGTTTCCCATAGTACTTTGTGCTACTGCTGGCTTCTATATATTGAGATTTTCTCGCAGCATGTTTCAGGACTTACTGGAAGCTGCTAGAATTCTGGGACTTGGAGTCAAAGTAGCAAATTCCCACAACTCCGCTTCTGGCATCCCCATCATTCATCTCTCTTTTTTGAGTCAGTATCATTTTCAAACAGCTGTTAGCAGCAAGGATAGAACACAGATTCACACCACAGGCCAGACACATGTTAATATAATAGAGGGTGTTGTACATGATATTTGAAACCATGCATCTAGGTGGCTTTGTCTTTAGCCAGTCACTGTATTGCTGTGTCAATGTCAGCAGAGAAAGAGGAGGAGGTAGAAGTTGAACAGCTAATTGTATAAGATGTTTTCCTGGAGCAGTTTCACTTGACTAAATAGCATTTCTCATCTTGGGAAATTAGCACTGACTAATAGCAAAGGATAGTGATGTGGTTCTGGGGTGACCAGCAGCCGAGGAAGAATTTCTAGATAACAAAGGACATTTTCCCAAATATAAGAACAGAGCTCCACACTGTCATGAGAGCTCTGCCCAACATAGGAAGGTATGTGACCTTCACCATCTGGGAGCTAGCCACCTATGATTCCTACCTGTCAGTAGCTAACCAATTTAGCTGTCAGAGCTGTTGTGAATGTGTCTGCTACAATGAAGAAAGTGCTGATTTATGATTTTACACACACACACGTTTCAAAAAGAGATTTGGGTTGACCAAAATATAGTGTGAATCCATATCAAATTTGTTATGGGTAAAAAAAGATTGAAAAAAACCAGTATGTTTTTAAAAGAACTGCTTTGGTTATTTGTTCTGAAATGCCTTTTCACTGAGAATTTTACTTAAAAAACTTATTTTTAAACAAGTTAAAAATGTTTGCATTTAAGATAAATAGTAGTAGAGATAACTGTCTGGTCTTCAATATAGCACTTCATATGGTAAAACATGGGAAATTATTAGTTAAACTAGAGAAAATGGGGGTTAATATCAAAATTGTAAGGTGGATAAGGAAGTGACTAATAGGGAGAGATGAATTTTTCTGAAAGGAGACTTTGTCTGGGTCCTCAAGGATCGGTCTTGGAACAGACTTGTTTAATATTTTCATTAGTAAGGCTGGCAGAAAAATAGGAATATGCCAATGAAGTATTCTGGTGATGCAAAGCTGGCAAAAGTCAATACAGAGGAGGATTAGAATATTATACAGGAAGAATTGGATGATCTTTTGCATGGAATCAAATGAATTGGATTAACTATAATAGCTCTAAGAGCCTAATAACAAGAATTTTGGCTAAAAACTGAGTCTGTCTGCATGGAAGCAATAGAGGAGAAAGACATGACTCATAGGAGGACTGAGTCATTAATGTGAAATGGCCATGGAGAAGGTAAATGCAATACTAGGATGTGTCAAACAAGGTATTTTCAGTAGATGTAGGGAAATATTAATGCCACTGCACAAGCCGTTGGTAATATGTTATTTGGAGTACTGTGTATAATTCGGATCATCTGTGTTCAAGAAAAATGAATTGAAATTAGTACAGGTGGGCTACTGTAGGATAATCAGGAATTGGAAAGCCATGTCCAATAGCTATATGCTATTTGACATGAAACAATAGTGCCACCCCCACCACCAATTTTTCCAGTTCAGCCACCAAATTGAACAGTCAGCTCTTTGCACATCTCTGTTATATAGCTACATTTTTGTCACAAGAAGGAGAGCAGAGGTGGAACACTATAACTGAGATGTAAACAAAATGTTGTTTAAGTCTGGAAATACCACAGGCCAAATCCTTCATTGAAGTCATTGATATTGAGTTGATTTACATGTACTGGAGAGCTGGCCCATAAAGACTACTATTAAACGGATATTTAGCTTCAGCAAGTTCATGCTGACCAACTGAAGAAAAACAAACTATTTTCTGAGGGTTCTGTTATAGTTTTGTTATGAACCCTAAACCAAGAACAGCATGTTGTTGTACTAATTCTGTAGCAGGCAAAGGACAGATTGTGACTGACCATCATAATCTTTGTTCTGGTTTCCTCCCCTCACCCCTCCCCCCCCCACCAAGGGGGCAATTACCTAGCACCAGGTCTATTCCTGGGGCAGCATATTTTAAGAACATAAGAATGACCAAACTGGGTCGGACCATTTTTAATGGTCCATCTAGCACAGGACTGCCCAACTTTGGAAGTCTCAGGGGCCACAATGATACTCACAGCACATGCCAAGGGCTGCAACTTAAGTGTGGTTGCATATACATGCAAATATATATGCAAATAGCTTCTTTCACACAATGCCCTGGTGCTTCTGGCACCTCCTCCCTGGGGACTAGAAACGCGGATACTCTGTACCCATCTGTTACAGCCAGCCCATCCACTTGTGTCTTTCAGTGCTCATCCCACTGGGAGATGCCTCGCCGTTGTGGAGCATGTTCCCAGTAGAGACCATGTTCAAAGGATCCCACCTGCAGGCTGTATGTTGAGCCCCGCATAAACCCAAACCGCACCATGGGCCGCAAACAAACGGGCTGCAGGTCGCATGTGGCCCATGGGCTGCGTGTTAAGTAGCCCTGCACAATATCATGTCTTCCAGCATTGACCAGTGCCAGATGCTTCAGAGGGAATGAACAGAACAGGGCAATTGTTTGAGTGGCTTCTGGCATTCAAAGGTTTAAGGATACCTGGAGCATGGGATTCCATCCTTGACCATCTTGGCTAATAGCCATCAATAGACCCAATACACCAGCAAACTATGCTAATTGATTCAATGGATGGGGAGGGAGGTGGACCCAAGGTTCCATCCCGCTTTCATACCATTTGCTAACATGAGGAAAGGGACATGGCCACCCTATGGAAAATTACTCTGCTACTGATGCTGATACCCGTAGGAGAGGCCACTACAAGAGAGGAAGAGCTTCTTTACACCCCTAGGAGAGCTGAGGTACTGATAGTGGTACTGATAGTGTCCCATTAAAAAAAACCCTTAAAAATAACATGGGCTTTTCTGCTCTCTATTTCTGTTTCCAGGGTCTTTTCAATGAGTTTGTTTCTTCCTTGCTGATTACTCAAAGAAAACGGTAAACAGAAATAGAAACATTTATATTTTGTATACAATTTACAGATGTAGTCATGTGTTTCAAGTAACAGTAAGTACAATGTTTTCAGACAGATATGATTTTCAAGGTTGTTGTGGCTTTGAATATATTACCCTTATTCTCATCCTCGAGACTGCAGAGATGTAAATACTACAATTCCTGCAACTGACAAGCACCGATCCACTACTGGTGTCATGACTGGGGGTGGGAGGGAGGCAGGCAGAGGGCCATCTCCCCCTCCCTTTTAACAAAAGAAACAAAAGTGCAGAATTTATACCCTGCAGATTTTTTTTTCTCCCTGTAGAGTCATAGATTCTACTGGGGAGACCATTACAATTTTTGCTACCAGTGACTCCTGTGGTGCTAAAAATGAAGGCAGCTGGCTCGCTGGCAGAGCAGTAGGTGAGCTGAGGAGAGGGGAGGGGGATGCTGACTTAGTGCCCCACCCCCTTCTGCAAAGGTTCCAGCAGCTTGCCATCCACCTAAAATGGTGATGTGGACAGTTGAAATGGAATGAAACTGTTAATTCACCTCAGAGGTCACCACACATCTTTCACTCACCACTGTCCAAGACAACCTAGAAGCAAAAAGAGTCTGTTCTCCTCATTGCTAATACTTTGGGCTGCCCAACCTCTCAAACATCCCCTTTTCAATGCTGATACTCATTATAGCATTTCTGTATTGAGCATGACATAATATTTTGCTCTCAATTCAAAGGGAATCTTGTAGCCGTCAGGACCATTACAGTTTGACTGTAAGTAATAATCTGAAGTATAAAAGTTGATACATGTTTTCAGACCACAGGAATGAAGCCAAATCTCTCCAATGTCCCTCATTACATGTAGTATACTTTTTTCTGATTCACCGTTTCCACCTTTTGAAAGAAATCTTGTTTTTAAATATTCTGTTCTATCCATTGATGGTTTTATTTCAGATATTTTTGCAATATCTTATTTCACAGATTAGATCCTTATTTTTATAAAGCCAAGTACGATTCTTAATAGTTGAAAACAGCAGTTGGATAATATTAACATAATTAAAATATTTTTCAGTTGTCTTTTGAAGAATATAAAAATAGAACTTCAATTACATTCATTAGGACTTAACAATCAAGTGTAGCTGCTTTTATTATTTTACTATTTCACCTTGCACTCTCAGTTTAGTGTATTATTATCTAATTACAAGGTAGTTTTCAATAAAAGAAATTTTCAGCTTAGATATTTGTTTTTTATAATGATAGGAGCTAACATTATGAAACAAATACTGCTCTTTCAGTTAGGACACAAAACAGAAAGAAGTCTGATAGGCAAAGTCTCCCATTGCTTAAATATCAGCAACTGATTGGGTTGTCTGGAATGATATCTGAGTTCCTGGAGGCTGAAGAGGAGACTTGCTTTCCTTCTACTCTTGTGTGTAGAAATTACTGTCTGAAGGTCTGTGTCCTCGTTAACCCCTTCCAATAGATGGCAGCCTGCAATTATATTTCAAGTTCCTTTTATTTTCCTAAGAGCACAGCAAGTTGATAGATTCAGCATAAAGCTGTAGCTCACTGTATAAATAAGTAAGCCCACTGCTGTGCACATCAGGATAACTCTCATGATACATGGAGGTAACACAATGAAAATCACAGTTTAGAAATCCAATTTATCTTGCTGTGAATAGAACTGCATCCACAACAGACAGCAATTAGTTTTGTTTCATAACACTGTTATAGAAATGTGACACTGAAAAACTATTTGCAAACTACTAGGCATTCACATAACATGAACTCACGGAGTTTAGAGAAAAGTTAATTTCAATGATGTGAAAAAAAACCACCCTGTTGAAATCCTTCAGAATGTGCAGTCACAAGGTCAGAATACAACTGTTGAGGTAATGAAGCAAAAGCTTCCCTCTCACTTTGTTGCTTATGCATTTTATTAAAGGTATAAAATTCTGTGGCTACTTTCTCAGAATACTGAGATTCAACCATAGTCAAATTATGGATTAGTTATACTCTACCTCTGTACCATAACACTAATCCTTATAGCACATGGTTTGATTTACAGCTGGATGACCAGTATTATATTGCCTGGCTATTGTAGCTGTTCTTCATTTTGCATTAATATTTGCTAGTAATCCTCTTGCAAATGTCGTTCAAGAAGTTCATTCACCACTTATGCATAGTAAATCCTGCAGTACCTTCATAACATTATGTGGGTGTATTATAACCACCAAATTTTTGTAAAAAGGCTTTTCCAAAAAGTATTATAGTTCTTTAGAGGCTCCTTTTTTGGTTCCCTCCAACCCACATGCTATCCCATATAGTAGTGGGAAACCTTCCATGGATATTCTAGTGATCAAACATATGGATGCTGGAAGAACAAAGAAGAATATGGTTCTCTCTCTGAATGTTCAGCACCTTTATCTTTTCACTGGGAAACTCACTGCTAAATGAGTCAGGCATCCTCTGTTGGTTTAGTTTAAAATTACCTCACTTTCTGGGGGCAACCTCTTTGGGAAGAAGGCATACTAATTAGACACCAGGATTGGATTATTTTTTCACTAAGAGCTTGTCTACAAATGTTTATTGACTGGCATGGATAATGAGGAATAAAGCTTCATATGTTAACTCTGTTCCAGAATAAATGTTACTTTTATTCCAGACTAAAGAGTATCCACACAGGGAGCTAGTCTGGAAAACCTATTCCTGTCAATTCCTCTGGGAAAATAAGCACTAATATCAGTTTTATAGTATTGTTTAAGACAATACTGCTACCTGTAGCCAGCTCTTAGTGCTTTCTATTCATAGGCCTCAAAGCTCTTTACAAAGCAGCATCAGTATTATCACCATTTAACAGATGGATAACCTAAGACACAGGGAGGGAAGTGACCTAGTAAACAGTGGCAGAACCAAGGTTTGTACTCAGATCACCTGAGTTTATGTTCTCTCTTATTTGAATTGAGGTGGCTTTGCATGCTCTATGTCTAGTCAGAGCCTTTCATTTTTTAAAACAGGCTTTTATATACATGAAATAAAATATTTTTATGCATCATAAAACCTAGTCTGTGGCGGTAAAGCACATAGGCACATGGGTGGAGTGCATCCCTTCTATCCAGTTTATTAGCCAAATGGCAAATGACTTAACTTAGCTCCATTTCCTCTTCTGTACTGAGATTGAACAAAAGACGAAGGGCGTTGAGTTCATGGGTATCATAGGCCAGGGCAAAGCTTCTTCTGACGCAGGCTATGACCCCACAAAGACCCCACCTGTCCTCTCTACCTGAACCCTTCATGGGACTCAGTTCTAGCCAGAAGCCCTGAGCTCAGCCTGCCAATGGTGCTGGGACCAGTGGGGAGGAAAGCTGGGACAGCACTGACCCAACGCTTGTGGGGGGGATGCTGGCAGTGGCTTGGCCCAGTGCCAAACTGGCCTCACGCTGTTGCCTAGTAGGGTGAGGTGGGCCAGTGCTCCTCTGGCTATGGGGGATGGGCAGAAGGAAAGGGGCTTGGGTTAGCCATGCTATGACCCCCCCATTTCCCCCAAGATTCTCTTTTATTTGGGGGATGTGTGGGTAATTTCAAACACCTAACAGTAATCTTCAAAAACCCAGTGTAGTGAAAACAGAGAAAGTGAAATTATAACAAAAGCAATGGTTTGCTTAACAAGCATATTGTTTATGAAAAGCATGAATCTAGAGAAGTAATTAGATTTGAATGTAATTAGATTTAAAAAAAACCCCAGTAACTCATATCTCCTGAAAACGATCCCTTCTGACCTCTCTCATCAGCTCGTCAACTTCTCTTGTCCAGACAGCAACTGTACTGCTGTTCCCAATCCATTTAACAAGCCCCTGACTCTGGGCACACACACACACACACAGATTTGGACTCTCTGCTTTACAGTCTTTTGTAATCTTGATGACCTATGTCAGATATTGTCTTTCACAAACACCTAAGGATGGTTGTCTCTAGTTTGGGTCAGAGTCTCTTGAAATGTGGTTTATGGGTATATCTCCAAGACCTGCTGTCACAGTCCTTAGGCTAATCTGGCCCAGTTTTGAAGAAGATACCTAAAGAGAAATGTGTAAGAGAAATCAATATAGGAAGCTAAAAATGATCTGAGATTCATCCTTTTACTACTTACATTGTATGTGACCTCTATTTTGCGATTCATCATTTCTGATGTCATGCATTTGCAATACTGAAAGTGAGATAACACCAGCTTTGTGGTGCATTAGAAATAAATTTAGAGCAATGGACAGAGAATATCCTTCATAATGAGGGATTATGGAAAGATATGTCTCAGAGACGGAGAAAACTACATAGATTTGCTGCAGTGAGGACCAGACAAAAGTTCCATGAAGGATTGATAGTCCTGCATTAAGGTCTCTCAAAGTCTGCACATCTACTCTTCATACATATGCAAGGTGAAGGGGGAAAATCACTTGTCAGATAAGAATTAAGCTGTTACGAGTAATGGACCCAATGTCATACTGTGTTATTGTGTGCTAGCGTGAAATTAGTTCCTATTGTTTGCGTATAGTAAAAGCTTTTAAAACGGCAAAGCACAGTCTCATCTTGATCTGTCTAGGAATTCCTCAACTGAGAGCTGAGAACTTCCTGCCTCTGGCCCCTCTCAGAGGTCCCCCTGGGGAACATTATCTGTAACATCCAGCTTCAGGGAGGAAGCTTGCAGTCTCTGTCCTTTGGGGTAAGGGAGAAGAAAGGGGAGATAGGAATCCCCTAAGAAAAGACATAGGAACTCATGAGCAAGGATTTACGATTTAGGCCTAGAAGAGAGATCTCTGACTAGGAAAGCTGGTAAAGAAGAAGCTTAAAGCAGCATGGTAGGAAGTAACCTTGATTCCCATTATGTCTTATTACTAACATTTGGTATTATAGGCGCCTTGTTAGCGCAACTACAGTTTGGTCTGTCACCATTCCTATTATATTTTAAACCTCATTTTCCAGGGGTTTGTGTGTCATCCATGGTGATAAATACTGGGCTGAATCTTTGTCAGATAAAATAGATGAAAACACAGTGGCCAAAATATGTGTATTGTGTACATCCCAAGAGATGGCAAATAAAACCCTCAAATGGGTGAGAGTGAGTAGAACTATTTTTATTGTTTTTAAAAAATCCCAGCAAACACTGGGATTATTGTAGTTTCTTTGCACCAGTCCAGCATCACACACACACACACACACACACACCAAAAAAGGGATGTAAAACTGACTCAGCCAAGACTACCCAGTGTAGGGATGATCCATGGAATTGTACAGCTGGTATGATGTGGCCCTTCCACCAACAACACAGACGGAGAAGCTGTATTAAGTTCTTAGTGGAGCTTCCTTCTACTGTGAAATATTCTTTTAAAGGGCTGTCAGTGCAACACCATCAGAACCTATCGAACAGGAACTTTCGAGGGCTAGCAGGTGATACACAGACACAGGACCTTGGGCCAGAATATCATAACTTCTCATGAGTTCCCCAAGATACAGGCAGAACAAATCACCCTTTCATAGGAAAACCCATACCTATCTGAAGAAATTGTGAGTGGAATCTCATGGAGTTTCATTCTCTTACAAATACCGTTCTTCAGGGCTTTCTATACTGGGCATGATCTGGCCTAAGGTTATGCAACTCCTTGAAAAGATTACAAATATAAAGCCATCCTAATTTAAAGCTAAGAAGACATGACAAAATTTCAATCTCCACATCAGTGGAGATTTAGGCTCAATATTAGGGAAAATATTCTAACTACTGGAAAAAAATACCCAGGGAGGATATGGAATCGTTGTCACTTGAGGTTTTTAATAACAGGGCAAACACTTGTCAAGGATGGTCTAGATTTACTTGGTTCTGCCTCAGCATGGGAGGTTCAACCAGACATGCCAAGGTGCTTTCTACCCATTTCTATAATTCTACAGAACTGTCCCAGAAAACAAGGGCCCATTAAAAATCACCAAAATGAAATTATTTTCAATAATGAATGAAGTGAAGAAACTATTGTGCTCATAGGTTTTATGCAAGAAAAGTAAATGGATAAATTGTTCAATGCATTTTTTTGTTTTACTAGAAAATATAATGGAAAATAAAATTTGAATTAAAAATGTGTTAATCCAAAACAGAAAATTGAATCTAGAAATTATATTAATCTAATTGGCAGAAACATAAATGCACTATGTCAACTAAGTCCAATCAAAACTGCTTTAATTTTGAACATTTTCAATAAACTGTTCATAGTTGAGACAAGAATTATTCAGAGAAATATGATATATAGTTTTGAATATCAAATTAACAAAAGTTTCAGACTGCTGCACATAATTTATGAACAGAAAGGAGAGCAAAAATAATTGATTACACTTACTAAAAATGATTCATCCAATTTCAGCTTGTGGGATGCTTTAGTGTCAAACACTTAACATACCTATGTAAGTGAAAAACGACTCAACAACATCATCGAAGACAAAACCCTGATGTGCTTATACGTGTTTTTGCAGCAAAAAAGGCATAATATTCTAATAGCCTTTGATAGAGCAACAAAGACAGATGATTCTGTAAAATCAACCATTATGGAAGTATGAGCTGAGATACAGAGACAAGACCATCTTCATGGACAACCTCAAAGCAACCCAAAGGGACTGAGAATTCAGGAAGTGGATTATAAAAAATCCCCATAATAATAATATTAATTGCAATAGTTTAATTATATGGCAATATTTTAGTGCCCATCATTTTTATTGTTTGTAGGCAAGAAAGCTTTCCTTCATGTGTTGCACAAGAGAGGAAATTATTCTGGAACTTGGGTATATATTTTACTAATAAAATAACCCCCCTGAGGTTATAACTGATTTACAGCAAACAAATAGGATCCAATTATTTCTTGAAAAGTTATATTGTATCCGTTAATATTTATAAAAGAAAGAGCACATGCCCTGAATTTTGCTGTTCAGAGGGATGGAATGTTGATGACTGTAATAAAAACACTTTAAGCCTAGACTGCTTACAAAAAATGGTGCATAATGCTTCATATATATTTACTAAATGAGATGACAGCTTACTAAAGTATTAAAACTGAATTACTACTCCTCATTTCCTGAACCATCTTCAATATCAGTTTGGCATGTGTGAAGGCTGATGTACAGTCTGTGTTCTGTACTGACATTGTATCATACATCATTTCCAGACAATTTGGAGTGTTTGTGCTGATTCTGTTAAAGAGACTTTAATTTAAGGAATTCTGACTTTAATGACATATTGTTGTTAGTTTTTTTAAGTGAATTCTGTGACTATATCTGAGAAGCAGATTCAGTGAAGCATAGTATCTTTCAAATTGCTTATCTTAACCCAATATATTGTGGAAAGAAGCATTAATGCATTTAGAAAGATACTCAAAGGCATATGTAGTTCTCACTGATTAGGAAAAGCAGCATATTCCAGGAAGTACCTGTGTCAACTCAGGGAGATGCTAATTTTAATACCAGCATTATAGTGTTTCTACACTCAGCATCACCTGTACTACTCCATATTGAACCAGACAAAAGGGATTGAAAAGAAACTGCATGGAAAAAGGAAAGACATTTTAAAATTCCTGGGAGTAAAAAGCCCAGATTAATTTACGAAATGAATAGTCCAAGCAAAGCTCTAAGTGATTAATAAGTAATTAAAACCTACATAAAAGATGAGAACTTGGAAGCATAACTGATTCTTTATGGAAATGTTTTATTAATTGAAATGCTAACCAAATTGTCAGACTACGTGAATATCTGTATTAAGACCAGAATGAGTGTTTAAGGTACTGCAAAAAAGATTAAGGGCTTGCTTCCCATGTTTCACCACATCAAGGTCAAATGTCTTGTTCTCATCTTCCAGTACTGTCACAACACCCTAATGGTTATTCTTCTGGCATCTACTACCTTAGTTTGAGAGCTCTGCCTCTCCCAGCTTATCTGTTCATGTTTTGTTCCCTCCGCATTCAAATCACACAGCTTCCTTCTCTAGGCTATGGCTAGGCCCCAGCAGAGGAATCATTACAAGTACAAGAGAGAGAGGTATCCACCCTCACCTCAACCAGAGCATCTGGGACCAACAGTTACAGAGAAAGTAACTGGAGAACACTCAGTTGCTCTGGGAGGGGAAGTGCATCCATAGTCTGATCACATGGATGTGTGGTGGGGGAATGAAGATACTTTGGCGATTTTAGCTGCTAAAATGGATCAGTTCTGCACAGGATGGGCAAATTTTCAAAAGCTGATAACTTGGCTACATTTGGGGCAGATTTTCATAGAGATGGCAAGACCCACATCCCTGGCCCAAAGATGACCTCCCTGACAAATGTCACGATTCTGCTCCAAAGCATGGAGATATTAGAGATGGTTGCCAGAATTTAACATAGGCATTTAACATAGTGTATTTTTTCTAAGCCTCAGTCTCAGAATTTTCCAAAAGTCTATTTAGCCCAAGACAGATATTCAGCATGTAAAGTCTTAGCCCAAGAGTACATCTACACTACAACACTATTTCGAAATAACTAGCGCTATTCCGAAATAACTTAGTCCACATCTACACAGCAGGCAGTTATTTCAAAATAGTGTCAAAATACTGTCAAGCTGGAAGACTTCTTACTCCAACTCCTGCAACTCTCATTGTTTGAGGAAGTAAGGGAAGTTGGAGGAAGAGTGCTCTATTTCGAAATAAGTGCCGTGTAGATGCTCCCTATTTCAAAATAAGCTGTTTCGAAATAAGATACGCAATTGACATAGCAAGACACTGTAGGAAGTGTATATTGACTAACAGCAAGAACAACAAACTGTTAAAAAGTTACAACTTATGAAAGGCTTAACAAAAGCCCAAGTAGAAATTTAATGTATATAGGCCATGAGGAATAAAGCCCTGAGTATAGTGAAGACACATGAAGCATGTATTATCTTTTCACTGAGCCTTTGGAGGAGGTCAATCAAAATACCACCCATCAATACTAATGAAAAAGAGGGTAGTTAACTATGGCAATTAGCTTCTCTCAAGATAAGAGCGCCTGGACAGGAGATCAGAAAGTAGAGGATTCTTGTCTTGCTATCTGAAGTGCTCCTCTTGGAAATATCAAGAAATAGAGATCTCTTCCAGGCTGAATGAAAACACCAGGAACATTTCTATTGAATGAGGACCCTAATTAAGTATAATGTTATCTGAAACTGAACAAAAAGTCTCTGCCAATGACAAACTATTGATAGAATTGGAAAATTTACATTAAATTGCCAGGGGAAAAAAATTGATGTATCTTTTTCTATTCAGGGGATGACCTTTCTAGCCTTCCTATAATTAGTTATAACATAGACATGTGCACCCCTTTCTCAGAGCATAAAATAGCCGAAGATCTACAATCCTGCAGCTTCATAATGGGCAATTGAGTTTAACTAATTTCTCCTCTGGGTATACAGAAACGACTTTGAATAGTGATTTATAATAATTCTGAGATTTTTTTAAACAGCATGTATGAAATGAATGGTTTGAGCAAGGATTGCATTGAAAATGGAGTAAAGAACTCTGGATCCGGTCCAATAGAAGATTAGATTGTGTCTTTAATGTTACGTAACCTATAGGCTGCACAGGTGTAGGCTTCAGTGGGACTTGACAGGCACAGAGATGACAAAAGGCACTGCACCACTGCAGATGGAGCACTCAGTGCACAGTGCCTCACGTTGTGGAACAGCTTAATGTTACTAAAATGGTATTCATAAATGCGTTTGTTCATATCCTGTCGCTTAAAGTGAGAGAAATAGCTCTACTATGGTCTCTACATTAATGTATTGGACTGTGTGGCAGTTTTGTGCAGACACAAATGAAGAGGCACAACAATGCAAAACACCACATCAGTTACAGCATGTAGGCCAGTTGGCTCAGGGAGAGGCGGCTCCCCCTCGTGGTCAGTGGGCGGCCACTCTGACCCACTATTTGCGGTGTCATCTGTTGGGGAATTAGCAGTGGCTGTGGTCTAAAACACCAACCCTCTCACCCGGCAGGCTGCAACCAGGAGTCCAAAGCCCAGCCTTAGTTCTGGGTGGGGCGGCAAGTAAATAAACAATTCTGGGCCAAGCCCTGGCTCAGGGCGTGGCAGCAGGAAAACAAATAGTTCAGAACCAAGCCCTTGTTCCAGGCATGGCAGCAGTGAGTATAGGCTGCCCTTCAGGCACAGCCAAGGGGGGAGACTGCCACCCGAGAGTGGAGTGGCAGGGGAGACGTATGCCCACCCACTCCACTGCATCCCAGCTCAGGTCCCTGGTAGCAGCAAAGCAGTCTGCTGCTGGGTCAGCGGAGATCTTCACCACAATGGGCTGACCCGACTTTGGCTCAGCCAACAGGTGGTCGGCTTTGCCTGGGCTCCTTCCAAACTCCCCTGGGGGCTGAACCTGGGTTCCAGACTAGTCCTCGGGGCCTCGTTGCTTCGGCAGCTCTGGCCAGGTAAATAGTATGTCCAGGTCTTCTGGGAGCTGTGGGACTGGCAGCCCAGGCCAGTCCTCTGCTTCTCTGGGGTCCAGCTCCTTCCCCCCGTGCAGAGGGGAAGCTTCTGGCTCCTTCAGCTGCCGGGGCCTCCCTGGCCTCCCTGGGAGGGCTTTTGTAACTCTGGCCCCTCCTCCTGGCTTCTGGTCAAGTGTCTCATCAGGTTCAGCTGCTGCCTACCAAGGTTCAGGGAGAGGCGGCTCCCCGTCATGGTTAGTGGGGCAGCCACTCTGACCCACTGCATAGCATAAAAGGCTTTTGTTTGAATTTTACTTTAATGCAGGATGATTCAGAAACCCTATGCAAAGGTTGCTTTTTCCTGTTAAATTCTATCTGATCCACAAATTCACTGAAGTCAACAGAGAGCCTCCCAAGGCACCCTAAAAACACTTATGAATTTGCTTGACCACTGCTCTTGGCTGCACCCACCCTGGTGGGCATGCTCGGTTACACATTGAGGCTTCATTTATCTCCTTCTACTATAGATACAGCACTGGGGGAAAGAGAATTGTTCGGAGAGACTGGGAAGCAGACACATGCCCTGAGCATTGCAAGGGAAACACTTAAATCCTTCAAGGTACAAAAATATGGAGCTGTACTTGCTCACAATAGAGACCATCTTCAGCAATAATTTCTAGAAACCTGGAATGATTATATCATAATTTGGTTCTCTGTCTTATCAGATAGAAGTAACACCAAAGGTCACGGAGAAGACACCTACATCAGCTTTTAAACACGTTCCATAGGATATTCTATACCAGTCATGCTTGCTGGGTCTGCAATATAGGCGTGATAGAAACAAAGATATGGGGCTCACTAATAGTACTACAGGTGATCCTAACACTACACACCAAGAATATTTTCCCAATACGGCTACACCAGAAAGTCCAGTAAGAAGTCATGATCTAATTCTCAGACTTGTTTGTGGGATGACTATATATGTAATGAAAGTAATGCATTTGTAACTTTTCATGTCCCTGGACTTTGCAGGGGGTTGAGTTTGAGTGTTCAGGAATTAAGCGGTATTTAAATAATTTGTGAGTTTTTAGTGTTGTTCTCTGTGTTCTACATTTAGAACGTCACCTGAGCATCAATGTGTACACATAGCTCAATCTTCCTTGTTGCATATAATTAATAAATATGGATATTGAAACTGCACTATACCCATATAGTTCATTCGTATTACACGAGTTGAGTAAGAGCAAAAGATGAGTTTCTAATGCATAATTAAAATGTAAGTATTTTATACTGTACCTATGAAGAAAAAGTTTTATATTTACTTCTAATCAACATTTCTGATATGTATCCAAGACATGAAGAGTCTGATAGGCTATCACTATTTTCAAGATCAAATATAGAACTGTGTGTTACATCTCATCCATCTTTAAGCTGCAGGAACCGAGGCAGATAAAACACACTAATCATCCCAGTCAATTGTACCAAACAGCGGCTTTTCTATTCTGAATGCTCATCTTAAATTCAGATCTCAGCTGGGTCTGTAAATGCTACCTGGGAATCAAGCCTAAAGCTTCCCCACTGAAAAAATATCTCTGGTATCAATTAAAATGCTTTGGACAACTGAGGCAGCTTGACCTTTTGAATTACTGCAAAGACAGTAAAAGACTTACAGGAAGTAGCAACATTCATGCTAGAATGTTTACTGTGTTTGGGAACTCAACAGTTTAGACAGAGAATTAACAGGTACCATACCAGAAAACACTTTGGAGTAAGTCATCCTGTATGCAGAAAGGAAATTCATTTTGCTTTGACACCTCTTCTCTTTTACTCTGAAATTATGATCTGAGCCCTAGGCTATCAAACATCAATGCACAAAATTATTCACAAAGGGTTTATGGTTCAAGTGGTAAATCCAGTCATTTGCAAATTGTTGACCCTAGTGAATCAGCACAGAAAGCTTGATCTTTCAGTTTGATGAAAATGTAATTTTATGGATGTCAAGTCTAAGTTCAAAAGTGACATACAGTGTCATAGAGATAAATAGCTTTGCCGACAGCAATGCCATACTTCATAAGCATTTGTCTGGCCAATAGTAAGTATCGTGCTGATTAGGAAGACTTCTTGATAGTAAGTGCACATTTTATCTCATTTTATATATCGTGCATGTCTCCAGAATTAAATAATTAAGACAGACCTATTTAAGAACTGCAATTTACATTTTAGGTCAATATTCCATTTTAACATAATAAACCTCTATGGAGATAGTCTGTAGGGTTTAAGTTATTTTTGTTCCACGCACAGCTTTAATTAGATTTAAGATAAATTACCATCAGTTCATTCTGGGGCTAGTGTCAGCCAAACCAAAGTGGAAACACTTTGTAATATCATGGTATTAATTATAATCTAGTTGTCACAGAACTCAAAAGAGAATTGCAAGGTTTGTTTATTTTCAACTTCCCCTACATGTTTCCTTTGGTTTTGTTAGTGACAGTAATGTTATTTATGTACATTTTTTCCTCTTCCCTGACTCAGAATAAATAGAAAAATGGTAAACTCAGTGTATAAAAAGCAATATATAGTATTCGGTAGCAAATTTGGAGTAGCTTTTGTGTAATCTTCTGTTTGTGGAGGAGACAAGAATGACTTATGAGGCACCCATATCAGAGTCTTTTGGTTCTTCATTTTCCTGCAACTGTTCAGAATCAGAAAGTTAATCTTCCTCTCAGGTCAAACATTATTTACACAGTTTCACAGGGGCTGATCTGGCACAGCGCAGGTTGGTGTGCATGGAAGTGCAAGATGAAAAGTGATGAGCAGGGCATAGTGCAGTTGAATCCAGGTAGACTTGACGTCTATGGAGAGCAGCTCCACACCACCTATTGTTGTCTTGTAGCAGAAGTAATGTCAATGTGGAAGTGTCCTCCCATTTGTCCACTTTCAATCCTCCACTGACACATCCATACTTTTCCCACTCCCAGCCCTTTTTTGCCCTGCTTTCTTGAGTGTACTGGATCAGGCATAGAAGTGAAGTGTGCCCCCCTACTGCAGAACATGTGCTCCAAAGTCTTGTTTGATGCCAATTATCCCTATAGGATTCCAGGACCAACCATTGCAGGGGGTGGGTGAGGAGGCACATTGCATGGCCAGATGTATCCTGCCTTCAGGGACAGTGGCTTGCAGAATGTCTCCTGCAGCCTTAGGGCAGCATGCTCAAGAGGAGAAAATGCTACACCCTTTTAAAAAGAGGCAGTCTCACAGCACTAGTCTTCATGAGCAAGGAAATGTAGAATGGCAGGCCATACCCTATTTTGTGGAGTATCTCAGGCTGCAATAATGGACAATTAATTTTAATGGTCATAAAACAAGCACTGATATTCTGGATGCTCTCTATACAGGTTCTTTAGAAGGAAGGTTTGATGTGTGCTTCCTTCCCAACCTACACTAATAGGGCATGTCTACACTGGGGAGTTATTTCGAAATAACACCCCTTATTTTGAAATAACAAGGTGACCGTTCACACTACCAGCCCTATTACTTTGAAATAATGGGTTTGTTATTTCAAAATAATAAGACCTGCTTGCAAAGAGGTATAAGCTTATTCTGAAATAATTATATATATATATATATATATATATATATATATTATATATAAGTTATTTTGAAATAACTCCCGAGTTTAGACAAGCCAATAGATCCAATCTGACCTTTAACTTTTACCACCACCATATTTGGACTGAACTTTCAGGAAACAGAACACATTGATCAATGATAGCCTCAAATTCTATAGAAACATATACTCCTACTATTCTGAGCTTGGCTAGAGGCAAAACAGCTATACCTATAAAATGTTGGATTCCCATATCTTGGTTTCTTGCATTTTCTCTATGTTGATGGATTGCAATTAGGAAAAATAATAGCTAAACTTTCAAAAAATCAGTCACATGTGAAGCTGACATAAGATAGGCTTTGGCCCTCTTTGTGGGATAGTTCACATAAGAGGATAAAAGTCTACTACTGCTACCAGCTAATGGAGTTACTGCTTTATCTCAGGCAGTAAACATTCATGTTTTAATGCTTAATTCTAAGGTTCAAACAACTTAAGTGAGAGAGAAATAAACATGCACGCGGTGGTACTGTCAGGTATGCATGTAACTTTAATATATGCTAATGGCATCTTTGTATGAAAGTCATTCAGTACACAGCATACCAAGCTGCAGGAGAAGGTGATCACAGAGGCATGTGACCTAATGGCTAAAGCACTGGACTAGGACTCAGGAGTCCAAGAGTCTATTTCCATCCTCTCCCTGATGGATGACAATAAGCAAATCACTTAACTGCTCTGTGCCATAGTTTCCCCATCTGTAAAATGACAATCATACCAACCGCCTCTGTGAAGCATTTTCAGATCTACTGCTGAAAAAAGTGATATAGTTAATACTATTATTATCTGCTGGTGGCAGTGTTGTAACCAGATGCCCAAATACAGCAAGGAAGAGCTGAAGAACATTGAATATTACAGCTCTTGCCTCAGTCCCTAATCCTCTGGGCCACCCATTCCTTTATCCAAAATCCTGCAATACAAACTGACTCTACCTGCACCTCCTGCGAGCCTCCTCTTCTTCTCCAAAATAATCACTCAGGTTCTCTTTCTGCATGCCTCAGTCTATTAACATCAAGTGCAGTGTCGCTCCTGACCTCAGATGCTTCATCTTTTGACTGGGATGGCTGCAGCCAATGGTTAGCTAATTGGAGGCCTATCCAGCTGAGCCACATATCCCTGCCAAAAGCAACCCAAGCATGTAGTCACTTCAGGGGCCCTAAATTAATTCAGTATGATTAGGAAAACAGGTAATGGAAGATTGCTCCAGAAGCATAATCTACTTTCTCTGTCTATGTGCATGTGTCCATCCTTTGACAAGCACAGGCTTTGTCCAAACTCTCTTCCAATGAAAAGCCTGTCTATTCTTATTCTTCGCTGTGACCACGGATGGGCATATTCATCCAGATGTCCACACCTATGTAAATTTGTAACATATAACCCTAAATATCTCTTACTGCCCTGCCTGGCAAATCTTGATTTCATTTCTGCTGTCAAAGCTCACTCTCAGATTAAGTAACTTTTCTCTGATCACATTGCATCAACTTTTACATGCCAGCCAAGTAATTTGGTCAGAAGATGTCCCGCAAATGCCAACAGGTCTTTGCTCTTGGCTGGGATTTATATTTTTAGATGCAAACATGATTCTCCAAGAATTTTACTGCTCCAGCAAAAGAGAGTCTCACAGCTTTGTATTCTAACTTAATTCCCTCCAGTGAAAGTAACAATGCTGTGTCTTCTGCACCTCCCTCTAAATTTCAGTCTGATCAGTGCCATCAACCCTATAACATATATCGGTCAATCTTTTGGCCACACCCTTAATGGCACTGTCCTAGGATGTCTGTGAGTACAGCTATTCTGTATTTTGAGGATGTTTTCCCACTTTCATACCTGTACAATCTCCCTTCTAATTCTTTGTGGTAATCTCACAATTGTACTGAGTATATCGTGGGAGGTTTTTGACTATAGAGCTGGTTGGGAAATTTTTCAACAAATTGTTTTTTCATTGGAAAATGACAGTTTGTCACCACAGAAATTATTTGCATGGATGTACCAGATTCAATGAAGTTTTCATTGAGAAAGGTTTCTCCATACAGGCTGGAATTTCTGATAAAAAACCCCCAACAGCAATGCTTCCAAATTCCAAAATAGACAGATGGGGGGGTACTTATCTGGGCTATGAGAAACCAGATTCAATTCCCTTTCCCACTTGATTTGGCTACTGACTATTCCAGGGATTTGGGGTCTTTCTCAAGCTCTCCTGCTGGAGCTGTTCCACTTTGTATAAATAATTAATATTAATTGGGCTAGAGACAGTAAGAGAGAATGACTCTATCCCAGTGGTCAGGGCACTCATGTAGAGATGGACAAGTGAGGTTCAAGTCCCTATGCAAACCCTAGACTAGCCATATCCCAGGTGAGTACCTTACCCACCTGGCTATTGTAAGGTTTGGAACTCTGGTCTGGTTTTTCACCTGAAAACTTTGGAAGCTCTCTGTTTCATCCCAATTCTGAAGGAGAAGAATTTCCAAACTCTCAAAAATATTCACATGGCAAGAACTACTTGGCTATAAAAGTTTCTAAAGAAGCCACAGGAGATGCTTAGCAGCTTGTAGGATCAAGTGAACAACAAGGAGTTGAAATCTACTGCCTGGTATGCATGTAACGTATTGTGGCAGAGTTTAAAAGACTAATGTAGCATGAGTATTTTTAATTATATAAACTCATTTGTCTAAAGTCCTGCCCAAATGTCTTCTGAAATGTCCTTCTCTCACAGCACTTCAGAATATTTCATATTGCCTTTGTTAGTATAAAGCACTGAGCTAGCCCATCTTATGCTGAGTTCTGCTCTTTAAATTCTATTTTAAGGTAACTGTCTTAACTAACTGCAATGGACTATGCTAGACAATTACTCCACCATGACCCAAAAATGCCAATATAAGTCAGAAAGATGCCATCTGTAGAAGCAATTAAAGGTAAGTACACACCCACTCAGTTGCGTATAATTTTGATATAGCTTAAGATTATCACTCTTGTGAGTCTAGGACGATTTCAAGAGAAACAAATATAAAGCAAGGCTCCTAAAAATCTTAATTTGTTTCATATATTCAGAATGCAAATGTATGAAAGTTTCAGTTGAAAGTTTTAAGTTTTTGTATTAAAAAAATCCTATTCTTATCATCTCCCAAAGGTATTTCAGTTATAGGTCTTCTTAAACTATTTTTCCACAATGAAATTTGCTAAAAACATTTTCTTGCTTTTTAACCTGAGCAGAACTCCAGTCTCCAGAGGGTTCATTAGCAAGGTGTTTCATAGGCTCTATCGCTCATGCTATCTGCCCGCAGTGTGAAGCTACAACAGCCGAGGGAGTAGATGTGACCTTGTCTTTGTTGTTAATACTTACTTATTAAAGGCTAAAGACAGACATGATGATCAGCAAACTCCTTATATCATCAAAATCGATTCACCAACATAATATAAAATATTTACCTTGCCGAGAGCTACAAGTAATTGCAAACTTATTTTGTTAGGACTCAAACAAATGCAGAGTAATGAATATCTGTTAATTACTAGGCAGTGATGAAAAATGTGATTTGCCCACTCCGAGATGCCACGTGCATCTCATCTTTCTGCACCAGGAAAGACTTCAATTGGTATGAATATATTCAGTTGCTCCAAGAAAGCATTTCTAGTTGACACATATGAAGTAATTACCAGTATATCCAGGAAAATGATTAAAATGCTTTAAAATTAAGATTTCAGTTTGCCATAGTTATTTCTATGCAAATTATATTTTTCAACTAATGTGCACATCTTAATTAAAAGCAGACTTAAAATTAATTCTCTTGTTATTTTAAATTTTAAATGTACACTATAAAAATAATTAATCATGCCTCATAGACAAAGGAAAGTCACCTTTCTCTTTGTTTGCAGCATTTGTTTTTCCACCATTTAAAAAAAAAAACAGAAATTGAATTGTATGTTTCTTGAATGAGTGGTCAAAAATTCCAGCTAACTTCCTTTGTGCTGAATAGCCATTTTTCATTGTATTGCTCAAAGAGCAATATCTGTTCAGCAGATTTTGTTAGGCCTAACCTCTTCCTGTATATGAGTTGAGTGGTTCAGACCACAAAATGTAACATGAAAATTTATTTGCAATTTGCAGTAGGAAATGGAAATCCAATGAACATTTTTTGTAGTGTGCATCTACTGCCATCTGTTATATAGCTGTAATTTTAGCTTTTGTGAAAGGTATTGGATTAAAAGACTTTGAATTCAGTTCTTTATAGCCATTCAGTCCTACAGCTTGGCTCTCTAATGCTACCCTTGCCATTTCTCAAAGGTCTTCAGTCAGACCCAAATGGTCCCAAGGAAGCCACAGATTGCAAACTTCAATGGGAAAGAACATCTCTTAAAAGAGTAAGGCTATCATCAGCCACTCTTTTGGCAAGTGGTTAACATTAGCTATGAAAGTGATGAAGGGAAGGGCAGATCTAGGGAAACTGGAAGATCTCTGGGTGGGCTAAGAATGAAAAATATGAGAGACACAAGAAGATCTCTGGGACAAGATCTTAATGGGGAGGTTGTTCTTAAAATGATGAGACTGGAGACTGAGTGATACAAATGTGAACTTTATGTAATATTATTTAGTAGAAAAACCTTATTCAACTATTTAGTTATGTGATAATTTAATCAAATTAGTTTTTATGTAGATTTCTCCACAGAACAAGAGGGTAAATTCTTCAGAATTTTGTGAAAGTTCCAGAACATTTCTAATGCCCCAGGATATAACAGCCCTATAATGTATTCATCACAGAATAATGCCACATTATTTTTCACAATCATCTTTTAAAATAATGAGATCAGTAAACTTTCAAGACTCTTGTTTCAAAGTGCACAATCTGTGATTGGGCAACAAAATGGCAAATTAAATTTAATGTTGATAAATGTAAAGTAATGCACATTGGAAAACATAATCCCAACTATGTATACACAATATGATGGGGACTAATTTTGCTACAACTACTCGAGAGAGATCTTGGACTCATTGTGGATAGTTCTCTGAAAACATCCACTCAGGATGTGTCTAGACTACAGGGTTTTGTCAACAAAAGTAGACTTTTGTCGACAAAACTATACCTGTGTCTACACTGCTGCTGAGTTCTGTCGACATAACGTCAACAGAACTCAGCAGTTTTGTCGACGGCTGTTAACCTCATTCTGCAAGGAATAATGTCTTTTGTTGACAGAGTTCTGTCGACAGAAGGCGTTATTGCATCTACACTGTCCTTTGCATCTACACTGTCATGTCGACAAAGCGGCTTGCTTTGTCGACAGAACTGGACGTAGTCTAGATGCTCTTTGTCGACAGTATCTGTCGACAAAACTTCTGTCGACAAAAGCCTGTAATCCAGATGTACCCTCAATGTGTAGTGGCAGTCAAAAAAGCAAATAGAATGTTAGGAGTCATTAAAAAAGGGATAGATAATAAGACAGAAAATATCTTCTTGCCTCTATATAAAACCATGGTATGCCCACATCTTGAATACCTCATACAGATGTGGTTGCCTCATCTAAAAAAAGATATATTGGCATTGGAAAAGGTTCAGAAAAGGGCAACAACAATTATTAGGGGTTTGGAATGGGTCCCATATGAAGAGAGATTAAAAAGACTTGGTCTTTTCAGCTTAGAGGAGACTAAGGGGGGGATATGATAGAGGTCTATAAAATCATGACTGATGTGGAAAAAGTGAATAAGAAAAAGTTATTTACTTATTCCCACAATATAAGAACTAGGGGTCACCAAATGAAATTAATAGGCAGAAGGTTTAAAACAATCAAAAGAAAGTTTTTCTTTACTTATCACACAGTCAACCTGTGGAACTCCTTGCCAGAGGATGTGGTGAAAACTAGGACTTTAACAGGGCTCAAAAAAGAGCTAGATAGATTCATGGAGGTTAGGTCCATCAATGACTATTAGCCAGGATGGGTAGGAATGGTGTCCCTAGACTCTGTTTCTCTGGAGGTGGGAGACAGGGGAGGGATCACATGAGGATTACCTGTTGTGATCCCTCCCTCTGGGGCATCTGGTATTGGCCACTGTCAGCAGACAGGATACTGGGCTAGATGGACCTTTGGTCTGATCCAGTGTGGCTGTTCTTATGTTCTTATATTTCCCATAGAAACAGGCTTACTGCAACGCTTCCATGAATTGTTCACGTATTGCCTTGCAATGCCAGCTGGATGCAGAAGTTACTCGTCTAGCTCAGATTCGCCTCCAGTATGGTGTTTCCCCTTTCTTTTTCAATCATAGTGGTCTGGTACAAGTTCATCTCTATCTTGGTGTCCCATTGGGCAGATGAGTCGCAATAAACTAATGGAGAGAGATGCCTGAAATTCCACTGGACAGCTGTCTACCTGAACTCTATCTTAGCCTCTGGCTCTACATTGTGACTGGAGCCCAGCTCTGTCTAATGTACATTTTTATGGTCCTATCACCACTTTGGTATTTAGGAATCAAACAGGAGCAGAGGATCCTCATATCACCAGGCTTCATCAACTCCTCCTGCTTCAAGAGAGGACATTGTAGACTGTAGTCCCTAGGGGTACATCTACCTTACAGAGATGATCGAAGCTGCCACTGTTGATCTTCCAGGATTCAAATTAGCGGGTGTAGTGAAGACACGTTAATTCCATCTGAGAGGGGCACTCTGATTGATGCTGGTAGTCCTGCTTCCACAAGGAGTAAGGGAAGTTGATGGGAGAATGTTCTCTCTTCAACTTCCTGCAGTGCGGACAGTGCTAAAAGTTGAGTTAAGCTACTTCAACTTCAGCTACTTGCATATCTTAATTCGACCTTAGCCCATAGTGTAGACATACCTGGTAAGTTCTGGGACCCACAATAGCAGGAGTACTTTCCCCTACATCACATTTTTGTACTATTTGCACGTGATGTGTTTTGCCCGACCAAAAGTTTAATGTAGGTGTTTCCTCAGGTACCTCATATATGAGCGAACATGGTGTTTGACAAAGAATTAGCAGCTGAAATCTCTACTCTGAAGCTCACCTGGGCTACAATAAGCACAAGACAACCCAGCGATGATGTGTACTGTCTACACAGAAGATAGAAGGTATAATTTCCAGTGCAGATTGACAGACACTGGCTACCTCTGCTTGAGCTAGTACACTAAAAATAGCAGTGTGGCCACCATGGCAAGGGCAGTAGCTCAGACAGCCACTCAGACATATCCACTTGGGCATTTTGGGTTGCAATCCAGATCAGTAAGAAGCTATGTCACCCCAGGCCTGAAGCCTCACAGTGCTTCCCTGTTATGTCTCCTAAAGATAGACCCCTCACAAACAACATGCAGTGATTGTCCGAATAGCCACAGTTCTGGGTCCAGCAAGTCTTACTCCATCAGTGTGTCAGCACACATTAGTTATACTCTGGCTTTTACCAGCCTTGGTAACCATGTGCAACGTAACCCCAATACTCCCCCAGTTCTGGATTCCCCCCCAAATATGTATTCTGTGCTACACTGTCCAGTACTCTCCTGGGCAGTTCTGATAACAAAGATTCATTGTTGCTGTAATGGAACTATATATAATAATTTGGCACCTTAAAAGGAGCCACCCACACAGTTCACAACACTGGATTAATTTTGATTAAAGAACAAAAAAGTTGATTTAAACTACAAAGACTTAGGCTGTGAGTACTAGCAGTAAGTCAGAAATGGCTACTAGAAAAATAAAAATAAAATGCTTCCTAGTTACTAAACAAACTAGACTTGGTTCAAGGGTAAAATCCTTTAAAAGTATGCACAAGGCTTGTTTCTCAGTTGGAACTACTTGAAAATATTTATCCAGTGTACAGTCCAGTTAATCCACTTGATCACAGCTGGAGGTAGACTAGCCATGATTAAAGATGAGTTCCAGCTCTGGAAGGAGCAGGATGGTTGTTAAAGGCACAGAACAGAATAGAGCTGGTCAGCTGGCTAGAAACTGTGAGCAGCTGGTACCTAGACACTGAGACGTGGGGCTTGGAATTCAATGGTGACATGGGCTTGTGGTTGGCTGGCTAGCTGAACAGAGCTAGACATACAGGCTAGGAGGGAGAGACTGGATGTATTTTGTTGGGAAATGAGGTAGAAGCAGCAAGAGATAAAGAACGGCTTCAGATTAGGAAGAAGAAATAAGAAGAGAAACATTTGTGTCTGAAGAAAAGGGAGCAGACAGGGATGAAAAAAAGAGTAAGAGGGTTTGACATGTTATAATTATCAGATTACTAACTGAAAATATGATGTGGGAGATATGATTCCCTTGAACACAGTGGAACAGATTGGGTGAAGTATCAGAGATTAATTACGAGCTAGAAGAATGCCAGGTGGGGAATTATTAAACATAAGGAACTGGCTGAGAAACTTCCTAGTACTACAATTTAGGGACATTAAAAGTAATTTGCCAGCTACCTAAATTTATGACAGAAGCAAGATATGTAACATGTGGGTTCTAGTAGGCATGACTGACGTTAAAAGGGGTACAGGTGTGGACCAAGAGCTGTTTGTTAAACAACTGATTAGCAGGAGCCATTAACAGCCACCAAGAATTTAAAGGTGGGCTACTACCCAATAGGATTAATATAGGAAATCAACTCTTCTGGATTAAACCATTTATTCTGGCCATTTTGAGATATTATAAAATGTCAAAACTTTGGGCATGTGGCCACTGCCTGAAAGGGGAAAATAAGAATGGTAAATATAGTGAACACTCATATGAGAACTGTATGGAAGGAAAAAACTAAAATACAACAACTGTGGGAATAGCACAGTACAGCATACAATGGGTGCATGGGTCACAGAATGAGCTAAAGAGACAGAAAATTAAAAGTTATTCATAAAATACCCTCTGCAGATGTAACTGCCACCAGGCGGATTTGAACGTGGGATCTCTGGAGCTGAGTATAAGAACCTCTACCCTCAGAGCTAAAAGCCAGCTGCTTGCCAGCCCATGCTGTAGAGGTCTTTTGAGCTTAACTGTTGCTGTGGTCTAGGTACCATTTGCATTGCTCATAACCACACTAGGGCTATGTCTACACTCGCGGCTTCTTGCGCAAGTACGGCCGTTCTTGTGCAAGAATCTGCAGAGCGTCCACACTGCCTGCCCACTCTTGCGCAAGTAAATTTACAGTACGGCGTGGTAAGAGAGGGCTTCTTGCGCAAGAGCTACGCTCTTTTTTAACAGGTGTAAGCCCTCTTGCGCAGGAGCTCTTGAGCAAGAGGGCAGTGTGGACGCTCAGCAGGGATTTCTTGCGCAAGAAAGCCCTATGGCTAAAATGGCCATCAGAGCTTTCTTGCGCAAGAGAGCGTCCACACTGCCATGGGTGCTCTTGTGCAAAAGCACAGCTCGCACATGGCAGTGTAGACTGCCACCAGTGTAGACAAAGCCTAGGTGTGTGGGTTACATACTTCCCCTAGGTGAGGCAGCACGTCTGGAGCTTCAGATGAACCCCTACTTGTAACTGCCACTGGGTGGATTTGAACCTAGGACCTCTGAAACGGAGTATAGAAGCCTCTACCCTCTGAGCTAAAAGCCATAACAAACTTGCTGTGATATGTGTACAATAAACCTGATTGATAAAAACCCTTACCTCTAGACTTCCAGCATATGACAATCAGATGTGACTAAGAGAAGGTTGTGTGTGTATATTTATGAAGGATGGGTTATATTAAGTTGAAATAGATACTCATAATGTAAGTTTTAAGTACAAAACTATTCAGATTTCTGTGAAAAATAATAACACCTTTATAGGAATCTATAATCTTTACAATCCACATTAAAAAAAAATAAAGACTCTAGAATGGAATGAGTTAGCTCAAGGTGTCAAAAACTCATATTATTTGTGTAGATCTTAATAGCTGTAAAGAATTAAATGGGAAGCAGGGAAACTGATTATAGTGGCTAGCACATGGAAGAGTTCATAGGACATTTCTTTCACTGATATTACCAAATACTGAAATAATAGGTTTAATTTGGTGGATGGAACATTTTCATTTTTAGACCTGGGAATTGTAACAAGCAATATAGACATAAATATAACTAAGAAATCTATAAAAAGGATGGAATGGGAAGTGATCAGTTGCCTATGCTAATTACATATCAAGGTCAAGGTAATACTGAAAACGCTGAAGGAATCTGTACCTGGAGCCTTAGAAAAGCAAATTGGGGACTGTTCAAGAGTAATTGTGGGGCATATTTAAGTAGCAGTATTATAAGTGATAATTTAGAGGAATGTCATGATAATATAATAAGTGGAATTGTAGCAGCAGCAGACCTAGATATATGCAAGATATAGAACTGCCACAAACTCAGAAATCCAGTTCCCTGGTGAAATGAAGATTGTAAGGAAGCAATTAAAGAAACAAGGCATACAAATAAGCAATAGTACACTGAATAGCAAGGACATAATGGAATATAAAAATGTAAAGTAGTGGCACAAAGGCTTATTAAAAAGGCAAAGACAGAGTTAGAGAAAATATTATGGGAATATAAGTAAAGACTCCAAGGTTTCAGAGAGATATAAACAAGTTAAAAGAATGAATGGGATATGGAGTAAAATCAAATGTATATGTAGTTGTATTGTAAATGCTAAAGCTGAAAGCTCTTATTTAACAAACACGGACATTTTAGCAAACGAGTTCCCCAAAGTTAATAATAAAACAAATCAAAGTAAAGTGAGCTTCACTAACAAAAAAAGAATGTTTTCTGAAGAAATTTACTGAATGAACATTTCAGTGACCAGGAACTCAAGAGTGATAGATTAAAGTAAGAACTTAGTCCCAGGTGGACGTAGATGCTTAAGCATGGCATTATATATGCTATCAGAAATTTGTTTATGAATTTTTTTGAAATTACATAATGTATAGGGGGGAAGGTATACTACTGGCAGAATGGAAGCTAGTGTGTGTATGCTAATAGGAGATCTGAGTGAATTTATGTTTTGCTAAAACAAAATGAATTATTTTTACAAAAAGGAATATATTCAGAAAAATATAAACTTAGGGGGTTATGTTCAGTAGCAGTCAAACTTGGAAGGGCCATGTGGATAATACCAAGATTAAATGTAAAGATAGGATGAATCTGCAGCTTCTAAATCAACACCTACAAATGAGAGCTGATCCAAGCCCAAGCTCTTCAAATCACATGTGGGGTGGGTACTATGACACCTTTTGTGTGTGCTGCAGGTAGCGACCAGAGAAATGCCTTTAAAAGTTATGGACAAAATTGTTAGATTCAACCCTTTGGGTTAAGGTCAATGGAAATAGTGATAAGAGTACTAACTGAATGTATGTGAGAATTATGGGCATGCCAACACAGTCGAAAGATAGGGAAAGGAGCGAAAAGGAAGGAGTGAAAGAATTTAAAATCTTTAGTTGCACGATATCAACAGCAGCTGAATGGTAGGGTCAAGGAGGAAGCCCAGCAGGAGAAGAAGCCTTGGGGCCCTTTCAAGAACAGAAAAGTCTGGCAAGGGACAGGAGCGATTCATAGTAGCATCCAAGGTGGAACTGGTGTTACGCCTTGATAATAGGACAGGATATTGACTTCCAGGGAAGACAACTGTGGGAGGCTGTCAAGGGGCAAGCCCAGGAGTCCCCAAAGTCTGGATCAGTGCTCCCTTTTTACAGGGCAAACACGGCCCATAGGCTCAGTTCCTAGCAAATGTCCCTCTATCAGAGTCTATATGGCCTGGAGGCCTGGTTCAAAGTACAGTTCCCTGCATCCGGGTATATACAGCTCAGAGGCCTAGTCCAAAACACAATTCCCTCTAGCAGGGTATATATGGCCCAGAGGCCTAGTCCAGAGGTAAGCCTCCCAAAGACCTAGGGAACTGGGTTGCTGTGGGATGGGGATATAGGGGGACCTGAGCCCTCCCGCTCCACCAAATCCCAGTCCAGAGCCCCGTTGGCAGTGGAGGATTCTGCTGCCTGCTCAGCGGGGATGCTGGCCAAAACATGCCAAGCTTCCAGAGGATAATCAACTCTATCACAGAGGCATTCAGCTGAGGAACAGAAAGTGATAGATGGTCAAGCATAAGGATGACAAAGTTTTTGTTTGAGATTTATTAGGGAGCCCTATTAGTGTTTGCCTTGAGATAAAGCTGAAGTTAGAAAGCTTGTGGGGACATGGAATGAAAAAGTCATGATAGGAAGAAGCCCAGGTCGGACAGACAAAGCTTGCTTGCTCACTGTAGGATCCTGGGGTTGGAACCAAGGGGAGTGGGAAGTCATGAATTTCCCTATTAGTCACTGGAGTAGATGATGTGAAGCCTCCCTGACATAAAGAGATAAGGACATTCAAAATCCCTGAGCCAAGAGGGTGAAAAGAACTTAGAGTCGGGACCAAAGGCTTATTGTAAGGATACTGAACTATTAATATGTAGAACACTCTTTCCTGAAATGGGTGGAACTAAAGCGTGAGCTGAAGGCTGACTCACAAAAAGAGGAGGATCCCTGTGGGCCTGGAGTAACTATAAACAAGAAATAACAGACAGCATGGTTATGCCACACCCTACCATAAGGGACACACTTCAGCAGTAAGTCTACTCTGCTAAACATGCTGGTTGTTAGAATTCAGTGTCTTAATGTTGATTGTTATATGGAACACCCAGATTTAGCTACCATCCAAAATGAATAGCAGTCAGTAACTTTATACCTTTGCTTTTTTCTCTTCTTCTCCCAACCAGCCTTTTAGAACTAGAACAGATTAAGCCAGAAAAACACTAGCCAGTGATCCTTATTAATCTCAGCTGCTGTTAGCAGAACAGGTAGGAAAATACACAAAAGACTATGGAATAAGGTGCATATTGGCTAAAACCAAATGTGGCTGATGTTAAACAAAATATACATTTACCAATGCACTCATCAATACTATGTGGTTCCTGAGCATAGCCTGCACTCAGATTAGAATTTTGTACAAAAGAGGGACTCTAAAAAAGTTATTTCCTCTTACCAGTTTAACTGCGGTTTCCAGAAATGTCTATATTCAATGATCAACATCACTCCTCTCCCAAAGGATGACAGGGCATGCCAACTATGAACTATTAAATGAACCCACGAATAGATATTAAAAAAATCTCTGATTTTAAAAATGTAAAGTGTCTTCTAAAGTCCCATAACAAAGAACAAAGCGGATTACTAAGAAAATAATACATAAGAACATAAGAAAAGCCATATTGGGTCAAACCAAAGGTCCATCTAGCCCAGGGTTTCCCAACCTATGGGTTGGGACCCAAATATGGGTCGCCATTACATTTCAAAAGGGTCACCAAGTGTCTCCCCAGGTGGCTCTGCCCTCCCTCCTCCCCCCATTTTTGAATTGCCTTAGGTCACCAAGTCTTCCTGAATTGTCAAAATGGGTCCCCATCTGGAAAAGGTGGGGAACCTCTGATCTAGCCCAATATCCAGTCTTCCAACAGTGGCCAATGCTACCTATTAATACAACCTATTAATTTCATTTGGTAACCAACTCAGTCTCCTCTTTTCTAAGCTGAAAAGTCCCAGTCTTTTTAATCTCTGTTCATATGGGACCCATTCCAAACTCTTAATAATTTTTGTTACACTTTTCAGAACCTTTTCCAATGTCAATATATCTTTTTTGAAATGAGGTGACCACATCTGTACACAGTATTCAAGATGTGGGCATACCATGGATTTATATAGAGGCAATAAGATGTTCTCAGTCTTATTCTTTATCCCTTTTTAAATGATGCCTAACATTCTGTTTGCTTTTTTGACTGCTGCTGTACATTGAGTAGGTATTTTCAGAGAACTCTCCCCAGTGACTCCAAGATCTCTCTCTTGATTAGTTATAGCTAAATTAGCCCCTGCCATATTGTATGTATAGCTGGGATTATTTTTTCCAATGTGCATTACTTTACATTTATCAACATCGTATTTCATTTGCTATTTTGTTGCCCAATCACTTCATTTGGTGAACTCTTTTTTAATCTCTTCACAGTCTGCTTTGGTCTTACTCTCTTGAGCAGTTTAGTATCATCTGTAAATGTTTATCTCTGTTTTCTGTTTAACTGTTTATCTCTTTCTCCAGATCATTTATAAGTAGGTTGAATAGGATTGGTCCCACCACAGATCCTTTGGGGGACCCCACTACTTACCTCTCTCCATTCTGTAAACTGACCATTTATTCCTACCCTTTGTTTCCTGTATTTTATCCAGTTATCAATGCATGAGAGGACCTTCCCTCTTAACCCATGACAATTTATTTTACTTAAGAGCCTTTGGTGAGGGACCTTGTCAAAGACTTTCTGGAAATCTAAGTGCACTATATCTACTGGATCATGTTTGTTGACCCCCTCGAATAACTCTAGTAGATTAGTAAGGCATGATTTCCCTTTATAGAAACCACGTTGACTTTTCCCCCAAAAATTATGTTCATGTATGTGTCTGACAATTTTATTTTTTGTTATATTTTCAACTATTTTGCCCAGTATTGACATTAGACTTACCGGTATGTAATTGCTAGGATCACCTCTAGAGTCCTTTTTAAATATTGGCGTTACAATACCTATCTTCCAGTCATTAGGTGTAGAAGCTAATTTAAAGGATAGGTTACAAACCACAGTTCATAGTTCTGCAATTTCACATTTGAGTTCTTTCAGAACTCTTGGGTGAATGCCATCTGGTCCCAGTGACTTTGTTACATTTATCAATTTGTTTCAAAACCTCCTTTAATGACACCATAATCTGGGATAATTCCTCAGTCTCTGAAGGAAGGGATGTGTTCCCTTAGCTAGGGGAAATACATAACCCATGCCTGTTAGGTGTGGTGCTCTGTCCCACTCTAGTGGCACCTACACCACCTATGGATTAAAAAGTCTCTACAGTCTTAGCTAAGAGGCACAGGGGGTTTAGCTCATGCTGTTAGCTTCAGAAGTCCCAAGTTTGATCCTGTCCACTGATTACCACTGCTAGTTGGTGTTATAACTACATTAAGTACAGCACAGAACAATGATAAGGAACATGTTGTTCCTCATTATGAATAATTAATGTAGATGCCTATAATTACACGTAGCAAAGTTCCTATATTTTTATGTAGCAAAATAGCATAAATAGAGCATACCAGATTTCCAGTAAATTGAATTGTCTACTTCTATTTGTTTTAAAGGACTCACATAAAAATATGGGAAACTGTTTTAATAGGCTACTTTTAACAAGTAACTACAATATCTTTTATAAGGTGCCACCAGACACCTTGGTTTTGCTGAAACAAATTAACATGTAGAGGTGAAAGTAAGTGGGTGCCCCCTGGTGTGCAGATCCAGCAAGAGTTTGCTCAGCTGTGGCAAAAGCCAGCAGGGAGCTATTTAAAGAGCTGGCAGGGAGCTGGGCTACAAGAAGACAGTTCCTGTAAGAAAGTTTAAATTACTTTCACCACTATACTTTCATCACAAAATGTCAGCTATATTTCTGAAAAATATCTTCAGTGTGTTTGGAACTAAGTCTGTATCACTGTCTTGCTAGTACATTATATGATTAATAGGATTTCTTTTCCAAAATTCAAATTAAGAACTGATCTCCTTGTGTATGCTGAACCAAAGACCTTACACTTGTGATATTCATCTCCATAGCTTTATGAGCCAGTAATTACACTGGAGTAATATGCACAGTAATGCACAAGTCAAGATTTGTTTATGCTATTAAAATAGTATATTTTATAGGCTTCAATAAGACAGATAATTGCATGTGGAGAAAACAAATTATCTTAGCTATATGCAAAGAGAGAAAGAGAGAGAACCACCAACACAGCTTACTATGTTTTCTTGCAATGTTAGGATATCACAGAAATGGCTGTTTCATTCCTTGCCACTGAAATTGTATATATGTTTCATTTTCTGTTTGGTTTATGGTCCTTTAATCCGGGGGGTTTTTTGTATGTGGTTTCAGCTACCTCAAGAACACTCATCATGCTCTTGATTAAATAAAAGTAACATTTAAATATCTTGCTCCGCAGAACCAGAAGTGTTAAAATATAATGTTTCTAAAGTAGTGGCTGCAAATCATGTTAATGAACTGACAACCAATTTATTGTTTTAAATCTTTGAGTAGGGCCTTGTACCAATTAAGCATATAAATTATTGTAGAGGGGAACAACAAGAAAATTCTGCATCTGACACTTCCTAAAGAAAACTGTAACAGTTTAGGAAGAATTCTCAAACCACAAAATAGCTCTTGATTAAAGGGATGCTATTCACGCCTGCCTTCATGGGTGGCATGTGGTGGAGGCTGGGAGAGACTAATCCCCCTCAAATTTCTTGCTGCTGGGGTGGGAGGGTAGTGGTGGATTTGGGGTCCACGGGAAAATCTCCCTCTGCCGTGGCACTGGGGTTGGATGAGCTTTTCCAGTCTTGAGGCCACATGATGGGAGAGGGAGACTGGAAAGAAGCAAGTGAGGGGAAGAGGCAGAATGGGGGCAGGGCCATGAAGGAAAGGGTGGACTAGGGATCGAGTCATGGGTAGAATGGCGTGACAGGGGAAGGGCTGGAATGGGACAGGAGCTCCAAGCTTGCAGTTCCAGTCAAGGCAGAGAGCTCTACTGCAGTCCTGGCTGAGGCTGAGAGCTTGACCTCGGCTAGGGCCAAGTTGTCAGCCCACCTCCACTTCTGCCAAGGCCTGGGACAGGGGACGCTGAGAGCAGTGAGCAGGGACTTGGACTCAGCTGAAAGAGCAGGGCAGGGGCCTAGCCTACCCGAAGGGAAGGTGCACCCACTGCCCATGCCTGCCTTTTCTGAAGAGCACACTTTTTTTGCTATGCCATATTCTTTCAATAAAGCTCCCTGGCACAACACTCAGAATTGAATATTGATGCTGCTTCTCTGTTAGAAGAGCAGTGGTGTGCATTCCAGATCCAAAGAGAATATTGTAACTTGGGCATGTGCACCCCAACGGACAGTAACTAGTTCTTGGGCAAAGGGATGGAGGGATGAGAAATGAACCCATTGTACAATATCTAGTTTCACTTCCCATATCAGTTGTTCTAGTTCTTACATTTTGCTATCCGGGCTCCTTGCAATTGGTATGCAAAAATCTTAGTTTCCTCTTGGTTTCACCCAGATTCCTCTTCTTGTAGAACTAGCCACTTCTTTCTCCTTCCCGGCACTCCCGTCTTCCACTATCGCTTACTGAGCTTCTTCACTTTCCAACCTGAGGAACCTGGACCTCAGCTCTATTTCTTCTTCACTAGCCAGTCCTTTTCTCTACTTCGTCCTTCTAGTCATATGCTTCACTTGCCACTTTCTTCATCTGGCAGTCTACCCTCACAGTTCTGTGGGCCAGCATGCATCTTCAAGTCATGAGGATTTCCTTCAACCTCCTCACTTTTTCCTTCCATCATCTGCTCAAATTGCCCTAAAAAAATTCACTCCAAGCCTGAGATCTTCTTTTCCATCAGCTCTATCAGGTGGCACTTCATACAAACAAAGCACCTTTCAGGTACCCTTTCTAGACTAATATACATTCCACAGCTTCCATCTAGTCATCTTCATTGTCTCTTCCATTCCTCATTGCTGCCTCCGTAGAGGCCATAGCCTTCCCTCCTAAGCTTCTGTAAAGACAGAAAAAACAAACAAACAAATCTCAAGAAACTTCCATAAAAACACCACACACATCCTTTCACAAACTCCCTGTGTTTACATGTGTTTGCTGGCACCTGTGCTGCTGACTGGCCAGTTGGTTGCCTTTATAGGCTTGCTTATTAGGGAAGCCCCATTCCTTAATCAAGGTTCTGCTATGACCAAAGGCTCTGCTTCTCTCACAACAAACTGTTTCTCCCAAACTTTACCAGCTGAACACAAAGCAGCAAGTAAAAAAAACACACACACACACACACACACACACACACTCAAGAACTCACTCACTGCCTCCAAGAAACAGGGGCTTACCTTTCTCCTCCAACAGATTTCCAATCAAACTCCCCCTTTTTTCAGCTCTGATTTCTGGCTCCTTTGCCACAGCTCATCACAAAGAGGGCAAAGAATCAGAGGTCCAGCACATTAAGCTATGCAATGGGCAGGCCGCCATACCTTTGGGCCTGTAGACAGACAATCTATTCTGGCTATTTAGTAGCTAATAGTTAGTGGCACTAGTACCAGATCCCTTTTTCATCTCTCACCATGTTTTCTAATTTCTGCAGGGTCCTTTTCTGCTTTCACCTATATATTCACTAGGTCAGGGGTCTCCAACCTTTTCAAACACAAGATCACTTTTTCAGTTTAAGTGCGATGTAAGATCTACCTCAAACCCAAATGCCCGTGCCTCACTTCCTTCCTGCCCCTTCTTTGAGGCTCTGCCTCTGCTCCATCCCTTCTCCAAGGCCTTGCCCTGCTCACTCCATCCCTCTTCCTCCCCCATCCTCACTCACTTTCACCAAGCTGGAGTTGGAGTTTGGGGGGCATGCTCTGGTCTTGGGCCAAGGCGTTTGGAGAGAGGGAGGGGCTCTGGGCTTTGCCCAGGGTGGGGGATTGGGGTCTAGGAGGGGTTTCAGGGTGCAAGCTCTGGGAAAGAGTTTGGGTGCAGGGGGACTCATGTCAGGGGAAGGAGATTGGGTGTAGGAGGAGGTTCAGGGCGGGGACAGTCAAAAACCAAAACTAACACACTTTGCAACCATTAAAGGAAGTAACAACAACCGCCGTGTATGTGTTGGGTTGGGAGATGAGTGAAGGACAGTCGGCGTTTGTGAGAATGACAGAGACACACACAGTGTGTGAGAGTGACAGAGATTTGCATTGCCAGCCTCACTCCATCCCCTTCTCTCTGTGTGGAGATAGGGTACAGAAGTTGGAGGAGGAGGGACACCCTGTCAGTGCACCCCCCTCTTCTTCCTCTCACGCCCTAGACTGCAAGTAGGAGGCTCCCGGGGGTGGGGGGAAGCTCCAAGGCAGAGAACAGGAGCAACATGACAGTGGGTGGAAGAGCAACTGAAGTGCCAGCGCTTGATAGCTTCCTGGCCAAACCAGTCGGGATCACCTGTCTGAGGCTCCAAGATCTACTGGTAGATCCCAATCTACTGGTTGGTGACCACTGCACTAGGTTTTATGCCCCCTTTCTCTTCCTTTCTCTCCCCTCCCCCCCCAATTTGCTTTGTACAAAATGTTGGGCTGTAGCTGAAAGGAGTCAGATGTCAATAACATATTCTACCAGCTGGCAGGAACTGGGTTTCCTATAGTTTCACCTGAAGGTTCAGTATATCTAGATTAAAGACAAGTTATTAACCGATAATGGACCACAATTCACAAGTGACTCATCCTGTTCCATCAGTTCAAGTACATCATATCAAGCCCTTATTATGCACAGCTAAGTGAGTTAGCAGAGTTACAAATGGCAAAGTATTTGATTATAAATCCCCTAAGCAGGGCCAGGGGACCCATCATTTTTATTGCTAGAATACCACATTACATCTCATAATGGTTTATTATGCTCAACAGTTCCCAGACATAGGGACGAAAACCTAAGTGTCAACATTTAACAAGCTTCTCATACAAAAGACAATCAACCTTGAAATAGCTGCAAATGAACTATTTGGCAGGAAACTAGAACAGAATAAAATCTATGATAAGAATGCCAGTTACCCCCTTTGCGAATGGTAGAGGATGTTAGATTTCAAACACAAATTGCCTGGAAACCTGTAAAATGAACACAACTTTTATATCCTCAACAAGATCACATATATTAAGCATCCCTGAGGTTCATCCTTTACAAGAGGGACACAAAGACACTCAAACATGATCAAAGAGGATGCTGGCTTTCTTTAAGGACATCCAGAATACATCCAACAGTGCTTCTTTGCTGACACAAGTAACATACTAGTCACTGAATGAAAAAGATGCAGGAGCTGCAGACAGAGACTCACAGTGGCAGATTCACTGTAGCAACTAAACAAACCTGTGAAGAAAATATTGTTGAGTACACGTGACAGTCCTCTCATCTGAAAGTGATGAGATTCAGAGACGGTTATTTGTAGACCACTAAGATTCCTTCCATCACGTGTTTGGTCATCTCATTAGAACCTGAAGCTCAGGAGTTTGTGGTACTCTGAAACATCATGAAAGGTTTATGCTAGGCTGTCAAAGGAGGACACTGCATAGGTGCTGGCTTCTAATTTTCCTGAGGGGTGCTCAACCCCTTTTCCATTCCAGGCTTTGCCTCTACCTGCCTCTTTCCACCAAGCCACTATCTCTGCCCTTCCTCTTCCTGCCCCTGCACCTCTCTTGGCCACCCTCCCCTCCCCACTCTACCCCTTCCTCTGAGGCCCCACCCCACCTTGCCTCTTCCCATTTCACTGATTCCCATCCTATTCCTCAAGCATGCCCCATCTCAGCTCCTTCTTCTCCCTCCCAAAACCTCTTACAAATAATATGTGTAGAACATCGTGCTAGCAGGGCATTTCGACCCTGTAGACCAACATCACAAGAGGAGCTGAAGTGAATGAAGGCATAGATGTGGGGCGATTCTCAGTTGGTACCATTCCGCAGTCTCCTCTAAAGGATTACTTAGGTGAAAATTAGAAATAACTTGTGCACAAGGAATGGCATTAACTCTTTGAAACAAAGGGTAAAAATGTTAAGTAAAATGAGCTAGTAGGGTTACACAAGGGGAATCATTAATTAACATTTGAAAGGGCCTGTAATGCTCCTAAACAGAGTAGCCAAAACTCTGCTCCGCTCGAGAAGAACTGTGAAGCAGAGGGTTTCAAGATAACCTGGGACAGACTGAATACCTGAGAGGGAAGAAGAAGAAAAGAGAAGACGTTTCTATCTAGCTATACCCACTGTGTTTGCCCATCAGAATACTGTACAAGGTCAACATAGTCACTGAGGGTGTATGGGGAATGGAGGCTCACTAGGGAAATGTGCACCATATAACCTTATATCTCTTATGTTATTCTTTCCCCATAAACTGCTATGTATTGAAGATATTGTTTTTGACTTTTCACTGGTACTGGTAGTGTCCTGTCCAGGTGTGGGCCTGTAAAAAAATCCATTTCAACAGTTGCCAGTGGATGGAATTGTGGGGAGGAGGGAGGTAGAATTAGGGAGCTTGGCTGCTAGTGAGTGCTAAGCACCTTCTAATTTTTGTCTGTGGGTGTTTCAGGGCTGGAGCACCATAAAATTGGCAACCATGGGAGCCTGTAACACTGGGCTTAGCAAGAAGTACCACCCAACAGGACCCAAGTGGCAGCCCTTAACAGCCCACTGTTTGGTCAGTATTAGTGCTTAAATCAGGATGTCATAAATAGCAGCTGTCTGAGCAACAATTCAAACCCTACTTGTGAGAGATCCTAGACTCCAGCTTCCAACTCCGGTTTGTTCTTGACTTTGCTATTCGATTGACATCTGTAACCTGGCGTCTGACCTCAGTCTCCCAATAATTTGACTCTGTCTGACTGTCAGGAGTCAGGTGTTGGTTCACTTCTGGCCTGCCTCAGATTCTGATCTCCTGGTGCCTCACTTGGCCATGCTTCCAACTCCTGCTCTGATCATTACATCTGACTGTCTGTCCACATCTCAGTTGTGACACATCTACCCTGACATCCATCCTCAAAATCTTAATTTGTGTTTTACTAACTGACTGTATTACTTTGTGGTTGTTACTTTCAGTTGGTATATTTTATAGAGCTGGTTGAGAAACAGTTTACCATTCCAGGAAAATCGTCAAGAATTTAAAAATATCCCTCTTCCCAAATCAGGACCAAAAGGAAATCTCAAATATTTCCATGAACCAATAAAATGATTTTTTTATTCAGGTGAATTGAAACATTTCCCTTCAATTTTTATTATTTTTTTAAAACATGATTATTACTATAGAATTGCATTTAAAAAAATATAGCTCAAATTTCAAAACAAAATATATGTGACCTGAAAAAAAGGATTTTTTCATTTAGAAATGTCAAAATGGGATGTTCAGAATTCAGAAATTTTCCAACATTGTTGTAAAAAAAATAATTAAAACTGCCCCTTTCCTGCAAATAGTTTTGGTTTTGACAAAATTAACTTTTTTTATGGGAAAACAGCTTGCTGAAAAATTCCCTACCCTCTGTAATATATTATTTTCAGTAGGTAATTTCTGTTATGAGACAGGAATATTAACCTTCTGAAACCTTGAGTCATGTCAGGTGACTAAGGCTAGAAAGCAGAATCAAGCTGTCTCTGTAAGCACACTCTTATTATAGCCGCCCCCCCCCCATAGTAAGAGCATTCTACTCACCATATAAAATATGGTGCCAGAATGAAATGGTGCAATATGCGTTACAATTGTGTTCCATCACAACTGTGACACTTGCTATATTTTCCAATTATTTATTTAAGTACTATACGCTGACAGAGAAGGTACAACCAATGAAAAAAACCTTTGAGGAAATCAAATGAGCAGAAGTCCATAGTCTATACATTGTATGACAGGTGGCTTTACACGGCAGATTTCATTCTTGATCATGAATTCATTTTCTTGATGCACAAATGAAGCTCAAGAACTTCATACTAAAAAGAAAAATAAGGCTGCTGAATCATAGCTGAACAATATTTTAGTAGATATACCAGAGATAGGTAGTGATTTGGGGTTTAGCATCATGTTTACCTTTTAAATTAAATTTCCTAGTCAGCAAGAAAAAAAACCCTATTTCTTTTCTGAAACTTAAAATCATTACTTCACAGTGTACAACAAATTTAAGACTAATAAATGAGTTGGAATGGCTGCAATATTATGATTGCCATATTGGAGCATAAAGGTCATATCAGACCTTGAAGACAAAATTCACTAATGATTACAGTACCCTCAGGCTTTTTCTACACTATGAGTTTTGCCGAAAGAGGCAATGGAAATGAAGCACGGATTAGCATTTTCTCATGCTTCATTTGCATAAACTCTTTCAGTCCGTTTTTGCGCAAAAACAAGCAGTGTGGCCGTGACCGTTTTGCGCAAAAAAACCCTTTTTGCACAAGATCCTTATGCCTCTCACCCTCTCCAAAGGAGACAGAAGTATTTTACAAGTTCCAAGTTTCTTTTTTTAAAGGAGTGTATTTAACCCTAGGGTTGAGTAGTTTTCTCTGTGTATGTGTGTGTGTCCTTTGTCTCAGACTACAGACATGCAATAATTACACTTCCCCTTATATTTGTTTCCTAAACTTTGAAAGTGGATCAATGTTATTCTTATTTATTTGTTGACATTCTACAGACAAAGCTTTTTGATTGCTTTGTTACTTCTGCTCACTATTTTGGACTCACAGTGAGCCTCAAGAAGACAGAAGTTATGCCTCAGCCTGTCTGGAAAGAGCCCAGTACTCCAGTGATTAGTGCTGCTGGTACAGTCCTTAAGGCTGTTGACAAGTTCTGCTACCTGGGAAGTGCACTGTCCTCTAGCATAAATGTGGATCATGATGTATCTGCTCAACTAGCCAAAGCCAGCGCTGCCTTTGGAAAACTGACCAAACGCCTATGGAATGACCATAGTATTAAACTCCATACCAAGATAGCGGTTTATCAGGCAGTTGTCCTGAATGTCCTGCTGTATGGTTTGGAGTCATGGACAATATATCGTCGCCATGTTTTGAAGCTCGATCAGTTCCATATGTGTTGTCTGAGGAAGATTGCCCATGTGAACTGATGGGACAAAATTCCTAATATGGAGGTTCTTAAGCTGTGTGGTGTCATGGGCATGGAAGCAATGCTTATGAACAAACAGTTTCGCTGGATTGGTAATGTTATGAGGATGGATGATACATGGCAACCAAAGATGGTCTTCTATGGCCAGCTTGCTCATGGAAAGTGCTTTATCAGTGGTCAATATAAGCGCTATAAAGACATCTTAAAGGCCAATATGAAGTCATGTGGTATATCTCCCAATGATCTGGAAACTCTAGTTCAGGACAGATTGTCCTGGTGACAAACCATTGTACAGGCTCTTAATTGCTTTGAGAGTCAGCATATCGAGGCATTGCAGGATAAGCAGAGGATCCGAAAAGAACATACAGCACCTGCAGTTGGCAGCTTTTTATGTGACATCTGTAATCAGCTCTGCCGATCAAGGATTGGTTTAGTTGCTCATCAAAGGCATCATAGAAGATGAGATCTGTCGATCAATTGACAGACAAAGCACCAATCCATTATTTCTTTCAGCAGCAGAGCTTTTGCCTGGGCCTCATTCTGATCAAATGCATATAAAGTACTAGCTGGACTGACCCGGCGCTGCCCGGGAAACTGAAGGAACAAAATTTAGAAAAACAGAAGCTGGTCCTGACAACCTCCAGCCACACCGCAGCTGCCAGTGCCTGACATCTGGCCATTATGGCAGACCCCCATGCTTTTCTACTGCTGCATAAATCAAAATCTCTGACTCAAAAAAGAGGCATTGCAATGTTGAGAATCAGAGCTATTTGACTTGGAAAACTTAGATACAAAAGTCACATTAGAAACTATGTCTCTGTTTTCTTCCCATGTCATGAGTCTTGGAGCCATTAAAAGCACAGTGGAAGGGAGAGCCCCCAAACCACCATGGCTTGTTTCCCCACCATTGCTGGAAGCATATGGAGGCCCTTCTTCAATAGTTCAGTGTTTTGCTTCCTATCAGATGGTATTTTTGCTAATTATCCTTGTAGAAGCTAATGGTTTTTTGGTAGGGAAGTAGGGGATAGGCATGCTGGGTCTGCAAATTCTCATCCAAGAGCTGAGTATAGGAATGGGCCTCAATCAATGGGGCTGGCCCTACTGAATCTGAGAGATTTCAAGGTGACACCTCAAACTCTTCTCCCATCTTTTTTGATGAAACTATGAGCCAACTACCTGAGCCTGCTGGCACCTCTATAGTCCCTCCTCCAACACCACCCCCATGACCAGCTGCCCCTCCCATGGACTGCATTTCTCCCCCCCCCCTCAGGATCATCCAGTATCAAACCCAGGACCAGTGTCCAGATTTGAGGGATCCCCCCTCGCCTTGGATTAATTTCTCACCCACCCAGCATCATCCAGTGCTGCCCCTTGGGCCAGTGCTGCTCCAAGGAGACCGCTCCCCAACCCCCGCAATGGGCTTCATTTCTCACTCCCTGCAGGATTGTTCATCCCCACTTCCTTCATCCCCCTACAATCCTGCCTCCCCCCACTCACCCCCAATGGTCCAGTCCCACCCCCCCACAATCCTGCCTTCCCCCAACTCGCTCCCAACTTTCCAGCCTCCGAGACCAGCCCGCCCCGCAACAATCCAGCCTCCCAATCCTGCCCTCCCCCCCACGCGTCCCCCAATGGTCCAGCCCCCCCGGACCAGCCCCTCCTCCCATTCATTCTCTCCCTCCCCGCTCTCACCTCTGGGTCCCCAGTGCGCCTCCTTCTGGACATTTTTTCAAAGTGCAGCTGAGGGGTAACACCAGCCCCACCCCCTCTGCCTAGAGCGAGCCCCAGCAGCAACCTGCCCACCCATTAGTCAGCCGCTGGGCCCCAAGCCAATCGCAGTGTTGAAGCGGGGCCTCCATATGCTTCCAGCAATGGCAGGGAAGCCGCTTCTCCCCACACTGCCAAGCTCTGTGCAGCCCCGGGGAGAGGTGTTGGTCTCTCATCTCTTCCCTCCCACAGTACCTTAAAACCTTCTCCTGGAGGAAAGGTTATCCCATGGAAAGTTTGGTTGGGTAGGTCTTATAGCGTCCAAGTTATTAGAGCACAAACATACAAACATTCTTCTTTATATATTAGATTTACATGCAAAAATATGCTAAGACATGCAATTAGAAATATTGCACATACCAGTTTCAAAATTAACATGCACTTAGGGTAACTGCACACACTTTTGCACATGGAGCTGACTTTCTGAAAATCTGGTTCTTTATGTAATTCACAATCTTTTATTTGCCATTCAGGTGGCTCCACTTCTCATGGGTTTTACTCTGTTGACTTTAATTATACTTTTGAGTCTGGCAAAGTCTTTTGTTTGATTTTAAATTTAGCTTGCTCATGCAGCAATTTTCTCAAAGTTTTACCAGCTCTGCTCATTACTTTTGGAGGCTTCACAGTTGGTTTGAGTAAAAATTGTAAGTGAAATGGATTTTCTACACCATAGACACCTACTTCCATTTAACAAATATATTTTCTGTGTACATGTCCTGTTGCATATGCCAGCTGTGGCCAACCCCCCGCTAGCAAGCCGCATGCGGCTCTTTCCCGCCCCCCCATCAGTGCGGCCCCTGAAGCTGCTCCCGTGCCCCTGAGAATGGCCCCAGGCTGAGTGCAGGAGAGCCATCTGGTGCTTCTAATATGGTACTTCCAATATGGTGGCGGCCGGCGGGAGCCTGCTGAGGCCAAAAAGCATAGAAATGTGCTTCTCGCACTTCTTAAAGGGGCAGTCCTTTTTTTTCTCTACAGCTTTTCCCCAGCTCTTCGCACTGGGTCCACTAATATCTTGGCTCTTCATCCAGAACGGGTTGGTCACCCCTGGCATATGCATTTATTCAAAAGGCATAAAAATGTGTTCAAATACACGAGTTTGAGTGTAGACAGGAGATACAAAGTTAATATCTGACAAAATTAGACCCCTTCAAAGTACACATTTGAGCTTATTCAGTGATATAGTTACTTAGCATTTCTTGTGTGTCAAACCAAAATTGGCTCTATTGCAAGGTCATCTGCATAGTTGACCTCCATATCAAAGCTTCCTCATAGGTCAAGATGGCTAAAATCCAGGATTTTACTTCAAATCCATCTCTACCCAGAATTTGCATTTGAATTAAGTGCAGGTAGCTCCAATTTCATCTTTAAAGCTAATAATTGAAAAGTGAATTATACATAATGTACTACTCAACACATTTTGTGTTTTAGAATTTAAGTTGTATCTGTGACACAAGTTGTAAAAGGAAACTAAAGATATATGTAGAATGTGCTGATAATTAATTATAAACGGAAGTATATTTACCCTGGGTCATACTGTAGGAAGGTATCTATTACTTTTAATTAAACATTAAGAGAACATAAGGGATGTTTCTTATCTATGATAAGATTCCTATTATTTAACTGTTTTATCTCTTCATTAGAACTGTTGCCTTATGTATGAGGCAAATATAATAGTACTCACTTATACTCTACTTCTGTCTCAGTCAACTAGAAAAATCACGGTCAGCTGAGAGGTCAACTTGGAATTAACACAAAAGCTCAGAACTAGGAGAATAAATTCTTTTTGCATAATTGATGGATAGTAGGATAACTTTTCTTTTCACGTGTAAGCTGTAATGTTTTCAATGGTATAATAACAGCAACTTCCACTTATTAAAATTGCATGCTTTAAAATTTAGCATTATTACATGCAGAAAATCAAGATTATGGTTAGGTAAACGTTTTTTTCAGTTAGTATATTTATCATGTAAAGGCATGATTAGTCTAGTATCAGTCTGTAGCAGGAACTGGTTTAACCATATTCACTGACCAGCTGCTGCAAAAGCAGGCAATTTGTGGTAGAGATATGCACAGATGCCTAGATCCTGGAAAGCATCCCAGCTGTTCTTACCATTATGGAAGGGTGGTGCCATTGGGGTATTAAAGTCACCTTTACACATGCAGACACACACACACACACACACTCACTCACACACACACACACATATATCAATCTCCTTCTCTCTCTCTCCTCATCCCCCAATATACAAAGACAGCTTCTGGAAGTGGTCTACTTCCAGGACCGTTTGCAGCAATTGCATCTGGTCCATCCCGAAAGGAAAGTTGGCAACCCTAGCTCTACTGTATGCTAACTACCAAAGGCTCCTGAGAACCATTCATCAGTTGGAAATCACGAGGAACTAGAGCACCCCCAATCTCAACCTTGTCTCCCAAATACAAAACCTAAATATTCCTGAGGGAAAGGGAGGGAGAGGGAAAAATTAGGGGTCAGATCTGCAAGTTCTGTGAGATCTGGAGCCAAGATCTGGCCCAGAGGACTTGATTATACAATATGCAATTCTGAAGAGATTTATTTACACTTTGATTACATACATGAGAAATAGTTCAAGACCAGAATGGTAGCATTTATGATAGCACACAAATGATGACAATGAATGCAAGTCAGCGCATCCCAGATTGAACTTGCACGTGGGATGCTGTTTAACAAAACAAAAAGTAAGATTGTACAATAGGTTAAATTCATTTATGGAATTAATTAGATTCAACTCTACTGAAGTCAGTGGGGGCTGCAAGTGCTCAGCCCCAAAGAGCCAGACCTCTTATTTGAGAGCTGACATTTATTTAGGCACTGTGTAGACAGTGCCAAATTATTAAATAAGCTATTTCAAAATACACTTGAAATAAGCTATGCAATTTGCATAGCTCAAATTATGTAGCTTATTTCAAGCTAAGGGTGCAGTATAGATGCACATGTGTGCAACTGATTGTTCCTTCCAAAATGGAGAGCTTTGCATTTGTCCATATTAAATTTCATCCTGTTTACTTCAGACTAGTTTATCCAGATAATTTTGAATTTTAATCCTATCCTTCAAAGCACTTGTAACTCCTCCCCCACAACTTGGTATCATCTGCAAATTTTATAAGTTAATTTTGTAGGCCATCATCTAAATCATTGAAAAAGGTATCGAAAAGAACCAGACCCAGAACTGATCTGTGTGGGACCCCACTCATTATGCCTAAATTAGAGATGTGATAGCTTACACAGCTAAACAGTTAACCAATGAGCCTAGACTTATCTGTTAACCCTCACGGTTACACACAAGGCTCTGCTATCTCTAAATCGGGGGTGGGGGGGAGGAGAGTGGGAGCCAGTGTACACAGGTAGCCGGATTTTAAGCTGGCTCCCCATCCATACTGGCTCCCATGGAGCTGCCTCCCCCAGCCCCGTGTTGCTTCCTGTGTCTCCCCATGAGCAGTGGCTCCTGAGTACCCACCTACGCTGCTGCCTCTGATACAGAGGTAGGGGGGCAGGCTGCTCTGTGGGAGCTGGTGGGTGCTGGGAACCAGCTTAAAAGTCAGAAAAATTCAGCAGTTACATCTTTACAATCCCCCCCCCCCCCGAATTTTAACATCCCTAGCCTAAATCTAACCTTTTTTCACCTGCTGAAATTAAAAAAAATGTCTCTACTACATTCCAATAACTTGTTGGATAATCTTTGCCCTGCTGTGTTATTTTCCGAACAGGTATCTGAATAGTTGAAGTCCCCATCACCATTAAGTCCTATGCTTTAGATGATTTTGTCTAATTCTTTTAAAAAGGTCTCAAGGACTTTTCTTCCTAGACTAGGTGGTCTGTACAAGACTCCCTACCATGACAATTAAAATTGTGATCAATCATGATTTTTTAAATCTTGTGATTAATATCTTGCGACTAACATCTGGTGGCTCTAATCCATTCTAATAAGAGATCAAAAAGTTTCATGCTTAAACAAACAAACAAACAAACAAACAAATAAATATAAATACAAACACCTTTCAACCATAACTTTAGAGTCATTACAGTAGTGAAATCTTCATATACTGAGCTATATTTCACTCAATGGAAAACAAATGACTATCATGTGCAATGGGAAAATTTGAATTTTACTCTGTCCCAGTAATCTGTGTTGTATAAATTAAGTCCCGAGGGTAAAATGATCATTTTGCAGTACACATTTGTTTACATTTTCTCTGACATAACAATAGGACTCATTTTATAAGTGGCTGATGTTCTCACAATTCTGAAATAAGGTACTGATTTATTACCTTTGTCATTAATTGTCCCATTCCATACACTGCAAACAGCAGCTGTATCTAATGAAAAACAAAATACTCTTAAGCACAAACTCTAAAAGCTCTTAGCATATGTCTTCACTGTAGTATTAACCTGCACTATTTTAGCCCCAAACTTCCCTATCACCCATGCACAAACCCCATATAAACCTAGATAAACCTTCAAGCTCCACAGATATGCTTAATTCCACTGGCACCATCCATAAGGGGATAGACACCCTGAATGGCACAGGCAAAGGTGAAGCCTGAACTCCAGCATAGAAGCAGAACCTACTTTTTGCCCAAGGGGGCCACTAGAAAAGTGTAACTTCTTGGTGAGGTTTCTGATTAAGCACCTGGATGAGAACATCTTCCCAAATCATTGCCCTTGCTGATGTCACACAAGAGCTCCACCTTCATCCATATAGCTGTGTGCCAGGATAACATTCCTGCTTAGTCATGTGATGTTCAAATGCTATGTCATAATGAAGCACACTGCATGGGGGTTTCAATGCCAATCAGGTTATAGAAATTGGAAGGTGACTACCAGTTCAAAGGCAGGGAGCAGGTAGAAGGGTGGGAAAATACAGTCCTTGGTAATTTTGGGAAGGCATCAGAGATCTATCAGAATTAGAACTCATAAGTGGGGTTTCAGCCTGCATCCACGCTACAAAGTAAAACCCAGCTTTTAACTTATGTCCCCAGCAAGGTAAGTAAATCCAGATTCAAATCACCACTGTCAGGACTCAAACATAACTCTTCTGATCTCCCTGTGCCTGATACATGATCACTGCTGCTCTCCATGGGGAGGAAATGGAAAACCTTTCACTTCTAAGAAGCTCTGTTGAAACAGCTTCACAGGACATTGGAGAGTAGATTTGGCTTCTGAGCCAAGGAATTACATATCCATAACAAAGCAGGTCAGAGAGAGCAACAAAACACATCGTTTTTTCAGAACAAACTCAAGCTGCTGTAAACAAAGTGAAAGACTTCGGGAAGTTTGCAGTGAGTTGGGGAGAAGATTGAGGTGCCAGGAAAAGAGAACAAGAGTCAGAGGGTAATAGAGAAAACTGAGTTTCTGAAAAGTTTGATTAGTGTGCCTGACCCTATTCACTTTCCTGTGGATTGTATCCGTTTACATTTCTGGAAATAAAAAAGTCATTATATATCAGATCATAATATTTTATCCCTGATTTTCAGAGGAGTAGCCGAGTTAGTCTGTAACAGGAAAAATTTAAAAAACAATGAAAAGTCCAGTAGCACCTTAAAGACTAATAAAACATGTAGATGGTGTCATGAGCTTTAATGGGCACAATCCACTTCTAAGTGGGTTGTGCTCATGAAAGCTCATGACGCCATCTACATGTTTTGTTAGTCCTCAAGGTGCTACTAGACTTTTGGTTGTTCTTTAAGGTTTTTTTATTTTATCTAAGAGTAACTGTCTAACTCGTTATCTTTATACACAGCACAGGTAATACTGAAAAGCCAACGCCTATATTTAAGAACAAGACTGTTATCTCTTATAAAGATGCTGCCAAAAGGGGCATACTGTAGTACTCACATTATATGTGGAACTTGACTTCTCTGAATGCAAGCAAGCCATGCATTTTTCTTATTTTCAGTGGTCATTTTAGTCATTTTCTAAATTGGATTCCCCAGGCTTTTCACTGTTTAGAACAGTGTTTCTCAAACTGTGCTCCGCGGAGCCCCAGGGCTACACGAGATGTCTCCAGGGGCTCCACGAGGTTGACAAACTGGAAACATCGATAGGTACAACACATACAATCAGTGGACCGCTGGGGCTCTGCATAAATTTTTACTCATGTAAAGGGCTCCGGAGCCCAAAAAGTTTGAGAACTGCTAATTTAGAAGTTTATTAGTTTATGAACATGCTTTAGTTAGTATGTGAGACTTAAGTTTAGAATCAACAGCAGAGTTATTTTTTGTTGTGAGTTAATGGCTTGGAAATACCATTCAAGAAAAGTATCAGGAGTTGGATCCTGAGCTGGTATGAACTGGCATAACTCTATTGACTATAATAGAATTATACTTTACACTATCTGAGGAGCTGGTCCCAGGCAATTTGTATCTGCTTAATATATCTGAATTAACAATTTCGATTGCAGCTCAGAGGGTTTAAAATAGAATTCACCTTTCCCTTTTTATGGTCTCTACTTTTGGGTAGTGGAAGGGGAGTCCATTTTATGAAACTAGGCAGTAAACCTAGACCATTTAGTTTAATTTTGTAATCTGGTTCACAGTGTAGAAGCATCTGCTGGTGGAGTAGAACTAACAATGTCTCCTATGCATATAGGATCCAAGGAAAGGGAGCAGGGATGGGGCTTCCCTAGGTCCTGTCAGTTTCCCAGTGTTGCTATGACCCTAGGCATCACTGGAAGCAGAATAGTTAAGAGCAACCTTCAGACTTTCCAAGATAAGACCACCGACCAGCATGGCACAGAACAGCCTCAGGATTGGGGAAGGGTGTACAAGCATTCTCTAAAGTTCTACCTGGAGTTTTGCTGCATGCTGCTCTGCTACGGCTGAGGACCGGAGCCTTTGACTTTTAAAACCAACCAACCAAACACTCAATAACCAACCAACTATCCAACCAACAACCAATCAAAAACAAAAAACAAAACCCCACACACACCCAAAGAAAACCTGCCACTGATTTTTTTGTTTGGCACCTGAAAACATTTGTATTTAAGTATGCAAGTGCTAATTTTAGGGACACAAATGGCTAACTAGTGTCCCTGTCAGAATAAAAAGCATGAACACCTCAATTCAGTCATCATTTGAATGATAGATGAAGTTAAACCTGTACACCATTATTAAGGCCAATGGGTTACAAAAGGATGAGATTCAGAGGGGTACTCATGTGAGTCTGTTTCAGCACAAGCATGAGGAGTCCTGTGGCACTGTAAAGACTAACAAATGCATTTGGGCAGATTTTGTGGTCTGGAGCATGAAGTGGAAAGGAGTTTGGCAGGGATCTCTATACATGCAAAGATGGGAGTTTTACATTACTGTGCTGACGACTAGTGCTAATGAGGACAATTCAATCAGGGTGGAGTATGAGAACAGAATTAGCCCACAGATATCTATAGCATTCTTTTTTGTCTATTTATGATCACTGACATATTATTAAAGTGATAAGTAATCATGTAATCTAAATAAGCAATTGACTCTAACAAGCTTATTTGAAGATATGCTCTTTTCTTAGATAAGTAACTCCATATACGTTCCATTCAGAGACATTAGTAGCAGTGAGTAGCTAGGAATGTAAGTTTGGGTGGACCACAAATTATTACAGGGGAGCAATATCCCACCCAGGTATTTATTTATAGATACATTTGTTTGTTTTTGATTGTCTGCATCACTCTGGTAAATGAAGCATCTCCTAGGCACCAACAGTGCCTCCTGCAAGAGGAATCGATCCTGGCAGCAGCTACAGGGACACAATGGTGTGGGGAGGGGGCTTAGCAGCCCTTGCTGCCTTGAGTAGGGTTCATGGAGGGTGTGGGGTGACTGAGTGGCTGGAACAAGCATGAGTCCCCTTGGCTCTTTGCATCCCAGCCTGGCCGAGCTGCACTTTGTGACTCTTTCTGCAGCCCCCATCGCAGAAACCCTGGCAACTGAGCAACTCCCAACTTTACAGGTGAGGAGGAGGAGATGGGGCAGAGGAGGGGGGAGGGTTGCACATTTCTTTGGATGAATCTATGCCTGGGTAACAGAGAGAGCAAATAAACTCAGCATTGGAAGGCGGGGGGCAGGGAGAGATCTTGCCTCCTATGTGCCAACCCCTCTGCCTCATGCAGCTTCCATAGTCTGGGGCAACGCAGAAGATCTACAATCCACTCCCCCTCCCCCATGCACACGCATGCCACACACCAAGTCAAGCAATGATGAAAACACCCATGAAAGCCAGCAGGGCCATTGATGGGAGTGATGATTTCCTCGAAGGGGCAGGAGTAGTATTGGGGAAACTTGACTCAACTGTCCTCTCTTCTTTTCTGCTATACCGCCCCCAAATAGCTCTAATACCTCCTCTCTGTAGTACAGGGTGTGATGGTTCCCCCTGTGCTTTATGAAAATTGGCTTATAAATATAAAGATGCATAACTCAGATGTTTTGGACAAAATACCTCCTGTAACCTATCATTTTTAGTGTTACAATCTGCTGGGTCTGTGTATTCTATTTTGATGTATGTATCATTCTTATATGTAAAGTTAGAAATACAAATTATGATACTGTTTATAGTTTTAAATGTGCTAATGACTGGGTGACCAACTTAACAACTTTTAAACAGCCTTGTTTGTCGTATAAGTCCAAAGGTGATTGGACTAGTAAGACATGTGAGTATATCTCCTGGTCCTGGGATTCCATTTTGAGCCAGGTAGTTTTCCATGGAATGGAGAACAAAAGATTTCTGTCCCAGGAGAAAGTCTGTTTAAGCAAGGGAAAGTTACCAGGTCTTTGTCTTTGACTGGCTTCAGGAATACCTGTCACACTAGGACACAAAGAAAGTCTAAAGAGGGTGAAAGACCCAAATGAGAGCAAAAGAGTTTGCCTGTCACTTGAAGACTTGATACAAGAACAGCTCTTTAGGGTAAGAATCTGCTTGTACTTAATACTACTGTTTGTACTTAATAAAAACACTTGTTTACTATCAGGCCAAGTGTAAATAATTGTTAGCTGGGGGAAGGGGGGCAAACAGTGTGGATATCTCTTTTTCCCTGATAAAGAGGGCAAACATCCCCAAGAGCTTTCTCTGTGTAAAGTTTTAACTCAGAGACACAGATTTGGGATTTTGATCAGTTTTGAGGGTTGGTTTCCTGGGTGCTGTGCCCTAAAACTGCATCCTCCCAGAGATGAAGTGGTTCAGTGTCTGCATTGCTCTTTGGGGGGCGGTAACCCCAACTCTGTGCCTTGTCTGGGGGAGACCAGACAATCTGGCCCAATATGACAGGGTGGAGTGGAGCCCTAGAGAGCAAGAAAGCAGGTGTCAGCGATATAATTAGCACACCGGAGAATAGTCCCTAAGGGTCTTCTGTGACCGTTCCCCATCCCACAGGGAGCAATCCATGTCCTGTAAATAAAATAAATAAATAAAACCCCTCCCTTCCCATCACAGACATGTAGTGTAAGAGACACCCAGAGCCACTTACTGTGCTCAGAAACTACCTCTGTCTGCAGTTCCAAGTTGGCAACAGTGGTGGAAGTGGGAGGAACCAAACAAACTGAGTGACTGGGGGGAAGATTAGCCCAAGTGGTGTGTGCGTAGTTGTGGGGCATGCACTAGGAGCTAGAGTGGCTGTGTTGATCGCACATGGGGCTCGGTAATTGATTGTGAATAATGCATCGTGATTGACGGTGCTAGTGGTGAGCATGAAATGTCTTGACAGGGGCATTAAAAATTGCTGGTGCTGAAAAAGAACTTACTGCTTGATATAATGTTTTTACAGGCTGGTCTCCAACATCTAAAAGTATATCGTCATTTGTGCTTCACCCATTAATAGTTGTATTGATATTGTCTTGCATTTGCCTAATTGCAATGATATTTATGTGTTGCTGGACAAAAAAAAAAAAGTTTGTTAAATTGCAACCACAATTGCCTCCCAATATATAGCCATGAGACAATTATATAAGAAATGACCCACTCAAGAATTGTTCTTGAGGGATCAAAAGGGGGATATGTTGAAATTGAAAGTTTTATTCTTTTTATATTTGTATTTTAGGATTAATAATGTAGCAATGTAAGGTAACATTATCACATTTAATATTTTATTAAATTAAGCCCTTTAATAAGCCCTTTTGTTTTAAAATTTAGTAAGCTTAGTAAGTAGAGACAGAGTTTTGGTATTGTGTCTATGTTAATGAGATTAGAAATATTGAAGGCCCAGGCCTTCTATGTGAATTGTTTTGATTTTGATTTTGCTTAAAATAAAACACTGCTGTTTACCTTTGAAGGATTCTGTGAGAAAGACTGTTTGTATGAATGAGATACGGTGTGAAGGTCATCGTTAGAGCCAGATGGTCAAGAGAGAAAGGGGAGAATGTGGGGTGAAGACAAACTGTAAAAGACAGACTGCGAAGAGACATATCGGCATCAGAGAAACCATCAGTGCATACCCACCGTCAAGAATTGATCAGATTGGCAGACTGACGACTCTAAAGGTGAAGGCATCCCTAAAAACAACTGATTAACAATTCAGGACAGGATGAGCTTCTTGGAGATGTTTTGGGACATCAACAAGATAACAGTAACTGGTCACAGACTGACACAGCAAAATCCATAGACTTCAACAGAGAAAAAGGATTATAAAAGCAGGGTGCTTTGCTATGGAACTTTGGGTTCATCTTGCCACCAATTCCAGAGGAGCATTGGATCGATGGACCGACAAAGGCCCTGCTCTCCCTCTGTGTTCAATCTAGCTGGCCACTAGATTGATAAAGAATCTGGACTGGTAACTACGACATCGTCTGGGGGGACTATGTATGCACGATGTTTGTGTGAGTGAGTGAGTGATTGAAAAGCATACGCAACTGTTGTATTCTCAATAAATGCGGCATACTGCCTTTCCCCCTATAAAAGATCTCGTGTGCTTCGTTTAAGCATAACAGAGGAACCCAAACAGAGGAAGCCAGCGCCCCATAGGGCCAGCCCAAAATGGACAGAGGGAGCCATATTTAGATGGGCCCATATGCTACGTGTGTGGACTATGGCTCACCCATGCTATGCCACTGTTTAGTACAAAAGGATCTATTACTATATAGTCTTCTAAAGTAGACTAGCATATTGCATTCTCCACAGTAGATTTTTACAAACATCACACAAACCATCTTTAACCATTCCCACTCACTACCTCTTCTGATGTGACATAGAATAGCTAACAAATGACTTCTTCAAAGGGAAGTTCTATATACCAATATAAAATTGGTCCACAAGCATTTCTCCTATGAACATTTGAGTGATTATATTAATTGGTATGTATGTAAACTTATGGGATCACATAGGGTATGTCTACACTGAGGAGCTATTTCGGAATACTAGAGGAAATAGCTTTTCCACGTCTATTGAAGCAACCTGTTATTTCAAAATAGATTTTGAAATAACGGCTGGCTTATTCTGACGTCCCGGTAACCCTCATTCCATGACAGATAAGGGGCATTTCGGAATGGCAAGTTATTTTGCAATTTGGTGCTCTGTAGACAGTGCCAAATTACAAAATAAGCTATTTTGAAATACACTCGAAATAAGCTACACAATTTGCATAGCGCAAATTGCGTAGCTTATTTTGAGCTAAGGGTGCTGTGTAGATGCACCCATACTGTCCTATATCCATGGACACATCTCCATTGATGGGAATTTTATATACAGGTAAAGGGTATACGAGGCCCATAAGGTTAACCAATAGTTTAAATCTAGAGTTCTTTCAGATCTTGGACAATTCAGTCATTATGCAATAGAGATTATTTTTGTTATTTCCCTCCCCTCTGCTCTCAATTTCACAAAGGAATTAAATAGAACACAAGAAGCCTCTTGTTACAAGATGGACTCTGCAGAACTGGCATCAACAATTGCTGGAGATGGCTCTTCTCACTCCATGGCATCTTGCTTTCTCTGAGTTGATTATAGCAGGTGAGCTTGTTCTGCTTGGGGACATCAGCACCTACAGTTGAGTGATGAGCATTAACATCCACAAAGCTATTTATACATCACCTGTGTGACCTAGATTTCACTAATAGTTCTCAAATAGAACAATTCTTCATGTCTCTTGTGTTGCATAAGAGATTTGAGGAGGATTAAGGATAATATTAAAATGCTGTTAGGCGATAACAAGATTTGCAGCGCTTTAAAATCCTGTCAATAAACTGTCTACTTGGGTAATATTACATTGCAATGAAAAAGAACTTCATTACCAATCTATATTGCACTTCCTAGAATGTGAACTGACTGAGAAATCACAGTATGTTTCATCATAAAAATAGTACCAATACCTTACAATTTTTTTCCAAGGGGCATCTCAAAACTGAATGATCAAGTATGTAATATCATTACTCAACATAGCTTCAATAAACAGTTATTAACAAATAGCAGAAAACTGTCAATCGATTGTCACAGAACTCATTATGAAGGCAGATATACAACTGAAAATATTAACTTGGTCAGGACCTATTTATACAGAACCTCTGTATTAGACTTCAAGAATTTAGTAGACATTTAACAAATATAAACAGTAACTATTATGTATTAATAAAGCAACTGAATTCCACAGTTAGATTTTTTCAATGTAAAAGAGAAGAGGCAAATGGATAGTCCTTGTCAAATGAAATATTATGCAGAAGTAAAAAGAACTGGACACATTCAACAAATAAAAACACAGTGAGTCAGTAGCTGTGAACATCTAAAAGACACAACTTTACATCACACACGTCAGATCACACACGTCACATCACACACGTCAGATAAATGAGTCTTGAACTTCCTTAAAAATAATCAGTTTTACATGACAAATGTGCTAATTAGACACAAGTGAACTAGAAAATGGTTGTCTATTTAAGCATCATGGTACAGATTTTCAGAGAGATTTGGTCCCTGAAATACCATTGAGGATCTGTTCCTTACTGTTTTCCAAATGTTACAAGCTAATCCTCAGTGACCCAGGTAAATACTAGGGTTAAAGCCTGACATCTAAAAGAAACTGGCTGGGTGGAAAGAAATGCATCTAGTTCAGCAGAAAAAGATTAAAACCTATCTATGTGTAGGGAGGTTGACTGAGCAGCATGGGTTGGTGGAACTGAACACATGCTCAGTTTGCCTGCCTTTAACTGGATTGTAAGGGGGGGAAGGTGGAAAACACCCAAGCATGGCAAGGAGTGGGATCAGCCTGGGCGGGAGGGAATCAGAGTGAGCTACTTAGAAGCTGAAACATTTGGTGTAAAAACCAAATAACAGAACTCAAAACAAACAAAATCACCTAAATTACTGTGGTTAAAGCTTTAAAGTGCAATGGAAAACTTGGCCTCCAGTTTTTCACTAACTTCACTGAACCTCCACATCAGTGAAACTGCCTACAGAACTGCATGGATCTTCTGACAAATGCACTTTCCTACAACACTCTGGGTATGTCTAGACCAAATGCCTCTGCCGACAGAGGCATGTAAAATAGGCTACCCGACATAATCAATAAGCGGGGATTTAAATATCCCCCGCTTCATTAAAATAAAAATGGCTCAGCTGATTGTCAGCACAGCGCAGCAGTCAAGACACAGATCGGTTGACAGGGGAAGCCTTTGTCAACGGCTCCTGTAAACCTCGTCTCATGAGGCATAAGGGAGCGGTCGACAAAGGCTTCCCCAGTCGACCGATCCGCGTCTTGAGTGCCACGCTGTGCTGACAATCAGCTGTGCCGGTACAGCGTGGTGGCCATTTTTATTTTCATGAAGCCGGGGATATTTAAATTCCCACTTCACTGACTATGTCGGGTAGCCTATTTTACATGCCTCTGTCAGCAGAGGCATGTAGTCTAGACATACCCTCTGTGGCAGTCAAGTTTTCCAGAGGATGGAGAAGCACACAGTTCTCCCTGCCATTCATATCCCATACATGCTAGGCCATTACTTACTAGCACTGTCTGTTGTGGAAAACATTAGTCAAGTGAAGGATAGTGCTCAGGACATCTTTCTCATTTACCTTACAGGGATAGGGGGAATCTTGGCTTCTGGACAAAAGTCACAAACATTCATATGCTCTGCTTACTGACAAGTTATATCCATTTAACTAATTGAAAGATTAATTGATGGCATACATAATTACAATGCATCATTGGGATGAATTTGACACAGTGGGGGTTATATATGCATATCTGATGCTAGAATATAACCCAAAAAAAAGATGAAGCACACTTTCTTATTCTCAAGAGATTATTTAGGCTTATTTCCCCAGTCATATGTCACCCTTCATATCTCTAATAGCCGTCAACAAAAATAGCTACTCTAAAATATCCTAGGAACTAAGCCTGAAATGATAACAGATGACAATGAGACAGTGGGATAGCTGCTTCCCTGTGTATCAGGACCAGAAATATACAAACTGCACACTGCCTCCCTCAATCTCACAAGTTAAAAATTGACATTTGTCATGGGAGGATTGTGATGTCCTGTCCTGTCCTGTCCTGTCCAGAATTGTGAGCCACTGTTACCCCTTTTACTTTAGGAAAACTGCAAGCTTTGCTGAGCATTTTCCTAACAAACCAGTCTTTCTATCCTGCCATCAAGCTCTTCAAGAGTCTGCCAGTCTAAACCCTGCTATGCAGGTAACTGTGAACCCCAGTTCCAAAGATTCCCAAATACATCTCCTTGTAGTGTTCAGTTCCTCTCACTGGATACTCTGAAATTATTAAGTTTACTGCCACCAGTAAACACCAGCCTGTTAGGTTAGCTGAAGAGTTTCATTGCACTTTCATATACAGTACTGAGATGGTTTTGAAACAAAACAGGAATAATTTTTAAGAACAGAGATCTAAGTGATACTGAGCAAGAGAAAAAAATACAAATATGGTTACAGACAAAACACACATTTTCTAATAGCTAAAATTTAAACTTAACAAAGTAAAATCTTTGCTTATGCAGTTTTCTTACATGAAGTTACCAAATCTCCAGCCCTCCAGGTCAAGGGACCTAACATTCACAGAATCAAAGGGAACAGAAATTGAAGTAATGGGTAACTCCAGTAGCTTCAGAGTTCATTATCTCTCCTGCAAGTGCCAGGAAGGCTTCCTGAGATGCAGATTCTTTACCCCCAGCAAAACCACTAATGGTCTTCTCCCCTGCTTGTTAGCTTGATGGCTTTGTTTCGCTTATATGTAAATGTACTTTCATCATACTCTGCCTGTAATCAAGCCACTCAAACCAAGTAATTGCATGTTGTTTTGTCTAGGGCAGAATGGGTTTATGCTCTGCCTCCCAAACAAACATATTTCCAGCCCACATCAATAAACTCTTTATACACAAGCCATGCATCCATCTCTCAATGATTCAGAGGCCTAGTACATCCCCACTTTATATAAGATACTTTCCGGGATCTCTTTTAGCTACAAATTATGACAACAGCCTGATGTGAGTATGGTGGGTCCTCTTCCAGTTGGCACTGAGGAGCTCCCAGGTCATACCTCCCATTTTACAATACTGCAGGAGGGTCAGTCATTCCACAGGCAACAATATTAATCACCAGCTACCACAGAAGACCTCATGTGATACACTTTTATAGTACAATGGTATTCTATGCAACCAGTTGTTTATTTTTTGGAGTTCAGACCCCTTGTTCTCCCCTGGGGTGCCCACACCCCCTGTTTGTCACAAGGTTTAGATTTAGAGCCTCGGAACCACTCTGCTTCCTTCCAGTCATACTAGGAAGGAAGGAAGGCAGGGATGTGTATGTGGTGGGGAAAGGGGCATGGGAGAGTTGGGAGTCACATGACTTTCCGGTTTTAGGATGAGGGCAAATCTCATGGCTGAAAAATCAAAGCTGCAGCGTAAGTTAGTCTTATTTTGGGTCTACCGGGAAAATAGCATTTTTGCAGAGCTGCAGTAAGTTGGAATTAAATTTAAAGCTGGTTTCATATTAATTAGGTTTGTGATGAATGCTTGATTTGTGCTCTAATTCCATGAAGGTATTCAATAGGCTAGCATCCAAAAAACCAACCAACCAACCTGGAATTTATTGGCTCAGTTACATTGCATGGAAAAGAATACGTGAGAAAATATACAGCAAAGTACTGCAGTTCTGTCTAAAAGCAGAAGCTGAATGCACATTGTGCAAATCTCCAATTGTGAATTAGGTCACTTCACATACATTCTAAGAATGAATGGGGAAATCACGTGCTATGAGTTGCCCCAGGTACTGCGCTAAGGTTTAGCAGGGAGTACCAACATGGTTCTGCTTACACAGTGGCACTGCTGTTAGCTTTTTAATCCACCATGGTCTGACTTTCCACCCATTTCCAACTGCATAAGGAGACACTAACCTGGCATGTACCAAAGCTTTGTAGGGTTGTAACAGGTTCGGTCCTGTGTGTGAGTGCCCATTGGTGGCTGAAGGGGGTCTCACAATATTTAACTCACCTCTCTGTGGGCGAGTCAATGTCCAGTCTGTGGCTGAGGTTCAGGCCTCTTCTTTTACCCCTACCCCTCACTTGGGTGTGGTTTGCAGCAGGGTTGGGAGGGACCCAGGCCTGCCCACTCCTCTGGGCTCCAGTCTAGGAACCCTACATGTAGCAGTTACCTGCCAGGTTTCAAAGTCTGTAATTGTGGTCACATCCCTGGTCCACTTCCCCAGGATGCCGTTTCATCCAGCCCTTCTCTAGGGTCTTGTTGTTGAATTCCCCTTGTCCGGGGTTCCGCAGAGTTGTTGCTGGCTAGCCTTTAGCTGCAGGATCTAGCTCTGCTTAGTTACGAGGGCCCAGCTCCCACTCAGAGCAGTCCAAGGTTCTGGTGTTCCCCAGTCAGCCCAGACGTCTGCCTGGGTTGAGCTCCAGGAAGGAACTGATAGGCCTTACCTAGCAGCTCCTTATATAGCAGCCTGCCACATCCTGATTGGCTGTTGTGACGGCTGCCCCTCCACCCTGCTCGGAGGATCTTGCCACTGTTCCTGCTGCTGGCCAGGGTGCTGAAAGGCCTCCAGCGGGGAGGTCGGGCTTTGTCTGCCCCTCACAAGGGTAGATTGTCTTGTGCAAGGGGAAACAGATAGATTTATAGATTTCAAAGCCGGAAGAGACCATTGTGATGATTGTGTCTGACTGCCTGTGTAACACAGGCCATAGAACTGCCCCCAGAAATTCCCTATATCTGAGAAAAAAAATAAAACCTTGACTTTAACATTGTTACTAGTGGAGAATCCGCTGTGCCCTTTAGTAAACTATTTTGATGATTAATTACTCTGAGAATAAAAAATATTCACCTTATTTCCAGTCTGAATTTGTCTGGCTTCAACTTTCAGCCATTGGATCTTGTTACACCTTTCTCTGCTAGACTGAAGATTAATATTTGTAGATTCTTAGGGTATATTTACACTACAGAGTTTTGTCAGAAAAACAGCCATTTTTCCGACAAAACTTGAGGAATGTCCACACTGCAATTGTGTTCTTCCACAAGAAAATTGAAAGAACAGAGGGGTTTTTCCAGCATTGGTAATCCTCATTCTACAAGGAAGAAGCCTTTTTGCGAAAGAGCTCTTTCCCAAAAAGGCGTGTGTGGATGGGGAAGTGGGAGTTCTTTCAGAAGAAGAGGAAAGAGGAAAAAGCACAGGTGCCCTGGTGGCCATTCCATCCATAGCAATCACAGCTTACATATGGGAGAGCATCCATTCAGTTTGTACGCCATCTTTCCAAAAAGCAGATCACTTTGTCAATGCACTTTTGCAGTGTGGATGCTCTCTTCTGGAAGAAGTTTTTTTGGAAGATCTCTTCCGAAAAAAGCTTCTTCCAAAAGAAGCCTGTAGTCTAGATGTAGCCTTAGAGACAAATCAAGTCATCCTTTAATCTTCTCAAGGTTAAGCGAAATAAGGCAAAATGGAAAAGAACTGAATGCTAAAGCAGGACTAAACTGCAACAAGGGAAATGAAGAGCATTCAAGGTCATGGGACAGAAGCAGCACCAGTTGTAGGTACTCTCACTGAATCTGAGATACTACTGAAGATGTATTGAAGGAACAGGGTGTCGTAATATGACATGGGAATGGACAGGAAAGTGGATTACATTTACAAAGGAGTTCAAAGTAACCAGTGAATAACTGCTGAGGAACTGAAAGAGAAAAGTAACAAAACTGAAAGTTTGAGCACATTAAAAGCAAAAAAGGCATTTATTCCTTTGCAGTTTTAATGTATAACGCTATCAAGACTATGTTGAAACACTACATTTGTTATCATTCATATTGATAAACCGAAAAGCTGTACAACAAGAAGTCATTAATCTGTTGGGAAGTTTACCAGAACAGTGCTATATGAGTGTTAGAGAGTTGCTTCTCATAGTGGTGTTGCCTTGAAAGTAGGACATCAGCAGCAATGGTTCTCTGTTCTTTCTTTCACGTGAAAAGGAGCAAAATAAAATTCAGGAAAAACAGGCAACAAGGGAAATAGAGAGCTTTCAAGGCCCCGGGACAGAAGCAGTACCATTTGTAGGCACTCTCACTGAGCCTGAGATACTACTGGAGATGTATTGCAGGAACAGGGCATCATAATATGACATGTACAAATAAAGACAAATTTTATTTGGGGACAGATTTAGCAGGTTTCAATCAAAGCTAATTTTTTTAACTTGGGATGCTTACAATTATGCATTCATGTGGATATATAAATGCCATGCTTTCAGAAGAACTGAATGCCCACCAATATTCACAGAAATTGAAGGTATTTGGCATCACAAAAAATGAGACTATATGGGTTTCAATCATGCAAATATCTACTTTGCACATGTGGGTTATCCCACTAATTTGCCACATGCTTAAATTTAAAGTGAACAAGTGTTTGCGAGATCAGGGTATTATTTTCCTCAGTTTTATGCATCCAGTTTGGAAGAGTTTTGGCTCCTGGCATTAGAAGTGTAAGAACTGATATCCTTAGTTGGGGTAAGCTGAATAGTTCCAGTGATTTACACCAGATGAGGTTCTGACCCAACTATTTTCATGCTGATAATGCTTATGGGCCCCCAGCTTTTTGAGGAAGAGGAAATGTTTTTAAAGCATTATATAGTGTACCGATTGTTTCCTCTTTCATATAAACACTGTTTTCTATAGAAAGAGTAGAAGAATAAGTATCCTTTTTGGTGTGGAAAATAATAATATTATGGAGTCTCCTCTGTTGCCACAAAGCAACAGATTAAATAAATTGTATGCAATACAGTAGATCTATATTTCCCCCTTCACACCAAAACCAGTATGTTTGGCTGTTTTCTTTCTATTTTAGAACCTTTGTCAGCAATCTTTTATTATAAAAATCCCATCTCTATTCCTTATAGAAGTTTTAAAGTCATTTCACAGCTGAGTGGAACCCTAAACAGAGCTATCTTAGAGTAATGAAGCAGAAAACGATTGCTCCTTAACAAGACTGGTATATGGTGACAAACAGCTCATAAAAATCCCATCTGCCACAAAATGCTTCTATTTTAGTTGCTTTCAAATCTAAATGCTGTATTTCCTGTTTCTTTTCAGAAAGAACAGAGGAAATATCAAACCTGAACCATCAAATTGTCCTCTGACAGGAAAAAAAACACACTCATCATATAATGTATTGATGCTAATCATTCCAGGCTTCACAAATGTTCAGCATTGCTTATGGACTTATTTACAGAGCCTAGTCTTTTGTAAAGCTAAAAGAAAATACTATCAAGCCATACTATAGAGAAACATTTCTGATGATTTAAAAGCAAAGAACTACATGTAAAGCAATCTGTTGCAGGTTTTGTTTTGTAACAATAACCTCCCTAGGGAATGCAATCAGAGGGAAAATAATTATGCCATCTGTGACTATACTAGTACTTACTCTGTATTAAAGAATGCTACCCTGTAGTTCCTCTTCAGGCATATCTCCCACTGATTTAAATGCTTCAATGCTTGTAATATTTATCTAAGTTTTGCCTGAATAAGGATGGCAAGAGCTCCCTTAATCTCAAATTCTATTTTTTTTTTTTGAGGAGGGAGGTAATATACTGAGCAAATAACTGATTTTTTTGATTTGGTGGCCAAACAAAAAAAATCCAAAATATTTAGTTCATTTGGAACTGCGACTTTTTCTTTGTTTCTTTTCTCCTCTTCAGGTGACAGACTGAACCATTTTCATTCAGGTTGACATTTTAGTTCAGAAATGTTGATTTGAAACAAAGTGTCAAAATTTTGTTTTCACATTTTTGAAATTTTTATTTTTTTAATTTTTTTGGCAAAAACTATTATCTGAATCTGACTTGAGTTTGCAAATAGTTTTGATACCCAAAGAGTGCATTTCATTGAATTTATTGTACATCAAAAGAAAAAATCCATCGAGCTTTAGCTGCAGTGAATTAGATATTATATGTGTGCACCACTCCCTCCGTGTGTATCATTCCCCAAACTGCACAGATGCACAAGTTCTATGCGATGAGAAGAAATGATTCTTTCATTTAGGTTCTAGTGCATGGCTTGTATCTTTGCAGCCCGGTGAGCAACACACATCTTTACAGTTGCCACGAAGCTCCTTGTGACCAGGTGGTGCAACATACTGACAACTAAGAAGTTCCTGGGTAAACATGGATTTTCCTTAAAAAAATCTTATTTTGCACTCATGATTTAGTTATTTATCAGAAACATGGAAAACAAAAATAAATAAGATTTTGGTTTCTGCTTATTCGTTATACTTCATGTGCCATTTTCTAACAAATGGATTAAGCACTCTACAGATTTCAGCAAGGAACAATTGTTATCTTAAAAATCTATGCTATTGAGTCCTCCCTATTGATTTTCATGGTCTTTTTTTCCAGGGATGGTCACGCCGGATTTTATCTGTGGACAAAATAGAGTTTTGGTGTAATAGCATCATCTTTTCCAAATCTTTTCCAGAGGTAGATGCAGGTAGGCAGCTGGTGGAACAGAGATCACTAAGATCACCAGCCTTCAGCAGAACAGTCAAGACATAAGGGCAACACACTCAATAAACAAAGCTGAATTCTAATTTTTTGTTCACTTCTTGGCCTAGAAGATTCCTATGGTAGTAGTTGATGTGGCAGAGAAGGTATAAAGCCTGGTGAGTCCTCCATTGCAGTTTATAAAGCGGCAAAAGTCAAGAGCAGATATTTCAAGTGTGGGAGACAATGTCCTGTAGGCAGGACAATGCATGCAGCATTAAAAAAACTGAAATACTGGCTACTTTCCAGCTATAATAGCAATTTGAAAAGCTTACAGAATTCTAGTCACTGGTGTTTTCCTACTTGCTGAAGTGGGAAGCTTTCTGCAAGGTGGGATGTAGTTTCATAGGCATGGAGCAAAGTCGCATCCCCCTGAGGCTCTCTTTTTGTTGCATAACAGCTGTGCAATCAACATAATGGCAGGAACATAATTGAAGTTGCCTGGAGGTTATTCAGTAGGCTGCTGTAAGCAGAAAATACCAGTGTGGTATATAGCAGCACGAATGGAGTTGCACTAGATGTATACCAGTGTAACATAGCAGAACTGGGTTCTGGGCCTCGTGTAGTTGATGTTTTGCCAAATCTTATTCTTTATCCCTGGCACTGAGAGCTGGGAATTATTGGCACATGCCCCTGAACTGGACATATTACAGATTCAACCCTTCCCTCTCCCGAGACCTATCATCTATCTGTTATGCAGTTCAAAAACTCAACACAATGGTGCACAGGCCAAATAAAGGAAATCTGGAAAGGATACAGAAATAAAAGCTGCAGATAGTTTTCAGCAGAGTAAAGTATTTGAAAACTATAGAAGAACTGTATCTAGGCAATGCCGCTATTGTTAGTAAGTAAGTACCACTTGTTCTGCTAACCAAAATAAATTGCATGTGATAGAATTCACTTTGGTTTTTCTTTTTCCTCCAATTACATAGACAGTTGGTAGACTTTGGACAGCAACTTAGATGAACTTGGACTGATTTTCAAGAGATCTTTAAGGTCATACTGCAAGTATCCACATGGAAATCAGAGAGGATTCAGAAGTTCACATAGTGCTGTCATATCATGCCAGCTAAGCTTTATATTGCAATATCATGCAAAGGCTTCACACCAGAATTGAGATGGATGCTGTATAAAAACAGAGCAAGAGACAATCCTACCCTTACAGGCTTAAAATCTAAGACATGGTATAAATTCCTAGTGAGTTTATAGAGTTAGATCCTTGGCTATGACTATACAACCTTTATGCTACTGGGACCATTCAAAGGTCACTTAGGATGGATTTAAACAGCCAGCAGAGGATTTCCTCAGTGCTAGAAGGTCATTGGATGGTCCAAAGACAGCTTTATGCCTGCCATCCCCTCCACATTACCTCATGGAGCATGAGGGACAAGGCCAGAACCCACAATGGTATGCTTTACCCACAGCCACTATCCCTATGGGCACAGCTACACAGCAGGGCTATTTTGGGATACCGGAAGTATCCCAAAATAGCTACCCCATGTTTTTTGAACATTCTCACTATTTTGAGATAGGTCTTGAAATAGCAAGTGTGCTATTTTGGCATCCCTGTAGCCCTCATACTATGAGGGTTAAGGGATGTTTTGAAATAGTGTGTTATTTCAAAATTTGGCACTGTGTAGATGCGCCAAATTTTGAAATATGCTATTTTGAAATTCAATCAAAATAAGATACGCAAGTTTCGTAGTGCAAATTGAGTATCTTATTTTGAGTTGAGTTTAAGGTGCTGTGTAGACACACCCTATGTGACCAGTGCAAGTTAGACCAGTTCTTAAAGCTAAGCTATATTACACCCAACCAAGACTCTATTTTGGCCCCTGTTAGTCTGACTCAGGGGAGAGAGTTCAAAACTGAGGCCAAAAGGCAAAGTCATGAAATGACGTTTCATTCAGAATTTGTATTAGTTATATAGTATAGTCTATATAGCACACCAGGCACTTTATCTTCCCTATGCCAAAGACTTTACACTTTAACTAATTAAAGCTTAAATAACTGGAGCCTATAAGTCAAAATGAACCTCAGCAGCTGTTCTGGACATACAAACCAAAAAGAAGAGTCTTGCTTGGAACATCTTCAAATCAAAATTACTGAGTCCTGCACAAACCTTTATTATAGCTTGTTGAGAAATGGGAAATTTTCTCTGTGGACATTTTCATTAGAAAAATCTCCAGTCAAACTTTTTCTGTAGTAAAGTAGTAACTCCCTATCTCCCAGGATTTTTTTTTTAAATTAATTACGTGTGTACACATACTTTTCCCTAACTTTTATTGTTTTCCAAATGTGACCAGCTGGATAACAACAATCTGATTGTCAACTGAAAAGAAGTCAAAGTGTTACTTTTACATTTTTTTTTAAGTTTTTCCTTCCACTGCTCTAGGTGAAAGGGAAATGGGAAGGAAAAGGTGTCATTTTCTCACCATGTCAAATTATATTTCAAGTTATCAAATTATATTTTCTTTGGAAAACATTTTTATGAGAATGTATTTTTTATTTGTTTTGTAATCCTGTTTTTCAACAAAAAAAGCTTTTTGTCCAAAAAAAAAAAATGCCTGCTTTATATGATAAAGACTCTTTGATTTTAAAGATGTACCCAAACAGGACCCAAGTTGCCTACTTTGGCGCATTGCTATGCCCTGGGTCACGCTATAAAAATGTTATTGTTTACAAGTGGCTTGAGTCTTCATTACGTAGGTCTGACGTTTTAGGCTTGCTGGTGTCAATGGTAACTGCCCATTGACTAATAGTTTAGGATCAGGGATTCACTGCGCTGTAAATTGGTATGACATATATTCATAGCATTAACTGACTGCATGGTGATCATGGTCAAGTAGTGCACCCACCCTGTTACACTAGTTGCAGTGTGGCAGAGAAACTGTACATTCAGGGTCTTCTGAGTTTCATCCTTATGAAAATAAATTCCTTTTGTGGGGAAGTTTGATCTTGCTTAATTTTATATCCCCTAGTTTAACGATCAAGAGCAGTAACTATACTAGAAGAAAAGATGACTTTTTGATAGGAATAAGAAATTAAGGTTTGTGGAAGTCACGTTTGTCAGTTATGCCCATCTCCTTCCTGAACAATTCATCCTCATTTTGTCTATAGCCCTTCCCCTCTACTGTATACACAAATCCTATAAAAATTTAAACGTTCTCCCAGACAGCCCTACAATCCTCTCTCTGTTGCTTGATACAAGGCAATCAGAATTTAGCATTCAGAGGCTTATGACCAAATTCTGATCTTGATGGCATGCATGCTGTTCCAGTTGACTTCAGTGGGAGATTCACAAGTGCATTGGAGGGCAGAATGTGGCCTTTATCATTTTAAGATTCACAGTAATGCTCATTTTTAGTAATGGTCCCTCTCCATATTCCAAGCACTTTCAATTTTCCAGAAAACTTGAGCATGAACAGGATTTAAATCACTCAGATGTAACTTTATTTAGCTGTTTCTATCAGAACAAAATAGGATTCAAAATAATTACGAGGCTTCTCACCAAACCAATGAATTCAAGGGAAATACAAGCCACAGAAGCTTACCCTTTTGCACCAGTGCCAATCAACAGCAATACAGCATTAGCAGGATTAAGGCAGAGATTACTTCCAATGATGCAGAACTGAAGTTTAGTGAAGGAACTCAACAGCAAGAAGACTGTCATACTAATATTTGACATAACTGACAAATATTAACTGTCATCCATAGATTGATAAAAGAGCATGATATGGGCTTTTAGTTAATGACACCAAGTACACGTGTGTATTTGTACAGACAGAGTTATGCTATAATGAAGTCTGGAACAGAGCTACAAGTGACTCAAATAACTGGGACATTAAAAGGAAATTAAAAATCTATCTTTATACCAAAAACATTTAATTAATGTCTCTCAGGGTCAGAAATTGTCTCATGCAAGATTATCCAGTGCAGCAGAAAGGACACCCCGACATATCCTAGTTCTGCAAACTGCTCAGTTCTACTAGATGAAGGACCCACCTACTGTCTGTTTTTCCTCCCAATACCCAATGTCACAGAAGCTATGGACTAGCAGAGTAGACCCTCAGAAGAGCTGGGATCAAGGATTTCCCCACCACCATCAGCCCCATGACTTCTTTGTGCAGAGTGAAGGTTTTTTTATGAACTGTTGTATTTAGTTCTGTGTCTCTTGTCATCTGATTTAAAATAAATATTGGCCACAATTCCTTGATTAGGCTTAGTAGTACTCAACACGGGAACACACAGCTGGGACAAAAGTTGTTATAATCAACCTCTAAGTTCCTTGAGCACCAACCTGGCTCCCAACATAAAAACTCAAGATTCTGAAAGCTGCTTACTATTTTTTTCAAAAACATGTCTCGCTTCCTAGAGATACTATTCTAGCAGCCAGTGTTCAGCAGGAGGCTACATGTCTTAACTGCCGCCCATTTTCCCCATCCATAGCCCTATACTGGAGACCGAGTGAAAGATTGTATAAGGTGGCCACTGTTCCTGAAACATTCTCTTGAAAAGTTGTATCATCCTCTGTGTAGAGCCATGGATGGAGGGCAACTTTATGCTGATGGATCAGTGCCAAAATGCTGCATCATAGCCATGAATCTAGTCCCCACTTGTCATTAACATATCAAATTCAGGAGTGCCTGAAAGAGATTTACTTCCAAATGTTCATGTTGTCAGCAGCCTGACAAGGACACTAGGGACTAAGGGTCAAAGCATGAAAAAATGCTGAGGCTGAGGGCGTACCTGAGAAGTTCATAGTTGAGCTCCATTCTTGGGTTAATACCAAGGATAAGGGTCCGAGCTGGGTTTCAGAGTGTGGATTAGGAGATGAAGTCCAGTGCAAGCCAAAGACAGCATTCAGGACCAGAAAGCAAGAATGGTCATAGCAACTACAGGAGGACCGTTGTTACCTCAACACTGCCTAGAATACCCCTTGGATTTAGAAAAAGCAGGGAGCCACTCATGAGACTGTTGCCTGTTAGAATCCCTGGAGGTAGGATTTTCATGGTCTGGGTCCACGGCAGCTCATTGGTAGTGAAGTGAAAAGCAGTTATAGCTGCTGCATGGATAACACTGTTAGCGTTTGCTAACTGGCGGTTTTGTAGGCCTGGTTCAAGACCTACTTGGCCTTATATAAGTATTTTAAAAATAGTAAATGAGATATTTACTAATATATAGCTGGAAGATAATTGGTCAAAGCTCATAGATAATGAAGATTTCTTTAGTAGAGATACAATTAATGTTTTAGAGGAAGGGATACCTATAGTATTTCTTGAATAGAAGAGAGATTCATTGAATTTCTATCTTACTATTTACTAAATGTATCCCATCTTTTTTCCTTTTATTATGTTAAGTGGCTACTAATGAATTATATAAAACTACTGCTCCCAAATTCATGGTATAATGAGTTTTTTCTTGGATAATCTATAATTACTATGTAACATTGTATAGTAACAAGTAAATATCAAATATCCTCACCAGTCTAAATCAGGAGGATCAGCTCTCCCATTCACAATGTAATAGTTAGTAATTAATCACACATTGCTGTATTCGTGCACTAAGTGAAGTTAATGAGTGAAATCTACTGCTTCGTGAAATTTCATGCATGACTTTAGTTTGCATGGGTCATTAATATTCGTAGTTAAACTGTTCTTTTGTGTTCTTATGTGTATTAATATTGTTCCTTAGGGTTATGCAAAAGAATAATTCATAAATAAGCCTGCAAAGACAAAAAGATTATAATTCAATCAAAATAATTAACATGGATATTGGATTACTCTAGTAAATTAATCTGGCTAGATAAAGTATTTATGTTTTGGGGCAGGTCAAATGCCATGTATGCTGTATACATACTGTGATGGGTATAGTAGCTATTCTATTTTCTCTCATCCCTAATGATTCTGTGAGTTGGAACATGATGTTGCAGCCTGGGGAGAGGTAACTAGTGATGTCCAGCAGGGGTCTGGACTGGGATCAATCCTATTCAACATATTCATAAATGATCTGGAAAAAGGGGTAAACAGTGAGATGGCAAAACTTGCAGATGATACTAAACTGCTCAAGACAGTTAAGGGCAAAGGAGACTGAAGAGCTTTAAAAGGATCTCACAAATCTAGGTGCCTGGGCAACAAAATGGCAAATGAATTTTAATATTGATATATGCAATATAATTTACATTGGAAAACATAAACCCAATTATACATACAAAATGATGGGGACTAAATTTGCTGTTACCACTAAAGAGAGAGATCTTGGAGTTATTGTAAATAGTTGTCTGAAAACATCCAGTCAATGTGCAGCAGCAGTCAAAAAATCAAACAAAATGTTATTAATCATTTAAAAAGGATAGAGAATAAGACAGAGAACATTTTACTGCCTCTGTTTAAATCCAGGGTACACCAACATCTTGAATACTGCATACAGATGTGGTCACCTTGTCTCAAAAATATAGCTTAGCATAGGAAAAAGTTCAGAAAAGGGCAACAAGAATGATTAAGGGTTTGGACCATCTGCCATATGAAGAGAGATTAAAAAGACTGGGACCTTTCAACTTAGAAAAGAGGAGACTAATATGGGGACATGAGAGAGGTCTATAAAATCATGACAGGTATGGAGAAAATGAATATGAAAAAGTTATTTACTTGTTCCCATAACATAAGAACTAGGGCTCACCAAATGAAATTAATAGGTAGCAGGTTTAAAATAAACAAAAAAAATATTTCTTCATACAGTGCATAGTCAACCTGTGGAATGAACTCCTTGACAAAAGGAGGTTGTGAAGACCAGGACTTTAACAGGGTTCAAAAAAGAACAAAATACATTGATGGAGGATATTGGCTATTAGCCAGGATGATATTAGGCACATATGATAACCATTACGCTACAGAAACCAGGCTGGGAATTGGTGATAGGGGAGGGAGAGTTTAGAGATAATAGTGGTAGTAGTAGGGAAGACGTCCCTCTGGGGAGAAGCCTTTCTCCAGAAGTACCAAACCTCAAACACCTGACACCTCATCCAATTATAGGTGCTGGTAGAGGAGAGGGAAAGAAAAGGCTGCCCTGGATGAGTATCCAGGCAAATGGAGGAGTAGCAGGGCAGAGAGGGAGAACCTGTGAATTCAGCACACTGTTCCATTTACGACTGGGAATTCTGGGAGCCAATGGGCTGTAATTTCCTCTCCAGTGCAGGTACAGTGTCGCCAACCTTACTTTCCCTGCCTGCCCCACTCTGCATCCTTCGATGATCTCATCTTCACCCACTCTTCCTCCTCATCTCCCTTCACCTTCTTCCGTTCTACTCCCTTGGTCCTATTAATTCCTTCTTACCCTCCTGCCACTCCTTGTCATCCTCCCCTCTGCCACATAATGAAAGAGACAAGAACTATCATGTACCGATCCTGACCTCAATCATTTACTAATGTTTTATAGACTTCCTTCGCGCTTGCCTTTTAGATTTCAAGCTCTGATGGGCAGGGTTCACGTCTTGCTGTACATTAGGAAAGTGTCTAGCATCCCAGGTTCCCAATTCCTGGCTGGAGCTTTCAGGTGCTGTCACAATATAAGCTGAGAATAAGTGATTATTATTATTATTAATAATAACTTAACTTGGTTGTGCAAAGAATAGTGTGGGAACTTAAGTATTTGCAATATTTCCCTTTTTGTAGAATGCCGGGTTGATATATTTATGAGATTTTTAGATATTTTCCTCATTACAGTTCCACTAATATTTTGGGTTTTGCTGTCAAATTCAATTTCACATTTAAGCCCAGATATTGACAGGAATGGAGATGAGCCTCATCTCTTACCCATTAAAAATGTATGAGAACTCATTTCATTCAATTTGTACAATGCTCGGGAGTAGTTTAATCTTCAAACAAGACAGCGTGTATAGACAATAAATAATAATAAATCACTGTCTTGCTAGCCTTGATAAAACAGATTTCCTGGCTCTTTTAGGCCTTGACTACACGAGCATTTATGTCGACAGATTTTTGTTGTTTGACAGTGTGAAAAATCACCCCCTGAGCGACATATGTTTTGCCAGCATAAATGCTGGAGTGCAGAACACTGTGTTGGTGGAAGATGCTCTCCTACTGACATAGCTACCACGGTTTGTTGAGCTGGTTTTATGTTGGTTCCTTCCCATTAGTATAAAGTGGCTACACAAGTGCTCTAACAGTACAGTATCAGTACAACTGTGCTGCTGTAAGCTTGCAAGAGCAGACGTAGCCTTAGTAAAGTTAACTATAGACAATATAAAGAATCTGTGACTCTGCTCAGGGGGAACCACTGTTTAGTGGACAAGGTGTATCCAAGGGCACAGTATGACATTTAAAGTTTCAGCAACAATAATAGGTTTCCCAATGATTTAATAACCATCTGGATAATTGTGTTATTTCAGTTAAATTAGCATTGAAAAATGCTAATTTAAAGTAATAGTTATTGGTAGGGGAGGAAACCAGAATTTGAGTAACTGAGCATATTTTCTTGAACAATTCAGAGCAGTGGAAAAGTAATCTAACACATTATTCGCTATTAGATGTAATTATAACACAGTAAGACAGCTGATAAGGGACTTGCCTGTCAAATTGCTTAACTGATTTGCTGCAGTTTGTATATGAAACATTTCTGTACCTGTAAATAGTCTGTGCAGTCTTGTAAAATAAATATCTGTCCAACACTGTTTTCCAATCCTTGCTCCAGCACCCTCTAAGCACAGGTACTTAGAACATGTGCTACAGGATATTCATTGTAGAGTGGCTCAACACTCCACACTGCATAAAGAAACTAACATTGTCAGTTTCACCACTGCATTGCTGCCTCTGAGCCACCAACACTGGAAGCTTGGGGTTTCTTGCTCTGAACTATCCATATGGTGGGGTGAAAGCTCTGGGATCACCATGACACACAAGATTTTACAAGAGCCCTGGTCTGTGATTTGACAAGCACCTGATTTGCTTTCACAAGACATTTTGAGTTTGAAGAACTGGCATTTTCCAACTAAAGTGTTTAGTCAGAACATTTCTGACTAGCCCTACTGAGTGTTACACACTTCCAAGGTTCACTTTTCAATAGTTTGCTCAGAAAAGCTTTCCTAGGCTAGCATCCATAGAAATGCGTACTCAGAAGTGGCAGGATAAAATATTATGAAGGGGAGAAGACAACATGAGACTCCTGTCATCAAGAAAAATGAGGACAGTATCAATTATGGCATTCTTTAAAACTCCACAGAAATCAACTGAGTTACACTAGTGTAGCTGAGATAATAAAAGTAATGACGTTCTGTCTCCAGATGGTTGATTATATATGAGATTTTCTGCTTGGGGAGCCTGAAACACAAAGTAGTCATAAGGATTGGTTTTAAAGCTAAATGGATTAATTTCAAATGTAAATCTCCCTTAAGATGCTTAACTGAAAAAAAGCTGCTGTACCAGGATGATTCTGTTGAGATGTCTGTCTCCTTGGGTTGTAGTAACTTAAAAAATTGCATTTACAAAATTTAGCCTAAAATTCTGTAACTTATTACCACTTGTTAAAAGTTGGCTGCATATCTTATAGGCATTTTCCAGCTCAAACATTGTGTAAATTACCATGAAATCAACACATTTTTGGAAGAGAGAAGTCCAGCTCTGAATATGTACTTTGAATCCTTTTTTTCCTCCTGTTAGGTACATTAGAAAATACTTGAACATGTTTGAGTTCTCATCAGCTTGTTCAAAACCTAAAGTAAAGCCTTCTAATTACACCAACAATTACAGCAAATTTGCATGATAACAAGAATGACCTGCTAAGCCCTGCAGCTGAAATAGTGTCATACTGCAGGACACCTTTGAAAAACAAAATTCTAGTCTTGTTGTTGCTATAGAGAAAGAGTATGGTTGAAGGGGAGGGCAGGGCTGATCCTGTCAGCAGTGTAGCAGGAAGCATGGAAATAGAAGAATGCACTGTAGAATCAGCATTTAAAAGAGACGCAGCATGAATCAGAATCTTACACATCTCCTCGGAGACCAGTTTTGTGGATTTTTGACACTGTGCAGTGCTATAGCTGTGCATTACTATGGGTGAATTATACAGTGCGCAGCAGGGAGGTGTAAAGGGGAGGAGCAGGTCTTGCAGCACTCCACTGATTAAGCCCCTTACTGAGTGCCCTTTAGATCTTCTGAGAAAGTTCTGTTCCGTTTCCTCATTTTACACCATAAATTAGTTCCAGTTACTAGTACTTCCTATGCATAATCATAAGGAAAGGGTATGGTTGCAGCTCCCCATTACACAGAAACTGAGCAATGCCAGAATGCTAAAGCTGCCATGTACGGTATAATTTTTCACTCTGCAGAAGTCTACAATCCACAGTGACAAAGGCATGAAATCTTTCCAACACAAACTCGAAACCTATTGTTATCTGACGCTGATCCAAAGAACATCAGGAAACACCGGTGCTGTAACACAGCTAGACTAATGGGCAGCTGATCCCACCCAGGCACATTTCTTTTTTATTTCTTGGCCATGAGTTGATTGTAAGAAATGATCTAAAAAATGATTACAGGGTCAATACAGAAGACCACCTGTGTTCTAAGTCTCAAGGGATACGTCTACAGTGCACACTTATTTCAGAATAACTTCACACTGCAGGGAAGCCTCAAAATTAGTCCGAGACAGGCTCCCCTGATGTGGATGTGCTATCTTGATTCAGGTGCCCCAGGAAACACTGGGGAGAAATGACTTAGAATGTCCCTGGTGTGGAGGTATTTTGAAACAGCAGCAGTGGAGAGTCTACACATGCCTTATTTTGAAATAGCTATTTTGGAATAGGTATTATTCCTCGTAGAATGAAGTTTACAGGTTTTGGAATAAGCTGTCCATTATTTCAAAATTATTTTAAAATAATGAAATGGCTGTGTAGATGCTGACATTGTGATTTCGAAATAATGCTAGTTATCGCGAAATAATGGGTGCAGTGTAGACGCACCCAAGATATGCCTGTGCTAACACTGATTAAAGCTTAAATTATTTTATGTGCTCCTTTGCTGCTGCCCAGGGTGGCACAAAACAAAAAAGTTAAACATCTGAACACTGTTAGAAATACTCAATGGGCCAAATGATATCCTGATGTAAATCTACTGAAGCCCACAATAAAGCGACCTCCCTCAAGGAAGAATTTGGCTTATTGGGTGTTTGTGTCCTTATTCTTGTAATCTCTTTGCTTCAGAAACAGCTTTCAAGGAAACTGCAGAATAGTATTGCTTTACTGCCAATAATGTCAAGGCTAGTGGGTTTCCTTGAATGAGAAAACCAGGGTTCTGAAAGGAGCGCTGTACCCATACAAATTGCCACTGAAGTAAACATAGCTCTGCTCAGACTTTAACCAGTGATGGATTAAGCCATAGGAGTTGTAAACTCATGCCAAGATCCACAGTCACTAGTCAACTTAATACATCAGAATCTCTACTTTAAATGAAACAAAAAAAAGTTTTTAACCTTCATTGCGGAAGCATGCGCAGAGCAGTGATATCTTCCAGAGTCTGCCCAGAACCTGAAACATCAGCTCAGAGACCAGGCATCTTAATAATATGTGATCTGTAGAGTGCAGTGGGAGTGGGGCAGAGAGAAACTCTTCTCTTACCCCTTGGAAGGGAAAAGTGGGGGCTTGTGTCACAGCCCTCCATTCTCTTGAATGTAGAGGTTGCCTTCCCATCAAAATGGGAGGAGAGATTTGGGGTACAGTGTCAGGGCTGCAGTCGAGGGGTCAGGAGGTCCTGTTGTGCCCCAGAGTGTACTTCTACTAAACTCAGGGATCAGACCCTTCATTTCCAATTTCATTATTTGCAGAATGTTGTTGCTATACTTGTGAATTACATTGCTGGCACTCAGCCTTGTCATGGTCACTAAAGGGATGTCCTCATCTCCATTATAACCCCCCGACAGTCACAATATGTTCCTCTAGTGCAGAGGTCAGTAGCATTGCTTGGGATAAACAAGAGGGTTGGTTGAGGATTTACATGTGGAGTTTATCCAGTTTTTTACATACAAACCAAAATCTTTCCACGTGGAAAGTGGGGGTTTTTAATTGCTCATGTGAAATCCCTACCATGTGCCAACCAGCTACATCAAATAGCAGTAACTTCAATTTCAGGCTAAAACAAGCCGCACAGCAAGGAGTGCCTACCTAAATGCTTGCTAGGCTTTAACAGAACCTGAGGTTTTAGAATGCTTTCTTAATTTTACATTATTTAGTAAGAGAAATAATTCTGTATCATGTGTGCCCCTTTTTCAGGCAAGGGACATCATTTGTATGAAAGCAGATCTGTCCTTCTTAAAGTTCACCTGTTCCTGCAATTTGTACTCCCTCTGGAAGCAAAACCTGCCTTTGTGTGCATTCTATGATGTTCAGTGATCTCTTATAATGCTTTAGGTGCTGGCAAAAGATCTGCTCTATTCTGTGTCTGGTTCCATCGGGCTATGCATAACATGAGCTTCACAGTTTCATTCACAAAAATGAATATTTCCAGTCAGACTTTCTATTGGCCACATTCCCTGCACAAAAATCTTGCATATAACACTGCAAAGATTTTGGGAGACACTGGAGCAATAAATAACTCTGAAGAAGACAGTTCTGCTAATTGTACAAGTTGAACCTCTCTAGTCCGGCACCCTGGGGACCTAACTGGTCCCAAACCAGAGAATTTTCAGGACCACGGGAGGTCATTATTGTCTAGCAGCATTACCAACTCTTTACTAGGCTGTGAAAGGACATAGGGGTAAATTAGAGCTAAATAACAGCATAGAACACTGAAAGCTAGGACTGGTGGTTTTAACACACTTTATGGGACCATGGGAAACTTGGCCACACCATGAAAAGTGGACATCTGGCTACCTGAAATCATTCTGGACAATGGATGTTTCTGGACCAGAGAATTCTGGACTAGAAAGGTTTAACCTGTAGCACTATAATTCCACTAAAAATTAAAAGGAGGGTTCTAACTTTACTTTCCTTTTTAAAAGTCACTTTGAGTACCTCTACACTGCAGGTGGCAATGTGCTTTGCTAGTCACACAGATGTACCTGGGCTAGTTTTAATCTATCTCGCTCTCTGAAAATAACAGCAAGGATACGGCAGCCTGTCCTACAGAAGCATGACTGACTGTTTTGGGTATTACTCACATGGACAGCCCATGCTGCAGCTTGTCCTGCTGTGTCCTCACTACAAGCTCCTACTACTTTGCTAGCTAGCTAGATTAAATATACACCTGGAAGAGGGACAAATTACACTCCTAGCTGCAGTGTAGCTACCCTCTCAGATGTTCGCTTCCAGGGTGACTCTTTGTAAAGCTCATTGATTCAAAGAGCAAAAGGTAGAAATAAACACCCAATGAAAAATAATTTTTTCGGTAAGCAAGCTACAAAAGGTGACATTGTAAGTAAATCTTTGTCAACAACAACACTACAAAAACAAACGGTGTTTGGTAGGGTATGCATGTTTCAGAAAAGGTTGTGTTTGATTGTGTTTTGTTTCCCTAAAACCTGATGGGTGCATCTTAAGGAGGTCTGAAACTCTTCAGGCCCTTTGGTTGCTTGCCCAAAGATTATTCTGCTGCCTTTTTGTAAAATTTAGATTTTTACAAAAGTGGGATTTTTAGATAAATCCTTTGTTTCAGATGGGGAGAACAAAACAAAACAAAAACCAAATAAGAATAACCATTCTCCTAATATTTCTATTTCTGTTCTCTGCTAATCACAGAATGTAAAGAGTGTATAAGTTAAATCTGAATGAGCATTTTCCTTATTCATTTTGCTAAATTTAAGCAAACATAGGGTATGTCTAGACTGCAGGGGTGTTTCCTCATCCAGGGAATGTGTTTTCTCTTCCACTTTTTTCCGTGGAAGAGCAGTCGCACTCTTTCAGGGAGTCCTGTATACCTCATTCTTCCAGAAAAGCAATCGGAAAAAGTTACGCAAATTGCACAGCACAATTTGCGTAGCTTTTTCTGAAAAAAGGCTATAGTCTAGATATAGCCATAGAGATGCCTTTTCTGAAGAAAGGCTATAGTCTAGATATAGCCATAGTAATGCCATCCTTTACCAGGTACACCTTGTCTAGTATAGTGCTACCTAGAGGTCTCTAGCCAACTAACTCCAAAATGCAATTTTTTCAACACTTCTATTCCATGGGAAATTTTATTTCAGTTATGTTGGAATTCCCTGTGGACTGGAAATTCTCTCTTCCCCTCTCCCGACCCCTGTCATGCTATACCACAGGGGTTGGAGGAAAGGGTCCTTGTGCCTGTTCTGAAACAGCTGCAAACTGACCCATTTTAACACAAAACAATAGGATGGGACTGGATGAGTAGAGCCAGTGGACACAATAACAATATGACACAATAACTCCACAGCATATGCCAACACTGTCAGCTGTATTAAATGATATAAGTGTTCAAGAAAGAGGTCTTAAATTCCATAAACAATTCTGAGATGTTGAAAATTGTACATTAAAGCAAACAAGTGCCAGAATTAAAGCTGTCTGTAAAACATGAATTCTGCTTGTGTGTGTAGTGATCAAGTGTGTGACACAATGTCTTTTATTGGACAAGCTTCTGGTGCTGAAAGAGAGAAACTTTTGAGCTCCACAGAACTCTTTAGGACCTAGTCTCTTGCCTCCTGAGAAGTGTGTCCAATAAGATATATTGCCTCATCTAAATTGTATCTCACATATCCTGGGGCCAATACTACTACAACACAACAAATTAGCTCTTTTGTCATAGTCAAATATGCAAGTTTCATCATTTTAATTAGAAAAAGGAAAACTCATGGCAGACTATTTTAAATAATTATAAGTGGCTTATCATAGGAAATTATGAGGAGTCCAATAAATATCCTTTATTTTACAATAAATGAAAGAAATGTGTCATAGGTGAATCATGTAAGTCAAGCTCTAACAGTTGCAGTACATACACATGAGTGAGTAGGATGGGTTGGCAACCTTAATTTTGGCATTCTGGACTTTTCCGTGCCTAGATATTTTTAAACTGAGTCATAGATATAGGTCCCATGAAGGTACCCAGATAACTAAGTCGCTGAGAAGTTAACCAAAAGTCTGGCTTAGTAGAATAACAGCTGAAGCAACATTTGAGAATGTAGCACACAGTGTATTTCACATGAGTATTGGCAATCAGCCCAGTGTGCATGTTCATAATATTAAATAAGGGGCTGGAGTTAAATATCTATGCAGAGCATTCCTAAGTGCCAGGGCAGCTCAGAATGTTAAATATTGCTTAAGGAAAAATGTATTTACACACATGCTGACAGTTCATTTCCAGGTGGGAGCTTCTCGACTGCTCTATACACAGTGGTTTCAGTCTTCCCACTGTGAAATTTTAGACAGCTTGTCTCCTGAATCCTTGCCAGACCTATTAATATTTATACATTCCTTACACATTCCAGTCAAAGCATATAAGTTGCAGATCTTTCTGATTTGGAAGCTATTAAGATTCATGACCCCTTTAGCTATTTACTCTGTGGTCTAGAAGGCTTTGCAATCAACTTACACTTGAAGAAGAAAGCACAAATCATTACAGTTCAAATATTGTCCTGTATTGTGTCTATTTGTAGTCCATCAAAGAACAGTTCAGAGCTCTAATGCATTCATTTATCTCAGAGACACACATTATTATGTGAGGCACTTTCTTCTTGGAAGAAGATAGAACAGAAATGTTACACAGAATATTGCATTTAATTCTGGATTAATGACTCTTTGGGTGAAGCACCATTTGTGATTAAGAAAGAATATCTGATTAATTTTTCTGTTGCTGCATCTGGACATTGATTGTTGTGAGGATACTCTGATGTTCTGTAGAGTACACCATTGCAGGAAGTCAACTGTTCATCTTCTGGACAGCATTGGTCACTGTAACCCAGTAGGACACAGGTTCCTTGTCTCATTAGAATGCAATGGCAACTGATAGCCATTGCACACTTCTTCCTCCAACAGCAGTCAGAGGGAGATCCTCTCGAAGTTCACTTTAGGCTCTCTACTCTAAAGGGACAGGACCCTAGAGCCCCTTCCAAATGTAATTTGTGTAGAAAGCATTCAGGACCCTTGGGATCAGAACTTAAAGCAGTCATGGATGTATATAATGGAACTAAGTTCTGTCCTTCACAAGGCAATGAAGAACATTGAAGAGATTAAAGCCAATGGAAGCTTTTGGGTTCTAGGCACATTCGAAAATCAGATGCTTAAAAATAAATTCAGGAGTCTAATTTAGGCTCCCATTCTTGAAAACCTTAGCCTGAAAAGCCTTGTGTTGATCTATCAGATCTTAGGATGCCCTTCACAATTGAATTGTACATTGTAGCAAATGGCAGAAGGCACATCAGTGGGTACACTGATAGCCTACAATTGCACTAAATATTGTATGGTGAACAGCTAGGTGAACCTTTCACATTCAGGCTATGTCTACACAGCGGAGCTATTTCAGGATACTGGGGTATCCTGAAATAGTTATTCCGTGTCTTAAGAGCAAGCCTGTTATACTGGAATATAACGGGCTCACTATTCCAATGTCCCTGCAAACCTCTTTGCACAAAGGATAAGGGACATTTCAGAATAGCACTTTATTTCGAAATAACATCGACATAAGCTATGCAATTTGCGTAGTGCAAATTGTGTAGCTTATTTTGAGGTAAGGGTGCTGTGTAGATGCACCCTCAGAGTCACTCCCTTTATGAAGGGAAAGCAATTTCTTTTTTGTCTTTTCCAAAACCTCCAGCTTTATTTTTCCAGAAGAGCCCTTTATTAAATATTTGTTCCCTATGTAGTTATCTATTGCCTGTAATCAAGTCACCCTTAACTCTTTCTTTGTTAAGCTAAATTGAGAGAGTGCCACTCTATCACTAAGACATGTTTTCTAATCCTTCAATCATTCTCTCAGCTCTTCTTTGAATCCTCTCCAGTAATCAACTTCTTTCTTGAATTACTGAATCAGGCCTGGACATAGCATTCCAACAGTGGCTACATCAGTGACAAATATGGAGGTAAAATAACCTCTCTATTCCTATTCAGGAGTCTCCTATTTAGGCATCCAAGCTCTTTGGGTCACATGGAAGCCCATGTTCAGCTGATTATTTACTGTAGACCCCAATCTCTCTCAGAATCATTGCTTCCCAGGATAGAGGCCTTCATCCTGTACATATTGACTATGTTCTCTGTTGCTAGATACATAGTTACCTTTATTTGTATTAAAACAAGATGTGCTTGTGCCCAGTTTACCAAATCATCCACATTGACCAGTCTCCTTCAATTATTCACCCCTCCCCTATTTTTGTATCACATAAACTTGGTGATGATTTTGTGATTTCTTTCAATTCCTAAATACAAATGTTAACTAGGGTATGGCTAAAAACCAGTCCCCCTATAGAAACACATCCACTTAGTTTCAGAATGCTATTTTAAATGCACAGACAAAAATACAGGCCTCCCTGCTAGCTGTGTGGAATGGGACGCTACTTACCTTCTCAGATGGGGAAGTTGTCATTCTATTACTCCATCTCATTTATTCTCTCTCCTCAGGTTTCTTTACAGTCTTTTGCCCCCCTCCAATTGTCTAAATAGCCATGCTTCCCCCATTTTAACTTGATCACAGTACCATCATGGGGAGAAAGTACCATGTATTAAAGAATTTTTTCATTTAGTGGAGAAAAACTGCAAAACAAGAACCAATGGCCGGGAGATAAAGCCAGACGAATTCAACTTAAAAGTTATGCATGCATTTATAACGGTAATGATTAACCATCAGAACAAGCTGCAAAGGGAAAGTGATGGATTCTTCATCTCTTGAAGTCTTAAAAGGAAGTGAATTTTTTTGGGGAAGATATGCTTTGACAAAACACGAGCTATGCTTTGGTTAAATATAAAGTTGTTGGGCTCAATGCAGAAGAAAGCAGGGGAAAATGTAATGGCCTGTGACAAACAGCACTCAGGTGCCCTTTTTGGGCCTTAAACACTAACAATCAAAATGCCAACATCACATTGTTTTTATTCTTCCATCATTTTAGCTTGTAAAAAGTTTTGAGTTTATTTTAACTTGAAAAAATCCCTCCTGACCTTGGTCTTGTCAAAAAAACTTGTTCCTTTCTTTATTCCTTATTTTCTGGTGTCTACATTCTGTTCTTCAAATATAATATTATTGTATGCTATTTTACCTAGGTATTGAGAATAGAGATCTGTCAAATGGCAGTTCTAGCTGATGACTGTTCTTCAAGCTAACCCACAGGAACATATGTTAGTGTCAGTATTCCTAGCATGGCTAGTTGATTTTTAGGTATAACAGGTAATATTTAAAATAAAAAAAATCTTTACTGAACTCATCTCTTCCCAGCTGTGGATATTTTTTTTTAAAAAAAAAAACCTGCCTGATGAATTTATTCTTCTGTAAGCATTTTATAAGGTTACTCTTACACTTCTTTTTATATTAATACCATGTCAAGCACTTTCCCAAACAAAAAATCTTAATGTGCAGGTAGGCTTGTAAGCAAGATTTAAGCAAGGATACAGACATTGTCTAGTGAAATGAAAACATGAACAATTCCATCAAGAACATAGCTGTATTCAATTATTTCCATTTATAAATATATAGATTTTTTTCTACACCATTGAAAGATAAGTAGTGTCATTAACAATCCAATGCAATTAAAAGAAAAAGCTGGAACTATTGCAACGAAGTCTTCATGGGAGAGGAAACACAGGAACGATCATGCTAAAAACTTCATAAAAGATATTTAACATGCCTCTCTCTGACTTTTATTGTTGAAACTAATAAAGCAATTCTTTTTCCACCAGCCTTCCTTACCTCTAGCAGCAGCTGATAATTTTTCTTAGCACTTTATGGGCAATTTGTGAGTAATTGTCTTAAATATTTATTCTTTTGCCATCCCGAAAGGTCAGGGGTCAGAGTCACAAGAGGTATTTTTTGGCTACCATCAATGTTTCTGTGACTTCTTATGTGAATGAACCAAATGTGTGAAACGGGGCATTGCTCCCTTCATTTAGGCTATGTCTGCACTGCACATTTATTTCATAATAAGCTATTCTGGAATAGTTATTCCGACACAGCTTATTTCAAAATAGCACGTCTACACTGCAGGGAAGCCTCAAAATTAGTCCGAGGCAGGCTTCCCTAATGTAGACATGCTATCTCGATTTAGAGCCCCAGGAGACACTGGGGAGGAATAACTTAGAATGGCCCTGGTGAGGGGCTATTTCGAAATAGCAGAAGTGGAGCGTCTACACAGCCCCTATTCCAAAAATAACTATTTCGGAATAGGCATTATTCTTTGTAGAATGAGGTTTACAGAAGTCAGAATAAGCCTCCCATTATTTCAAAATTATTTCAAAATAATGCTATTGCTGTGTAGACGCTCGCATAGTTATTTTGGAATAATGTCCGTTATTCCAAAATAACTTTGCTGTGTAGATGTATCATTAGTGTTCTCCTTATTGAAATACGATAGCTCACCAGATCAAGAGGGGTTGGGTTCTGAGGCTAATTTACAGTCTATCCGTTCATTAGGGAGCATCCTGGCTGTATCTATGTCATGGGAGTGAAAGTTCTGGGAGGCATTTGGGAAGAGAGGTCAGTCTAATTGGCAACCATCCAGTGGGATGCCAAATACTTGAGGAGAGACAAGGTGACTCAACTCCCCAGTAAACTGATTTAAAGTGAGGTTTTGGTGAATAAATAAATAAGGATCCCTAGTTCTTACACAGAACTTTTCATTAGCAGATCTCCCAGTGCTTTACAAAGAAGGTAAGTCTCCTTTGCCTCCACTCCATCTGTAAGAAGTGGACACAAAAGTACACGGAGCCAAAAGTCACTCATCAGGACAGTGGCCAAACCAGGAGCAGCATCTGAGTCTTCCAAAATCTATTCCAGTGCTGCATCCACTAGGTCACGCTGACTTCCTAGGTGCTAAGGATACAATGAACGTTCTCGGCACCCTGAAGCTAGGCTGTAGGGAAATGGCCAACCCGGCAGAGCTCCACTCCAGAGTAATGGACGGTGTGGTGGTAAACGGAAGTTGTCATGTTTTACCCTATCAATCCAAAGGTCTGGAGGAAGTGTTAAAAAAACACAGATGTTGAAATAATGGGTTAGCTGCAGGATGGAAGGTTTCCTCATATTAAAAGTATAGAAGTGAAATCTTCACACTCCAGGTTTTTGAAAGTTTCAGACTCAAAGCCCCAAATTAAAGCAAAAGTTTCTGATTTTGGTTGAGAGCCTCCTGGGAATGAAGTGTTGCAAGAACAGTTATTCTTGCAAAAATATGACCCACAATAGTGGAAATGTTAAGACAGCAGCTTTCCTGGATAAAGAAAATATTTGAAGAAATTGGCTTTAGGCAAGATTTCAGAAGTGTTAACAAAAGCTGATTTTGTGAGGTTTCCAAGATCGAAGGCCAAAAGGTCACAAAAACAGCTCGAAAATTTCAGCACCTTTGATTCTGAACACAGAGCCCAGATTCAGTTGTGAATATGAATCCTAGCACAAATCTGAGTTGTGACAGATATTCAGGGACCTTCATTTTTGGTTTTTATTTTATTTATTGTTTCCTGGGAATTTATCGGTGTTTATTTACCACAACAACAAAGACAGACTAAAATCAGTACAAAAAAACCCTATTAATAATTTTGCTTGGTAAATATCAGTGTTTATTTTGATGGACAGAAAGATAGGAAAAAAGTATTCAGTACATTAATGTTTTGATTAACGGAATTCAGTGTGGCTTGCTGCAGAACAAAACAGAACTCAAAACACAGTGTCACCTGAGTTTAAGAAAACAATATAACTCTAATCCCCAAATAAAAAATTTAATTTGAATAAACAATTTACTTTGTTTTAGATTTAGAATGATTAACCATTAAATGTTTACATTTAATAATTGGGTCACACTGTTTGCAGCACATATGCTCATCTTTATCCTTTTATTCTGTGTTTATCTTATTTAAAACTAGCACATTTATCCAGTGTTGTTCAGATTCTTAAGGAGGGGCACAGGGTAGGAGGCTGAGAGCACGGGGAGTGCAGAAGTCAGGGTACGGGGATGAGGAGGGGCTCAGGCAGGGGACTGGGTGTGTGCCTGTGTATGTAGGGGGATGGGCGTGCAAGGTCGGGAGGCCAAAGCACCCTGCTCCCCGCCCCAAGATTCATACCAGGGCAGATTGCTCTTCCCCTTTCTATCCCTGTTAGGGAATGAGAGCAAAGTGCACAGGTCTTTTGCCCCCATTCTTCCACAGCCAGAGGGAAGAATGAAGCAAACTGTGCACTTTCCCATTACTTCCTGATAAAGGGGAGCAGCCAGCAGTGTCCCTGTACAAATCTGGGAAGGAGCTTCCTCGATAGTGGGAGCATACCCCCTAGCCAGCCCCTTTCACCTGCTTGGTAAATCTGTCTCTTTTTTGTAGGGTTTCATGAGAAGAAATCCCATTCTAGACACATCCCATTTTCCTAGCACATACAAACCTTTACCTTGCTTTAAGTTATGATAAGAGGAAGCTGCATCCCAAATTTGATGGTTCTAGCTCTTTCCATTCAGGAGTTTTTGAACAAACAGACAGACAGACAAACTCTCTCAAATATATAGTAAATTTATAGTATTTCCTTGTGTTCTGAAGCATATTCTGATACAGATTTTCATTTTCTTCCCACTTTAGTGTGTCAAACCATTAAACTGTTTTCTGCTAACACCTTGAAATGCATATGTGGTGGGCACGAGATTCATCAGAACGTTAAGGTAGGCATGCACTTCAGAGCTTTCATGAATTCCTGTTTATTTATTGTGTATATCTTCTACTAGTACACTGCCTTACCTCAACAGGGAGCTTTGCATGTACACACACAGCCTAATGTGTTATCATATATATCTCATGCAATGCATTGTATTTATGATAACAAAAGTACAGTGAAAATCAGAAAAAAAAAAAGAATTATACTATTTGTAAAACCAGGGTTTTTTTGTTTTTTATTTTTAAGTAAAAAGTGGTTTTAACTAAAAACAAAGGGGTTACAGATATTGGAACCACATGAAATATTTTTAGGGAATTATAATCTATTCCATGGGACAAGAACTCCTCCCCATATGAGCTTGCCCCCAAAAGAGCTTGAAAAAGTTAGAGACAGAAACAAGCTGTAGTCTCTGGTAGCACACCACCCAGTCTTAGGTGGGCAAATACACACATAGACTCCTTGTTACTTTCCATGACACAAGAATCAAATCATCACTTTAAAAAGTGATTTTTATTAACAAAAAATAGATATACTTGATAAAGCATACTTGATTGCTAGACGTACAAAACAACTAAGTAAAAAAAAAACACAGAGAAAATCTCTGGGAACAACTCTTAGGCTGCGTCTAGACTGGCATGATTTTGCAGAAATGCTTTTAACGGAAAAGTTTTTCTGTTAAAAGCATTTCCGCAAAAGAGCATCTAGATTGGCACGGGTGCCTTTGCGCAAAAAGTGCTTTTGCGCAAAAGCATCCGTGGCCAGTCGAGACGCGATTTTGCGCAAGAAAGCCCCGATCGCCATTTTCGCCATTGGGGCTTTTTTGCGCAAAACAGTTCTTCCCTGTCTACACTGGCCCTCTTGCGCAAGTATTCTTGAGCAAGTGGGCTTATCCCTGAGCAGGAGCATCATAGCATTTGCGCAAGAACACTGACAATCTTACATTAGATCGTCAGTGTTCTTGCGCAAATTCAAGCGGCCAGTGTAGACAGCTGGCAAGTTTTTGCACAAAAGTGGCCGCTTTTGCGCAAAATCTTGCCAGTCTAGATGCACCCTTAGGGTATGTCTACACTACAAAGTTAATTCGAAATAACATCAGTTATTTTGAATTAACTTTAATAGCGTCTACACAGCCAAACCGCTATTTCGAAATAAATTCGAAATAGTGGAGCACTTATTTCGAATTTGGTAAACCTCATTCTATGAGGAGTAACACCAAATTTGAAATAGCTAATTCTAAATAAGTGCTGTGTAGATAGTTATTTTGAATTAGAGGGCCTCCAGCCCTTCCCAGTTTCCCCTGGTGGCCACTCTGGGCCAAACCAGAAAAACTCCTCTCCTCTCCCCCAGCCCTGGGGCCCTTAAAGGGGTAGACTCTGGCCACTAGGCACATGCGAGAGCCAGGCCTGCCAGCAGCTGCAGACCCTCAGCCAGTGGCCGCACAATGGCAGCCAGTGGCAGCCAGCCGTCCCCCGCCCAGTCCCACAGCACCCAGGGGCCAGCCAGGGGCCATAGACGGCGCGTGCCCTCATGGACTAGTGCGGAGATCATGGATCTCATTGAGGTTTGGGGGGAGGCCCCCAAAGTCCATGATCTCTGCACTAGGCAGAGGAACGTGGCCGTCTATGGCCGCATAGCGGCCACCATGGCCAGGAAAGGCCACAGGTGCACCCAGGAGCAGGTGCGCCTGAAGGTGAAGGAGCTGCGGCAGGCGTACGCCAGGGCCACCAGGGGTGGTGCCACAGCAGGCACTGACACCTGCCCCTACTTCCCCGCCCTCGACTGAATCCTGGGGGGTGGGGTGGTCCATGCCAGCCCGGGAGGCAGCGAGCCGGGAGCTGAGGACCCTGACCCGGGCGCTGCAGAGGGGCCACCACCAGCTGTCCCGGCACTGGAATTGGCAGGGTCGTCCGGGGAGGCCATACCAGTTAAGTGCCAGCACTGTGCCCTACCCAGAAGGGAGGCGGGGAGGGAGACCAGGGACCGCGTGCGTGGGCCATGCCTCCCACGGATCACGCAGCCACCTGTGCACGTGCGAGCACGTGCCAGGCCACACTTGGGCAGGTGGCTCCAGCTGCGTGACACCCAGGGGCCGTGGCCCAATCGGCACACGCATGTGTGAAGAGACCTGACACGCTCCTGACCCCAGGGCGGGACCCAGCAGGATGCCCTCCCTTCACACGCCCCCTCTACACAGAGGCAGGGGACATCTCCCCCCTGCCTTGGCCACGCTATACACAGCACAGGGGCACAGGTGCGGTCTCGGGGCAGCTCCCACTCCCAGACAGAGCTGGACATGCCGACCATGGCCTCTGTGCAAGCACACCGGCTCTGACAGTGCAGGGCATGGTTGCCCTCACCTCGCAGCAGGGGCTGGGCATCATCCACTGTGTCCCCAAGGACAACTGACCACTTCTCTTCTTTCTCTACAGCCGCACCAGCTGCTCGTGCAGGACGCACCACCCTGCCTGGGACATGTTCTCGCACCCAGGGCCTCAGCAGGACCACCACTATGTGGCAGGGGTACAGAGAGCAGCACCTGCAGGCCCTGCAAGCCCAGATCCGGATCATAGAGCAGCAGGCACAGGACAATCCGGAGTTCCAGCGGGAGCTGCTTGCCCAGGGTCGTGCCATCTGTCACCATCTGCAGGCCCTGGTGCAGAGCATGCTGCCCTGTGCCGGTCCTGCGCCTGCTGCCCCCCCAGCTACTGTTCCTCCTCCCACTCCTGCTCCCCTCCCGCCTCTTCCTCCTCAACCTCCACACCCTCCCCCTCAATCTCCACACCCCCCACCTCAACCTCCACACCCTCCTCCACATCCCCCGGGGGATGCCGAGGCCCCCTCCCCCGCAGTGCTGGGAGGCAGTTGGCCCGGCGAGCCCCCCACCCCTGAGTGCTGAGCTTCCCCTCTGCCCTCTTCCCCTTGCTTCCCCCTTCCAGCTCCCTCCTCCCAGTTCCCCCCTCCCCCTCCCACCATCTCTCCTGCCCTCTCCCGCCTCTTTTCCCCAGTCTCCCCAGAGGTTCATCCCCCCCCCCCCCAGTTGTGTTAAATAAAGACATTTTCTATTTTTGAAAATACGCGTATTTTATTTGACATCAGGAAGGGGGGGCTAGGGAAGGGTAAGTGGAAGGACGAGTAGGAGGAAAGGGGCACAAGCCCCCAGTGGGGCAGACTGGGGAGACTGTTAGTGCTCCTCAGGGTGGAAGCTCTCCCGCAGGGCTCCCTGGATCCTGACATCCCCTCGATGGTGCTCCTGGATGGCAGCCTGCAGACAGTGCAGCCGGGATGCTGGCAACGTGTCCACGAGATGCAGCAGAGTCCCCGGGGGCAGGTCTGGTTCCATGTTGCAGAGTGCTGTGGTGTCCCGAGTGAGGGCAAGCAGAGCACTCCAAGACACAAATGCTTTGCTGTCCCTCAGCGAGGTAGACCAGCAAACAGAGAAACCTGAGAACTGTCTGTCCGGGATGGGGGGGGGTTGGGTCCCTTTAAGCACAGACCTTGGATAGCCTGAGGCAGCAGCCCCACACACTAGGTCCGACCCTGATGGCCTGCTGGCACTGGTTCCAGCCAGCCTTACCTTCTATTCAGGGTCCACTCAATGTGGACGCGCTATTTCAAATTAGAAAAATGCTATTTTGGGTTAGTTTTTGTGTCTAGATGTGTTATTTTGAATTAGCTTATTTTGAATTAACTAATTTGAAATAAGTTAATTCGAAATCGTGCTGTAGTGTAGACATACCCTCAGATAGTGAATGGTGGAGGGAAGGCATAGATTCACACAGAGAAGTTTAAATCAAACAACCAAAATAAAGAAAAGTACCCTGACCGCGACTAGATATACTTTCCCCTCTACGCACGATACATGCTGATCTGTACTTTAAGGTCCAATTCACTCTCATGTCCAATATTTCTTATAGGCATGGTACTTCTGATCCCTGCATCTGCTCTTTCCAGACCTTTTCTTAGAAATCCCCACAAAGGAAGAACAGATCAGGTATCTATACACAAATTCAAATTTCAGCACTGTATCCCCATTGCTTCTTCTGGCTCCCTACCAACACCCTTAGTAGCTACCTGAGTTTAATCCCTTAGTCACCGAATGCTGGCCAGCACAGTACCCTGGAATAAATGTAACCTGTTCATGGAGGTCACTGATAAGAACACGGTTATTGTCCTTGTAATGAAATGAAAGAGCAGGAGGTTGGGTGTTTGTCAGACCTGCTTGCAGTGAATCACAATATGATCAAGGGGATTATGGCTAAAAATTCCAGTCAGAAGAGAATAGGACATGGGTCCCTGCCCAGAGAGAGATAAAGTCTAGAGGTCTGAGGGGCATTCCTTAAGTAGACCACATAGTGTGGGGTCAGAAGTGCAGCTATGACATAGATATCCCTCCAGAAACACTTGCTTTCTCAGCCTGTTGCCAGCCTGAGAGAACAACCTACAGATAGCCACACATCATCACCTGCCATTTTGCCCCATTCTAGAGAGATGTTTCAGTATCTACATTTGCACTGAAGAAAATGTGAGGAGAAAGGGGTTTTAGAGAAAAAATGTTTCGGTTTTGTTCGCACCAAACTTGATACAATATGGTTAAATTTTCAAATTGTTCTGTTTGTAATAGACTTTCTAATTCGTTTTCCTTAATCACTGACTCCTTATTAATAGGCTTAAGGAGAACATGACTAGAAAACCTGCAGTTTTTTCAATAGGAAAAAAATGTTTACTAAGTGTGGGACATTTTTAAGATGACTAAATAATTAACATGGAAAACTGAGCCCAAATGCTAAAACATATAATCTAAGTCACAACAGACAGACAAGACAGGATTTTCCTTTTGTTCAAATGAATAGGTAACAATCAATGAAAAGTCATTGTGTTGTGCAAAGGAAGAGCTTTTGAATTTAAGCTCAAGTTTTTCATTTGATCAAACAGTTTGTCCACACAATACACTTTGTTAATCCCATAGTTCTTCTGAATGAACTTTTCCTGCATCCAATCAAAATCATTAGACAGATAACAATATGCCAGCCTTAATATTTGCAATGACGTGTGCTTAAATACATGATAGGATGTTAAAGTAAAAAACTACAGTTGGGATTGAAAGGGCGAAAAGTTGACCACTAAATTAAATTAGAAATCCTGTTGCATATAAATTGAATCTAGAGAGGGTAAAATTCTTTAGACGAGACAATGCCGCATGCACCTATCACATCAACAGAAAACAGGAGAGTATAGAGGCTTATAAATTAAGTGCTATTATGTAAGTCTTGATATTTCAAACCTAAAAGCAACCACAGAGTAAGGCACAGAGTAAAAGCAACCACAGAGTAAGGCACCACAGAGTAAAAGCAACCACAGAGTAAGTCCTTTCACAGTCAAATTGGAAGTGTCCATCAGGGTTCCCGTCATGATCTCCATCAGTGCCTTACCCAGGCCAGGAAAACTAATGATGCAACCAGAAGATCAAGTTCACTGATGAACCCCGGTCAGGTGTCACGTGAGGCACATTGCTAAGAAGACAGCCACATGTACTTAAAACTACATAATAGAGCCAGTGGCCATCTGAGGTGCCACTCTCAGAGCAATAGCCATCCATTATCATACTTCTCCTGCTTGCAACAGCAGATTTTAAAAGAAATTAGTATGACTGAGAGTTAATGCAAAGCTGGACATGTGTGCTCAGCCCTCTCAGTGACACTTGCTAGTCGGAGAATATGAACTGCAGGTGGATTTTAAACATGTAAAGTGACTTTAGATAACTCCGGAACAGAGTCTGTACACCAGGTGTAAATGCCCTCTGACACATGGCCCCGGCAGGGCTGGGGGCATCAGGGCCAGCAGGGGGAGCAGGGCTGACAGCCTTGACCTACCCTAGTCCAGCAAACTCCATGGTTTGGGACTGCTTAGGTCCCAAAGGTGCTGGACCAGGGAGGTCCTACCTATAGTGATTTAAGCTAGATCAGGTCCAATGTGCTAAATGTGCTCCAACTGCAGTGTAGCCATGCCCTCTGTAGCACTACGACTGGGCCTGACCCTCACATTCAGGGAGTCAGAATGCACCCTTCCATGGGTCTATCTTTGTCAGAAGCAAGACTTTTGCCTGATGTATCCTTCACAGGCAGTAGTGCACTATGAGGGTGGGGAGGGAACTGGTCAAAAAATCATTGGAAAATAGGCTGAAGTGAATTTAAATGAAATGGGTGGAGGTTAAGAAAAAGGTTTCAGTTGGATCAGAAATGATGCTGGGCGCTAAAAAGCCTCAATAAAGGTGTAGTCTTAGCATTATCCTCATAGCTTGTTCCCTTTCCCCCTCCTGTCACCTTCTGTGCTGAGTCTTTGTGAGTAAGGGTGTCTTATTTGATATTTGTTCATTGTTCAGTGGGCAGGCCCGTGATAATGACTAGGATCAACTGTAATACAAATAATTAACAAAAGATTCTATAATGAGGAGATCAAACAGAGACACCAAAAGAAGAGAGCTAAACAAGCAATAGCTGATTGCAGCTGAAGGAACCTTGACTGCAATGAACCTCTATGAAATGTTCTGAAGGAGACCACGATGCACGTGACATTCTCCTACTCGGGTGTTCTGTTACTGAAAAGCCTGTTTTGTTTTGTAATACTTTGTTATTACTTGGCTGTGTAGATCTTAGCACTCAAGCTGGTAAGACATTTTTCTGACAATATTTTTCACCAATAGGAAAATGGAAATTAATCAGAAGCAATATGGAAACAAGTCTATTTGACTGTAGTTTATTTGAAAAGAAAAAATGAAAAAAAATTGAAAAGGTTAAAACTCTCCTTTTTGGATCAGGATGTTTTGATTTTCCATTGTGAAAGAACTGCTGTAATGTCTTTGTTTTAATATAATAAAAATGTAAATTAAGACAAAACCCAGAAAAAAAAGCATTGACAGACCCCCAAATGAAATTGCTTGGGAGATTTCTTTTTGTGGAAAAAAATATTTCTTTATTGCTTTTGTTCTATTGATTTTATTTTTTGAGCTTATGATGTTCTCCACTGATTCCATTTCCCATGAGAAGGAGGTGGGTGGGGTATGGAGGGAATTGAGGGGACTGGTAATCTCAAATTTAAGATAAGAGGCCATTAAGAAAGCAAGCTGCCTTCCTATTTCGCTTATTAGGAGTAGATCCCCAAAATATACAAAAGAAGAGTAGACAAATCAGATTGTGTGACGAAGAAATGTAGTCAGATTTATATTGAAAAACTGAGACTCTCATCTTGGGATTTTGAGTGTCTTTGTGTATTTCACTTGACAATTTTAAGATGAAGTGAGCCCAAAAAAGAAACTGTGACTATGACTGTAAGTCCTAAATCTAGCTAGTGAGTAGATTCCCTGGGGAGGAGAGGGCTAGAGGAAGAAGCTACATATTTTTTTGAACAGCTGTCCACCCAAAAATGCCATTTCTTTTCACTTTCTACAGCACACAAGCTGGTCTGCAGTATTCAATTAGAAAGTTATGGGCCAGATCTCAGCTGGCGCATGATGGTATGGTGCCACTGATTAATTATAGGTTAAAAAAAAAGCCATTAAGAATGCTAAACACACTTAAAGAGTCTAAAATTTAGAATAGACACAAGTTTTTGCAAGCACAGCTTTTGTGAATTCATTCCTCAATTAAGAAATCCAATCATATTATTGCCTATAGAAATACATGATCGGATGACCCCAAAATAGATTTTAATAAACATTAAAGTAAAATAATATACAATATTCATAGAAAACTGAATGTATATGAAATATTTGGGTGTTCTAACTGTATTATTATATATTTTAAAATACTACCTACAGAGTTTCACAGACAAAAGTCATCTGGTGCATTCCCTAGTGGCAAGGTTTGTAAGGAATATAATGCTTACTTAAAATATTGCTACTACAATTGAAATAGATAATTTGCTATCACTAACTTTAAAAGGCTTCAGTATTTATGCTGTAATCTTTTTTGAGAGAGACAAGTTAGGGAAGATAGTATCTTTCAGTGGATCAACTTTAGTTGGTGAATGAGACAAGTTTTTGAGCTATATGTGGACAGCTACCTGTTCACAGCAAAACATGTCTTTTTCACCAGTAGACATTGGTCCAATAAAAAATATTACCTTCCTCACTTTCTCCCTCTAAAGAAAGATTGCAGCATAAATATTAAAAACATTTCAAATTAGGGATAGCAAACACTCTCTTTAGGTTGCAGGAGCAATATTATAATTAAGCATTATATTCTATCTAATATGCTGGGATCCACATGTATATATATCTTTACTGTAGTGTTTCTTTGTCAGGGATTGATCATGTGATTTTTTCCTTTTGGGTCTATAGTCTAAATGTCGGTCAAAATGTGAAAGAAAAGTTCAGCTGTTTTTACTGTTTTCTAAGTAATAAAGACCTGTTGTTTGGCTGCTGCTTTACAGTCTTAACACCCAAGTGATTCTGAGGTTTAAACTGCAATTTCACAGTCAGTTAATCTACAATATGCAGAAGACTAGTGTCTTTTGGTGCTTAAAAGATACAAGTTATTCTACAATGTGTTTTAAATATTACAATGAAATGTGTGTTAGAAGAGCATGTGTAATGGATTGTAGATGGGTTAGATGGGTTAGTTTATTACATAGAACACAAGTCTAGCATGGGCAACCTTACACTAGTCTAATCAGTCTTTGTCCCAGGCCCAAGACAGCTGTGGGAGGCTGGGTATAAAGCTAAGAGAACATTGCTTGCACAGGACTGCACTGCTGAAGTTTGACTTTTATTTGGGGGCTTTGAATGAACTAAGGTTCAACCATAACTAGGCTCACTGATATGGGAGAGGAAGGGGGGAATTGCCCTGGGACCCAGTGATTCAAAAGAGATCGTGGCTCTGGCTACTACAGCTACTACAGCAGTGGCTGGAGCCCTGGGCCCTTTAAGTCAGTCCACTTAGGGCGTGCCTACTCAGCAAGGCTATTCCATAACTATGTAGACTTTGAGGCTTGGGCTGGAATCATTCTATAAAGCAACAGAACAGCCCTGCAGCCCAAGTTGGCTGGCACAAGTCAGCCACAGGTGTCTAGTTGCTATCTGGACATACTCGTACAGTTTACAGGATTACTCCTGGGGACTATTTTATATCCCACCGCTTTGATAGAAGTCTTATCTTGTTGTCTGTCCACAGTAAAGCAATTTGCTGGCTACTTCTGGTGTACCTTACTGAGCAGCCAATCCCTGCATGGTGCCATGAGTCTAGATCTATGAGATGAAGTTATCACATTATCTGTGGCTAGCAGCTACTATACCACACAGAAGAGTAGAGAAGATCTTGCAGCTTTGCTAAGAACCGCCACTAAGACAACTTGATTTGTTGGGATTGGTCCTGCCTTGGGCAGGGGGTTGGATTTGATGACCTCCTGAGGTCTCTTCCAGCTCTATGATTCTATGATTTAAACAAGTTATATAAATCATTCATCTCAATTTGCTTCTGGAGAGAAGGTAGGACCGAAATTGATGTCATATGGAGGGTTGCATTGATCATACAAGTTTGTCCTCTTCTTAAAGTATTAACCCTACATGAAACTATTTTAACTATTAATTCTCATATCAAACTGCAAAAAGTCTTCAGAATACAAGGATAGTCCAAGACAGGAGTATGCTCATAAGTGGAAAAGTTGGATATTTTGGGGAAAGTATTTAAAAATGGAATTGCCAATTAGGTTTCAAGTTAGTTCTTGTGTTTAATTATGGCAGGTTATGTTTAAATAGTGTCCTTAATGACATTCTTTAAATTGACAGAGGCCAGGAAATTTAAATTGGGTTTATAATGGAAATGCTGACAGCCTCTTAGCTATAATCACAACTGGCCCAGATATAATATTTTAATGTAAACATGAAATCCTTGCAGTGTAAATGGAATGACTGGAAAATTTCAAATACACTCAGGAACCATTAACTGTAATATCTCTACGAACCAGTAAAGCAAAGGAAAAAAATATTTCAAAGGTTTTCTGACAAGGTTAGAATTCTCTCCCTAAGTCTGTGTCAATGAGGCAGACAAAAGTTACTGTAAAGGGTTATCAGAGAGATTGCTCTATTTGTGGAACATACTGTGCATATTTGTTTTCAGACAGTTTTGTAAACCTTATAATGTTTAAGATGCCATTAAGGCTATAATTATGTGCAAGTCACACATTAGTCTGGCATCTGTCCAGGCACATTAATACATATGATATAGGCAGTCAAACTCTGCATGCACTGCAATGGGCTCTGTTACAATGGAAAGAAGGGAAGTTCTTCCACAGATGCCTATGAGAAATGGCATCATACATCATACTATACAAAATCTATAAGAAGATTCCCCAGAAACAAGGATACCAGTAGAGTGTGATAGCCTTAACAAGGCTTTCATAAGCCAAAACATCCTTCAAAGATAGGCTCAGTTATATATGGACCTGGACCGCACTGAGGAGACCCTCCTCCGGGATGTAGGAGCTCTGTCCTTGCCCCCAAACTTTTTTGGGGACAGGCAGATTTGAAGGCACGAGATGAGTTTGGACTGGTGGGACTGGCTCGTCATGCAGCTCTGGGACAATGAACACTGGCTCTGCAACTTCCGGATGCGGAAGGCCACATTCCTGGAGCTCTGTGCCTGGCTCGCCCCTGCTCTGGAACACCAGGACACTCACCTGTGGCCCGCCATCCCCGTGCAGAAGCGGGTCGCAATTGCTCTGTGGAAGCTGGCCATCCCCAACAGCTACCGCTCCGTGGGACACCAGTTTGGCGTGGGGAGGTCTCCTGTTAGGGCCATTTTGATGGAGATAAGTCACTTTCGGGGGACAGGCCGTGCTGAGTGGGGGTGTGTGTGTGAGAAAGGGGGACTGCCAGGCAAGGGCAAGAGGGAGTGGGGGATGGAGTGGCACTTAGAGGCCGCTCCTCGGCCTCCCCTGCATTGATGCAGGGGAGGGGGGCGTTCTGACAAGGGAAGGGGTGGTTGGGGGGAGGGTTCTCCTCCCAAGCACTTAGGTAACCTGTCTAACTCCCTGGTTTCTGTCTGTCTATTTGTTTCGTGCTGCAGGTGGTGAGAGCCATCAGCGCAGAGCTGCTGAAGAGGCTCGTCTGTCTCGGGGACCTGGACAACATCATTGCCGGGTTTGCCGCCCTTGGATCCCGAACTGCGGAGGAGGCCTCAAAGGGACACACATTGCAATCCATGCACTGCCCCATCAAGCAGCCCAGTTTATAAACAGGAAGGGCTACTATTCCATGGTACTGCAGGCCCTCGTCGACCACTGGGGACACTTTATGGACATTTGTGTCGGGTGGTCAGGGCGGGCACATGTTGCCCGCATATTCCGTAACTCCTACCTGTACCGCAGGTTGCAGGCAGGAACATTTTTCCCCCAGTGGCACCTCACGCTCGGGGACATGCAGATGCCGGTGTGCATAGTGGCCGATGTGGCCTACCCCCTGATGCCATGGCTCATGAAGCCCTACACCGGCCACCTGGATGTGAGCAAAGAGCTTTTCAACACGCATCTTAGCCAGGCTCACATCCAGGTGGAATGCACCTTTGGCTGTCTGAAAGGGAGGTTCCGTTGCCTCCTTACACGCCTGGAAATGGACGAACACAACATCCCGGAGGTGGTGGCCACATGTTGCGCCCTCCATAACCAGGTGGAGAGGAAAGAGGACGCCTTCCTTCCGGGGTGGTGGACAGGTGCTGATGGCGAGGGGAGGCAATTTCAGCAGCCCCGGATGGCTGCCATCCGCCAGGCTCACCAGGCTGGCGTCCAAATCTGAGAGGCTCTGAGGGTGAGATTCTCAGAAGGAGCCCACTGATTCTCCCCAGGGCCTCCCCCATGGGGGGTTTGGCCTAGCCCACTCTACCTTTCCCTCCACAACCCTCACTCTCTTCCCATTAAGAAGACATAGATCCGGTTTTCTTTGTAAACAGAATTTTTTTTAATTAGAAACACTAGCAGTACAGAACAGGTGTGAACTGTGTATAAAACACCTTTCTCTTCTTACTGTTCAACTGTTTATAAACAAAGTAAATCTGTCAGTCAAAAATAAAGATTTTGTTACATAACTGAAATGTCCTTTAACTGGGGTATTAGGGGACTGAAAACCTGGAGGGGGAGGGGAGCTCAAGTAGGCAGCTGCTTCCCTGATCGCAGGGTCCTGCCACCTTCCTGCATCCTGGCATCTCCATGGACTTGGGAGCAGGTTGAACAAGAGCCAATCCTGGCCTGGGGGGGGAGGGGGGGGGGCAGCTGTTGGGTCTGTGAGGGCTTGGGAGCAGGAGGGGCTGGGGAGGAAGTGGGGGCTGGAGGAGCAGGAGGGACTGAGGGAGAAGGGCAGACTGGGGGGGAAAGGGAGGCTGGAGGAGCAGGGGCCTGGCATTGAGGAGGAGCGGTGCCTGTGACAGGGGCAGGCAAGGCGAAGACCTCCCGCATTGTGGCACAGATCTCCGTGCGCTGCTGGACCAGCTCATCCAGCAGCCTGGTGCACCACTCTGCCTCTGCCTCCGTCTTCTACTTGAGGGTCCTGTTGAGGTCCTGCAGGGCCGCTAGATGCTCCCTCAGCAGGTCTGTGTAGACCCGCCAGTGCCTGCGGGTGCCATGGGTCCAGGATGGTGGTGGGGCCGGTGTGGTGCTCCCCTCTTGGGTAGAGGGTCCAGCTGTGGAGTAAAAGAAGAGGAGACAATCAATGTCTGTGTGCACCCCTGCTGTCCCCAAGGGCATGCCAGGGCTGTCAGGGGCTCTCCTTTGGACAGGAGACTCAGGGGTGTTACACATGACACCGCGTGTGAGTTGAGCAGTGGCCTGAAAGCCTCACAGGGGCCCCACAGTGGCAATGGGACTAGATGGTCTCCCACACTGCCAACCCGCCCGTGTGTGGTGACCCCTCAAAGCACTCACCTGATGTTTCCTCCCCGCTGTCCACGGATGCCTGGGAGGCCTCTGGGGTCTGGAGAACCGGCTCCTGGGAGAGGGTCCCTGCTGCTTCCTTTTCCTCCTCCTCCTCCTGGTGCAGCTCTCCCGCCTCTCCTGCCTTGTCTTCCTCCCTCAGGGGTCGGTCCACGATGTGGTGGGGTAACCCGGACTCCACCACACACAGTGGAGTCTGGGCTTCCCAACTGCCCAGGATCTTCTCCAACTCCTGGTAGTAAGGGCAGCTCTCTGGGGCTGCCCCAGAGCAGGAGCTCTGGTCCCGGGCCTTGGCATATCCCTGCCACAGCTCTTTGACCTTGGCCCTCACTTGTGCCATGGTGTGGGGGTGATGCCCTTTGGTGGTCAGTCCCTTGGCCAGGCACTCATAGATGTCCGCATTCCTGCAGCATGTCTGCAGGGCTTGCAGGGCTTCTTTCTGGGACCAGAACTCCAGCAGGTTTTTTATTTCTGGCCCTGACCAGACTGGTGCCCACCTTTTGGTATCCCTGGGTGGGTTCTCCTCTCTGTCCCGAGAAGGGCCGGGGGGCCTTGAGGCTGGGACATGGCTAGCATGGCTGGCATGGATGCTCTGGCTAGCTGCCGGACAGCAATGCCTGTCTGGGTGCCTGTGCCTTTAAGAGGCTGCGGCCAGGAACCACAGAGGTGCTCTACAGGTAAAGGCTAGACTGTCCACCAGGGCTTCTTCACGGAGGCCTTTTTTTTTGACAAAACTGGCTCCCTGCATCCACACACACCTTTTTTCGACAGCTCTCTGTCAAAAAAGGTGTTCTTCCTCATAAAATGAGGTTTACTGCTGTCAACAAAACCGCCGTGTTCTGTTGACTTACTGTTTTTTTCAAAAAAAGGCCACTTTTTTTGAAAAAACCCTGTAGTCTAGTGTGACCTGGCGGCATCAGTCCCAACTGCCAGGGTCACTGCCCCTGCCAGACCAGGGGTCTGCCCACCTGGGCGGAATAGTGCCCACCACCCTTTTGCGAGACGTCCCTTGCAACATGAGATTAATCCTTTGGGTTTTTTTCTTTACAGATCGAGTTTTTAAACCGTTGCCTCACCAGCGAGCCACAGGCCGAGGGAGTGGGGTAGGGGGGCTCGGGCCCACCCCCACTCCTAGCCCCGACCCAGGGCCCTAAGAACCGGAGGAATCCGTCTCCTATGGTTCGGTTGGTGGGGGTTACTACCTGCAATGCACCAACCCACTGGCAATCCTCTGCCATGCCCTGGGTCACTTCCTACCTCCCTCGGTCATTGGCTCTCTTCCCGTCCGGAGCACCCCGGTTCGCTCTGGAGAGCTTCCTCCTTGCTCGCCTTTTCCCCTGCCAGTGACGCCCTTTTGAAGTGTCCTGCCAGCTCAGCGTCTGACAGGGGGAGTGGTGGGGCATCTCACATTCAGCCTCAGGCCACTTCTGTGTGTGTGCGGCTGTGGCAGGCTGATGCAGATGGGCCGTTCCTTTCTTCCCTGTGCCGGTGGTGCCCTCCCCAAGCGTCCAGCCAGCTCAGCGTCTTGTACGGGGGGGCGGGGCATCCTGAGCTCCGCCCTGGACAGCCTTGGTGCAGGCGTGGCAGAGCTGGGGGCATGGCAGGAGAGCAGCCTCGCCCCACAATGCCGGGGACGGCGTGGCTTCGTAGAGGGGTGCTGGAGCATCCCCGTTACATCTAAACACACCCCCTGTGATGGGAAAAACACCACAGCAGCCCAACATTGTGGCATTTAATTTCAGAAAGGGGGACTACACAAAAAATGAGGAGGTTAATTAAACAGAAATTAAAAGGTACAATGACAAAAGTAAAATCCCTGCAAGCTGAATGGAAACTTTTCAAAGACACCATAATAGAGACCCAATTTAAATATATACCTCAAATTAAAAAACGTAGTAAGAGAACCAAAAAAATCCCACCATAGCTTAACAACAAAGTAAAAGAAGCAGTGAGAGATAAAAAGGCATCATTTAAAAAGTGGAAATTAAATCCTAGTGAGGATAATAGAAATGAGCCTAAACTCTGTCAAATTAAGTGTAAAAATATAATAAGAAAGGCCAAAAGGGAGTTTGAAGAACAGCTAGCCAAAAACCAAAAGGTAATAACAAGATGTTTTTTAAGTACATCGGAAGCAGGAAGACTGCTAAACAACCAATGGGACCCCTGGATGATTGAGATGGTAAAGGAGCACTCAAAGCTGATAAGGTCATTGTGGAGAAACTAAATAAATTTGTTGCTTCAGTCTTCACAGCTGAGGAGGTTAGGGACATCCCCAGACCAGAGCCATTCTTTTTAGGTGACAAACCTGAGGAATTGTCCTAGATTGAAGTGTCATTAGTGGAGGTTTTGGAACAAATTGATAATCTTAACAGTAACAAGTCACTGGGACCAGATGGCATTCACCCAAGAGTTCTGAAAGACCTCAAATATGAAATTGTGAAATTATTAACTGTGGTTTGTAATCTATCCTTTAAATCAGCTTCTGTACCTAATGACTGAAATATAGCTAATGCGATGCCAATATTTACAAAGCTCTAGAGGTAATCCCGGCATTTACAGATCAGAAAGTCAGTACCAGGCAAATTAGTTGAAACCATAGTAAAGAACAAAATTGTCAGACACATAGATGAATATAACTTGTTGGGAAAAGGTCAGCATGGTTTCTGTAAAGGGAAATTGTTGGAAGCCAAAATGGAGACACTGTGTAGATTCAAGCAGAAGGGTTTTTTATGCACAATGCTGGCAGAATGCCATCTTGCCACTTGCGCTCAGCGAACACTGTCAAGCAAATAATTGCAATAGACTATATAGGAAGCTAATGAGTGTAGGGAAGCGACGGGGAGGGAGTTCCTGAGCCCCTGGGAGGGAAGTGACGGGGTGGGAGTTCCCGAGCCCCTAGATAGGTTCTAGCAGCAAGGCATTATGCGCACAATAAGCCAATAGTCTAAAAGATTACATAGTAGCTCTGCCCATGGCTCAGATTAACACAATTGCTAAACACAAGTATATGCCAGCCTCCCCCCGCCAAGGATTGCATTACAAGGCATAGCCATATTCCAGCTGGGATTCATAGGAGTGATGACGGTGCTTTTCCAACAGGTGCGGGGGTGGTTTATATGTGCTTTCCTGGGGTATGAAACAAAAATATAGTGTAAGATACACAGCAAACAATTGTTTAGAATATACCTTTGGTAACTTTGCAAGTTTGAATCCTTAGGAGGAGTGTCATCTCACAGCCTTTCCAAAGATCATGGTTGGCCTTGGGAGGCAGCTGTTTGCCCTCTTCCCAGGCAGACTGTGAGGCACCTTGCAGAGCTGTAACCTTGGGTGTGTGAAACTCATGATAATGATAGCCAATCATTGCTCTCCATTCTGTGTTGTGCTGCCTAGCTTATAAACAGACAGGGCTGCTTTCCTGTGTTCGTCCTGCTTTCCCAGAGCTTCCTGTTATTTATTTTGGCTCATAGAGGCCTTGTGTCTCTGCTTTGACTGCACAGCAAGGCCTCTGCAAAGACTTAATCAGATACCATGCTTTTGGATTCTTACCTACATATCAATGGGCTATTGGCAAATTTATCCATACAGAAATCATGCCTTACTAATCGAATAGAGTTCTTTGAGGGGATCAACAAACATGTGGACAAGGGGGATCCAGTGGATATAGTGTACTTAGATTTCCAGAAAACCTTTGACAAGGTCCCTCACCAAAGGCTCTTACATAAAGCTGTCATGGGATAAGACAGAAGGTCCTCTCATGAATAAATAACCGGATAAAAAACAGGAAACAAAGGGTAGGAATAGTGGTAAGTTTTTAGAATGGAGAGAGATGACTAGTGGGGTCACCCAAAGGTCTGTGGTGGGACCAATCCTATGAACCTATTTATAAATGATCTGGAGAAAGGGGTAAACAGTGAGGTGGCAAAATTTGCAGCTACTTCTAAACTGCTCAAGATAGTTAAGACCAAAGCAGACTGTGAAGAGCTTAAAAAAAATCTCATCAAACTAAGTGATTGGGCAACAAAATGGCAAATGAAATTTAATCTTGATAAATGTAAAGTAATGCATATTGGAAAAAATAATCCCAACTATACATATAAAATGATGGGCACTAATTTAGCTATAACTATTCAAGAGAGAGATTTTTGAGTCATTGTGGATAGTTCTCTGAAAACATCCACTCAATATGCAGCAGCAGTCAAAAAAGCAAACAGAATGTTAGGAATCATTAAAAAAGGATAGAGAATAAGACAGAGAACATCTTCTTATTGCCTCTGTATAAATCCATGGTACACCCACATCTTGAATACTGTGTACAGATGTGGTCATCTCATTTCAAAAAAGATATATTGGCATTGGAAAAAGTTCCAAAAAGCATAACAAAGTGAAAAAGTTATAGAAAAAGTGGTATAGAAAAAGTGAATAGGAAACATTATTTACTTGTTCCCATAACATAAGAACTAAGGGTCACTAAATGAAATTAATAGGTAGCAGGTTAAAAACAAACAAAAGGAAGTTTTTCTTACTCAGTGCATAGTCAACCTGTGGGACTCCTTGCCAGAGAATGCTGTGAAGACCAGGACTTCAACTGAGTTCAGAAAAGAAGTAGATAAATTCATGGAGGTTAGGACCATCAATGGCTATATGCCAGGATGGGTAGGAATGATGTTCCTAGCCTCTGTTTGTCAGAGGCTGGAAATTGATGACAGGAGAGGGATTGCTTGATGATTACCTGTTCTGTTCACTCCCTCCGGAGTATCTGGCATTGGCCATTGTCGACAGACAGGATATTGAGCTAGCTGGACCTTTGGTTTGACCCACTATGGCCGTTCTATTATTTTCTTAGTAATCTGCTATGTTCTGTTTGCTACCACTATGTTTGTTTTAAATACACTTTTATAAGTAAAAAAAATTATTTCTGTCTTAGAATATAGCCTAGTTTATGTACTTTCTAATGGGAGAGGGGAGGAAGTTTTGCCTAACTTCCTCTACCTTGAAGGAGAGGCTTATTTCATATAATTATGGGTTTGTACTCCAATGGGGGAGGTGGACATCTGGGTAATAAGCCACGTCCCTTAACCTGAGCCCTCCCAGAGCTGATCTCAATGTCTGTTTCATTCTGCAGCTGGGTGTGCCTGTGCCTGTGTGTATGCTGGAGGAAGCTTAAGATCTAGGGATAAAGGGTGCCCAGGTTGGCAGAAAAGGCAGGCTCAGTGGTATCTGAGCTCATCAGGTGCCATCCTCGTGGGGCTACTCTTCTGAGAGGGTTCACCTTCCCTTCTTCTGTATACCAAGAGCATCCTCTTTCTCCCTTTGGCTGCTCATTCCAGATGTGATGTCTATTTGCCATTCTCTTCCTTGTCCCAGATGCTATTATACTTTGTATGGGTGGGTCTACACAGTACTCTAAACTCGAAATAAGAGACACAATTTGTGCTACACAAATTGCATATCTTATTTTGATTCTATTTTGAAATAGCTTATTTTGAAATTTGGCATATCTACACAGAGCCAAATTTTGAAAGAGGGTTACAGGGATGCCAAAATAGCATGACCATTATTTCGAAAAATATTTTGAAATAATGGGTAGCTTGTTAAGATGCAGAGTAGCTATTTCAGGATACTTCCGGTATCCTGAAAGAGCCATGCAGTGTAGATGTATCTTATGTGATCTTGAAAATAAGGAATATTCCTTTTTCTGAAAGCTGGGCCAGTGCTCCTTTACAACAAAACCACCATACACATAAACAGTAGTATTTTGACCAGTTTCATTAGAATGTACAATCATGCAGCTTTGCTGATTGGCAAAAGACTGTCTGGGTTTATTTATTATTAGAGGATTTACCTGGAGTTGCTCGGGTCCTTGTGGGGGCTCAGGGCAGAGGGCGGGATTATAGGAGTCAGAGCTGAGGGCTGGGAGGTGTGGAGGTACTCACTGGGGCCAACTGCAGTTGCAAAGGTGGCTCTTCTCCAGGGACATGCTGCCTGGCTGCTGCCCTGCCCATGGCTTCTCCGGGGGAGTGGAGGGCGCAGGACTCTCCTGCCTGGTTCTGGCCCACATCTCCCCCCCAGGGTGGGGAGGGGCTCTGCTGCCCAGTCCCATCCCACTTCTCCTTGGTGGGGAGTGGCACCATGCTGGCCAAACAGGCCAGTGGCCCCTATGAGGGGCTGATGCTGGAAATCTTCTCCAAAGGGTGGGACTGCACTGCCCGGCAGCTTTAGGGTATGGGGCAGGGCTGTGCTGGTCAGCCCTGGTGGTGTTCCTGGGGCAGCCATGGTGGTGGGGCCACTGGTCAGTGCTGGGGCCAAGGACTGGGGAGGAGAGAGGTTTTGGATGGAGGGTTCACTCACCTGTGGGGGTGGCAAGCAATATGGAGAGTTGTGGCCCCAGCTGGCCACACTCTTCCTGATGTGGCCACCCCCTTGGTCACTCTTCAGTATAACTCTGTCCCTGCAGGGCACAACACATTGAGCACAGCCATCAGGGCAGGCATTGTGGGATACTGGCAGAAGTCAGTTCTCTCAGCAAAACAAACAACAGAGTCCATGCTGACTCTTTGTTGACAATAAAGGGAGGGGAAAAAGACAAAAGCCTCTTGAGGGCTGGAATTTTTTGTAGCCAAAACTGGGTATTTTCCCTGAGAAAAAGTTGCATTGTAGTGTAAACACTCTCATGGTTTTGTCATCAAAAGGCAGTTTTTGGGGACAAAACATGCCAGTGTAGACAAGGCCTGAGAGCAGCATACTGATTGCAAGATTCAATAAGAGCATGAGGACAGTTTTGCTCAGTGCTTATTCTGGCTCATCATAAAGAGCAACACTTAGAACTGCATAGTAGACTCTGAATCCTATATGTATTTACATGTTTCCTGCTCCTGCTTCTATCAATTACAGTTCATATGCATGTCAAGAGAACAGAATACCAAAATTATGAACTGTCATGTGGATCCAAGCAAAAATGTGTCCAAAATAAATAGCAAAGAAAATAAGGTTTCAGAGAGGTAGTCATGTTAGTCTGTTTCAGCAAAAACAAGGAGTACGGTGGCACTTTAAAGACTAACAAATTTATTAGGGTATGAGAGTGTAACCTTTCATGAGCTACAACTCACTTGCTCAGATGCTGAAGAGAAAAAGAAAGACAGGGAAAAAAAGGGATGGGACAATGACATCAGTGATAATTAAATCAGAAAACAAGAGCGCATATATTACGGTAATGCCGTGTCAGATTAGAATTGCTTCTGTTTCAAATTGCTATTTTTATTTATTTGTATTGCAGATGTTTTTAGAGGCCACAACCATGATTGAGGCCCCCAATGGACTCGACACCGTCCAAACAGCATATGACAGACCCAGCCCTAACAGATTACAGTCTAAGCAGACAAGACAGACAGACAGAAGTTTGGGTAGGAAGGGATATAATGTACATATGGACAATGTGCTGGTTTGCAAATGTAACACCAGTTCCATGATTTCTTCATTATTTTCTCATTCCTTTTGTTTTGTTTAAGTGGGGTTTTGCTGAGGAGGATTTAGTGGAAAAGGGGGGCAGGTTGACAGAAGAGGAGAAACTGAGGGAAGGGAAAGGGAGAGAATGAACAGCAGAGGGAGAGACTGTGCAGGGAAAATCTATAAAAAACTGTCAGACTCCGATGACCTCTGTGTCCGAGAGTCTATGCAATAGTTCCCTGTCTCTGTCCCTGCTAGCTCAGTTCTAAGTGACTACCATTGGGAAATTTGTTTTGCATCTCCATAGGCTACAGGACATCAACCTTCTTTTCCTGGGAAGTAAAATACTTTTACTCACCCCACTGGTGGCCACAGTTTTTGTCTCCAAGCTCACAAGCTTGGAAGAACCTCATGAGCCCTGATGTGTCTAGAGATGGACCCTCCCATACCCCTTTCTGCTGATGTAGAACTGTACAATTCCAGCTGGGTCTTGGCTCTCACTTTCCCACCTTGCTCCATAATGTAGCTGTATTTGTTTTAGCTGCTTGTCTTTGCTACAGCCAGCTTGATCCAGCAAAATACTCATCACTCTGGCCCCAGTCCAGAAAAAGCACTAAAATGAATGGTATGTTTAAGCACACTAGTAGTAAGTCATATGGGGAAAGTTAAGCATACAATATTTGACATGCACCTTTTCTTTGCGTTAGTCTGTAGACTTTTGTCTTCAACTGCATTACACATCCATAATTCTTGTTTTATCATGCAAACTGCTTTACTCTTTGGACAATATTCTAGAGGAGACACACTAAGTTAAATTCAAATTGGACTTGTGTGTCATTTATATGTACAGTACACACTCAGTTCTGTAATGTATGGCTTTTGTGGACAGTACTGGTAACCCACGGGTGCTACTCAATTTTCATTGGGAAGTTTGTTTTGCATCACCAAAGGCTACAGGACATCAACCTTCTTTTCCTGGGAAATAAAATAGTTTTACTCACCCCACCAGAGGTCACTGTTGGTCTTTAAGTTATGACTAAGTGTTCAGAGAACCCTTGTGTGTTACTGTTTTAGCAAAGTTAAAAGAAATGTTAAAAATGGTTTCTTTAGTACAAAAAAGCATTTTTCCTGAGCAGCTCCAGTTCTGTCACAATGCACATTGCAGGCTGAAACAATCAGAAATATTTCTATTTTACAGCAGCACCAAAAATGTAATTTGCTAGTGTGAAATATTGTCCCTGTGCCATTTAATGTACTATTATAAGTGAAATTACATTAAGCACCAGTTCCTTCTGTGGCAGGAGGAGACTAATTTGTTCTATTTCTGGTTGCATTATTTATTTATTTTATTGATTCCCCTCCCCCCCATCCATATAGAAAGATGGCTGCTTGAAGAGTCCATTAGCAAAGCAGCATTAAAATCAATTAATAACTCCTTCCGATGTGCCATTCTTGTTATGATGATTTTCTCTATGTACCAGAGTCTGCCATGGTTTGTTGGTAAATGGCTATGCACACCTATGGAGCTATAAAAAACAATTAATTTCTTGTTAGTGAGCTGCAGGGGAATTTCATAAGAATATGAGAAGATGCTGAAAAAACTGAGGACTAAATCAGTTTCCAAATTTAACAAATTATTAATATTAAAAATTATCAAAGCAGAGAGCTTAGTTGTAATATGCAGATAATCAATGCAGATAATCAGTCCTTCAAAAACATGTATCAGACTGTCTGTTTATACCATTTTTTATCAAATCCAAATAGCCCCATTGCTCTTTTTCCAATACAGTCCCCACCAAACTATCCACAATTCTCAGTTAGATTGATAACCTTGAAAGAGGATATTTAGTATTACTGAATTACAATATCCCAATTTTATACACAGTAAATATTTTCTATTTGTGTGTATTAGAACTACATGTAGTTTCACTGAGCCATATGTCAAGACTACATGTGGCCATATTTTGAGCAGCTGAAAAATGTTGCATTCAAACATTTAGCCTGTTTTCCTTAAGTACATTAATGTCAGTATTTTTGCAATTTACCATATTTGTGACAGCACCACTATAAAGGTGTATGTTTTATTTAACACATGCATTTATTGTATTGCCAAGATATGCTATTCTTCTCTTTGCCATCAGACTGATAAATTTGTCTAACTACTGTAAGGGTAGAAAGATTGTTGAGCCAGTTTCCTGCTACCTAACTGAATATCTTGCCCTATGGTGGAAGCCTCTGAATTTTCCCCATATTTTTCTAGTAGAAGGGAGATCTCCCAACCCTTGAGTTTTCACTGCATGAAGTAATTTACAGAATGGACAGCATAAGAACATAAGGATGGCCATACTGGGTCAGACCAAAGGTCCATCTAGCCCAGTATCCTGTCTGCTGACAGTGGCCAATACCAGATGCCTCAGAGGGAGGGATCACGACAGGTAATAATCACGTGATCCCTCCCCTGACAGCCTCTTCAGTGCAGATGCACTGTGCCTTCACCTTGATGGCATGGCTATAAGACAGTGGTGGGCAACCTGTGGCCAGTGCACTCTCATAGGCCTTCTCCCCCATGAGTCTCTTGCGCACTGGTGCACTGGAGCCCAGCGCTTCCTACTTCCGCCCAATCACTTTTGGAGCACCATGAATCTGCTGATTCACATACTGTCACCCCTCCTCCCCCTCCCTCCCAGAGCTTGAATGCTGTGAATCAGCTGTTTGTGTCTGTTCAAGCTCTGGGAGGGAGGGGGGAAAGAGGGAACAGAGCATGAATCAGCAGATTTGTGATGCTCCAAAAGTGCTGTGAGGAAGGAGGACAAGTAGGAAGTGTCGGGCTCTAGTGCCCCAGTGCACAAGAGGTATAAGAGAAGGGATCCACAGGTGGAACCCCAGGGGACCACAGACCATAGGTTGCCCACCTCTGACAATCATGTGGCCCACTGAGATGAAGAAGGGCCACTCACACAGCTCATTCACTTGTCTTGGTTGCTTATCGCTGCTCTAGGAGATCTCAGCAAATATCCCCTTTCCCAGGAGGAGTCACAGAGGTTAAATGGCTTGTGAAGGTCACTAGGGATTTGGTGGTAGAGCTGGTAGTAGCATCCAGATAAGTAAGGTGACTGCTTGGTGTCCCTAATCCAAAAGAAAACAAGATGTATCCTTTGAGCCAATACTGATGAATGATATACCTGCAGCTCTTTATTCAGACAAAGGGCCAGGCCCTCAGTGGGGATAGATCACTAGCTTCAAAGTGAATGGCACGGTGCTGACTTTAACTTACATCAGTTGAGGGTACAGCCTAGAAGGGTTTAAAAACAAGACTAAACGCAATTGGAAAATATGCAGATGACACAATCCACAATTAAGGTTATAACCATTTTTAAAAGTGCCTGTCTCTTTCTCTTTCACTCTCTCTCTTTCAACACACACATACACACACACGTGAGCACACACAAACCCCCTTTCCCCCTGTAGGGCTATTATCCCTAACACAGCAATTATATTATTCAGCCATTAACTATGAACAGATAAAATGGAATAATCAAAACAACTAAGAGTAGCAAAGGAGTAAAAAAGATTAGAAGGACACCACATCCTTAGAAGCAGACTGTGTGGCTATGAACAAAATGGTACATCAGTCTCTGGTAATTTCCCTCAGTTAAACCATTGAATCTGTAGTGCATCAGAAGGTCTGGAATATTGCGAGTAGGAGAAGGTGGCTAACTCCTAATTTCTGAGTTACTCACTTTGCTTTCCATCTATTAGATGTTACCGCCAAGGTCACTGGCATACAGGCCTGACAGTTTCCTTATGTTAAGAATGACTACACTCTTCTGTCATAGAAAGTATTTAATTGTAGGCTATCCCTTTATTTTAGACTAAGATCAAGAGTACTGCTTAAAAATGAAGGGCATGGGATCACCTCCATTTGCAAACACTGCTGTTTGGCAATGCTAATTTCTTAGTTCAGAAGTTCTGAAGGGCTTTTTCATTTCAAACACAGAGAAAATTCCTTGATTATAAAAAGGGTAAACTGGAGATGGAGCAAAGGTGCTTTGGTTAAAAAACAAACACTGCAAATATGATTGTAAACAAGAAGTCAGGATACAGATAATTCAGAGATTATTAGAAAAGGGATGATTTCAGCTGGAGAATGTATTATTTGCCAGTCACGGATGTGAGAATGGGAGTGGTTAACTTAATCAGTATTTAACCTCTAGCTAACCTTGTCTTCATTCACAGAGTGCACACTATACAGGCTGATTCCAAGCCCTTATTAAGGGACATATCAGGTTGATGTGTTAACTGGCAGTTTTATGATTATTAAGAGATCCTTTTGGCCACATTTTCTTTCTCAAATTCTTATATATTTGTGCTTAAGTCTGGCATGCAAGCAGCAAGTGCATATACAAGTTAGCTAGCTGGGCACCAGCAACATTAGAAAACAATAATTTTGTGTGAACAAGCAATAGAATATAACATTTAGAAGCACTTACTGACAATTTGCCCATTGTTTGAAGCGGCTGGTGCAAAAGGCTTATGTTTTCAAGTCATGTCGCACTATAAAATTCATAAAATTTAAGGTCAAAAGGGCCTGTGAGATCATCCACTCTGACCTTCTTTATATCAGGAACTATAGACTCTCATCTAATTACCCCCCTATATTGAGCCCAAAGCTGAAGCATGTCTTTCAGTCGTGCTTAGAGGAACTTCAGGAATGGTGAATCCACCACTTCTCTTGACAGTTTGTTCCAACGTGCATGTGTGTCTATTTTCAGTTTGAATTTGTCTGCCTTTGGCTTTCAGTTATTGGTTCTTGTTATGCCTTTCCTCACTAGACTGAAGAGCCGTTAGTTCTCAGTAATTTTATACCATGAAGGTACATTAACACTCATCAAGTCCCCCCTCAATTTTCTGTTTGGGTAGGAACCACTACAGTCATCACCACACCTTCCTTCTTCCTGGGAATGTTGTTTTTAACACCCCCTCCCCATGTTATGCATGATTCTGTTCACATCTCTCAGGACCCTTGAATGAGCATGTCCAATATTGCAGATTTGGTTACACTTAGGATTATATTTTCAAGATTGTTCTTCCAACCATTAGCACTAGAAAAATAATTTTATAAGAAAAATACAGAACCAATCCCCTCCCCCACACACATAGGGTATGTCTACACTACAGTGTTATTTTGAAATAAGCTATTTCGAAATAGTTAATTTGAAATAGCTTATTTCGAAATAATGCGTCTACATACAAAATGCATTTTGAAATAGCACACTGAGTGGATGCTGAATCACACTTTAAGGCTGGCCAGAACCAGGTCCGGCAGGACATCAGGTCAGGATTTACTTTGTGTGGCTGCTGCCTGAGGGTATCTGAGGCCTGTGCTTAAAGGGACACCTCCCCCTTCCCCCCCCCCCCCGACAGCTGATTCTCGGCTTTCCCTGCTTGCTTGTCTACCTCAGTGAGGGACAGCAAAGCATTTTGTCTCTGCATGCTCTGGTTGCCCTCACTTGGGACACCACAGCACTCTGCAACATGGAGCCAGAGCTGCCCCTGAGCATTCTGGTGTTTCTCGTGGACGCATTGCTGCGAGCCTAGCTGCACTTTCTGCAGGCTGCCATCTGGGAGGTCTATCCGGAGGCTGTCAGTATCCAGGAGGCCCTGCGGAAGAGCTTCCACCCTGAGGAGCACTAACAGTCTCCTTAGTCTGCCCCACTGGGGGCTTGTGCCTCATTCCTCCCTCATGTCCTTCCACTTACCCCTCCCTACCCACAGCCCCTCTTCCTGATGTAAAATAAAATACACATTTTTTCATAAACACAAACTGTCTTTATTTAACAAAACTGGGGGAGTGGGGAATGAAACTCTGGTGAAACTGGGGAAAGGAGGTGGGAGAGGGGAGGAGAGAGGGTGGGGGGGGGGAAACCTGGGAGGAGGGAGCTGGAAGAGGGAAGCAAGGGGAAGAAGGGGGAAGGGAAGCTCAGGGTTCAGGGTTGGGGGTCACCCCAGACCAACTTGATTTTCATGCGAACCTGCTCCTGGTTTCTCACGTGGCCTTTGGTGGCCAGCCTGGCAGCTATCTTGCCATAGACAGCTGCGTTCCTCCATCTAGTGCGGAGATCATAGACATTGGGGGCATCCCCCCCAAACCTGAATAAGGTCCATGATCTCCACCCTGGACCAGGAAGGCGCCTGCCTTCTCCAGGCCCTGGCAGGCTCCTGGGAGCTGGCAGACTGCTCCTGGGGAGCGGTGGAGGGCTGGCTGCCAGTGGCTTGCTGGCTCATGTTTTGGGGCAACGGGGTCAGGGGCAGTGACTGCTGGCTCTGGGCTGGCAGGCTTGGAGCTGGCACAGGCACTGTGGCCAGAATCTACCCTTTTAAAGGTTCCAGGGAGTGTGGGAGGGAGAAGACTGTTCTTGGTTGAGGCTGGAGTGGCCACCAGGACACCCTGGAAAAGCTGGAGGCCCCCTATTTCTAAATAAGTGTCTACACAGCACTTATTTCGAAATAGCTATTTCCAATTTGGCATTATTCTTCATGGAATGAGGTTTACCAAATTCGAAATAGCGCTCCACTATTTCGAATTTATTTCGAAATAGCAGTTTGACTGTGTAGACGCTAGGAAAGTTATTTTGAAATAAGGGCTGTTATTTCAAAATAACTTTGCTGTGTAGACATACCCATACACACGAGGGCTGTCAAGTGATTAAAAAATGTAATTGCGATTAATCACATGCACTGCCCTTTGGAACGCTACGGTGACATTTAAAAGGGGTAGTGCTGAGGAAGCCCAGATCACCTAGAGTCCTCAGCTGACCCTGGCTCTGTGCAGTGCTGCTCCTTGGAAAGGCCGCCCTAATGTTTCCAAAGGGCAGCACGGCAGGAGCCCGGGATCAGGTGGAGTCCCCAGCTAACCCTGGATCCATGCCGTACTGCCTCTTGAAAAGGTTAGCTCGAGTCCCCAGCTGGAGTCTCCAGCTGACCCAGGGCTCCATGCAGCGCTGCCCCTTTGAAGCGCTAGAATGGCACTTCAAAGGGGCAGCACACCCCAGAGCTGGGGATCAGCTGGGCACTCCAGCTGATCCCAGGTTCCTAATGCGCTGCCCCTTTGAGACACTGGGGCAGCACTTCAAAGGGGCAGTGCAGCATTAACGACTGCAATTAATACGTTAAAAAAATTAACACATTAATCCTGCCCTGTGTTAATCGCAGGCGTTAATTCACATCAATTGACAGCCCTAATACACACACATATACTTAGATTCCAATATTATCACATGATTCCAAGGTCTGGAGCCCTAGTCACCCAACCTAAATGTCTATGTGCTAATCTGGCCCAGATCCGGAGTTCTTTATTTTGTTTTTAAATAGTCCCAGAATACATACTTCAGAGCAATATTAATAGTGCATGTGTAATTGTAACCCACACACCTCTTGGGTGTGGTGTACTTTCCCATCTAGTGTCACTGAGACCATTTACATAGAGAATAATGATCACAGTCCATGCTCCAGATTCCCAGTGCTGCTGCCTCTTCATCTTGCCAGTATGTTAATTTGGAAATAGATTTTCCCCTTCCAGCATCACAGAATCCCAATGAAACAAGGTGCAAATTCCTTCTCTAGTCTTCTTGGTACAAAGAATAGAGAAATGGGTTCCCCCCTTCCCTCTCCAAGATTCAAGGAATTATATCCTGCCCAGGATTCCTACCTGCAAAGGCCTTGTCTTCCTGGCCCTTCATTAGACTTTATCATGTAGTTTAAATGACAAGCCCATCTTATTTCATGCTTATTTCATCCCCAGTGTTTTACTCTGTTTATTATCAAGTGTTCTTTTATGGAAATCCTGCCATTTCCCAGCAGGCCTAGTTATTGCCTATTACATGTTCCCTCCAGGACTCAGCGTGGGAAGGAGGGGAGAGGAACACAAGTCCCAGAATTCCTTGTTTTAAAGGGACAATAACCAAATAACAGGATTGCTGGTGGGCTGCCCCTGGACTTAAAGTGAACCCCCTATTTCCCCAGATACAGAGGCATATAATTCTATAGTATCTGGGACACATCTTTATAGCCTTTTGTGCCTCAAGCATATTAGAACTAAGAGCATAAGAATGGCCATAGTGGGTCAGACCAAAGGTTCATCCAGCCCAGTATCCTGTCTGCCGACAGTGGCCAATGCCAGCTGACCCAGAGAGAATGAACCAAACAGTAATAATTAAGCGTGCTCTCTCCTGCCATCCATCTCCACCCTCTGACAAACAGAGGCTAGGGGCACTATTCCTTACTCATCCTGGAGAATAGCCATTAATGGACTTAACCTCCATGAATTTATCTAGTTCTCTTTTAAACCCTGTTATAGTCCTAGCCTTCACAGCCTCCTCAGGCAAGGAGTTCCATGGGTTGACTATGCACTGTGTGAAGAAGAACTTCCTTTTATTTGTTTTAAACCTGCTGCCCGTTAATTTCATTTGGTGGCCCCTAGTTCTTATATTATGAGAACATGTAAATAACTTTTCCTTATTCACTTTCTCCATACCATTCATGATTTTATATACCTCTATCATATCCCCCTCCTTAGTCTCCTCTTTTCCAAGCTGAAAAGTCCTAGTCTCTTTAATCTCTCCCCATATGGGACGCATTCCAAACCCCTTATCATTTTAGTTGCCCTTCACTGAACCTCTTCTAATGCCAGTATATCTTTTTTGAGATGAGGAAACCACATATGTATGCAATATTCAAGCTGTAGATATACCATGGATTTATATAAGGACAATAAGATATTCTCCATCTTATTCCCTATCCCTTTTTAATGATTCCTAACATCCTGTTTGCTTTTTTGACTGACACTGCACACTGCATGGACGTCTTCAGAGAACTATCCATGATGACTCCAAGATCTCTTTCCTGATTAGTTTTAGCTAAATTAGCCCCCATCATATTGTATATATAGTTGGGGTTATTTTTTCCAATGTACATTACTTTACATTTATTACATTTCATTTGCCATTTTGTTGCCCAATCACTTAGTTTTGTGAGATCTTTTTGAAGTTCTTCACAGTCTGCTTTGGTCTTAACTATCTTGAGCAGTTGAGTATCATCTGCAAACTTTGCCACCTCACTGTTTATCCCTTTCTCCTGATCATTTATGAATAAATTGAATAGGATTGGTCCCAGGACTGACCCTTGTTGAACATCACTAGTTACCTCTCTCCATTCTGAAAATGTACCATTTATTCCTACCCTTTGTTTCCTGTCTTTTAACCTGTTCTCAATCCATGAAAGGATCTTCCCTCTTATCCCATGACAGCTTAATTTATATAAGAGCCTTTGGTGAGGGACCTTGTCAAAGGCTTTCTGGAAATCTAAGTACACTATATCTACTGGATCCCCCTTGTCCACATGTTTGTTGACCCCTTCAAAGAACTCTAAGGGTATGTCTACACTAGCTCGTTAGTTCGAGCTAGGTAGGCAAATGAGGGCAACCGGAGTTGCAAATGAAGCCCGGGATTTAAATATCCCGGGCTTCATTTGCATGTTCCCGGGCCCCGCCATTTTTAAATCCCCCTTAGTCCGAACTCCGTGCCCGCGGCTACATGCGGCACGGACTAGGTAGCTACACACGGCACGGACTAGGTAACTACTGTTACTCCTCATGGATGAGGAGTAACAGTAGTTCGAATTAGGATCTTTAGTTCGAACTACCTAGTCCGTGCCGCGTGTAGCCGCGGGCACGGAGTTCGGACTAAGGGGGATTTAAAAATGGCGGGGCCCGGAAACATGCAAATGAAGCCCGGGATATTTAAATACCCTAATAGATAAGTAAGACATGATTTCCCTTTACAGAAACCATGTTGACTTTTGCCCAACAAATTATGTTCTTCTATGTTTCTGACAATTTTATTCTTTACTATTGTTTCAACTAGTTTGCCCAGTACTGACATTAGACTTACTGGTCTGTAATTGCTGGGATTGCCTCTAGAGCCCTTTTTAAATATTGGCATTACATTAGCTATCTTCCAGTCATTGGGTACAGAAGCTGATTTAAAGGATAGGTTACAAACCATAGTTAATAGTTCCGCGATTTCACATTTGAGTTCTTTCAGAACTCTTGGGTGAATGCCATCTGGTCCCAGTGCATACTTTAAGCTGCATAATTGAAAATAAATCAGAGTAACTCCCAAATATTTCATTCTCTAACCATGAATTATTTTTCTGTTGTCATCACACAATATTCTAATGGGAACTAAGTTGTTTAAGTTGTTTAAATGGGATTCATGGGTCACATGGTAGATATTAGTTTCCTGATTTTTTCCTTCACTTTGTAACTGAAAAATAAAAGTTTGTTTTGTCACTAGTCCAATATTTGTTGAAAAAATAAAGTTAAGCAACTATTCCTGCTAGCTGATAGTTGCTAACATAGCACACAGAGTAGTCAACAGAAAAAAACAACAATCCTGAAAATGGGTTTTCAATGAGACTGAAGTATTTACTTAAAATTCCATTTTTATTAATTTGGGGGGGGGGGTTCAAAACAATTCAGAACCAAAGATTGCCCAAAAAATAATTTTAACCAGTGTTTATTTTGAAATTGTGTGTGGGGGAAATCCCATTTTTACTTTTATAGACACCCGCACACGTACACATGCAAACATTTCTCTTTTTCTAGTAGAAAAAAAATGGGAGGAAATTAAAAAAATGAGTAAAAGGGACAGAGGAACCATTCTGGCACTTTTGTACTTTTCTCCCCCCTCTCCCTCCTTCCCCCTCCCCACACACTGTTTTTCTTTCATTTCTTTTTATTTTGTACCTTATTTTAAATATTTTGTGAAAACTTTCTAATGACAATTTTGAAAATAGGTTATTTTTGGTTTGAGCTTTTGTCCCCCCTTATCTCCTTTCCATCTTCCCCCTTTTCCTTCCCTCCCCTCAACCCTTACCACCTTTCTTCTTTTTTAAATAGGAAAAAGGGAGAGGGAAAAGGAGATACAAAGAATAAAATCCACAAGTTTTATCTAACTGGAAATCTGGAAAAATTGAAAAAGTGAATTTTCATGAAATTTATCGGTTCTAAAGCAAAGCTTTTTTTTTTTTTTTGGTCAAAAAAATGTTAAACAAAAATATTTTATTCACTCCAGTTCTGTGTATGCTCAGGGTCTGTTAATGACTCAGTTTTATAACTTACTACATGTTTTCAGAAGTAGACAAAGCTGTTCTAAGTTTTGAATTTGGCCTTAAATTTCAAAGCTTGAGCAAATATGTATAACCAAAATGTTCAATGAATCGACTATGTTCAGCGCAGTCTAAAGTGCACATGACATATTTTTGAGTGTGTTTCTTTAAGCGTATGCTTGGTATTGCTACAGTAACTTCATTTTTTATTGAATACCAGAATGAGTAGCTGTGTAAAACCTGCATGATTTGTTGGCATTAAAGTTAAGGCTGCCTCTAGGCACTGTTAACTTATGCATGATCCTTTACTTAATTTCTGTGTTTTGTTTTAATTTGTAAACTGTCTCTGTTTGAGATGAAATACACATTTTTTATGCAAGTTGACTCCACTGGCATTAGGCAACCTCCAGAGTATATAGCATATATTATAATGCATGCAGGGGAACAGGATTTGTTAAACCTCAGCAATATGTTCTGCTTTTTTTTTTTTGCATAAATGCACAAGAATTCCACTGAAATAAGGTTTAATTTTCTAGATATTCTACCCAAGCAGAGGTATCTGCCAGTTTGTACATATAAATTTTTCATTTCTATGATCACCAGATTTTAATTTTCTGCTTTTATTTCAGTTCAGCTACTCAACTGCACAAAACAGCATCTGCAAAACCAGGAATTCATCTAGCGTCAAGTTTTCATGAGCAAAATTTCAGATGGCCATATATGGTAGAATTTCTTCTAGTTCTGTCCACATCTGTCAGTGAAGATATGCATAGATCTGTAGCTGGTGGGGGGGAGGAGAGAAAGAGGGAGAGAGAGAGAGAGAGAGAGAGAGAGAGAGAGAGGGGTATGTGCGTGTGTGTGTATGCACATTGGATCATCAAGGAACCAATTAAAGCTCTCTGATTCAGAAATCATGTCTGGACCAGACCCTCATACCCTCTTAATAAGGTTAGCATTAAGGAACTGATCTAAGAGCATGCCCACCATGTAAAAACAAAAACAAAAACAAAAATCCTGTTGCATGGTGCTAAATAGTGGTGTAGATATTTGGATTTGGGCTGGGGCCTAGGCTCTGAGACCTATGACCTAATTTATACCACTTGCATGGAGTCCTTACTGTCAGAAAAGACTGATGTAGCAGAGTGGATCCTCCACCTGTGCCCAATACACAGGAACCAGAGAAGCAGGAATTCCAACGCCAAGGGAATTCTCTCCCAACCATTTGCAGCCAGCAACCTTTTTCATGGCTTGAGTGTTTCAAAAAGGAAGCTCTCATTTGAGAATCTAGCCCACGAGTTTTCAATTTTAAATTCAGATTTTACCAATGTTCTTTAGGAAGAGTCACATGGAGCAAGTCAAATGATAGATCTACTATATCCCTATGTTGTGGTAAAACTAGAAGGAGTATCCCTGATAACAATAGCTTGAGTTTAGCTGAGCTTTTTAATTCCAATTATGAAAGCATATTTTCCCCTAATTATCACATATTTTCTGAGTATCATACAGAATCACTAGTTCTGTATATACTTAGGGAAACATACAGGCTACGGATACACTGTAGCCTTCTTCCAGAAAAGCTTATGCAAATGAAGTGCAGCGTGGAATATCGCCACGCTTCATTTGCATAATTAACTACCAGCCGCTTTTGCGTGAGAGGCTTTTGCGCAAAAAGGAGCTATGTAGACAGCTCCTTTTTGCACAAAAATCCCCTCTTGCGCAAGACCCATTCTTCCTGAAAAAATGAGGAAGAACAGCTCTTGCGTAAGAGGGGATTTTGTGCAAAAAGGAGACGTCTACGCAGCTCCTTTTTGCACAAAAGCCTCTTGCACAAAAGTGGCTACTAATTAATGATGCAAATGAAGTGCAGCAATATTCCATGCTGTGCTTCATTTGCATAAGCTTTTCTGGAAAAAGGCTACAGTGTAGCTGTAGCCATAGGGAATGGAGAGAAAGTGATGTTATTAGGGACTGAACTGCCCTTGTCAAACACTGGAGGCTAGTATAATTTTAGTCTGTAGGCCATAATGTTTGGACTCACTGACACAAGCACAGCAGAAAGGTATACAATTTTAGTCCTCAATGACTCTGTATCAGGATGTTCAGCTCCAACACAAAGGACTAGACTTGGACATTGAATTTAGACTGAAGAATATAACTGAAAATTGGGAATTTATTTAGAAGAGTTTATGCAAAAAAGGCATGATTACACACTCAAGGAAGAGGACTTCTTTGGTTAAAAGTTGAAATTATTTGCATTCCAGTGGAAACTGCCTCTCTCACAAAACTGAAATTTTCTTTGGTAAAATTGAAAATTATATATGGAAAATTGAAGTGATAGCTCCCTGCCTGCCTGTTTGGAAGCCTCTCAATTTCACTTTCTGCCAAGCAGAATGTGGAAGCAACCAAAACCTTCCCAGGAGGGCAGATGAGTCTGAGAACTTGGGCTCTGAGATATCAATAAAGCACACATTAAAGAGTTTAAGAACTGGCTGACCAAAACACCTCACAGTAGTTGTTATTAGGGAATCAAAACTGAATGGGATGTTTCTAGTGGGTTCCTCAGGGGCTGGTACTAGGCCTGACACTATTCAACATTTTTGTCAGTGGATTTGGAAATACGAAAATCACTTCTGAGGGGAATCTTTCCTTGGCTGTCTGTGAGCTTTGGATTAGTGCCTAACCGATGTAGGTCAGTTTCACTGCATGTATGCTCCCACCTAATGCGTCACTTCTCATTTGCTATTCACTGCAGTTAAAACCCCACAACTTAGGGGCAAGCTAAGGGGCTGTTAAATTGTGGTTTGACCAGTGAGGAGGGAGGGTCCCAGAGCTTGGACAGCAGCCAGAGCCACTGCTAATTACATATCTCCTGAGCTCAAACCCCGGAACCCTGAGTCAGTTGGCATGGGCCAGCTGCAGATATCTGATTGCCGTGTAGACACACCTACATCACCCCAACCGATCGTTCCCTAACACATTCTGACGTTTGAAAATAATTAACTGGTTTTCAAATGTGCTAGCTGAACCTTCGCCTTTCCTGATCTTTTGACCTTTATTAGCTCTTCATAGAGTTGTACAATTCTTATGCAGTACATGAACTGCAAATACACAAAACAATTTCTTATCTTTATGTACCTTTATCATAGCCTGAGGACTTGGGCATTCAGTCTTACTTTTTCCATTTCCCACTTGTACATGGATGCTTTGACCTAGAATTTTAATAATTTGCAAGTTATATGCTTTTAACTTCTGACATTGTGCAATTAAGATCTAAATTTGGTATCCACTAGTTTACCACTGAAAATTTTTACCTCCAAGTTAATCATTAAATATATATTAGCATGCATTATGCATTTAGCAGTGAAACTTGAATGTCTAATAATACTTCAAAACAATATATTTAATTGCTTGTTTAAGGGTGTATATAATACCTCCTCCAACCTAGTTTTTTTAACCTTGCATTCCATGCTTTGCACCAAAGATGGAGATTAACTACCAACATCTTTGCATTATAATCTTTTATGTTGTGGTCTTCATCTTATTGAAAATATAAATTTCATGCTATGTTTTCTTGCTGATGGGTCATTCATGTATTCTTATTAACAGAGGTTATATGAGCACATTCACAAGAGAATCGATCTCTTTTCTGTTATGCAAGTCCATCTTCAGTCATTCTTCTGTGTTTAATCCTCAGCTTCCTCCCTCCCCTTTCTCTCCTTGGTTTACAAATTAACTATTTCCACTATAGAATATTTGTGTCATTTTGCTGAGATAGATATTAATTTTCAAAAAATGGCCAATACTGTGTTGAAGAAGGAAGAAGAGAATTAGTTAAGCATTCAGTAAAACTTAAAGGACTATCTGGCAAATTTCCACCACTTGGACATAGTATGTGAAGGAATGATTTCCATCATGCTCTGCAATAACAGTTCAATATTTGATTTATCTCCCCATTTTGGAAAGTTCTCCCTTTCTTTTGATACTATTCCTTTTCATGCTATAAAGCCAGATAAACTTTACCAGAAACTCAATCTAACCATGAGCCTAACCTCTTTGAAATTTACAAGATTGTGCAACTTTTTGGATATTTATAGCTCTCATTGGACAATGTGACTTTACAGAGCAGAGAGAAGAGGAATACCTTAGTGTTTGCATATAATGAAAATAAATGTACAGTATTAGAAAGATTGTGCCATATGGAAGAGCTACTGATTATGATAATTATTATTAGTAATAATCCAGAAAAAAGTTACTTTCATCCATAGTATGTAAAATAGAAAATGATTCATGTTAGTTTCAGCTCACCTGCAATTCAGAGAACTACCCACAGAAGACATGGTCCTGAATGTAAACCACCAGAAGCATATATCCCTAAGTTTTGGAGAAATTTAGATGTTTATTGGTGCTACATAGCTGCACTCATTTTCCATGGTGGACCAAAGCCACTCTCTGGATCTGAAGCCACTGAAATTCAAGGGCATAAGTTTCTGATCTGGGATTTAATGCTAATTTCATTTTTAGTTATAACTGCTCATTTGGCAGTGAAATGTTGTCCAACCTCTCATGGCCCATGTAAAACAAATCTGACACTATTTAATCCTCTATGAAAACAAACTTTTATATAGTGAGGGGAAAAAATCAGAAACTCATGAGCATAGAACTCCAGTCCTGAGCTGATTGTCTTACCCTGCACCATGTGGCATTCAAATCACTCCTTAAGATGCCCTTGGTCTATAAACCCTAGTCTTCACAATAAATAGGTTGAGATCCACAGAGTCTTGTGAAGGCCTATACACCTTAATTCTTTGCTTATTTAGTCTATAGGGTCCTAGATGACCACATCCTGTTCTCCTCTTAGGACTGTACAACACTGATCACACTATTAGCATTCAGCAAATACAAATAACACAGTAAAATAGACTATATTTGCAGCACAGTAGGTTTTCCAGTAAATATTCAATGACAAAAGAAAGGGTTATTGATTTTTTTCCAATTCATGTGCATACTGTGCAGCCTGATTTTTTTTATTATTAATAGAAAAAGTGGTGGGATACATTTTCTGTATATTTGGCAAAAGATCAGCAACTCTCAAGAGAGGTGCGTTGAAGTGAATAGCGAGATGTTCTAATAACACTGTAGAGAAAAAACAGAGGGAAAGAAAATGCCCTAAAACCAGTGATAGTGAATAAACTGAATATGCAAATTGGTAGAATTCCCCATCCTACACAAATGCAGAGGTATGAGATTCCTTCCTGTTTTTCAGATTCCTCTGCTTTATTATCAAACACAGCATGTTGGTAGCCATGGGAACATAATTAAAGTTGTATCTAATTTACAAGCTAGGAAAAGGACTTTGCAATCCCACAAGATGCTGCTCAAAGTATTTTATAGATTGTGTTCACACTACACTGTTGCTATCATATGTATTATAGTATGATTCACACACACATTTTAAACATAAATTATAAGACTTTTTCATAATCCTCGCAATGTAACTTTTATAGAAAAGTTAAGATTTACCCAAAATCCAATATATTTTACCAGTTTTAGCCCCTGGTAGTTTGTTCTATTTATTTTTCTATTTATAGTCAATTACAAACCATCTCTTGCCATTGCCAGTGTATATGCCTATTAAAAGTGGCAAGCCAGTGGTGAAACTGAAATACAGAGTGTTACATTTCCTCAGTTGAAAGGCTGGGTCAAGGCAAGGTTCTCTTTACATTTCTCTCCAAAATCAGTGCAAATTATTGCACGGTCTCACAAGCTCCATTAAATGCAATTAACACAGGAAGGAGGAACAGAGGAGATTGAAAGGGGCAAGGCTGTATAGGAGTCACAGGCAGATTTGAACATTCACAGTAAGTTTCAGACCATGCTTCGGCCTCACAAAATCCCAGCCCTGAAAGACTGTGGTGAGGGGAGACAATGAATGTGAATTTCATTGGTTTGTGGGAAGCCAGGAGGAAGGTAAAAGAGCTGCATCCATCAGATCTTTTCTGGCCACAGCACACATATTATTGCACAGTCCAAAAGTGGGATTTATCCTCATGTCTGGTAGGGATCTGAAAGGTTAACCAGTTATATGGTTAACTGGTAAGCATCACCCTCAATGGGAGATGATTACTGGTTCCGGTTAACCGGTGGAGACTGGAGCCGCTCTCCGCCTGCTGTGGGCAGGGGACTGCTTCAGCCCCATAGAGTCCACCACAGCCAGGGGCTGCTCCCTGTCTAAAACCTGTCTAGAACCTGCCTGTGGCAAGGGAGGAGGGGGGCAGGCAGATGCTGCTCCGGCATTAATCAGTGAAATGGAATTTTACATCCCTAATGTCTGGTCTATCTTTAAGCAAGAACAGTTTGGCTTAAAATAAATAACTAAGCTATTAGTAATACAACTGCTTGGTTTTAGACAACAGCTTTTATTGAAAATTTAGCTGGCTCACCTCCTTCATTCTCATGAGCTATCAAAATGAGAATAAAAGCTATCTGGAGCTTCTCTCTTCTTTGGCAGCAATGCTGAGGGTGCATGAGTCAGGCCTCAGTACCCTCATTGATTAACCTTGTCGTTTACGGGACTGTCACAGGACCTAATGTAATATACTATAATTTCCTCTTGGCCTGCGGTAAATGGAAGTCACCTTTTTTCAAGGAATGTGCTGACAGCTAGATGTGCTGCTGAACTGTTGTATGACTCCTGCGTGTTGTGTTATCTTATGACACGGCTGGAAATCTAAGGTGGTTCACTACAGAGACTGATACACACTTTGGTTTGTGATGTTGTTGACTTCCTAGAAGGCAGGGCCTCTGGGTAAATGCAGGGGTGGAACACTTAAATAATCAATAGGAGTACATAGTAGAGGAGTGGTTCATTGGGAGTGTGAAACACTTCACAACACAGGATCTTACTCTATACCCCTCTACTGGTGGGTAGTTTCTTGAGAGTCATTCAGATTCCCTCTCTGCTCCAGGACAGGCTCTAGTTTGGGGAGTAGCTCACACACAGGCTTATGCAGCTGTCTGCCAAACCAAGCCTTGTGCTTTTGCTCTGTCAAATCTCAGCTCCAAGAACACATTTCTTTCAGCATCACAGAGCCTGTGACAAGAAAACCTCAGCATGAGCAATGTGTAGCCTTGTGCTGAGTGAGGACCTGAAAGATCCAGGACAGAGCCAGCAACATGAATAAAACAAGAAAATAAAGGATGAAAATAATATACACAGAAAGAAAGACTTTCTGGTCATAAAAGAGAGAGATAGAAGAGGGGACATTATACAGGGGAGGCAGAGGTATGATAATGTGTCAGAGCATGGCATGAAGGGGCATTGGGGCCGATTGCTTTTGGAAGACAGGGAACATCATCTGGGAGTGTCAACAAAAAGACTGGGAATCTAGTGAATAGCAGAAGTGTGGCATGAAAAAAGCAGCTCTCAGTGATCCGTAATAAAGGGAAAGATGAGAAAAGCATTCATACAGAAGCTCCCCACCCCCCTTCCAGCCGTAATGTATGCCAGGGAGGTTCAGATACTCATGAACATCTGTATTCTTTCTGGGTTATGCAGCTGCAAGCACACACAACATGTGTAAAACTGAGTCATTTGCTTGCCAAGCTAACCTATTTAGGTAAGAAGGCTGGCCCTGTGTGCAAGTGTTCCATGTGTAGGAGCTGGGAGGAGCTTACTTTCAGCTTTTCACACCTGCCTCTCCTTTTCCCAGGGCAGGAGGAGACTCGTCTTGCTTACTTTTATATAGTGTTCCTTAATATATGTGAATTACATTGGGTCAGATGTCTGAAAAATGTTCTACTAAAATTGTTGTTATTGGCTTCTTTTTCCCCCCTCTATCTTGACCCTTGTGACTTTCCTAATTACTTACTAGCATAACTGGACATGACAAATTACATTTAAAAACAGAAGGCAGAACGATAGACATTTTAGGATACTGGAAATACTGCAAATTTGTCTTCAGCTTTGTAAAATTCTCTTCAAACTCAGCTTTCTAATTCCTTCTGTGGAATATATGCAAATTTGTGAAGATTTGTTCTAGTATATTTTTGAAAGAGAAGTAACTAGTTCAGAAGAAAATGGGATGATCCATACCTCTGCTTAGATATTTTCCATTATTATTCAGCAATAGCGTCTAGAGGTCTCAGCCCCATTTTGCTAGGCAATGTGCTACTATATAATAGACAGCCCTTGTCCGAAAGAGCTTATAGTCTAAAAGACTAGAGACAACAGGCAGAGGGTACACAAGATAAAGAGAAGAGGACAAGGATCAGTGTTGTAAACAGCAGTCATAGCCCACTAGCTCCCATGCTGCGTTGCATACGCCAGATGGTTAGTTTGAGATTGCACTAGGATTATATGGGGCAGCATATAGAGCTGCCGCCCTATATGCAGCCCAAGAATGGAACTGTAACTTGGAGTAGCAATTGCACCTGCTTCTTCTTCCCCATTTTCCAAGGCAGAGGGGGTGGGTGGGAAAGTGTTTGTAAATACTTTACTGCAGTTGTGAGTTACTTTCTCCCTTGAATCCTGGGGGTCAACAGACTTTCCAAGTCTCTGGGAAAAGGTGGGGGGGGGGGGGCAGCTACATGCTCCCAGAAGGAGTGGGACCTCAGGCAGAAATGGCAGGACTAAAGGCCTCAGAGCTGCCTGGAGTGCACCACAGCCAGATACCCCCACTCCAGCCAGCCCCGAAAGCTGCCTGGAGTGCACTGCGCAGTACTCCAGTGGCGATTTAAAGGGCCCAGGGCTCCAGTCACCACCACTCCTGTGGCCCTTTTGAATCGACGGGTTCTGGGGCGACTGCCTCCTTTTCCCCCACTGTCAGCAGGCCTGTCTGCATCAGATTGCCTCCACTAGCCAGTACATGGGAGGAAGAGAAAGGAGACAGGGCTTTGTTTCTGCACCTTCCTTAGTCTTTTGTTTCCTCTCCACAGCTACCCACTACGGAAAAGGGAGCATACTAGGCCTGCAACCTTTGCTCTCCATTGCTCAGAGAGCCATGATGTGGAGACCCTAATCCTAACACAGCAGTGGAGTGGAGGTCTTACTCTCTTAAGCTGCTTATGACCAGCCACACCTGGTTCTATCTGTACGATTTTTGCCTGGTGTTTAGAACTCTAGGAACTCCACTAATGTTACCTATACACAGGCATCTCTTCTACAAGCTCTGTAACTTCAGTATGGCGTATGGCAAGACATTAAGTATAGCTGTTATGTACACAAACCATTCTTCTTGTTATATAAAGGAATCAGTATTGAAAGATATTAACCACTGAGATTTTTCTATAGTTCAATCAATGATTTCTTAAGAAATAGTTTTACACAATGTGATATAAATAGCTGGGATGTTATAAACAAGACCTCCTGCTTCACCTTGTACTTTCTCGGTGTGATGTCTTCTGGATGTTCTACAGCAATTATGGGTTTAGTTTTCAAAATATCATTAAACAAAAGAATCTCTCCTTTTGCAATAAAACCGACACTCAAGAGTACTCAATTATTAAACCTATGTTTTAACAGGCAAGAAATTCCTAACATTTCTGTAATTATTAACAGATACTCCTCTGACATTGCAGCACACTTCTGCAAGAACTATTGTAACTTTCACTGGAAAATTAATAGGATTAGAGGCAAGCAAGTTATTGACACCAGTAATCACGTGAGTGTTGTAATTAGACAACATGCATTTTGACCCTATTGATAAATAAATGAGACAATGTGTAATATGGCTCATCCTTGTATTTTCTGAACATTTGAGAACCAGTGAAACTCACTGCAGGTGATACAAATCCATAGCTAATATTTGAAAATGAAACCTGTGATCCTTATTTTTTATGTATTTAATCAATATATTCTTGGTGGCAAGGACAGGGGTGACTTTAACTGGGATTCATGGGCTCTAGTGAGCTCATGGAAATCATGATGCTAGGAGGTGCAAAAACACCCCATTCTGGGGTCTAGTGGAGGAGAAATTATGTTTGCTTCTTTGCACAAGAGATCAGGCTTTATAGCCTGGAGCCTGTGTCATGGCAGATTGCTACATGATGATGTCAGTGTTATATGCCACTATAAAAGCCAGAGGGGAGGAAGAAGACCAGGCAAAGCCCCAGTGTGTACCAGTCTCCAGGTCTGAGCAACCGGGGCTGGTTTCAGGGCGGCAATGTGGAGCAGAGCAGGACTTGTGGTGAGTTCTGGTCTACGCCCCTCCCTGGACCAACCGCTGCTGATGCTCTCATTGTATCATACTCTCTGGCTATGTCTACGCTGCCCCATCCTGCGCAAAAAAATATGCAAATGAAGTGAAGTGTTGGTGCACCTCATTTGCATAATTAATGAGGCTCCAGTTTTGCGCAAAATCCTCTTGTGCAAGGGGGGGTTTTGCGCATAAAGGAGCCGTGTAGATGGTTCCTTTTTGTGCAAAAGCTTCTTGCGCAAAAATGGAGTCTCTTTACGTGTGCAAATGATGTGCGGCGCTATACCATGCTTTGCCTCATTTGCATATGTTTTTGCGCAAGAGGGGGCAGTCTAGACATAGCCTCTTCATTTTGTTTCATGACATACTTACACTAGAGTTCAGTATAGTGCACACACTGAATTAGGTCATAAGGCAATGCCAACACTCCAATTCTCCATTATTAATTATCCAGTTTTAGGATCGTACTTACTTCCCACACAAAATGCACCATGCTGGAGTGAACATCATGCTTCATATAGCCTGTGGAATGGATCCTATAATCCATTCCTCACACAGACAAAAAAAATTCACTATTGACTTAAAGGGGAGTTCTGCTTGTAAGACTATGGAAGCAAAACTTACATGTTGAAGTGTCACATTCACACTAGCTTAATTATTTCTATTTAGTACAACAGTTGTGTCTACTGTATTGATCTGTGTTATCCATATCCCCACAGCATATTTTTGTCTCTAAAGAGAGATTGATTTGCAGTAGACTGCTCTTCTGTCACAAACATGTGTACTGTGTACCATAGATTTAAGCATGATATGGTCTCTAGCCCATTTACCGCTTACAGCGTAGCCTGCATTAAATTCCAATGCAACTTAATCCTCCCATTTCTGCAACAACAGTAGCTAAGTAAAAGATAACTTTCAGTTAAGTGCGCATTTCCCACCTTTCTTCTTTAAGACTATTAGATATGCTGTCTCAATAACTATGCCACTCAAAATGATGCATTAACCCTTTTCATTACTGTCAGTCTGCTAATGTAATGATGTACAAGGGGTTTATTGCACATTTTGTTTTCACTAAAAATAAAAAACAATGAGGAGTCCTGTGGCACCTTAAAGAATAACAAATTTATTTGGGCATAAGCATTTGTGGGCTGGAGCTCACTTAGATGCATGAAATGGAAATTTTATTTGGCAGGTATACTTATATATATACATGCAAAAATGAGAGTGTGACATTACAACCTGGAGGACCAGTGCTAAGGAAGTCAATTCAATCAGGATGGATGTGGCCCACCCCCAACAGCTGATGAGAAGGTGATGAATAACAAAAGAGGGAAAATTCCAATCAGCTAGCCACTCCCAATGTCTATTCGGATCCAGTTTGATAGAGTCAAATTTGCATATGAATGCCAATTCTACAGTTTCGTGCTGAAGTCTGTTTTTGAAACTTTTTGCTGAAGTATGGCAACTTTCAAGTCTGTAATTGAGTGTCCAGGGAGATTGAAGTGCTCTCCTACTGGTTTTTGAATGTTACTATTCCTGATGTCTGATTTTGTGTCCATTTATTCTTTTGCATTGAGACAGTCCGGTTTGGGCAATGTACATGGCAGAGAGGCATTGCTGGCACATGATGGCATAAATTATATTAGTAGATGTGCAGGTGAATGAGTCTCTGCTGTTGTGGCTGATTTGATTAGGTCCTATGATGGTGTCACAAGGGTAGCTATATGGGCAGAACTGGCAACAGGGTTTGTTATAGGGATTGATTGCTGGGTAAGTGTCCTGTGGTGTGGTGTAGTTGCTGGTGAGTATTTGCTTCAGGTTGCAGGAGGATGCCTGTGAGGACTGGCCTATCTCCAAAGGTCTGTGAGAGTATGGGATCATCTTCTAGGATAGGTTGCAGATCCTTGATGATGTGTTGAAGAGGCTTTCTCTGAGGGCTGTAGGTGATGACCAGTGGAGTTCTGTTACTTTCCTTGTTTAGCCTGTCCTGTTGTAGGTGACTTCTGGGGACCATCTGGCTCTGTCAATCTTTTTCTTCACTTCTTTAGGTGGGTATTGTAGGATCTTGATAGAGATCCTGTAGGTATTTTTCCTCTGTCTGAAGAACTGGAGTAAATGTATCTTAGGGCTTGGCTGTAGACAATGAATCATGTGATGTGTTCTGGCTAAAATATGAAGGCATATAGGTAAGCATAGTAGTCAGTAGCTTTTCAGTATAGGCTGGTGTTTATGTGACCATCACTTATTTTCACTGAAGTTTCCAGGAAGTGGATCTCTTATGTGGTGGGTCCAGGCTGAGATGGATGGTGGGGTGGAAATTATTGAAATCCTGGTGGAATTTATCAAGTGCCTCCTTCCCATGGGTCCAATGTAGTGGAAGTAGAGGAGGGACACTTGGGGACGAGAGTTGAGGATTCATTGTTCTAAGTCAGCCATAAAAACGTTGGCATATTGTGGGGCCATGTGAATACTCATGGCAGTGCCACTGACTTAAAGGTATAAATCATCCCTGGTCTGAAATGGTTGTGGGTGAGGACAAAGTCACAAAGCTCAGCCACCATCTGTGCCATGTTAAAATAGTTGTTTTTAACTCTTATTTTTGAATTTAGCATCAACTAGAAATCTTCTCTCATTTGATCATGATCTTGGTACGTTAGTTGTGGATTTTTATTTTTGTTTCCTATGAACACTTACTTCCTGTACCCTTTATTAGTAGTAATCAGAAGGACTTCAGAGGATATCGGAGAAATACCTTAAGAATAACTGTCACATTATTTTATTCAGTAAGGGTATGTCTACACATCAAAGTTAATTTGAAATAACAGCTGTTATTTCGAATTAACTTTAGTAGCGTCTATACAGGCAAACCGCTATTTCAAAATAAATTCAAAATAGCGGAGTGCTTATTTCCAATTTGGTAAATCTCATTCTGCAAGGAATAATGCCAAATTCAAAACAGCTAATTCGAAATAAGCGCTGTGGAGACGCTTATTTCGAAATAGGGGGCCTCCAGCCCTTCCCAGTTTCCCCTGGTGGCCACTCTGGGCCAAACCAGGAAAACTCCTCTCCTCTCCCCGAGTCCCAGAGCCCTTAAAGGGGTAGACTGGCCACAGTGCACGTCCCACAGCCAGTCCTGCCAGCAGTCACTGCCCCTGACCCAGTGGCTGCACAATGAGCTGGGCAGCCAGAGTCATCCAGCGGTCCCCCGCCCAGTCCCCCAGCTCCCAGGAGCCAGCCAGGGGCCAGAGACAGCAGGCACCCTGCTGGACTAGTGCAGAGATCATGGACTGCATTGAGGTTTTGGGGGGAGGCCTCCAATGTCCATGATCTTTGCACTAGATGAAGGAACGCCACCGTGGACGGCCACATAGCTGCCACCACGACCACTGAAGGCCACATGCACACCCAAGAGCAGGTGTGCATGAAAATTAAAGAGCTGCGGCAGGCGTACACCAGGGCCACTCGAGGTAGCTCCTCAACAGGGGCAGACACCTGCCCCTATTTTGATGTCCTGGACCGCATCATGGGGGGCGGGACGGTCTGTGCCACCCCAGGGGGCAGCGAGCTGGGAGCAGAGGGCCCTGACCAGGGCGCGGAGGAGGAGCTGCAGGACCCGCCACAGAGGGTGCCACACCGACAGGACCCCCGAGCTGTCCCAGCAATGGAGTCACCAGGGTCGTCCGGGGAGGCCACATCAGGTAAGTGCCATCACCGTCCCCTTCCCGGGGGCGGGGGGGGTGGGGAGGGAGACCAGGGACCACACGCGTGGGCCTTGCTTACCACGGATCACACAACAACCTGTGCCATGCCACCCCTGGGCAGGTGGCTCCAGCTGCATACCACACAGGGGCCGTGGCCTGATAGCCACATGCATGTGTGAAGAGACCTGACATGCTCCTGACCCCAGGGCGGGACACAGCAGGACTCCCTCCCTTCACAAGCCCCCTCTACTCAGAGGTAGGGGACATCTCCCCCCCCCGCCTCGGCCGCACTATACACAGCACAGGGGCATGGGTGCAGTCTCGGGGCAGCTCCCACTCCCAGGGATAGCCAGACATTCTGACCACGGCCTCTGCGCAAGCACAGCGGCTCTGATGGTGCAGGGCATGGTCATCCTCATCTCGCAGAGTGGGGCTGGGCTTCACCCACTGTGTCCCCAGGAAGAACTGACCACTTCTCTTCTTACTCCACAGCCACACCAGCTGCGCGTGCAGGGCACACCACCCTGCCCGGGACATCCTCCCGCACCCGAAGGCTCCGCAGGTCCACCACAACACTGCAGGGGTACCGAGACCAGCAGCTGGGAGCCCTGCGAGCCCTGAACCGCACCATGGAGCAGAGGGTGCAGGACGACCCAGAGTTCCAGCGGGAGCTGCTTGCCCAGGGTCGTGCCGTCTGTGCCCATCTGCAGACCCTGGTGCAGAGTGTGCTGCCTCGTGCCGCTCCAGCGCCTGCTGCCTCCCCAGCTCCCGCTCCTCCTCCCACTCCTTCTCCCCTTCCCGCCTCTCCCTCCTCAACCTCCACACCCTCCTCCTCAATCTCCACACCCCCCACCTCAACCTCGACACCCTCCTCCCCATCACCCCGGGGACGCCGAGGCCCCCACACCCTCTGTGCTGGGAGACACTTGGCCCAGCAAGACCCCCACCCCTGAGCCCTGAGCTTCCTCTCCCCCTTCTTCCCCTTGCTTCCCCCTTCCAACTCCCTCCTCCCAGTTTTCCCCCTCCCCTCTCCCACCCTCTCTTCTCCCCTCTCCTGCCTCCTTTCCCCAGTCTCCCCAGAGTTTCATCCCCCCCCCCAGTTTTGTTAAATAAAGAGAGTTCATATTTTTGAAAATACATGTATTTTATTTGACATCAGGAAGGGGGGTTAGGGAGGGGTAAGTGGAAGGCAGGCAAGCAAACAGGGACACCTGAGAACCGGCTGCCCGGGGAGGGGGGGTGTCCCTTTAAGCACAGGCCTCAGATAGCCTCAGGCAATAGCCACACAAAGACACTCCTTACCTGATACCCTAACCCTCACCTGGTTCTGGCCGGCCTTAACTCCGAATCAGTGTCCACTCAGTGTGGACACGGTATTTCGAAATAGCAAATGCTATTTCGAAATGCATTTTGTGTGTAGATGCGTTATTTCAAAATAACTTATTTTGAATTAACTATTTCGAAATAACGCTATAGCGTAGACATACCCTAACTGACCTCTAATCACAGACCTGTATTCTCAGTCTTGAAATACAAGTCCCTCTTTTCATCTGAAGTCTGTTAGCTGGCTAGGACATCTCTAGCAATCTTAGATTCAGTCATTCACCTTTATAGGGAGGCTTTTCTGTTTACAGCATGCCTACATTTAACCTTTGATAGATGTTAGCTATCAAATTAAGGAAGATATTTTAGGGAAGATTGTAGGTAAATCTCTCAGTAAGCAGTGAACATTTATCGGAAATGCTGTTTCAAGTAAGCTTTATTCTTTGCCATCAGTAGTTAACATTTTAGCATCAATGCAGTGAGCTGAATGTAGGCTGATGGGAGAATAAAGGTACTCTTTTAGCACACATCTGAAACCATTATTCTCCATTCTTGACTATTTTCATTTTAATTACTGCTGAATAGCAAAATTCACCCTAGAGCAATATTTTTTCACATTGCATAGACACTGTAATAAGAATAATATTTGTTGTCACTGTACTTAACAGTGTCTGTACTCTTTCTTGCAATTCCAATGTACACTGAAATGTGAAAAAAATACTAAAAATAAAAAGAATGGAAAATAAGACAACCCAATACATTTGCTCTTGGTTTTCATCTACTTTTCCCATCATTTTAGATAAATTATGAACTTATTAAATGCATGTCACAGGTTAATTAATGAAGTTCAACCAGAGACAGAGCCAAATTAGTTCTCTTTTGTTAATGGGATATGGAAGCATTATAGCTATGAAAATTAAGGTTGCAGTGAGCATACTGAAATATTTTGATCATTTGACATTCTTCCCTCACACCAAAGTGCTAGTGAATTTGAATTTACCCTTCTCACATTTCTTATCTACATAGCCTAAGAAGTAAAACTTAAAATGTCACAAATTGACCAACAACATATGTATGGCACATGACATTCCATGACATGAATGCATTGTGAAAAGTATGCAGCATGTGATCTCAGATAACCCAAATTCCATGGCATGCTTTTCAGTTTGGCACAACTTTATTTGTGCAGCCATGCAACTCAGATTCCATGATGACTGTAAGAAAAAGCATTCAGTGTATGAGTGATGATAGGTTCCTGGTGCATACTTAGGACTTGTCTCCACTACACAGTGGATCAACGGTGCAGAGATTGATCCACAAGCAGTCAATGTATTGCATCTGCTTAGATGCGATAAATCGACCTCTGGGTGCTCTCCTGTTGATGTCAGCTCCATATTCCACAAGGATGAGAAAAATAGGCAGAGTAGATGGGAGAGCATCAGCTGCTGACCTTACTTCATGGAAGACACCACAGTAAGTAGGTCTAAATATGTCCACTTCAGCTATGCTATTCATGTAGCTGAAATTGTGTATCTTAGAATAACGGGGGCAGGATCTAGTATTGATGTATGTGATCATGTCTCCCCATAGTTGCTACCTGTTACTCCTTTGCAGATATAGGGGCTTTCCTTTGTAGCCTATAGAGGTAGCTTAACAGTCTATTTAGTGGTAACACAAGGAACCTAGAAGGCTACATACTGCAAGGCAGGCGTTCTCAAACTTCATTATACCACAACCCCCTTCTGACAAATTACTACATGTCCCCAGGAGGAAAGATCAAAGCCTGAGCTTGTCTCCCCACGAGCTTCAGCTCCAGGTGGGAGGTGGGGCTTAGAGGAGGCGGAGCTGTAATCTAAGCCCCACCACCTAGGCTGAAACCCCTGCTTTAGTCCCCAATGGGGGGGCCTGGACCCTTATTATTATATTACTGCTATCTTTTAATGTGGCATGGAGTATTTGTGTCTATATTAGTTGTGCTAATAAAATTGCTTAAAGGTGGGTTTTTTTGCCCTCAATGTGGGTGTCTTCATAGTACACATCAGGTTTCCCAACCAGACACTGAACTTAATCAGCTTGAGTCTGTTATGCCTGACTGGGACTAAAACCCCTTCATTATCAAGATCTTTAATTAGTAATTAATTGGAAATCAATAGATGCTCAAGAATTGGACAACACCTTTAGTGCCAGTAGTAGAGACCTCAGTGTTCAGAAGTCTCTGTTAAATCTCCCCATCTGTGTGTGCAGACATCATTCATTCCACATGTATCCAAAATTCCAGGAGGCGTGGTTAGAAAAAAAATGTCCCAAATATCAATACGCAACTAATTTTATAGCATGTATAACTAGTGTTCAGAACATGCACGCAGAAAACCTCAAATACACACAAACATTTATCAGTAACACCAGCATTTACCATGATTGGGAAATATTATTTTCTGAAAATGTGATGATTAAGATTTTCAGCTCAGAGAGATTTAATTACACACATCCTGCATTAATGTTAGTGGAAAAAGATGTTAGGACAAATCTGCTATATTGTTGGAAAATTCTCAGTCTATAAGACAATTGCCTGCACACAAACCTGCTGTGCTTTTTAGTCCCCTTTTACTGTAACCATTAGTGCCAGTTGAACAATAGACAACAAATTCTGTGCAACACTTTCCTACAAATTCTTTTCCAGTTACCAGTGAGTCTTTTGAAGTTTCCCAAGCTGCTCTAGTTTAAAGCACATAATTTTTCAGTATATTTATTTTAACAAACTGTATCAAATCAACCAGCTGTCTGGTTGTAAAAATTAACCATCTGAGAAGTCAATGAATGGATATAAATTTACATCCCAAATCTGCCATGGACTCCATGAAGTCAGATGCTTGTGCCCATGCAGAACCTGCATGGAGCTCATGGCACGAATGAAATTCTTAACTCCCTGAAACAACATATAATCGCCTCCAAAGTGAAATTAAAATAATCAAGAATTTAAAATAGAGGAACATTTAATTTTTGTAATAACTTTAAATAATTTGTAAAAGGTTTGCCAGCATAAAATCAAATATAATGTTAAAAAGTCCCAGGATACCAAATAATCAGCTCCATCCATTATACTGAAATCTACCTTTTGCTTTCTCACACTTGCTCTCTGGATTAATTTAATCCACTAACACCTCCCTCCCTCTCTGTGTCTGTCTCTCTCTCTCCCTCTCATTTCCCATATAATTCATTTAAGAAAAATTAGAGTAAGGGACAGCTTTTTGAGATATTTAACAAGTAAGAGCTGCAGTTTTAAAAAATGTCCTATTTCAATTCCCTCTTAATTGTTTTGGCAGAAGTAAAGCTTACTTATTCTGTGATTTTCTACATAACGTCTAATGTGGCGCATTCTTGCTAGCAAGTAACGTATCAGATAGGCTATTAGAACAAAAGAGCTATGTGGGGTTTAAATAACTTCTGTATATAAAGAGAGGAATGAGCTTTTCCAATGCAGTGTAACAATAACTTGTACTCACAGAATTCTGTGCTGTCACACAAAGCAAGTGATGATGGCAAATCTACCAATGGGAGCTTTGTAAAACAGCTTTCAGCTCTTCCCAGGGGTAACAGTCAAACTTGTCACCATGGAGACTGATCTGAAAAAAAGCTGCCATTTGACACTAAGGAATAAATCTGTGACCCAACCTAGCACTCCCTGTCTTGAACCAAGAACCTCAGAAACATTATCATCAGATTGCTGAGCTACTGTGCTGGCTGTGTGTGCACACTTTTCTCTGCTGGAATCGTGCCTTGGCATTCATGCAAGCATGACTCAACAGCACTAGCAGCCACAGTAAGTCCTAAGTGGCCTTTGTAACCAACTTGAGGATTTGTATCTTTACCAAACACAGAGCATATTTTTTTGTTTTCTTTTCAGGAATCCTAGAGGGCTTAATTTCCAAAAAACAAAGAAGGGATTTGCTACCCTATTTGTGAGACTAAAGATCAGCTTCTTCTGAATGAGGTTCCCTTGCTTTCTTGGTAAATGCATTTCAAACACACATTTTTCTTCTTCAGTCTACCTTGCTTCTTCGTTTTGTACAAAAATGATAATTTAGACTCACTCAAATCCCACCATGCTGGCTTTCAAAGGCCCTTCATGTCCTGAGGAGAGTGGCCTTTTAAAAGAACCAGTTACCTGGAACACAAAGAATTAAAATGAAGATATCGCTGGCAGCCCCAGGTGCACTCAGTGGTTGAAGAGCAGAAGAAAAATCTTACTTTACAACTGCAGTGTCACTGCTGACATTAATGTGCATTGTATTCACAAAAGATCAAATAAATAAATAATAAAGCATCCTACCTGCCAGCACTATATTCTATGATGTTGTAGTACAATCAAATATGAGAGGGTTTTTACAGTCACTGTTGGACTGGCGAGCTGTGTTGATGGTGGATTGAGAGTATGTACTGTATATTATATTCCTTGTTTCTCTAGGTGAGATTGCATCTCAGCAACTGCATCCAGTATGGATCTGACTCATATCGACTCCATTACAAAGTCACCTTAAAAAACATTAACATTCAGCAAGGCTGAAATATTTCAGACTGTTGACAAAAAAAGGTCCAATTTCATTATATTGCAATTTTGGCAGTGCAGTAGCTGTCCTGGGTGAGTATTATTTGTACAGTCCCTAAAAATCATTACACTTCAGTCTAGTTAACTTTCCCTGGTAAGCTTTTTTTAAATTAGTGGGATTTGCAGAGACATCTTATATTCCCACATCCAATTATTTATTGTGAATAGCTTATTGGGATCCCATTCTGCCATGAATCATCTCGTTTTCACAATTGTATTAGAGATACATGAAGGCTACGTCTAGACCGGCATGATTTTGCGCAAATACTTTTAACGGAAAAGTTTTTCTGTTAAAAATATTTGCGCAAAAGCGCGTCTAGACTGGCACGGAGTTATCGTTATAATGATACGCTTTTGCGCAAAAGCGCGTCTACATTGGCGGCACGCTTTTGTGCAAAAGCAGAAGCCCGGAACCATTTTGAAGAGGGCAAAAGGGCACCAGCCGTTGCCGGGGGTGGGGCTGGAGCTCCGTTCAGACACGTGCTTAAAGGGGTCTCACCGGACAGCCGTTTGTCTCCTGCTCCGTGCTTTAGGACCTCTGGCAGGGACTGACAGCCATAGCAGGTTTGGTGGTTGCCCTCTGACTTTTTGGACACCGCTGCCTTTGGCCACTCCCCTACTGCTTTTACCAGGGGTTTTTTCCTTGTCTTGTTCCTTGTGCCATGGAACCAGGGGTGGCCATGTGCCTGCTCTGGCCCCTGTCGGACATTTTGGAGTGCCTGCAGCTGCTGCTCCAGGTTGGTGCCCTCCTCTTCCAGGACCAGGAGGGGCACATTGCTTCGGACTCCCTCACCGCTGAGGCCATGGCGTCCCTGTGGCACCCCCATCCCAGGGTGCAGAGGCAACTGTGGAGACTGGACACCAGTACCGACTGGTGGGACCGGCTGGTCCTTGGGCAATGGGACAACCAGCAATGGCTCCGGAACTTCTGCATGCGAAAGCAGACGTTCATGGAGCTCTGTGCCTGGCTCACCCCTGCGCTCCAGTGAGCCACCACCCAGCTGCGGGCACCCATCCCCGTCAAGAAGAGGGTCACCATCGCAGTCTGGAAGCTGGCCACCCCAGACAGCTACCGATCGGTGGCACACCAATTCGGGGTGGGCAGATCCACCGTCGGCGCCATCGTGATGGAGGTAAGTCCCAGGGGGAGTGGGAGGGGGGAGGGTGCTGCACTCCATGCCCAGGGGCACCCAAGACTCCACGCTGGGTCACCCAGGGGTTCGGGCCGTCCCTCCCTTGCACAGGCCTGCTGGGGGGGGTGTAGGGCAAGGGGGCTGTGGTGTGTGTGCGTGCGTGCGTGTGTGTGTGCGTGAGAACAGAGGGAATCACGGGGAGGAGACCAAGGGAGCGCACACCCACCCCTGCCTTATGTGATGTGTTCCCCTGTGTTTCTCTGCACCCTTCTGCAGGTCGTCTGCGCCATCAACAACGTCCTGCTCTCCAGAGTGATCCACCTGCGGGACGTGGACACTACCGTCGCCGGCTTCGCTGCCCTCGGGTTCCCCAACTGCGGGGGAGCCCTGGATGCAACCCACATCCCCGTCCGGGCCCCAGAGCATCGAGCAGCCCATTTCATTAACAGAAAGGGGTACTGCTCCATTGTTCTGCAGGCCCTCGTGGACCACCAGGGCCGCTTTCTGGACATTTATGCAGGCTGGTCCGGCAGGGCACACAACGCCCGCATCCTCCGCAACTCCGGACTGTTTCGCAGGCTGGAGGCGGGCACCTACTTCCCGCAGCGGGAGTTGACTGTCGGGGATGTGCCTATGCCCATCTGCGTCGTCGGCGACGCGGCCTACCCCCTGATGCCCTGGCTAATGCGGCCCTAGACGGGGCGGCCAGACCAGAACCGGGCCCAGTTCAATGACCGCCTGAACCGGGCCCGCAATCAAGTGGAGCTCGCCTTTGGCCGATTAAAAGCCCGCTTCCGGTGTTTGCTCACTCGTCTCGAGATGGGTGAGCGGAATGCAATGGAGGTACTGGCCGCGTGCTGCGTGCTCCACAACATTGTGGAGCGGAGCGGAGAGGCCTTCCTTCCCGCATGGATGGCAGCGGAGGGCCAGGCCTACAAACAGCCCCACACAACTGCCAGCCACCAGGTGCATCAGGATGGGGTGCGCATCCGGGAGGCCCTCACGGACATGTTCTCACAGGCCCCGGAGTAGGGTCGACTTGGTTTCCCTGGACAACTCCCTCCCCTCCCCTCACCTCCCAATACACAACAACACAGTTTGGGGGAGAGGGGGATGTTGTGCAGAATGTTCATGCTTGTTATATGAACTATGTTTGAGCAGTCTCGTTCAGAGCAGAGTACTCTTGTTCTGTTAAGGGTTTGGTCAGGTCAAGCGGAAGGCTTGTACCTACCAATTAGGATTAGGTTTAGATTTAGGTTTAGTTAGATTAGCTATCGTCATCGGTTCCAAGCATTTCGGCCGTCGTCGAATTTGTTTGTCAGGTGCGTCGGCCGTAGCTAGGGTTTTCTTTGAGTTCAGGGTTAGGTTTAGGGATAGTCTAGGCCACCATCGTCTGTTCGAGCTGTCCTGAAGAACAGGAAGAGGATTCGAGGTTCGTGTGGAAGGCTCGAGTCAGCGCACCCGATTCCAGTCATCTTCGAGGGATCTCCTGGCAGTTCCTCTCCTGAGGCCCGGAAGGACCAAAGGATCGAGGTCGCCAGCCACAGCTCCCTCCATCGAGGGATCTCCTGGCAGTTCCTCTCCTGAGGCCCGGAAGGACCAAAGGATCGAGGTCGCCAGCATCACCGCAATCGCCCTCTGTGCCTAGACTATGTTTAATGTATTTTGTGTTTGTTTACTCTTTTGTAATCTATCCCTTGCTTGATTGTGATTTTCTGCATGTCAAATATAGTCCTGTGGTTAAATTTTATCTTCAGAGTTGGTATTCATTTATGCATCACAAACTCATAACCCTTTAAAATTATTTCCCTTTTTTTTTTAGAAAACCTGTGATAGATATGGAATTTGGAATCCGCATTTGTCATCTTCATGATTTTATTAGGTTGATTGGCATTCTAAATTAAGTATTCACATTACCTCGCGTAACAGGGAGGAGACCTTGGGAGGAGTGGCCCCTGCAACTGCTCCCGTGGGGGCGGACCTGGACATGGCGGGCAGGCTGCATTGGGGCAGGCTGAACAGGGAGGTGGGCAGCAGGAGCAGGAGCAGGAGGGGCAGGAGCAGGAGCAGGAGGGGCCATTGCAGGAGGGGCAGGAGGGGGCGGGGGCAGTGCTAGGGGAGGGATGGCGGGGGCATGGGGCAAGGCCATGCCATAATGTATGGCATGGGCAATGTGTGCGGAGAGGCTGGCAATGGAGTTCACCATCAGCGCACAGTGTCCCTGGAAGGTGGCCCAGGCCTCCTGGCACCACTGCAGGTCCGCCTCTGTGCGTCTCTGGATGGCAGCCTCTATTCGCTCGACGGCCTGCACGTGGCGCCGCAGGAGCTGGTCCCGGTGTCGGACGCACTGCCTCCGTGGTTGGGCGGCTGGGGGTGCCGCTCCTGCTGGACTGGAGGGTCCCCTGCTCCTGGTTGGTCCCACTTCAGGGAACAGAAGAAAGGATGGGTCAGTCAGGCAGCCCGGCCACTGTCCCCACACCTCATGCCCTCCACCCCTGAGCCCAGGTGACACCACAGGGGTAGTGTGGCTTGGGCCCCCTCGGGTTCCCCCCCTGCCCCCCCCGTGTTGTATGTTTGCATAGAGGACTGCCCCTGGAGTAGGGTGCTCCTCCATGTATTGGAACCCCCGGTCTGTGTCCTGGCCCCGTGGAGGGTGGGAGGGCACTGGTGTTGTGTTAACCTGTGGAACTACCTGCCAGTGGAGGCTGTGAGGCTTTGGGCTACTCAATGGTGTTTGACAGGGAGCAAGATGAATCCCCACACAGTGCCTGGGAGCATGTCTGGCAGACGTGGTCTGGGCTCTCAGATCCCCATCACATGGGATATCTCCTGGTCAGAACCAGGAGAGTGACTGGGGAGTGTCCCATCCTTGCAGCGAAACTCAGGCAGCCCTAGAGGCGGCCCGAGCGCTTCCCCCCCTTCTCCCTCCCACTAGCCCTCACACACGGTAGCCCAGGGACATGTGTGGCCGTAGTGGGGACTTCCCTCAGGGAGCCAGCCAAGGCACCAGGAGCAGGCGAGGGGCTCGGGGCGGGCCATGCTCACAGGGCTGTGACGCTGCGGTTTTCCCAGGCATGGGGACGGTATGCCATTTTGCCTGCTACACCTTTGCGGAGGTGCGGGCTCTGGCCTGAGTCCCTGGGGCCCTGGCTGGTTCCAGCTGGCATCCACCCTTCCCCCTCACCCCCCCGGTCCTGCCGGATGTGTGTGAGCAGCACGGTCCCAGGCGTGCCCTGGAGCTGCCTGCCACAGCCACGTGCCACTCGGTCACCAGGCTGCATGTGGTTGCACGTGCTGCTTGCTGCCTAATGCTACACAGCGTGCAGCTCACATGGCCCGAGTGACATACTCTCCCCCTCCCCCCTCTGGGGTGCCTGGCTCCCCTCCCACCCACCCTTGTGAGTGCAAAGTGCAACACTTACCAGTGGATCCTTCCCCGGCCTCCGACGGCTCGCAGGAGACGTCGGAGCTGCCGGAGGGGGCCTGCTGGGTGGTACTGCTGGCCTCATCCTCCGATGCACTGCTGCTGCTGTCTCCCTCCCCCGTCGTGGTGGTCCTGGTGATGGGGGGGCGCACGCAGGTGTCCACTGTGACGTCCGGGGCTTCTGGAGCTGGCTGTCCCAGGATGCGGTGGAGCCGGTCAGAGTGGGGGCAGGTGTCTGGTCCTGCCCCCTGGCCCTCGCTGGCCCGCACGTAGCCCAGGTGCAGCTCCTTCACCTTAGCCCGGACCTGTTGCAGGTTCCGGGCTGGATGTCCCCGCTGGGCTAGCGCCTGGGCCATGAAGCCAAAGATGTCGGCGTTGCGGCGCTGGGACTGGGTCTCATGGAGGCCCTCCTCCTCCTCCTCCCACAGGTCCAGGAGGGTCTCCAGCTCCCCTGAGCTCCAGGAGGGGGCTCTCCTTTTGCGGCCTCTGGGGGCCTCCTGCGCTGGGGGTGCAGGTGGCTAAGTGCCCAGAGCTTCCATGCTGGCTGTGATGTGGCTGCTGGGCACAGCAGGGGCACCGTGGCAGACCTCAGGTCTGAGGCACGCTCCTGCCACGTGCGCTCAGCAGCCTGCGGCTACTTTAAGCTCAGGTTACCAGGAAGTCCGGGGCTCCTACAGGGTCTCCCAGCATCCAAACGGCTTTTTTCCCTTTAGCCTGCTTTTGCGCAAAAGTCTTAGCTGGCTGTCTACACTGGCCCTTTTGCGCAAAAGCTTTTGCGCAAAAGGACTTTTGCCCGAACGGGAGCGTCAAAGTATTTGCGCAAGAAGCACTGATTTCTTACATTAGAACGTCAGTGTTCTTGCACAAATTCAAGCGGCCAGTGTAGACAGCTGGCAAGTTTTTGCGCCAAAGTGGCTGCTTTTGCACAAAAAGTGGCCAGTCTAGACACAGCCCTAATGTAGCAGAGAAGTTCAATTTGAGCCTAGATAATGAACTTCCAGACCAATTAATAGAACAGAGAACATATTTTGTTTTCTCATATATCAAAAACCCCAACCTCAAGTTTTACTGATGTATTTGTTTACTCCAGTACATACTTAGCAATGGTGATATATCCCTCTTAGTTTGTCCCTGTGCTGCCTAATCAGAGTTAGCAGCTTTACACACTGAAACTCCTCCCTCCTCCCAAAACCTGACTGACCTGGAACTGAATATTGTCACTCTGGCACACATATGACATCATGGTCTGCCAGTGCTGAACTCTGCTTATTCAGAAATGATCCCCAGTATTTTTTCATGACTAGCCCCTGGTTTTAGCAGCTGAGTTATTGTATGTACATAGAATATGGGTGTTTGAAAGCATAAAAATGAATCCCCTGAGGAACAAGAATAAAGGAGTTTGAAGAATATAAAAGCCTTATAATAGTGTGAATCCAAAATAGAACAGGAGATGAGTGATTCATGTCCTTTATTTCCTTTCTGCTAGACCTTCTACCCTCCTTCTTACAAAAATCTGCTTCTTTTTTATCATGTCTTTATACCACTCAAAAAAACAAAAACAAAATAAAACAAACCCAAACAGGTAAATGGATTCCCTTTCTTCTTTTTTTTTTTTTTTTTTTTTGCACATAGATACACTTGTATAAGTTTTTGCCTTGTGTTTAGCATTTTTGCATTATCAACCAACGAAGGCTCTTCAACTGAGATAGATAGGTAAAATTTTCAAAAGTGTTTTTGTTAATTTGTGACTGAAATTTTTCTTCCTGGAGCATCCAGGAAACTGGATGGCAACTCAAAAGCCTCTATATTAAACAGAAATCTGAACTGATATACTCTTTCCAGAAAATAAGTCTGGAAACATTTTGAAACTATTTTCTACTCACTCTCTTCCTATTCGAAGAGTGAAATTCTCACTTAATATACTTAATTTCTTTTTGTCTCTGACTCCAAACACTTGCTCATTTTTTTCTGCAACAACTTATTATATCTCTGCTTCTAATGAAATAAAATGTTATTGATGCTTCATAAGAACTGTTACCAAATCTTGCCTGACATGCAGGGTCTCCCTTGGCATTTTAATATCAGTACTCTGTTGGGAATGGAAGTGTAGTGAATTACACCTGTGGGATAGTCACTGGTATTGTCCAAAATCCATTTAGGTTCAAATTTGTAAAAGTGTCCATTCAATTTGGTGTCTCCAATTGAGTACCCATGCACTGAGGCACCCCAAAATTAGTAGATCTTTTCTAAAATTTGAATCCTAACTTTTTAAGAAGGGAACACTGCAAGGTGACACCAGTGAGAAACTTTCAGCCTTGAAAATATATAACCACCTCCAAAGAATATGGGCACTAATTGCCTTTAAACATCTGACCTAAAGTTTAAATCAGTGATCTAGTGGACTTTTGAGAGCCAAAGTCCAACTTCATAGGATCTATTCAGTCCATTTTAGTTGGGCCATAGGTTGAATGAACTTTGATTTCAGTAGTGGGTCTTTACCTCCACAATTTTACAGCTCTAATCTGTAGCTTTCCTTTGAATCCTGAGTACATTCTGACCAGTAGGGCTTTGAATGCTTTTCAGAGAAGAAAACTAAACAGCTAGTAAAAGTATACTGCTGGGATTACTCTATCAACAACTTTAGACAAAACCAATTTTCCAATTTTCAGGGCTCAAAAAGTATGTAAATTGGTGAGGAAATCTTTGCATGTTTGAAAATAAAGGACAGAACAAGAATTGTTGAAATGGATTTAAAAAAAATCCATATAGCCAAAAGTGTATGTTTCGTTTCTTTTTTCATATTACAAACTGACCATACAAAATATGCCTGAAAATTGCAATTGATTCTTGCTCGCCTTTCAAATCTGTCTAGGTACACATGATGTTTGACATTAATCCTAAAAATTTTTGCAAAGTATTGCTCTCATTGAAATATGGGTAAATCTGAAGTAACAGTATTATAGGGCCTGACATAATTGTCATTAACATCACCGGGAGTCTTTTCATTGACTTCAGGGTATGTTGATTCAGAACTTATATGAAAATTATTTTTATGGGTAAAAGAGAAAAATATCAAGAGTAGATATCAGAAACTTTTTTAAATAAAAAATACCATGATCCAGAGTGAATACCTCAAATTTAAACAGCAGTCATCTTAGGGTGCGTCTATTTCGAAATAACAATGCTAGTGTCTACACAGCAATTCTGTTATTTTGAAAAAATATTGAAATAACGGATGGCTTATTCCGACTTCTGTAAACCTCAGTCCATGAGGAATAACGCTTCTTCCAAAAGTGCTATTTCAAAATAGCTGTAGTGTGGAGGCTCCATTGCTGCTATTTTTAAATAGCTCCTCCCCAGGCCATTGAAATTAATTACTCCCTAGTGCTTCCTGGGGCTCTAAATTGAGGTAGCGTGTCCACATTAGGGGAGCCCGCCTGCCTCAGACTAATTTTGTGGCTTCCCTGTAGTGTAGACATGCTATTTCAAAATAAGCTATTTTGGAATATTTCTTCCAGAATAGCTTATTCTGAAATAAGTGTGCAGTCTAGACATACCCTTATATATTATCTCCAATTTTTTCACCTCCAGAATGAATTCTCAGGGGCTATGACAAATTGAAGTGATGCCACATTTCAATAAAATTACTGAAGGACAATTAAAATATTCCTAAACATAGTACCTTTTCTGCTTTTTCTTTGTTATTAATACTATTCTATAATGTCCTGTACTATTCCTGTTGGGGAGGGTTCTACACCAACTTGCTGGGGATAATAATACCGTAATACCAACCATTAGTCTAGAATGCTGGCACAATGCATTTGCAGAAACCACATAATTAATCAACCCTTCAAAGAAGCTACCTGGCACTCTTCCAGGAAAAGGAAAATTTTCCTTAAAACAAACCTTTATTGCACAATTTATGTATACTAAGATAAACAAAGCATAAAAGAATATGAGCAAAATGCCCTGGTTCTTTCTATTACCAATTGTGTGCAACATGTTTTCACTGTGTGATGTGACTACACCATCAGAGTGTGCTTTCTAATCCCCAAGATTAACTGTTTTAAAGTGTCCAACTTTTCCAATATATTATACTATTCCCAGATAGGATGACCAGAAGCCTTGACATTATTGGGACCATCCTAACATTAGGGGCTTTGCCTTATATAGGCAAATATTATTCCTCCCCCATGTCTGCTGGCCCCAATTTTCACACTTGATGTCTGGTCACCATAGAGTTGCCAGGCACTGCTGACCAGGCTGCTGAAAGTCTGGACAGTGGCACAGTGGGGCTAAGGTAGGTTCTCTACCTGCTCTGGCACTGAGTGACTCCTGGGAAGCAGCTGCCATAACTGGCTTCTGCTTGTAGAGGGACTCTGCACACTGCCCCTGCCCTGAGCCCCAGCTCCCATTGGCCCTGGACCAGCCCTGAGCATTCTCCTGCACCCAAATTCCCTCCCAGAGCAGTGTTCCCTGTAAATGGAGTGCTTGGGCAGCCACCCAGGGGAGATTCAAATGCCGCCCAGCTAATTAGTAGAGTTCCCACAGCATCCATGGCCATCAGCATGTGTTTCTACCGGTGGCGTACATCCACACATGCTTTGGTGCACATAAAAAAATGTATTCCACACATGGATGGAAAAAAATTAGAGGGAACTTGGTCTCAGAGCCCACACCCTGCACCCACTACAACACTCTGAACCTCTCAGTCCCACTCCAGAGCCTCCTCCTGCACCCCAAGCCCTTCATCCCCAGCCCAACTCCGGCTGAAAATCATTCCCCTCACACACTTCAAGCCTCTGCCCCAGATTGGAAACCCCTCCTACACCCCACCCTCATTTCTGGCTTCACCCTGAACCATCATCATCCAGAGCCCTTACACCTTCCCACATCTCAGACCCCTTGCCCCAGCCCGGAGCACCTTCCTGCATCAAACCCCTCACCCCCAGCCCTGCCCTAGAGTCTGCACCTCCAACTGGAGACTTCCCCCTCTCCCACACCCCAATCCCCTGAGCCAGCCCAGTGTAAATGAGTGAGTGAGCGAGGGTGGGGGATGGCGAGCAATAGAGGGAGGGACGATGAAGTGAGAGGGGGCAGGACATCAGAGAAGAGGTGGCGTAGAGGCAGGACAAGACAGTTCAGTTTTCTGCAATGAGAAATTTGTCAATGCCAGGTTGCCCTGTTGTGAGGCGCTGGAGCACACCTCAAGTTTGGTAATTTATTCAGTAACTTGTTAGATATTAGGAGGAATAGAGCAGTGTTTCTCAACCTTTTTTTATAAAGTACTCCCTTTTTAAAAAATGTATATAAAGTACCCCAGGTACCTACAGTTTTCAGAAACACAATTTTTTTTCTACCATTGCAACACATTTGTTCAAACAACTTAATCGTAGCCGGGCAGGCAATGACATTTTTGGGTGTAAAAAGCACAAAAATAATAAAGCGCTGTAAAACTTAAAACAAAAATTCAGTTTTCTCCAAATTTCAGTTGTGTTGACGTACCCCCCAAACTTCTCTTGAGTACCCCTGAGGGTACTCGTACCACTGGTTGAGAAACACTGGAACAGAGCACTAGTGTAGTTCTTACTTTTAAAGTTTTCTTCATATAATCCCTAGCATACTTTATTAATGTACAGAATGATGTGTTTAGTTGTAGGAGAAGGAGTAAAAATGTACCTCAAAAAGAATTTTTTAAACTACTCTTGATCAATGAAACGGCTTCCTCACACATACACACACACAAAGCTGCAGCTAGATTGGAAAGGTAAATCCCATTGGAGCTAGTTAATTAGCAGAAAGCTTTTACTACAGCACCTCAAAGTGCAAAGCTTTTAAATTAAGTCTAAAGCAATGAATCTCTTCCTCAAAATGGGACTTGTCCTGTATATTACAAAGAACAGGCTGGGTCACAATGAAAATACGCAATAACAATATTGATCATCAGCTCATCTAACTGGAATAGCTCCATGGGGACCTCCCCAGCCATCTGGAATAAAAATGTTACCAATTCCTACAAAAGCAGTATTATCACCCCCTTTCGATTTCTGAGAAAGGAGGGGAAAGAAGTCAAGTTATTGATTCATATTTAACACATTATACAATTTAGATTTATTAACCATTGATTTCTTAACTGATCTTCATTCAAGTTAACTTTGAAAGCTCTTTTCTTAATGATGGAAATCTTTCCCGATGGATTAGTTGTCAAAATGTACAATAGGAGATCTTTATGTAAAAGAATTTCATGGGTGCATCCTAGAAATATATTCTGAAGAGAAATAGGCTGTTATGTTAAGTTTGTTGAGTTTTCTGTTACAGTTTATTTTTCAGTGTAGACGTGTGCATAGTATAGTAGGAATTAAATGCTTCATTTGTAAATGTGTCATTGAAACTTACTTTCATCTTTACCGCAATTCAAGAAATAGGGAAAGGGAAAATCATTGTTGGTTCACAGCAAGGCACTGCTATGTCAGAAATAGTTAGCAGCTGGTCAGGGGCTTGACCCAAAGCCCAGTGAAATGAGCAGCAAAGACACCCACAAACTCCAATAAGTTTTAGATCAAACCCTAGATGAATAGAACCAATGGAGCATAAAATCTCTTTTTAGGCATTCGGTAAGCAAGGGGCTTCTTCTGATTTTTTCAGACATGTTATCCCACACTCAGTCCTTTCATCCACACTGAGAGTTTTGTGCATGGATGATGGCAGGACTGACCCCATTCGAGAACAGGAATTAAAAACTGTGCAAAAGAAGTAGACTGTCTGCTGGAATATGCTTGACATCCCCTACAAGTCAGTGGTGCTGTATGTTAGCTAACAGTTAGCCACACTACTTTTCTATAATTAACATTTACCTGTACTATGGTAATGCCTAGAGGCCACTGCTCAGATTAGGCATTGTAAACACACAGGCTGCATCTAGACTGGCAAGATTTTGCGCAAAAGCAACTGCTTTTGCACAAAAACTTGCCAGCTGTCTACACTGGCCTCTTGAATTTGCGCAAGAGCACTGACGTTCTAATGTAAGAAATCAGTGCTTCTTGTGCAAATACTTTGACGCTCCCATTCGGGCAAAAGTCCTTTTGCGCAAAAGCTTTTGCGCAAAAGGGCCAGTGTAGACAGCTCAGATTTGTTTTGCGCAAAAAAGCCCCGATGGCTAAAATGGTGATCGGGGCTTTCTTGCGCAAAACTGCGTCTAGATTGGCCAGGGATGCTTTTGCGCAAAAGCATCCATGCCAATCTAGACACTCTTTTCCGCAAATACTTTTAACGGAAAAACTTTTCCGTTAAAAGTATTTGCGCAAAATCATTCCAGTCTAGACGTAGCCACATAGTAAAACAAATTCCCTAGCCTAAATAGACCAGACAAAGAAAATAGTATCATTCGCAGTTTACATATGGGCAGCTGAGACAGTATTAAGTAGCCTATGTATGGTTTACACTGGAAATCTCTGGCAGAGACACAAACTGAGTTTAGCTCTCCAAAGTCCCAAATCAGCACTTTATATACAAAACTATTCCTCTGTTAGCAGGCTTCTATAGTCAGAAAAACTCCATGTGAGTACAGATGAGAAATATATTCAATGCCAGGAACACTGGAGTGAAAGAGAATTCCAGGGGGATGCATATTTCAATGTGAGCTAATAAAATGAAGACAGAGATGTTCTGTCACAGAGAAATTGATTAGAAGGTGAGGATTTTTGTAAACGAGTGACAGCCTATACTTAAGGTAGCAAATCAGTCAAAGCAATCTGAAAACAAGATTCACATTTACATTTGTACTAATGATCTTTTGCAATTCATGCCTCACCTGTTTTTTCCATCCACACAGTATTTTCCATCAGATTATTGATTTTAGACCAATTCAAAGAAACAAACTTGTTTTCATAGGGCTGAAAGCAGCACAGATTCTCATTCTAAATTTTAAGGCTACTGAATAATTGAAACTGCAGATTTCCAATTAGTTAAATCTGGAACTAGAGTAATAAGGTTGGTCAAATACCCCACTGAAACTGGCTACTTTCCAGTCTCTCTGCATTTGAACTGAGAACGACAGACTCAAGGGTGGGGGAGGGCTACTGTACTGCCTCAAAGTAATAACTTTTTCTGTTACTTATTAAATCTCACCTACTGTAATTAGTCGATGCTCTACATAAATTACGGTTCAACAGTTCATAAGTTAAGTGTTCTTTGTTTTGTCTCAGTTAAAATAATGGCTCAAATGAACATGTAAAATAGATGTTAAAAAATAGGGATATAAAAAAGTTTTTAAAAAGTAACCATGTAGCTATTAAAAATCCTAGCAGTTACATGGTTAATTGCCTTTGGCCGGGTGAGACTAGGGAGGCAAGGATGGTAGAGGGGTGTCCCCATGGCTCCTGGGGACTGCCTGCCACCCCATGCTACGGGCTCTGAAGTATAAAGCTTATACTACAGACGCCACAGTGCCGCAGGCTTCCTGGGAGTGGGAATGGTAGCTGGGAGCTGTTGTGCGTAAGCCAGCTCCCACAATGCACCAGTTTCAGCTGCTGTCCCTGCTCCAATGGAGCCCACAGTGGGACTGGCAGCTGGTGCATGCTGACAGCCCTCTGGCTTGTAATGCAGAGCCCACCACACGTGGTAGCTGGCTCCCTGCTCAGCACAGGGCCAGCATCCTGAGAGTGGGACTGAAAGAGCTCATGGCACTGGGCAGCAGCCGGCTCCCCGGGAGCAGGGCCGACAGCCAGAGTCAGTGCATGCTGGGAACTGGTTTATACTACACTGATTCTGCAGCGCCTACATTGCGCGGTGGCAGCCAACTCCCTGGGAGCCAAAGTGTACCGGGAGCCAGTACATGCCTGCAGGGCAGAAGAGTTTAACCAGAATGGAAACCGATAAGCTGATGCTTATTAGTTAACCTGTTAAACTCTAACATCCCTAGTTAAATAACACAGTTTGAATAGCCTGAAATTTTTCCATCAATCCTTTTTTTTTACGTTTGTTTCTAATTACACATTTTCCACTGTAATGTGTGTTATTTCGGTATTTTTTAAAAAGCACAAAGATATGGTGGTTTGGTTTTCTGTTTCTTTCAATATCATTCTCCCTCCCTTTCCCCCTTTTACCTCTGTAAAATGGGGGGAGAATAAAAGGGAATGAAAACCTAACATGTTTTTAGCTTTTGAAATTAAAAAAAAGTTTGGTTTTCATTTTATCGAAAGCTAAAGTTGTACACGACATTTTAAAAAGCTTTGGAATTTCCTGTGAAGTGTAATTGTCATTTCCAACCATTTTCAGTTAGATTTGCTCAGATGGGGCAGAGCCCTCATAAGAGGTCATAAACCCTGAACATTTCTCATTTTCAAAGACAGAGACCACAAAATTTGTGGTACCTCATGTTAGGCCCCTGCAAAACACTTGTACTTGCAAAAGATCACTCTTGAGAGCGACAAAAGAAATTTCAGTAACAAAGCTTTCCCAATATTTTTGTATAACTCCCATTGGTGCCTGGAAGCAGTATCTATTGTACAGAAATTCATTCCACTTTCAGGGCAAGATTCTTCCTGCCTCCAAGTCTGGGTCCACAGACTTCGGGCTTGTAGGGCTCACGCTAAATGTTGTGGCACAAGCTGGGGCTTAGGTGCTGAAACCTAGGGAGGGATTTGCATCAATGATTCCCGGAAACGTAATTGGGTTCAATGTTATCTATTTTAGAGCAACATGAGAAAAGAAAAGCACTATTCACTTGCTTCTGTCTGAGTGTATATATAATAGGTTTGAGTGTCAGCCACCCCTGCTCAGAACAGTGGTCTATCCCTCTCTTGTGGTGGCTGGGGGTCTGCTATGACTTTGGAGAACAGTATTGTAGCTCAGGGAGTAGAGGCTAGTGCTTTTGGAACCAGAGGTCTCACATTCAGCCCCCACTGCAAACCATGTGATGTTACAAGTAGTGGCCTATGCAGAGACTTGAGTTGGATGTACTGCTTCCCCCAGCCAGGAGTCTGTAGCCTACTCATTCTAGCAGTGCATCCTGGATGGATCATCCTCAGTAGACTGAAATCTGGGATTTCTGATTGTAAAACCATGAGCCTCTATTGCTTGAGCTAAAGGATCCAGCTCTTTCTACCAAGGTAGTAGCAAGTTCATCAGCCCCTATCCTTGGCCCATTCCCCGTGAAAGGGGGACAGAGTGCTGCACTGAGTGGGAGTGGTTATAGCCATTTCCATGGAAATTCAATGACCTAAGTATGAAAAGAAGTTTACAATTTTAAGAGGTGCATAGGTCTTCAGTTTTAATGGGGCTGTTAGTTGACAGCAGCGGCACATCTGGCTCTGTGGTGGTAGAACAACAGCCATTGCTTTAGCTCTCACAGCATATTGTTCCATAATAAAGTGTCAGCTGTGGTAACTGTAGTCCTAATCATGCTCCCCCAGAATAAAACCTTCAGCAGATACATTTCTCTGTAGTTTCTTTTATGGAGACTTGTAACTGATCTTTCCTCCTGCATCACCAGCTCTTTTGCAAGGCAACCCAACAGCACCAGGCCATCAGGACTTCCACAGCCAGCCCTTAGGAACATCAACCCCTCAGAGGGGATCCTCTGCATAGAGATGAGGCTGTACACATTCCAGGGAGGTTGCTGAAACTTACACTGAGAGACTAAGCATGTGTACAGCAACCCCATTATCAGGGAAGAACAAAGGTGAACTTTGCACTGCCCTTCATTGTGCTGTGTGCCATTTGCCCAGACTTCAGAATCAGACCCCTTCTATTCATGCCATCCCATCAGAAATGATGCCACTGTACATCTAAATTTAAGCAGTAGAACAAAGCTGACAAGGATCTTGGCAACAAATTGATTTCATGACCTCAGGGAGAAAGAGATTGAGACATGTCAGCAGGGCACAAAGGGACCTCAAGGGAAAAAGCCATTGGAGCTTATTGGAGGTACCTGGCACTCTAGCTTATCTCCTGACACATCACCCTGTGCAAATGCCATGGATGATAATACTGCAAGTGAACTCGTTTATGAAGTGACTCTCTTGATCACAGCATGGACAGAATGTAAAATTTCATGTGAATGACAATATTTTGAACATACAAAAGAAAGTCACTTGTAATTACTGCTCGAAGGGCTTGGAATATCCCACCAGGCAAGCAGGGGGGAAGGAAATTCAATTTCAAAGCCTGAAGCTGTTAATTAAACATAAAGCAATACTGTAGTCAAACGAAGGAACAAAAGAAAGTTCTATTTAAACTGATCATTAAAACCTCTTTGCTCTCCTCCTGCTTTCTGAATTTCATTCTGAGCTCCAGCACATAGGGCTAGTCACAAGGGAGTGCTCTCTTAATGCACTAGCACCTCCTAGTGGCTCATCTAGGGATTAATTTACCACGTGGTCTGAGATCCCATCCTGTGGTTAGTTAGTCTGTTGTATTGCTCACTTGCTCCATGGCCTCTCTTGTGCTTCCTAACCTACAGTGCTTTTCTGTTCATAGCTTAGCTCTCCAATCACATCACTTAGAAATTCCCACCTCCTCCTCCCTTCTGGGGAATTATTAAAGTCTTCTTTCTAACTGTCTCCAGAGGTCGCAAAATAGCCTTCCCCTAATATGTCACTCCCACAGTAGCTTGTAGGGAAACCCAGGCCCAACCTCTATACAGGGTTCCAACCTAAGGACCTTAGGTGTTTGTTCTCCCACCCTTTATTACTCCTTCCTGGATTGGTTCCTACACCAGCTATTTCAAGCTCCTCCTCTTCTTCTTCTTCTTCTCCCTTCTCACTATGCAGTCCCACCTGTTTTTGCCCAGGTGAGTTGCACTTCCAATTAAACCTCATTTCATCCTAGCTCCCCTCCAGGTAGCCTAAGGCTAATTGGCCTTTCTTGCCTATATTAACCTGTTCAAAGCTAGTATAGCGTGGCTGCCCCATCACAGGACCAAATATACCCCTGATGAAGGCAAGTACCAATTAGCTGATGGCAATGGAGAAAAAGGGATGAATTTGGTCCATTTGGTATTTAGTAGTTTAAAAATGTGGTCACCATATGTATCCATTTCTTGCTGCCAGTTCTACTTTGTTCCATTTTCTAAGACAGAAAATATTTACACAAATATCCTTTCTCTTAGCCTTGCTACCTGCAGAATCTCACTTTGGTATCCATTTTAAGTTATGATCACAAATCATTTTCACCTCTTTTTCTCCTCTTTCCCAACTCGAGTTACAGAAACATAGAAATTAAAATCCAAAATCTTCCAATCATTTTAAAGTCAACTGCTGTTCTTTCCCTGCCCCCATTATAAATAATTGCTGTGATGTGATGTGATAAAGATTTTAAGATCTGTGCTACTCACCTCTGAGCTAGTTACATAGGCTACATCTACACTGCAAGTTTCTTGCGCAAAAAGCTTTTTGCGGAAGAGATCTTCTGCAAAAACTTCTTGTGCAAGAGCGCGTCCACACTGCAAAAGCACATCAGAAAAGCGATGCGCTTTTGCGCAAGAGAGTGTCCACACTGCATGGATGCTCTCTCGCAAGAAAGCTCTGATTACCATTAACAGAATGGCCACTAGGGCACTTGTGCTTCTTTTGATACGCTGTTTTTGTGCAAAAAACCCATTTCCCGTCCACACACACCTTTTTGCACAAGAGCCCTTGCACAAAAAGAGTTATTCCTTGTAGAAAGAGGAATACCTATACCGCAAAAACCCCTCTCTTTCATCGACTCACTGTAAATTTTCTTGCGCAAAAATGCACTTGAGGTGTGGACGCTCCATGAGTTTTTGCGCAAAACCTCTGCAGTGTAGACATAGCCATAATGTAAAAAGATCAAGGTGAATGTAAAAGGAACAAATTCCACTCTTTCGATGTACTGTAACCAATAGTGTCAAAGTGTATCTCTGCTAAGCAGCTGTGTATAATAGTTAATTACATAGTATCCTCCCAGTTTGATGCAGGGGCTTGGACTAGATCTTTTAAGAGGTCTCTTCTTGCCCTATCTTATATTTTTTTTCCTCTTTAGATAAAGAAATCAATTTTTCTCTTCATATTCTGGGTAACATAAAAATTCAACGCCATATACACAAACTCGAGTTCAGAAAGAGCACCAAAGCAAATAACATTACCTCAGAAGCAAAAGAAAAGTTCCACAACTGGAGCTGGGATTTTTCAAACGTGCTTGAATGATTTAGGAGTACAAATTCCTTTGAGTTCTATAGAACTTTGTGCTCCTAAGCGACTGAGGAACTTCTAAAAATCCCACCCTAGATAAGTCAGCATCTTAAGAAGTGGAGAGGGAGAAAAATAAGCATGGAATGAGAGGAAGTTCAAAATACCATTAAATCTAACAATTTAGGGATAAAACCCTTACTTCACAAGTCAATTGGAGTTTTGCTATTGATTTAAATGTGCCCAAGCTTTTACCCCATGTGCCTAGAGAGGAACTATACCTAATAATCTAGTATATATTTGAGAGATTTTGTTTGTCTGTGACTGAAGGAGTTAATCTCCATCCATCCATTTGTTCAAGAACTTCTCCTAAACGGTAAGAGCTAGGACCACCAGATTCAGCATACAGCTTTCTCTTATAACTTAAAGCAAGGTAAGGGTTTGGTTGTGTTAAAAAAATACAGAAAAGAGACAGAATCACCAGGCAGGTGAAAGGGGCTGGATGTGGGTGCCCCCTGCTTGTCCAGGACTGTCCTAGCTCTGAGCATCCCATCCCCCCCCAGCACAGCCTCCTTCCCCAATCCATACAGGAACACTGTAGGCTGTTTCCCTTCATCTGAGAGTGAAGGAAAAGTGCACAGTTTGCTGCATTCCTCACTATGCCTGGGGAGTGCAGGGGGCAGATGAACCTGGGCCTGCCCCAGGTGGGGAGCATGCACCCCTCTGCCAGCTGTGCCCATTAGAGCTTCAGCAGCCATGGAGAGGTGCTTCTCACCTAGCCCTGAGCTGCTGTAGTGAGAGAGGGCTGGGGTAGTCTTCTATCCCTGGGGCAGCCTGCACACTGAACCCCTCATACCCAACCTCACCCCCGAGCAATGATTTAAACAATTTAATTGAGTTAAAGACCCACGCCAGGTAAATCTTCTAAGAACATAAGAATGGCTGTACTGGGTCAGACCAAAGGTCCATTTAGCCCAGTATCCTGTCTGCCGACAGTGGCCAGCACCAGGTGCCCCAGAGGGGGTGGACCAAAGACAATGATCGAGCGATTTGTCTCGTGCCATCCATCTCCAGCCTCTGACAAACAGAGGCCAGGGACACCATTCTAGTATATAATATTTTTCTTTATATATATATATATATATATAAAATGCAGTCCTTTTAATCCTAGCTCTAGTTTTCTATATGTTCACCACCTTCTATATAAAAAGAGCAGGTCTGAATTATCACTTTGAACAGTCTCAGAGGGGTATCCATGTTAGTTTCTAAGGTGCTACAGGACTACTTGCTGTTTTAAAATGTACAGACTAACAAACATACATACTGGGCAAAAACCACTTCCTCAGATGAGCAGGTTTTGCCCACAAAAGCTCATGATGCTAGCTATATATATATATAGTGTGTGACAGGACAGGTTAAAGGGCTTGACAGAAGGGGAGAGAGGCAGCTCTTAAAAAACAGCAACAGCCCTGGCTAGCCAGGGGTAGCTGAAACAGGGCTGCTATAAATCAGTTAAGGGCCAGGTGAGCTGATTGCAGGCTGCAATCTTTAAAAACCTTCCCTGTGGGGGAGGGTAGAGTGGAGAAGGAGTTTGGAGAGAGGAGAGGAATGAACAACTGACAAGGAGGCTCAGCAGAGCTGAGCAGAACAACATCAGCACTGCTAAAGGCTGCAGGGGAAAGTGAGGGGCTCCGACAGGGAGTGTTTGGAGGCTCCCTTCCCCCCAGAGGGCCAGAAACTTCAGCTGGTGAGGAGGACTGTTTACTCAGCCCCAATTGGCCAGGGATATTGCCCCAACCCCCCTTTTTTGCCCAGGTTCAGAAAACCAAACACTGAGAAAAGGCAAGTGGGACTTGTACCACGGGTCCTAAACTGCAGGATAGTGGGCAGAACCAGGGTCTGAGACCCAGGAGTGGGACTGTCCCTGCCACAGTATATACATATATATTTGTCAGTCTCTATGGTGCTACAGGACTACTTGTTGTTTTTTCATTTTGAACCGTTATCTCAGCACTTGTACGAGGTACTATATCTTGGGATTTACAATAAGTGAAACTGGTTATCTGTGAGCCTCTAACACATTTTCCCTTTCAAGAGTTAAAAACCAAGTTTTGAACCCATACTAGCCCACATGGAATTCTCATTATCATTCTCCTCCTCTCGATATTACCTATTTCTGTAAGGTCCTTTCTGTGGGCTGCTGCTCACAACTTTCTCAGTCTAGCATGCCTCAGGAACTGAAACACTCTAGTTCCAATACATATCAAAACACATATCAGAGGTGACATATTGCATGGGGCTGGATGATGTATGGACACAAGTGTGCTGAGCACAGTTTTGAAGCTAGAGCTGTGTCCATATGCTGAGGCTGTGTCTAGACTGGCATGATTTTCCGCAAATGCTTTTAACGGAAAAGTTTTCCGTTAAAAGCATTTGCGGAAAAGAGCGTCTAGATTGGCACGGATGCTTCTCCGCAAAGAACTTTTTGCAGAAAAGCATCCCTGGCCAATCTAGACGTGCTTTTGCGCAAGAAAGCCCCGATTGCCATTTTAGCCATCGGGGCTTTTTTGCGCAAAACAATACCACGTTGTCTACACTGGCCCTTTTGCGCAAAAGCTTTGCACAAAAAGGACTTTTGCCCGAACGGGAGCAGCATAGTATTTCCGCAAGAACACTGACGATCATACATGAGATCGTCAGTGTTCTTGCGGAAATTCAAGCAGCCAGTGTAGACAGCTGGCAAGTTTTTCCGGAAAAGCGTCTGATTTTCCGGAAAAACTGGCCAGTCTAGATACAGCCTGAGTGTCTGTGAGAGAATTAGCAAAAAAAAGAGGAATGGGAATCCCAAATGACAGCATAGAAGTGTGCTATTAAAGGTTCTTATCACTTCATAGGGCTTTGAGTCTTTTCTCTGAAGTGAAGTATTTCACGTTTCACAATCTTAATTTCATTTTACTTTTGCAGTGCAAAATATTCATTGGGGCTCTTCCAGATAAGGTAAATTGAGCAGAGGAGGACATGGAAATATATATTTCCTTTCCTCATAAATACAATAATACAAGAAAATTAAAAGGTATGTGTGATGGGGTAAGACTACCCCACTCTACACTAGAAGGGGCTAAAATCTACACTATGGGCAGAGGAAGTCCTGCCGCCCCCCGCCCCCCCCCCCCGGTTGTACTGAGCATGCTTAAAGTGCTGGCTCAGTGTAAAAGGAAGCAGCTCAGCTCAGTTGGGGGTGATGCTGGAGAAGAAGGCTGTGTGGTGGAAGCTCTTGCTGAGAACCTGCCTCAGACCTGCCTAGCAGGAGCTGAAGACCCAGAGGCTCAGATAAAGCTTCCATAGCCAATGAAACATCAGGGAGCAGCCTGTGCTGAGGAACTTAAAGATCCCCAAATTTCTTGGACTGATGAACCACTGACAATGGTAGGAAACACCCCAGTGAGTGAGTGGTACCTCCCATCTGGGTGAGCTCAATGTGTTTTGGTGGGATACCCTATTGAGCCAGTGGTGGTCTGCTGTGCCTCTGCCAGAGCCCTGGGCCAGGGTCTCCCTTTCTGGGACACCTGCCATTTGTTGGAGGGCCTTAATGATTCTGGCTTTTAGGCCATGCTGCCCTGTAGTGAGGGGCTGCCACACTGACCCGTGCTACTAGGCCATGCCTCCTAGGAGTGAAGGGCCACTGTACGGACTTGGGCTATTAGGTCATGCTGCCCTGGAATGAAGGGCTGCCATACTGACTCTTACTATTAGGCCACACCACCCTCAGTGAAGGTCTGCTATGCTGACTCTGGGTACTAAGGCATGCCACCCAGGCCATGCCGCTGCTGACCTGATTCCAGCTATTAGGCTGCACTTCCCCAGGGGCACTGGGACAAGTGCCTTTGACCTAGACCTTGGACTATGGGGGTTGTGAGTCCTGGACACCACCCCATAGAGTTGACCATGGAGTCCATACACACATTCTTACATCTAGCCACACCCAAGCAGGATGGGGTGTGCGTACATTGTGACAGTATGTACAGTTTACTGTTACCTGAAAAATAGTGTTTTAAATTTAAACCACCTTTCACTGCAAAAGATGCAAGTGTGCTCTTCAATTCACAAGCCATATACAAAACTATACCTAGGGATCATATCAGTCAGTTATGGTCATATGGCTTCCATGGTGGTGAAACATTACTTCTATTTAACAACTCTACACAACAGCATAGTGATATATGTAAAGATGAATACCATAACCAATTAAAGCTACGGGGGAGATTCAGGTAAGTTAAAGTGAAGGCAGTTTCCCAAACTGGAATGTTGCCATTGCTTGAGGTTACAGCTCTACATCTGAGTTTTAGTTTTACCTCTCATCCAGTTGCACAATGTTGTCATTTACTCTGCAGAGTGAGTATTTTCCTGCTAACTAGGCAGTGGGCAATAATTTTCACAGCGGGGCCATTTAAAGAATTTTGCTCCGTGGTCATGGGCTGACTCCCCTCCCCCGGAAGAGGTGGGGCTTGGGACTAGCCTGTTCCCAGAGTTGTCAGGGGCTGGAGGTTTTGAATTAAAAACACAGAAAAAGGCTCATGGCTCCTTGCTCTGCCGTTACTGCATTGTCCGACAGCCACCCAGGATTGCTGCAGCTATTTAAAAGTCTCGCTGCTCTAGCCCTGTCAGGGTAGTGCTGTGCTGAGCCATGTGCCATTTAAATAGGGTCCTGCTGCCTCAGCCACCACCTGGAAATTTGGTGGCATAGGCAGCAGGATAGAAATAGATGCAGTCCACAGGCTAAATCAAAGTGTTAGGTGGGCTGGATCTGGCCCCTGAGTCACATCTTGCCCAGCCCTGCACTAGCCCCGGAAGATCAGAGAAGCACAAAGTTGCTATTAGCCACTTTTTGATCCACATCAGTTGTGCCAAGCAGAGCTCAGTTATTTGTGAGGATTGAGCCCCATGTGTTTATGCTGACTGACTGGATAGGTGGGATTTATGCTGTCTTTTACATTTCCTTTCCTTTTCTTTTAAGTGTTTGGATTTTGTGAAAAGTATGATTGTCACTTAGCGACCTTAATTCTTTGGGGGGAATAAATATAAGAATTGAGAGGGGAAATGGATGCAGACAGTAAAAATATGAACAAAGAAAGGATTGGAAAAACCCAAATAAAAACATACAAGGGTTTTAAAGAAGAATGTTGAGAGAGAAGATGAAAAATGTACCCAGGATATTAAAAAAGGACAGCATATGCTTGAGGTGGATTTAAGATGTGGATCTTCAGTAGGGTAGCACTGCCAGTATGGATATGTGGGAATTAGTGACCTTGTGGGAACGAGGAGCTGGATCTCTGTAGGAGGAAAATGCTGAGACTGAAATGCATAATGAGAATCATAGTAAAAATAACAAATGGCTGACGATACCATTAAATGAGGCAGGTGTCTATACAAACACACGAGGAAGAGAAGATACTATAATATGTTTCTGATTTGGGAAAATATAAAGGAAGACAGACACTGGTCAATAATATAAGGGCTTCTGCTTCTTCACTGCCATTGTTCGTTATGTTAACAGAATTATTTCACTCATGGTAAGGTGGATAGAAAGGCGGCTAGATTGTCAGGGCCAACAGGTAGTGATCAATGGCTCAATGTCTGGTTGGCAGTTGGTTTCAAGCTGAGTGTCCCAAGGATCGGTTCTAGGGCCAGTTTTGTTCAACATCTTTATTAGTGACCTGAATAAAGGGGTGGATTGCACCCTCAGCAAGTTTGTGGATCACTCTAAGCTAGTGGTAAAGATAGATATATTGAAGGTCAGGGATAGGGTCCAGAGTGACCTAAACAAATTGAAGGATTGGACCAAAAGAAATCTGATGAGGTTCAACAAGGACAAGTGCAGAGTCCTGCACTTGGGAGGGAAGAACCCCAAGTACTGCTACAGGCTGGGGACTGACTGGCTAAATAGCAGTTTGACAGAAAAGGACCTGGGGGTTACAGTGGATGAGAAACTGGATATGAATCAACAGTGTTCCCTTGTAGCCAAGAACTAGATTGCATTAGGAGGAGCATTTCCAGCAGATCTAGAGAAGTTATTATTCCCCTTTATTCGGCACTGGTGAGGCCACATCTGAAGTATTGCGTCCAGTTCTGGGCCCTCCCACTATAGGAAGGATGTGGACACATTGGAGAGGGTCCAATGGAGGGCAATCAAAATGATTAGGGAGCTGGAGCACATGTCCTATGAGGAGAGGCTGAGGGATTTGGGCTTATTTAGTCTGCAGAAGAGAAGAGTGAGGGGGGATTTGATAGTAGCTTTCAACTTCCCGAAGGGAGGTTCCAGAGAGGATGGAGAAAGGCTGTTCACAGTAGTGACGGATGGCAGAACAAGGAGCAATGGTCTCAAGTTACAATGTGGGAGGTCTAGGTTGGATATTAGGAAAAACTATTTCACTAGGAGGGTGGTGAAGTACTAGAATGTACCTAGGGAGGTGGTGGAATCTCCATCCCTAGAGGTTTTTAAGTCCCAGCTTGACAAAGCCCTGGCTGGGATGATTTAGTTAGGATTGGTCCTGCATTGGGCAGGGGGCTAGACTCGATGGCCTCCTGAGGTCTCTTCCAGCCCTAGGATTCTGTGATTCTATGATTTTATGGTAGATCAAGCAATGACAGCTACATCATAAAATCTGGTATCGGTCCAAGACAAAAAACTTTGGACAAGATTATGCTCTAGCCTTTACCTGAGTGAACAAGTAGTTGTGGTTTTGGGCCTCCTTGCTGGGCCCTGATATAACTGCATGTCCTGTGCTCTCTTTAAGGTGATAGGATATGCATCATGTACATTCCCCTTGCACTCTGGCATTGTAACTCTCAGAGTTCCTCCTGGAGCAGGGCAGCTTTCTGTTGCTCCCAAACTGGGTCTGGACCTCACAATGGCAACAAATGGCCTTTTGATACAAAAAAAAATAAAGTCTTTACAGTAAGTACACTAAATATATTATAACAATTGTTTTAAAAACCCTACCAATAACAAATGGGCCTAGAGAAGTAATGTTCCCAAAGCTTGTTTCTTGCACCAACGGAAGCTGGTCCAATAAAATATGTTTCTTCACCTTCCTTATCTCTCTAATTTCTCCTCTCAAGCTGTCATGTGCATTAATCTACTCATGTACATAAGGGTTTGCAGGATCAGGTCCTGACTCACCAGTTAATTTTTTTCACTATTCAAGAAGCTGCATAGATGGTCAAACACCATTTGTCAAATAGATTATTCATGATGTATCTTCTGTATTCAGTGAATAATTTATTCAAGAACATTTTTTCAATTTGATCAGCTCTGGCAGAAAGTATGGAAATTACCTGTTAAGATTTTTTACAGAAATATCTATTATTGCAGCTCATATATTCATGTACCAATACCATGGGCATGTAAAACTTTAGCTTTCATGGTCCAAACACAATATTAACTCGCAATGGCAATGGCAAGACATGCTCACAAACCATTTTACTGTACATTGACTTGCTAATGATATACTTTTCACAGTAAGGAATATACATGTAAATAGGCATGAACCTGACATATAAGCATTGCAACTGACCAACTCAACACAAATGTGTAGAGACAGTCATGGGAGAGCCACATAACCTGTTTCTTCCCAGCTCACTCTGTATTAGGGAACAGGAGTTCATATGGCTATCTTTCCAGCATTCCTTGCCAACCTATAATTCCTATGGAATACAAATCCCAGAATGCCTGTGATCTGGGTGGAAAGCAGGGCAGAGCTGCCTCTGGAATCCACCCTAAAACACCACTCCATATGTCCTGTGACAGTGATATAATTTGTGAAAGTCCAAAGAATGCTATGACATATCCTAAATTGCTCTCTGTGACTCTACAAAATGTTTAACTCTCTATATAACAAGAATAATAGGAATGTAAGCCTGGAAGGAACATGAAGAAGTCATCTACTCCCCCCATCCCACACTGAGGTAAGACCAAGTACTAGATATACCATCCCTGATATGCGTTTGTCTAACCTGTTCCTAAAACCTCTAGTGGTAGGGATTCCACAGCTTCCCTAGGTAACCTGATCCAATACTTAACTATCTGTTGTGGCAAAGTCCTTGCCAAGGCCCCGCGTCCTGGTACCCCTTCTTTGACCACAAATCAACCGGAGACCCTTCCTGGTGCAGTCACTCATGCCTTTAATTGTCCGTGTCAATTTTCCACCACCTTCTATTTGCAGAGCTTTGTTTGTTCCTTCCTGCAGCAAATTCAGCTAGTTTCTCCAGCTGGCTGGGGAGCACACTCAGCCACTCTCTGGCTTCTCCCTTTCCACTTCCCCTTCAACTGCCTCTCTGGCTAATGAGGCCCACAGATGTTTCCCATTAGCCCCTCAGGCATGGGCTTGCTCAGCCGGCTTCCATTGCTCTTTTCAGCCAGGCTGCAGTTCAGTGTTTCTCAAAGTGCTCCACAAAACCACTTTGAGAAACTTGTTAACTGGCCGCTCTGGTTTGTTTACTTACTGGCGCCATGGCCACAGAACCTTGCAGCTCCTCTTGGCTCCATTTCATCGTTTGCAGTCAAGGGGAGCCTTGGGAAGCGGCAGCCTGTGGCTCTCCTTGCAAAAGGCAAAATGGAGCCAATAGGAGCCACGAGGTTCCGTGACCATAGTGCTGGTAAGTAAACTAACCAGAGTGGCCAGTTAACAGGTTTCTCAAAGTGGTTTCGCAGGCTGTAGTGGCAGAACTCTGGCTGAGCCAGCAGCCAGTTGCACTGTAGAGTTAGAAAGTTTTTCCTAATATCCTTGTTTCAGCAGAGGCTGATTATTTGTTCTCCTGCCTTTATGGATCACTGTCCTCTTTGTAACAGACCTTAACATATTTGAAAACTTATCTGGTTCCCTCTCCCATACACAATCTTCTTTTCTTAAGACTAAACATGTCCAGTTAGTTTAATCTTTCCTCTTAGAAAACTTTTTAACATCTCCATATAAATGTATGCCTTGTTGGAATGTTCCTCGACTTCACTTTTTGTGATCTAGCTTTGCTGCTCACTGGTACAGCAATTCACATTAGATTTTCAGGACAGATGATGACTTTTAAAATTTTTCTCGTATTGCTAATGAAATTTAAAGTATCTTCTAAATTCTACCGATTCCCATCTGATAAGGACTGAATGTACTATACACAAAGAATGATCAATAGTTGTATCGATAATACAAAGCCAAATGGAAAGATATTGATTTAACAAGGGAGTATAAAGGTAAAACAAGGCACAACAAAGATGGTAGTTATGAGCAGGTCATGGATTCATAACAATGCATTGTGGGAGACAATTTTGTAAATAGCTTGGGACATTTGTGGATATTTAGCCAGCCTTTTTCTCTGTGTTTCCTTCTTTCCTTTCAATTGCATTATCTCAAACATTTTAGAATTTAGCAATTTTAAAGGCAAAATATTCATATATCATAGGCAGGTGAGCAAAACCTTTATATTTATCTTACACTGTCATCTGTTATAACTTCATTAATTCAGCTCTTCACAGGAAGGACTATAATTAATAGCTTATCTCCCTAATAATGCATTTGTTTGCAAAAGAAAAAGGAAACTGATCAAATTTGAAAGTTGCAGGGTACTCACATGGCAATTGTGTTTCAAAATGGTAATTAAAAATCACATAAGAGAACATACATATTAAAAGAGAATGAGCAATAGGATGATTACACTGGGAAAAATTGATTCCAGAACATAAATTATTAGCACCACCAGCAAGAATAATAAGCATATATTGATTATTGTTTCAGTCAATAGCAAGATTTGTGGACTGTAGAAGTAAACTTTGACCAGTAAGAAGCCAAAAAGTCAATATTTTCAGTGTCTCTACAGGCAATAAATCTTGAGATTAATGGAAAAAAATAAGTCAATATGTTTATTATACTATGTAGCATCTTTTTTTTTTTAAAGACAAAAAATATTTAAGTTAACCAAACATGATTTATAAAAAAATAAGCTTTTGTCAAACCATACAATGGTGCTTCTAATTTCAGAAGTCTTCATTCCATTATGATGCTTTCTTAGGATCAATAATTTATATTTTACTAGAAGGTTTACCTGGAATTGTTCAGGATCTTAACTCAATTAATTTTGGGGTGTTTTTGGAAAATAAAATGAAAATGTATATGTTTAATTGAAATCATTGCTCTGGGGTGGGACAGGATATGCAGGCTGCCCCAGACTTCTCTCGCTGCAGCAGCTTAGGACCAGGTGAAAAGCACCTTTCCATGGCCACTGCATCTCCGGCGGGCACAGCCAGGGAAGGATGCATGTCCCTCAGCTGGGGCAGGTCCAAGTTTATCTGCTTCCTGCACTCCCCAGCCAGAGTGAGGAATGAAGCAAACTGTGCACTTTCCCCTTGTTCCCTGATGAAAGAACAGCCAGAAATGTTCCTGCATGAATTAGGGAGAGGAGCCTGGGAAGGGACAAAAGGGGGTAAAGAGACTCTAGGCTGGGGTAGCAGCTGCAGGAAAGGGAGAAGGGATATTTCTGTAGTCCTCACAGGCCTAAGAGAAGGGAGTGACCAACCCCAGGAGGAGCAGAAGTGAGGCTGGGGGCTTGAACTGATGGAATGGGATTTGAACTAATGGGAGCAGAACTAATAGGGTAGGAGAAAGAGCTGAGGGGGTTGAACTTATGGGAGACTGAAGTGGGGAGGGATTGGAAACTTAGGGTTTCATGCTGCAGCATGAAATCACCCTTTTAATAAATTATATCTACCAATATGATATCATGTGTGTAACCTCATGAATTTCAGCCCAATTTTTATGAATGGGATTTAGATTAATTTGGTAGTAATCTGTTAAGAATTGCTTTTAGAGAATCTGTTGTGATATTTTTAACCTTTTTTTTATATATTGTAACTGAAATTCCATTTTAAAATTGGGACTGTCTTAACTCTGTTTAAAGTGGGGTGGGTGTCTATGAAGAAGTGTGGATGTGGATGTGTGTAAAGGATTCAGTCCTTGTAGTCAGCCTGTCTGGAGACCAGCTGCCAGCACCATCTTGATGACTGAAGAACAAACAAGCAAACCCTGCAAAAGAAATCACCCAAGAAAGAGAGAGAGAGAAAAGCCCCATCAAGAAAAGAAGATCAAAGTCCCATCTGCCATTAACGGATGACTCATGGTCATACAGGGCACATCTACATATCAGGGCTAAAGCCAAAATAAGCTATGTAACTTGAGCTACATCAATTGCGTAGCTTAAGTCGAAGTAGCTTATTTCGGCGTTCAGTGCTGTCTACACAGCAGGAAGTCCGAAGTAGAACACTCTTCCTCTGATTTCCCTTACTCCTCGTAAAATGAGGGTTGCAGGGGTCAGAGTAAGAAGTCCTCCTGCTCGACATTATTTCAGCATTATGTCGAAATAACTGCTTGTAGTGCAGATGTGGAGTGTGTTATTTCGGAATAACTGATGTTTTTCTGAAATAACGCTGCTGTGTAGACATACCCACAGTGTCCTGGGGCAGTGGGATAGGTCAGGCTCCATGCACTAAAACATATAAAAAGATGGGTGCAAAACTATAGAATTGAGTCTTTCAGTTCTACAATCATCTTCCAGGAGCATCACTGCACTGACATGACTGGGCTCCCCTCCTCAGGTCTAGAATGCCTGACCAACGGAACAGCATGAGCAACTGCAGCTGGTAATTATATCCCATCTGTAGAAGTATGTGTATGAGTGTGTGCATGTGTGCTGGGTAATTTTAATAGCTAGGAATAGTAAATGAATTCTACCGTCACAAAAAATGTGGCTTTTTGCCTTATTCCCCTAACAAGATTCTGCTTGTTCTATTTCTACAAGTATAACAAACTGAGCGGATAGGGGGAGACCTGCATGGGGACAGAATGAATTGCAGAGCTGAGGATGGACTGATGTGGAGGTGAGAGCTCCTTTGGCAGGATCAAAGTTACCTTACCCAATAAATTTGGTATGGTGGACAACACTAAAATGAGAGGAGTGGGGGAGCTAAAAAATAATCAAAAGAAAGACCAACCTTCCCCCACAAGGTGGTCTTCTTTTTAAAAAGCTCAGAATTGTTGATCTCTAGTCCTTGTCTACAGTAGGGCATTATTTTAAAATAACCCTCTTAGGCTGACTTTATAAGTGAAGTATCTACACGACCAAGCCCATTATTATGAAATAACGGGCCACTTATTTCGAAATCTGTGCTCCTGCTTTCCTCAGGGAATAACGCTAAGTTTGCAATAGTTATTTTGAAATAATAGTAGTGTGGACGCTCCAGTGCTGCCATTTTGAAATAACTACTCCCCAGAGTACATAAAACTAATTACTCCCCAGTGCTTCCTGGGGCTCTAAGTTGAGGTAGTGTGTCCACATTAATGGAGCCTGTCTCGGACTAATTTTGAGGCTTCCCTGTAGTAGGGACATGATATTTCAGTTTTGTAAAATCAGGAGTTGTTAAGTTGAATTTAGTTATTTCCTAGTGTAGACATGCCCCTAAGGAGGTCCAACATATGCTGTTTGCTCTCTTGAGGCTGCTAATGCTGAGCTGATTAACCAGTAGCAGCAGTAGGTTACTATATTCTGTGGATCCAACACCCACTAGCAAAGTGGGTATCTCTGTAATGATGATTCCAACTCTCTCAGTGAATATAAATGTATTACTCCCATAATCTTTATGTCTCATATAGGTTTGAGCAGCACATGTCTCATCTCTTATTTTATATATTGAAGTGCTTTATTTTCACTTCTAATTATCCTTTTTATCACTGAGAACAGAGGACTTCATTAGCCCTTACTGTTTTACACCAAATAATTGGATTTAATACTCCCATCATGTCTTCCTGTGTACAGCCCTCCCACCCCTCCCATTTTAGTTTTTTTACCTTGTAAAATAAAGCTTGTTTAATCAAAGTATCTGATGTCCAGGGATTAATTGTGTGTGTGTGTATATTTTGTAGCTTGCTTTTTCTATTGCAGTAGATATTTCTTAATGCTTTTGTAAAAGATTTTAAGTGATAGCTATTTCAACATTCCTCCGTGGCTTGTTTTTATTTGATATATTCTGAATCAGTTATATGAAATGCCTGATCAACTGATGTTTTGACTCTTTTTCAATGAATTGCAGCATAGTTTGATTGTTAACTTAAATAGGCATGAGTAGAAGTAGTTTTTCTATGAACTACAGAAGACAATTCACACAATCTTTCTCAATATTATTTCACATCAAAAAATAGAAATATGCCATTATTATCTCTTTTTAAAGCAATTCTATTCAACTGGTGTAGTTGTTAAGTGAACAAGTTCACCTGACTTGCATTTTGTCATTTTCTATAACTAGTCAAGTGTAATCTTCATACCATTATTCATTTTTTCTATAGAGTATTTTGAGAAGTTTCATTCTGTTTTATAATCTATTAAAATGATACCTTAACTGATCAATGGTAAAAGCGTCGTCTTCCTAATAATTGTAGAACTTCACGAAGATCTAGTGACTACTAAGGAACACAAATCTATAAATAGACCACAGTATTGTAAGTAGGGCCTTAAGTAAAACACCAGATCCAAACATTTCTGAATTTTTTTCAGAGATGTGAGTGGAAGAAGGAGTTCTAAATATTAACTTAAATGGTTCTCATTTTTCAACTGGGCTTAACCAAATCCCACATTCAAATGAACTCAGACTTTTGGTGTTTTCATAGAGGATGTCCCATCATCACTAATTATAAATGGAAGCCAATTCAATAACTGTAGTTTATGACTGTAATGACGACTCATTTATTAAATGCACAAGATTCCTTAATATTGTAAAATGATGTATAGTTGTGAAATCGACTCACCACATGTTAAGCTGAACTTTCCCAGCCACACTAGTTCCCAGGGATGTACTAAGTCAGCACATCATTCAGTCACATAAACAAGATAATCTCCCTTTCTTTTCCCCACTGGCTATGCCTGTATATTAGATATTTCCTCCTCTTCTAGGGGGAGAACATCGCCAATCAACAAAAACCTCTAGGTATTTCCTCTATTCATCTTGAAAGCTACTGGATGAATGAAATTAGAGCCTCATCTTTGGTCCAACTCTTCTTATGCACACAGTGGCTGAGCAGACTCTCTCAATTTCTGTTTAATTTCATTGTTTCACCAGAGAGGTCTAGTCCTAGTTAGCAGTCTCATCTGAATCACTGCCATGACTTCAAGGATTAGGAGTCATGCTTAATCCCAGAACTCCATGGTACCTGCAAATCAGCTCATTCACTGGCCAACTACCTTTACTTCTCCAGTTCTCTTTGGTTGAAAGGACACTAAATGCTGGTATCAGAAGCTAGGTCAACACATGCTGATCATATAAGGGAAAACCAGCATTAATTAGAGCCAACTCCAAGAACCCACTGAGAAGGTTGAAGAAGTAGGCCTGAACAAAGGCATATTTCAATGAGAGCTCATTTACCAATTTACTTTTTCCCTTTTACATGGGCCTAGGCAGAACTAGCAATACTGAGAAGTCACTCTCCTACATTCAGACCATTATTTGCTTTGCCAATTCCACCTTTAATGAAAGAAGTTGTTTGTATTCAGCTCCATAGTAGTCCACCAAATAAAATATACAATGGAAAAATAGTAATGGGGAATGCTACTTGAGCAAGAAACCAGAAATAAAACAAATGCCCCCACTAAATCTATGAAAGTTGATTACCATGAAAATCCCATAATGCAGGAAGTCTTGAAACATGATTTTTTATTGTTAAAGATAAATTATCTAGCTTACATGTAGGCAAATGTATGAAGTTAAAACCTGCTCTGAGTTCAAATGAATGCAAATAACATCATGTAGAGATCATCTGTCATTATTGTCTACTAGATGGATAGAAGAAACCAAGAATTTTTATAGGAATACACCTAAAAGGCAAATAGATTATTAGCAAGACCCAAGCCACCTGTTACTAATTACTTTAGCAAGACTTCTAAAGTAAATACAGATGCAGCAAAACTAATAATCAGAGAAAAAGAAAATGTTTGACCAGAATGTAGAAGAAACTACATTATCCATTACACCCTCCTTATGTCATCCTCCGGGAAGACAAATAGTTTGAAAGGAACAATTAATGAGATCTTTTTGGACTGAAGAAATTACTCCATAGCAAGGTAGATTATTAAGGCAGAGTTTCTGTAGCCAGGGTGGGAAGGGTATATGTAGGACAGCAACAAAATAAAATGGCTGCATTTTGAATAACTTTTTTTTAATAGAACATGCTAGTAAACAAGACATAATGATTTAACCAGATTTAACCAGTGGGGAAAACTTTTAACTAATATCAAATGCAATGACAAAGTAATGCTGATTAAAGCTACTAAATATATATTTTAATGTGAAAAACTGAGCTTTTATTTCTCAGTTTATGGGAAGGGGGATTTTGCTCATGTAAGACAAATCTTAGCGAGGTTTATGCCAAATTTTACTTTTAAAATGATTTGTGCTGGTGTATAGTTCAGAAATATTTTTACCTTTGCCGTTACATTTTTCACCAAGTAAACAGCAGATGTATTGCCCTAATCTCTCTGGGTATGTCTACACTAGCCCCCTAGTTCGAACTAGGGAGTCTAATGTAGGCATTCGAAGTTGCAAATGAAGCCCGGGATTTAAATATCCCGGGCTTCATTTGCATCTTCCCGGGTGCCGCCATTTTTAAATGTCCCTTAGTCCGAACTCCGTGCCCGCGGCTACACGCGGCACGGAGTAGGTAGTTCGAATTAGGATCTCTAATTCGAACTACTGTTACTCCTCATGGAACGAGGTGTACCATCAGATTTCTTCAGTGGCCAGGAGTGCCTTTGAGCAACTTCGTTTGATCTGCCAGCTGCGACCCTTACTGAACAAGCATGACTTGGCCACAGTGATCCATGCTCTTGTTACATCCCGACCGGATTACTGTAATGCACTTTATGTGGGGCTGCCTCTAAAGAGCCTTCGGAAACTTCAACTGGTCCAGAATGCGGCTGCTCGAGTTTTAACTAATACTAGTTATACATTATGCCAGTGCTTTGGCAGCTGCACTGGCTTCTGGTATGTTTCCGGGCACAATTTAAAATTTTTGTTATGACCTATAAAGCCTTAAATGAGTTGGGTATCTGAAGGACCGTCTTCTCCCATGTGAACCTGCCCGGGGATTGAGGTCAGCTGGGGAGGCTTTGCTTCGTATTCCCCCACTTGTAGAGATAAGATTAAAATCTACGCGGAACAGGGCATTCTCAGCTTTTGCTCCCAGGCTGTGGAATTCTTTTCCTCGGGCTATTCGCATGGCGCCAATGCTAGTGTTGTTTCAGCGTCAGGCTAAAGCCACCCTTTTTATTCGTGTTTTTATTAATGTTTGAGTTTGTATGTGTGTGTTCCTCCTCTCTATATGTTTTTAGCTGGTTATGTCCCTCTGGGGTCTCATATTTTAAATGTTCATATATATTTGTATTGTGTTTTTTTTGTAAGCCGCCTTGAATATTTTAAATAGAAAGGTGGGGTAAAAATATTTACATAAATAAATAATAAATTGAATACTGAAAGATCAACCTCTGAAGTGTTGATCTTCTACCTGGTCTATTAACAGCCTGTTCAATGCAGTCTCTTTTAGTGCTTTCAACTCCCATAGAGGGCAGGGGAAATCCAGCTCCCTGCAGCTACAGCTACCTTAACAAAGCTTTGCCACTCCTAACCCACCTCTCTGGTTGCGCCTCCTTCATGAGATCAGCACCTTCCCCCCTTTTCCTGGGCTACAAGTAAGTGTCCTTTTAACTATTTCTCCACCTGGAGCTTGCCTGGCAGCGGCTGAGGAGTGGGGCTCCCATAGCCCATGGTTGTTACGGTCCATGCCCTAGTTCAGTGTGGGATCTCTAGATCCTGTCACAATGAACCATATAACAACAGCCACCGCAAACGAAATTAGTGACAATGAAAGGGTATTTTAAAATAAATGGCAATTGTGAAAATTCCAAAGCTGTCAATGTTACACCTTGGGAAATAAAAGAGGGACAGGACCAGGGAGATGATATTTCAAAGATCTGAAACCTCTGTGAGTGAGATTCACTCTTGTGCATAATATCAACACAAAGTCTATGTACCAGATAATTCCCAATCAGGGAATTAATGGGACTTATCTAGTGCAGCATAGAGGTGAATTTCATCTGGAATGATTTAGACTTTGGGAAGACATCCAAGACTGTCAGTTCATATCTTGATAGAGTAGATTTATTTTTTACATTGCTTGCTTTCACTACAAGTATTCAGCCATGTATTCAGCCTGTGCATTGTCGGCTCACTCAGTCGAGAAAGTACAGGAGCTTTTCGATCATTTTGCTACTTCTGCTCATCATGTTGGACTCATTGGGAGCCTCAAGAAGACAGAGGTTATGTCCCAGTCTGTTCGGAAGGAACCCAGCACTCCAATGACCACTGCTGCTGATACTGTCCTTCAGGTGGTTGATAAATTTTGCTGCCTTGGAAACATACTGTCTGTCCTCCAGCATAAGTGCTGCTGCTGATGTATCTGCTCAACTAGCTAAAGCCAGTGCTGCCTTTGGAAGATTGACCAAGCATTTGTGGAACGACCACAATGTTAAACTTCATACAAAGTTTATAAGGCAGTTGTCCTGAATATCCTGCTGTATGGCTCGGAGTTATGGACCCGTATATCGCCGCCGCTTTATGAAACACAATTAATTCCATTTGTGCTGCTTCAGGAAGATTGCCCATGTGAATTGGTGGGATAAAGTTCCTAACATGGAGGTCCTTAAGCTGCGTGCTTACGAACAAACAGTTTCGCTGGACTGGTCAGGTTATGAGGATGAATGATACATGCATACCAAAGACGGTCTTCTACAGCCAGCTTATTCACAGAAAGTGTTCTATTGGTGGTCAGTAAAAGCATTAAAGAGATATCTTAAAGGCCAACATGAAGTCATGTGGCATATCTCCCAGTGACCTGGAAATTATAGCTCAGGACAGACTGCTTAGTGGCAAACTACAGGCTCTCAACCATTTCAAGAGTCAACACATCCAGACATTACAAGAAAAGCACAAGATTCAAAAAGAGTGTACAACACCAACAGGTGGTGGATTTTTATGTGACATCTGTAATTGGATTTGCTGATCGAGGTTTGGCTTAGTCTCTCACTTAAGGAGCCATAGAAAATGAGATCCATTGATCAATGGCTCAGACCATAGTCATTCAGCCTTGGCAACCTGAGATGTGAATCTACAATCTGCTTCTTGTAGCTTCACCCCACATTCATTTTAACAATGTGTGTGTATGGAGGGGGGGAATCAGAAAGAAGTATTGGACAGTGAATAACAAATTTGATGGCTATTGATGCATATCTAAAAATAAACAAATGCTCATTTCCCCAGTCTTAAAGGTGTAGATACAATATTTAGCAAAATATTTAAGTTGAGTTAATAAATCTTTGCCCTTCTCTTGATCAATGGGCAGTTTACAAATAAGCAAGTGTAATCTTTCTGTGAGGCAGCAACAAGTGCTGGGTTTAATATCTAGGGGTTCCTTTTCAACAAAACAACATCCAGTAATTTGAAACAATTAAATACCACCCCCTGTATCTATGAGGCAGTGCCTCCCCGCTCACAAGAACAGAGTCTGAGGGAAGTAATGGCATTAACTTGGGGAAAATGCCACAAGCAGGGTTTACCGGCATAAAACCATGAGCAAAAGACTCACTCCAGAGTACACTGGGCAATGTCCTCTGGCTTTGGGTTCTTAATTCCTGCATCCAAAAATTCCTTTAATGTGCCCCTCCATTCACTATCCACCTCATCCCAGTCACAGTTGTTCTATTGTCCTTGGTCAGTGAAGACCCAGAGTTCAGAGATACATCTGTATAAGCTTACCTCCCACCCCGGTGGGGGGACATCTTGCTCACTCCGCTATTTGGGTGATCATCATCACTGGCAACCATACCAGCTGCTCACCACTCTGCTCATCAGCCAATCCACTGGCTGCCCTGCCACCCACCACCCTGTCAATAACTGTGTAAACTGGTCTACTCTGCCCCACTGGCCTCTCCACTCTGAACCCTCTGGGATGTCTTGAGGTCTCCCTTAATTGAGTCTTAATCAAATCCTATTATTACACAGGGGAGAGAGGGAAGATCAAATGGTGTCTAGAACCCTTAGGTAAGGCCCACAGCACCAGGTACAAGTACCTGCTCTGCTCTCTCTCAACTCTACTTGTCTTTGGCACCAATGTCCCTTGCCCAGGGAGGGCAGTTTAGTTAAGGATGATTCCCTCAATCAGGTGAGGCCAAGCCCAGTTCTGCTTCTCTTGATTGACACAAGAAGCATGACAGCCCTTTATTGCTCCTGTCCTCAATCACAAAGTGATTTGTGATCCAACACCAGCCAAAAGTCATGATTTGGGCAAAGCTGCCCCATAATGGTGGCTAGACAGGGTGTGTGTGTGTGTCCTACTGTCCTCTTCCCCAGCTTCTGACTAGATGTCAGGGAAGAGCACATTCAGACCCTGCTTACTCAAGTCTCACAAACCTGTCAGGGTATGTAAAGATAAGTGATACTGAAAACACTTCAGCTTCCTCTGACATGCAACAATGCTGCACAATAGTTTAGGACATGAAAAAAGCAAAAAAATATGCATCATAGCAACTGCAGGGAGAACTTAACAAAAAGGAAATTTGGGACCTGATAAGACCCAGCAACAGGTGCTCCAGTGGTTCTGCTGGCCAGGGGTGTACCGGTAAATACAGGACTTTTGTTCTTCTTGTCCCCAATGCCAACAGACTTCCGCAGCCAAAGCCCCAAAAGCCCCGTTGGTGCCCCTGCCCATCATGGGAGTCCCCTTTGAACGCATTGCCCTAGACTTAGTGGGACCCCTGGAGCGTTCAAAACGGGGGCACCAGTACATATTGGTGGTCTTGGACTATGCAACATGCTACCCAGAGGCAGTGCCTTTACATAGAACCACAGCCACGGTACTAGCAGGAGAATTACTAAAAATGTTTTCGAGAATAGGCCTCCCTAAAGAAATACTGACGGACCAAGGGCCGAACGTAACGTCGCGGGTGATAGGAGAATTATGCAAATCGTTGCAAATCAAGAAAATCCAAACATCCGTATACCATCCACAGACCGATGGTCTAGTTGAACGATTCAACAGAACATTAAAGAACATGCTACGTAAGTTCGTTCAGGAAGACCCCCAGGACTGGGATATAATGTTGCCAGCACTACTATTCGCAGTCCGGGAAGTCCCTCAAGCATCCGTGGGGTACTCCCCATTCGAACTGTTATATGGAGGCCGCCCCCGGGGAATATTAGACTTAATAAGGGAAGGATGGGAGGAACAAGAATCCCCGGCCCTGGGGTCGGCCAGTATGTAATTACACTGAGGCAGAAACTCTGCACCTTGGGAGAGTGGGCCCAGGAAAACCTGTATAAGGCTCAAGAAGCACAGACTCGCCAGTATAAAAAGGGCACTAAAATAAGGGAATTTGAGCCTGGGGACCAGGTCCTGCTGCTACTACCGACGAGTGAGTCTAAACTGTTAGCACGGTGGCGGGAGCCGTTTAAAATATTGAGAAAGGTCGGACAAGTAGATTACGAAGTGCAACTGGATGGGAAAAGGAAGAATACCCAAATATATCATGTAAATTTTTTTAAAAAATGGAACCCCAGAGAAACGCTCTTTATTGAATCCAGACGGGCAGACGTAGAATTTGGCCCATGGGGAGAAAAAGAAGTAAGAGCAGACGAAATCCAGATGGGGGAAGAATTGACTGACGTCCAATGCGAGGAGTTGAGAGAGATACTGAGCAAGTTCCAGCAGGGGCTGACCAGCCGACCTGGGAAGGCCAACCAGGCCTGTCACGCGATCATACCTGAGCCTGGCCAGAAGGTCTGCGACGCCGTCAGGCCCCTACCCCGGAAGTTGTGGGAGACAGTACACAATGAGCTACAGTCCATGATATGATGGGGCATGGTGGAAGAATCGCATAGCGAGTGAAGGGGCCCCATCGTACTAGTACCAAAACCAGATGGGTCTATGCGATTTTGTATAGATTTCTGGAAAGTGAATGCTGTCTCCCGTTTCGATGCCTACCCAATGCCTCGTATAGATGAACTTCTGGAACAGCTGGGCCAAGCCCAGTACTTGACTACAATAGACTTAACAAAAAGATACTGGCAAATACCGTTGACCCCCGAATCTAAGGAGAAAACAGCCTTTGCAACTCCCTTTGGATTGTACCAGTTTATAAACATGCCATTCGGCCTACACAGAGCCGCCTCTACCTTCCAGAGACTCATGGACAAGATCCTGTCAAAGCATCGCCAGTACGTTGTCGCATATATAGATGACATTATCACCTTCAGTGAGTCATGGGAACGATACTTACGATATATAGCGGCAATCTTAGAGGCCCTAATTCAGGCTGGACTAACGGCTAACCCAAAAAAGTGTTGCTTCGGGAAAAAGGAGGTATTGTACTTGGGATATACGGTGGGTAAAGGGCAGATAAAACCTTTGATTGATAAGGCACAGGCTATCCGAGACTACCCCCTCCCCTCAACTAAGAGACAGGTGTGCCAATTTCTGGGCCTAGCCAGGTACTACTGTCGATTCGTGGCCAGTTTTGCAACATTGGCCACCCCACTGACAGACCTTACAAAGAACGGGCAGCCTCAGAAAGTAAGGTGGACGGAACAGGGCACCCGCTCTTTTAAAGCCTTGAAAGATTGTTTAATGTGGGCAGCAATATTACGCCAACCTGACTTTGACAGACCTTTCATACTCCAAATTGATGCATTGGAGGTTGGTTTAGGGGCCGTATTAGCTCAGGGAGGGGGGGGCAAACAGCCCATATTATAGTTGAGCCGGAAATTGTTTCAGAGAGAAAGAAATTATGCGACCATAGAAAAAGAAGACCTAGCCATTAAGTGGGCTATCGATGCACTGCGCTATTTTCTTCTAGGAAACCATTTCACGCTGGTAATGGACCACGCCCCCCTGAAATGGATACACACCATGAAAGACAGTAAACCCCGAATCCTGCGATGGTACCTGAGTCTACAACTCTACCATTTTGAAGTGGTGCACCATGAGGAAGAGGAGCACCAAAATGCGGACTGTCTCTCATGGATGCCGGAACAAGTAAAGGACACGGGGGCGAGTATGAGTGATAACTTAAGGGGGGAGGAGTGTGACGGGGTGAGGAAACCCCGCATGAACACCCCAAGGGAAGCACAAGCCTCCGCTAAGGCAGAAGACAAACTCACGCAGCAGGGCATTACCAGGACAGACGGAGCGCCATGCGCCATTGTATCTGGCGCCGCTGATGATGTCATCCACTGGTGTGGTGGGACGTCACTGACTGCGATGGCGAAGGGCAGGGGTGATGTCATTGGCCGGGGCTGCCGGAACATTAAAAAGGTGGCCCGGCCTCGGGTGAAGAGGGGGGAACCGAGTACAGCGGAAGGCGGACTCTGGGCTAGGAGTGCTGGTCACCCACCTCTCATGCCAGGGCGAGTGACAAAGTTGCACTCCGGGAAGGGGGAGTCTGTGACCATACCAGACGCCAGAGGTAGGAAGTGGCCCAGGGCGGGGTCGTGGAACCCGTGAGTGGGCACGTTTAGGGGTAACAACCCCGTCTGCTAAGGCAGGGAGCAAACTTCTCTGCCTCAGGGCCCTGGGCCAGGGCGCAGAAGAGTGGGTGGGCCAGTGCCCCCTTACCTCAGCGGTTGTGACGGGGTGTGGGGTTAGTAACTTGGTTAATTTGTGGAGTAACTCTACTGTGTACTTATAAAACAGGTAAGGGTGACGGGTAAACACAATAAATAGGTTGGAACAATGGGCGCCCCTGACTGGTTGCTTTATACTCAGTATGGGTATGTCTACACTACCACCCTAGTTCGAACTAGGGTGGTTAATGTAGGCATTCGAAGTTGCAAATGAAGCCCGGGATTTAAATATCCCGGGCTTCATTTGCATCTTGCCGGGCGGGCGCCATTTTTAAATGCCCTTAGTTCGAACTCCGTGCCCGCGGCTACACGCGGCACGGAGTAGGTAGTTTGAATTAGGTTCTCTAATTCGAACTACTGTTACTCCTCGTGGAACGAGGTGTACTGGTAGTTCGAATTAGAGAACCTAATTCGAACTACCTACTCCGTGCCGCGTGTAGCCGCGGGCACGGAGTTCGAACTAAGGGCATTTAAAAATGGCGCCCGCCCGGCAAGATGTAAATGAAGCCCGGGATATTAAATCCCGGGCTTCATTTGCAACTTCGAATGCCTACATTAACCACCCTAGTTCGAACTAGGGTGGTAGTGTAGACATACCCTATGAGTGGGTTCTCCTTTAGTAGGTGGCTATTAGGCATAAGCTCCTCCAGCAGCCCTGCTAAACCTGGTCACCCCTCAGAATTTAACGGTGGTCACAAGAACTCCCCCTCTCCCCCACATTAATGAAGAGGGGTCTGGCATATTTTAATGAGCACAAGTATTCTGTATCTTATTTGTGGATTTTTTTTATGGATCCCAAGATCTGCACATGGGGAAAGTGGAGTTAGGAGAGCAGGACTTGGAGGACATACAGAGCATGTCTACACTAGGAAATTATTTTGAAATAACTTAGGGTATGTCTACACTACAGCACTAATTTGAACTAACTTAGTTCGAATTAGTTAATTCGAACTAAGCTAATTCGAATTAGTGCATCTAGACCTAAAAACTAATTCGAATTAGCGTTTTGCTAATTCCAACTAGCATGTCCACATTGAGTGGACCCTGAACCGAAGTTAAGGCTGGCCGGAACCAGTGCCAGCAGGGCATCAGGTTAGGACTTAAAGCGTGGAGCTGCTGCCTCAGGCTAGCCAAGGGCTGTGCTTAAAGGGACCTGACCCCCACCCCAGACAGACAGTTCTCAGGGTTCCCCGCTTGCTTGTCTACCTCGATGAGGGACAGCAAAGCAGTCCTGTCTTGGAGTGTCCTGTGTGCCCACACTTGGCACATCACAGCACTTGGCCATCAGCCCGGCTGCACTTGCTGCAGGCTTCCATCCGGGGCTGTCAATTGGGGGGCTGTCAGGATCCAGGAGGCCCTGCAGGAGAGCTTCCACCCCGAGGAGCCTGCAGAGCCACCCCAGTCCTCCCCATCGGGGGCTCGTGCCCCATTCCTCCCTCACCTCCTTCCACTTACCCTTCCCTAGCCCCCCTTCCTGATGTAAAAAATAAAGGACACGTGTTCAAAAATAGAAACTCTCTTTATTGAACAAAACTGGGGGGGGGGAGGGATTAACTTGTGGGGAGACTGGGAAAAGGAGGGGGGAGAGGGGAAGAGAGAGGGTGGGAGAGGCGAGGTGGAAACCTGGGAGGAAGGAGGAAGCAAGGGGAAGGGGAAGCCAGGGGAAGAAGGAGGAGGGGAAGTATAAAACTATGGTACACCATATCTTCTGTACTGTGTAGAGATGTAGTCTCCTCACCTCAAAAAAGATATTTTGACCTTGGAAAGGGTTCAGAAAAGGGCAACTACAGTGATTAGGGGTTTGGAACAGGTCCCGTATGAAGAGAGGCTAAAGAGACTGGGACTTTTCACCTTAGAAACGAGGAGACTGAGGGGGGATATGATAGAGGTCTATAAAAGCATGAGTGGTGTGGAGAGGGTGAATAAAGAAAAGTTCTTCATTAGTTCCCATAATAGAAGGACTAGAGGACACCAGATGAAATGAATGGGCAGCAGGTTTAAAACTAATAAGCGAAAGTTCTTCTTCACACAGCACATAGTCAACCTGTGGAATTCCTTGCCACAGGAGGCCGTGAAGGCTAGAACTATAACAGAGTTTAAAGAGAAGTTAGATAAATTCATGGAGGTTGGGTCCATGGAGTGCTATTAGCCAGGGGGTAGGAATGGTGTCCCTGGCCTCTGTTTGTGGAAGGCTGGTCATTGTCTTCGGTCCATCCCCTCCAGGGTACCTGGTGCTGGCCGCTGTCGGCAAACAGGCTATTGGGCTAGATGGACCTTTGGTCTGACCCAGTACGGCCGTTCTTATGTTCTTATGTTCTAAGTTCAGGGCTCAGGGTCGGGGGTCTCTCTGGACCAACTTGATTTTCATGCAAACCTGCTCCTGGGTTCGCATGTGGCCTTTGGTGGCCAGGCTGGCAGCTATCCTGCCCTAGACGGCCGCATTCCTGTGCCTAGTGCGGAGGTCATGGACGTTGGAGGCCTCCCCCCAAACCTCGATGAGGTCCACGATCTCCACACTAGACCAGGCAGGTGCCCGCCTCTTGCGGCCCCGGGCAGGCTTCTGGGAGCCACCAGCCTGGTCCTGGGAAGAGGCGGAGGGCTGGGTGGTAGCGGGTGGCTGGCTCATGCCGTGCCAGGTGCAGGGTCTGCTGGCTGGGTGCTGGCAGGCTTGCAACTGGCACGAGCACTGTAGCCAGACCATACCCCTTTAAGGGCTCCGGGTCTGGGAGGGGGGCAGAAAAGTTTCCCTGGTTTGGCCCAGAGTGGCCAACAGGGCAAGCTGGGAAGGGCTAGCCTCTAACTAGTTTGAATTAAGTGGCTACACAGCCCTTAATTCGAACTACTTAATTCGAACTCTGCGTTAGTCCTCGTAGAATGAGGTTTACCTAGTTCGAATTAAGCGCTCTGCTAGTTCGAATTAAGTTCAAACTAGCGGTTTGTATGTATAGACACTATGAAAGTTAATTCGAACTAACGGCTGTTAGTTCGAATTAACTTTGTAGTGTAGACATGCCCTTAGTTATTTTGGGAGTTATTATTTCAAAATAGCATATCCACACTACAGGTAAGCCTCAAAATTAGTCCAAGGCAGGCACCCTTAATGTGGACATGCTACTTGGACTTAGAGCCTTAGGAAGCACTGGGGAGTATTTACTTTGAATGACTTGGGGGAGTAGCTATTTCGAAATAACAGCAGTGAAGCATCCACACTACCGATATTTTGAAATAACTATTTCCAAATAAGCATATTGCTCATGGAAAGCAGGAGTTATTGTCTTGAAATTACCTGCCCCTTATTTTGAAATAACAGGCCTGGTGGTGTGGACGCTCCTCTTGTTATTTCAAAATAAGGGGAATTATTTCAAAATAACTCCCTAGTGTGGACCAAGGGACATTGTCCTCTCTCCTGTCTCTGGTATGCAGAAATAAATGTAATGAAAAGCGTGTATAGCATCATAACAAAATCACACTTACTACCACTACCTAGAAATTAGATCATTTGATGACCTTACTGTAATGCAGGGGTCAGCCACCTATGGCTCATGAGCCAAATATGGCTCAGTAGGGAGCCAGATATGCCTCTTTTGAAGCTTGAGCCCAGCTCCCCTTTGCTTCCCCCACAGCAAGGAGCCTATGCTGATGCTACAGCCTCGTGGCCCCCTGCAAGATTAGAACGCCAGCGCCGGCTTCCTGCAGGGAGAGAAGGGGGAAAGCCAGAAACAGAGTGCAGAAACAGCTGCATGCTGCTGCTCCTCTCCTCCTCCCCCAGCCAGGGGAGCAGAAGCGCGCTGATGCACTTCCTGGAGGCTTTCCCCCCGTTCCAATAGCAGCAGGGAAAGCCTCCAGTGCCTGGAGTGGTGTGCGGTGTACAACAAGTAAATGCTCCCTCCCAGCCCCTCATGCCTAGACACTGCCCCTCCTGCTCCCCCATGACTCCCTCCCCTGCCAAGACCCTACACCCCTAGCCTGCTCCTGAACCCCACCCCCCCACTAGACACCTTACTCCCAGCCTGCTCCTGCCGCCTTCCCTCTGGCCAGTTACCTTCCCCTAAGCTCCTACTTCCTCCCCCATGGCCAGACATCCACCCGCACCCTGCTCCTGCCCCCTCCCCCGAGCCAGACACCCTGCCCAGCTTGTTCCTGTGCCTTCCCCCTGGCCAGACACTCTACTCAGCCATCTCCTGCATCCTATCCCCCACCCAGACCTTGCACTCTTATCCTCTCCCAGATCCTGCACCCCCATCCCTTTCCCACTCACTGGCAGCCCTGTCCTGCACACTTATTCTAATTTTTGGCCCCACTCCAAAGCCTGGGGGGGTCCACAAATTCCACTAACCCTGAAACCCCAGAAGAGTAAATCTGGTCTGAGTATCCCAGAAGAGTAAACCTCAGTCCCTCCTGCCTCTCCCCCCACCAAGGGGAATGAGGTGTTTCAGTTGTGGGTCACATCAGTGAGGGTTGGAAGGTTTTGGACGGTGTTTTTTTTTTCTGTGGGTCAGTGGCCTGTGACCCAGAAAAGTTTCCCCATTCCTGCCATAAATAAAGACAATGTTGAAACCTTTTGTGTAGGACATAATATTTTACTTTCTTTAAAAATGAAGCCTGAACAGCAAGCCCTTAATTGGTGCCTAGCCTTATAACAGTCCTGCACCCCACCACACACCAACTCTGAGCCTATCATACCCCAACATTCTCAAACTCCTGTACCCTCACATCCCAGCCCCCTGCCATAACACTCCTGCATTCCCCACACACCCCACCTCTGTGTTCTGAGCCATCATACTCCCAAACCCCTTGCCTGGAGCCCCTCATACAGCACAACCCAGTCTCCTGCATTCACACATCACCAAACCCCCTCCATAAGACTGACCGAAGATACCCTGAATGTGTGCATGAAGCTGGATTTGCCCAGTAATTATATAAACTTCAAAGAAATGTGCAGAAAAATGCAGCAGCAGAAGTCCCATTAAATAAAGTCTGTGACTACAATGTTTCATTTATGCTATTATTAATCATTATATGAATTATCAATAATATTAATTTGTATATTTTCAGTCATGCAAATGGGCATTCTTATATGACTCTTTGTTGACCACTTGTTCTGAATTTTGATGTAGTTTGGCTCTTTGGTTTGAAAAGGTTGCTGACCCCTGCTCTAATGGACTGACCTGTCAAATCTGTCACTAATACACAGAAGAATTTAGGCATACACTTGCCATGGATAGTAGATAAGCATGAAAATTTCATGTTCACCTGTGAGAAAATAGAGCCCAAATATTGATTTTACAAACATTGTTTTCAAGAAATGGTCTTAATACGAACGAACCTGTTCCATGGGGAAAATGTATCTAGTAGAACTAAACCAGATCCTCACATTGTTTATATTCATTTATATTATAGAGAAGTATCACATGTTTTGGCTTTGGGACACCACTAGACCATAAGAAAACGGAAACTGTGGGGTTAGGAAAAATCCCCACAGCCAAACAACCAAAATTATAGAACAAATCCATTTAGGAAATTCACTACAATTGAAAATGCACTAACATGCTTTATCAGATTCAGTTCAACTCACAGTGAGAAGCAGAAAATTCCATAGGCCAAATGAGCCATTTTCAGGTGTCTGACAAAAGTTGTAGAGAATTATAGTTGTTCCCTGCAAGTTGATAGACTGTCTACTTAAATTTCAACAAAAGCAAAAGCTACAAAGGAAGGAAATTCATACCTCATCTCAGCCTCAGCTAAAGTGCATCTTATTATATATTTATGAAACAGGAATAAATGTGCTACTGGAGCTTAGCAATGTACAGACAGAATGCTGAAGTTCTGAGACTAAAGAGTAGTTTTATTGGTGTTGCAAGTTTATTTAGCTATGATGTTCTAAAACATTTTTATTCATAAGGTGCAAAGCATGGACTCTGACAATCATCAATTGTGGTAGGTGGACAAAACTCTTTTTTGAATTCTGATCTGGGTGAAAGATTGAGTAACTTGATGCAGAGACTTACCTCAATATTAGTGGGCTCAGAATCAGACCCTCTATCACAGGAACAGGCAACCAGAACCTTGAGAACTTCATTCAATCCACCAGATCATTTTATTTGGCCCACCACAGGCCAGCTTGGGGGTACGTCTAGTCTGCAAGCTTCTTTTGAAAGAAGCTTTTTCAGAAGAGATCTTCCAAAAAAACTTCTGAAAGAGAGTGTCCACACAGCAAAAGCACACTTAAAAAGTGATCTGCTTTTTCGACAGATAGCGTCCACACTGAATGGATGCTATCTCACATTTACCATGGATGGAGTGGCTATCAGGGCACCTGTGCTTTTTCCTCTTTTCTTTTCTTTTCTTTTTTTTCTTTTCTTTTCTTTTCTTTCAAAAAAACTCCCTCTTCCCTGTCCACACACGCCTTTTTCCAAAAGAGCTCTTTCGGAAAAGGCATGCTTCCTCAGAGAATGAGGTTTACCAATGTCGAAAAAAACCTCTGCGTTCTTTGATTTTCTTTCGAAAGAACGCAATATCAGTGTGGCCGTGACGGGTTTTTTTTTTTAAAACGGCTGTTTTTCAAAAAAAATCTGCAGTCTAGACGCACCCTTTGGGAAGGTGACCCAGTGGCTCCACGGCCAAGAAGGCAGAAGGGTGACCCTACCACCTGTGTGATACTATAAGACCCAATGGGCCAGAGAGGGGAGCTGAGCTGAGTACTATGGGATAGGCACTGCCACTGCAGGGTGAGTGTGGGGTAGGTTCACTTTCTAATGCCCATTCTTGGCCTCCTACCTCTTGAGTGAAGTATCTGGCCCCACCTCACATCATGCACCTAGCCCATGAAAGAGTTTAATGTGGGTTCTGTGTCCCTCTACTACACTCAAGTCTGATTTGCACTGTTCCCTAAATTAGAAATAATATTTGTATTACAGTTACATTTAGAGACCGCCAGTGGAATCAGGGTGCAATTATGCTAAGTCCTGTACAAACACAATACAAGAGCTACCCAAAGAACTTTGAATCTAATTAGACAAGACAGAAAAAGAAAGTGTTATTATCCTCATTTTGTAGATGGCAGAACTGAGGCACCGAGATTAAATGACTCCCAAATTTATGGAAGCGCTGATTTCTACCCAGATCTTCCATGTCTCCATCAACTGCTTTACCCAGAAGACCATCCACCTTCTCTAATGTTATATCATTTGAAAAATTATGAACAGGGCTTTTCAACATGCAGGGGGCAATTTGTAGTTTTGCCAGTCTCTTTCCTGAAGTTGTATTTTCATCTGGATTCAAGAAAAAACATGCATGTTGAGCATTTATATCCTGGAAACATTAGATGACTAAAGATAGGCGGGCTTGTTGTTGTTTCTTGGAGGGGGGGATTGTTTTGCTTGTTTTGCCTTGGAAAGCACATGTAAAATAATTATTTTTCAGAGTCATATAGTTTTAGAATTCAAATAACCGCATTTGAATCAGAAAAAATGACTTTAAGCTAAGCTTTTGAGAAAAAGGGTACTCATGCTAAATATCAGGAATGTCAAAAGAAGAAAAAATTAAGCAATTGCAACAGGTACAGATCTAAGGCAGAGAACTACATCAGGCTGCAGAATCTTAGATCAAATACTGCTGCTTTTCTTTTCACCCTTTGGGGTCGTTTCTCTGATAAATAATTCACAGACTGCAGTGCAAAGTAGTTTGCATACTGACAAGATTAAAAAGAATGCTTTGTCTGGGTTAAATTTACAGTCTGAAACCTTCCTTTAAAATGTCAGGAAGGTAATTAATTTAAGATGGTTTGCCAAGCAGAATTGCAGACCCTGTCGGAATAATTTCATTTCTTAAGGGTGAAGGGGATGTTGCATTTATCTTTGTGGAATCTCTGGTTTGTTTTCTTCTTTTTTTCCCCCTATTTCCATTTATTACTTGTTTCACACAGTCTTACTGAACTAAAAATTAACACAGCAATTTTCTTTGTGAATGTTGTGAAGGTAAAGCAAACATAGGCTGCAAATTACACTGAATCCCAGGGAATGGCGTACAAGTCAGACCTTTTGACTTGAACAGAAGACAAGTATTTTCCATGGAGAGAGCTCTCCCCTGCCTGAACGTTCAGACAAGCATTTTGAGTAGCAGCGGGAAATGCATAAATTCAACAGCATGAAGATTCTCTTCTGGCATAGCAAAACATCCTGTCCCACACATGCACAGTAACATGCTTTCTTATGAATGAATGCCTAAATGCATGACAATCAGCAGGATTTTTACATCTGCTCTTCAAGCCAGGTTTACTGGTGTAAAATTTTATTATAAATTCTGTCACCTCAGTTGATCCCTGCAGGCAGTGTGAGGAGATTAAACAATGCAGCACCATCATTTGGAAGCTTACTTCGGAGTTTGGATAGGAAGGCGGGGGTGGAAAAGGAAAGAAAAAAATTTCCAAAAAAGAAAAAAGTATAATTAACTTTCCTTGGTGCATGAACTTTCTCCTGAAAGTAGATTTTTGACTTTGTATACCAGTGGCTAATTTGAGTGTCATTCCAAGTGATGCTAATCAAGAAGAAATAATTTGATCTCTAATTTTCTTCGAGAGGGAGAGGTCACCCAAAGCTTGGCATCATTTAAATTGAGAGAAAAAAGTAAATAAAAAAATGTATTAAATTCTAAATATAAATCCCAAGATGTATGTCTCAATTTTTATGCAAATCCAAATTAAAGAAATGCTAAATGGTGTGGGTTACTTAGCAGTTCTCCAGACTCAGTGTTTCTGAACCCAGCAAATACTTAATTATACTTAATACTTAATTATTTATGCTGCTACAATTCAAAGTTATTTTCCACTTTTCAATTTTTTTCATGACTGTTATATTCCAAATTCATGGAGCACTTTTTTGCATTATAAATGCATGGGATACAGAAATCAGTTCAGAAAAAATAGGTATTACCTTGATCCTGTAATCAAAACTCTAATTTAACAAAAAGGTATGAAATTCTTCCCACATAATCCCTGGAATTTCCACTGGAGGCAAAAGTTTATCTGTAATGCTGAAGTTCTATCAGGTCTCAAACTTCCCTTTTCTCTCCCTGAAAGTTTACTGCTAGCTTGGTGGGGCTACACAGACTCAGAACCAATACACTAATCAATAAACAATGAAATGCATGAGGGTCAATTTTTTCTCACTTTATCATACATGACTAAGCCTTATTCACACAACCTCATCAGTGAGAACACTCATGTGAGTAAGGATTTGCAGGAGAGGATCTTAAAATCTTTCATGCAAATTTATTATTTCATGTGACATTAACTTTTCCTGCCTTGCACCCCATTTAATCCTGCAATGTTCCAATGTTCTAGCTGTTAGTTTCCAGAGACTCACTAGTATTCCAGGCTGTAACCAAAATCAGTTTTATTTGAGTTAGTTGCTTGGAAAGTGCAGCCATTTTCTCTGGTCAGACACTGTCCATATGGGAAATGAAAGGATGGAGTTGAACTCAAAGCAGGAACACAATGTTGCCTATATGTTTTATTTGATTTCAGCAGAGTGAAAACAAAAATATTAAGATCAGTTTTGTTATGTCCACACTTATGTGATTCTCCAGAATCTGACTATAAATAGAACCTGAAAAGTATGTCTTGAAAATGGAAAGGAGAAGCCTTATTGGCCGGATATCAGGTAGTGCAAATCACCATTGCTTCATTCAAGTTAACAGAACTATGCCTAGTTATCTAAATTTTCAGTACATATTTAGACATGAGTACTGTTGTGTATTGGGTTGTTGTTGTTATAGTAACAGAGTTAGGCCATTGGGGTCATCCCAGCTGGTTTGGGCTGGTTCTAGTTAGTTCTGTGTTATGGCATAAATGGATGCTTTGCAGCTGCTTCAAGCTCTCTATGTTTCAAGCTATTTCTTTCTAAACTCTGTATCTGCAAACAACATAACAAGTGCAAAGCACCACCCTACTTCTCTTCACTGTCTACTTCTTTTAACCTGTCTGTTGAGATAGCAAATATCTTTTCCATGTTTCTTTTCTTCTTGAACATGTCAATTTTTGTGAGGGAAAAAGATTACTTATGTGGCTTGCAACACTTTTTAAAGGTACACTTCACTTTCTGTGTTCTTAAGGAATAAAATGTTATTGATTAATATAAGTAGGGCACTACCAAATTCACAGTCCATTTTGGTCAATTTCACAATCCTAGGATTTTTTAAATTGTACATTTCATGGTTAAAATGTGCATTTCACAGTGTTGTAACTGGGGGGGGGGGTGCAGACTCAAAAGAGGGTTATGGGTCAAAGCTATTATAGGAATGTTGTGGTATTGCTATCCTTACTTGTACACTGCTGCCTTCAGACCTGGTGGCTGGAGGGCAGTTGCTGGCTGGGCACCCAGCTCCGAAGGCATTGCTGCCTCCAACAACAGTGCAGAAGTAAGGATATAACAATACCATATCATGCTACCCTTACTTCTGCACTGCTGCTGGGCTCCCGGCCAGCAGTTACCATACTTCACCCACTCAGTTGTATGAAATCTGGTCTCCTCTAGAACAGTCAAATTTCAATGGGAGAGAACAGATTTCATGGGGAACAACAGATTGCTCTGTCTGTGATGTGTTTCTCATGGCTATGAATTTGGTAGGGCCCTAACTATGAGAGAAGTATTTAAAGTATTTGAGTAGCCCTATGTCAATGATGTATCCTAACTCCCTATAAGCACTTTGAGAACTTTTGAACCAAATTCACCAAAATATTTAGCTACATGCTTCAATTCAAGTATGCGAGTAGTTCTGTTGACTTCAGTGGATCTATTCACATATTGAAAGCTAGCCATAAATGTAAGTGCCTTGCTAAATCAGGGTTTAAATTTCTTAATAGAATTACCAATTTCCATAGAAGTTCTTGTGGTTCTTATACCACAGTGTGAACCATTGATCCAATGTCAGATTATCATTACTGAGAATTCCAAAAAGGATGGACAGATATATATATATATCCAATATAGTGGAAGGAAAATACTCATTAGAGATAATATGAGTATTTAAAGCATGGGTTCCCAAACTGGCGTGAAGAAATTCCAGGGGAGGGCAAAGATGGCACAGCACCCTGCCCCCATCAAGTTTTGCTGCCCCAGTCAGTTCCTTTTTTTTTTTTTTTGCTCAACAAGTTTTGCTATTTTGGGGGGGAGGGGTGTGAGGATTGTTCAAAAATCAAAAAGGGGTCGTGATGCCAAAAAGTTTGGGAACCACTGATCTAAAGCCATGTCTTAATTCTGGGGAAGATCGACATTGCTTTGATAAATCTTCCAGAGTTTGATTTAGCAAGTCTAGTTAAGACCTACTAAATCAAACTCAGAGGTCTTCCCCATTGGTGGCTGGTAAAAGTTCCCCTCAGCCTCCCACTGTGGGGATGGCGGGGAAGTTCGAATCAAGGTACTTTGACTTCAGCTACATAATTAATGTAGCTGTAGTTGTATATCTTGATTCAACCTTCCCTTTAGTGTAGACCTGGCCTAATATTCCCTCATCCACCATCAGCCATATTCAAAGGTATCCATATTTAGGCTGAAATGATTTAGATCATCTTTTAATCTTTATCACAATACAATAAACATCCTATTTTAAGAAACTGCATGCATAATCCTGGGGGGGGGGAGACATACAAGCAGTAAAATTTAACACAAATAAACACAAGAGTTTACATTGTATTAAAATTTGTAATAGAAAAATGAAAGCAATCTCTCTCAATTTACAGATCAGAAAAGGAATCATTTTATTTGTATGATGATCATGGTGACAGGTTAGACCAGGGTGAGCAAAATACAGCTTGGGGACCCGATCCAGCCTGCCAGGCCACTGGATCCGGCTCACAGACCACCCTGCTGGGACTCTCAGGCACACAGCTGCCATGATTTAAAGTGCAGTCCCTATGTTTCTCTGTTCTGCAGGGAGGGGGGAAGCTTTGTGTGGTCTCCCAGCCCCCAGCCTAATCCTCAGCTCCTATTGGCCAGAAACAACCGGCCAATAAGAACTGAGCTCAGCCAATTTCTCAGCTTCTATTGGCTGGAAACAGCCAGCCAATTGGAGCTGAGAGATTGGCCTGGGAGATGGGGGCAGTGCAAGCCTTTCCCCCCCCACCCAGAGTTGACAGCCATGTGGGGAGAGCAGACTGTATTTTCAAGCTGTCTGGGGCTGCAGCAGGAAGGGAGCCTCACCTGTCTTGGGGTGCTGCAGGGCTGCTGGCCAGAAGACACTTAGGTAAACTTACGTAAACTCCTCCCAGCCTACCTCTGACACCCCAGCCCCTCCTGCATCCCAACTCCCTCCCCCAGGTCACCATCCAAACCCTCTGCACCTTCTGCCCCAGCTCACAACTCCCTCCTAGACCCTGTACTCCATCCTACAGCCCTCCCCCAGGCCAGAATCATCTCCTGCACTCAAATACCTTCTCAGACCCCACACCATCTCCTACAACCCAGTCCCTTACCCTGTGCACCCTTCTGCACCCAACCTCCATCTTACGCCCGGCACCTCCTCCACGGAAATGTGTGACCCTTGACCACTTTCCAAAATCTTATTGCCCCACCAAAAATTATTGCCCACCCCTGGGTTAAACTCATCCATGAACAACTGATGGTAACTAGTCCAGAAGATAAATATACTTAGTGGAAATGCAAATTGCATATATTGGCCTATTAGTATGTCTTATGAATAGCATGAACATACAAGGGTTACCCTGTAATTACTGTTTACAGAACATTTAGCATTCCTGTGTGAAAGCAACTAAATTATTTGCTATGTCAAAACATCAAAAATAAAATAAAAACAGCTTGCCATATGAGTGAAAAGGTAGATAGCGTGTGAATGTTAATAGGCTGTCAGTTATTCTGGGTAAAATATGAACAGGTGCTTTTATGACATCAATAAAAGTACAGCTCCTGAGAGGATCAGAGCCTCAGAAACTATAACAGACAATATGTGCATTAATACTATATTTTCAGCAAATTTGACTTTTTTTTTACCTTAATGTGACTTTTCAGGCTACTTCAACCTGTTATTTACAATATTGTTTTCAGTACTTTTGCTATGCTGCATAGCTTTCCTACTGTATAATTAGTTTATTTACAATACACCCTTGACAAAAATACCTCATAAGGCACACATTTTTCACAATAGCATAAAACTCTATATACAAAAGAAATCTCTCCAGCTGGTGTTCATGGTGCTGAACAGTTCATAGTGAAGGTGCTACTGTAGATATTAATCATTTAAAAATATCTTTGGTTCTTGTGAAAGACAAAAAGTTGACAGGCTTAAAAACTGGACCCTGCACAGGAGGCATGTGAATTGCTGGTTTTGGGGAGCTGCCCCTCCAGCCCCATCCCTTCTGCACACACACACCCCGCCAAAGTCTAGAACCTCCCACAGTGGCTGCCAGCCCACAACCCAGGCTAGAACCTCCAGTCCCTCAGACCCAGGAGGGTGGACAGCATAGTCCCAGCTAGATAACATCACTGACTCTGTGTGTGCACGTGCGTGTTAGGCAATTAAGCCCTATCCGTGCTCATTTTGGGCTTGATGCAACTTTGACTTCAATGGGAGTTGGATTAGAACCAATGGCCTGAACTTGCAACTCTTACTCAGGCAAAAGTCCCATTACATTTAGTAGAGACTTTTTGAGGATTGGTATTAGGTCTTCTGTCCATGGTCTCTCTAATGAGAATATTACATTTTTAGTGCTATTATAGTGGTTTAAGTGATGCAGACGATTGCTGCCTATGAAGCGTACTGAAATTGCTAAATGATGTCAAAGAAGCTATTGAACAACTGCCAGGTAGTAATAATGGCTCTGTGTCACTTCCAACCCATGCCAGAATATGGACTAGTAACTTGGAGGAAAAACACTTCCCATAAACGCTGGGATAAATATAGAAATCCAAATTGATTTTAGTTCTGTTCCTTGGTCATTCAGATTTGGAGGAAATCTGCATTCCCCCAAAGTGTCTATTTGGTATCGTATCTTAATGCTAATAATTTCAGAGCTAAAGTAAAAGAAACAGAGAAACTAACTGCTAACCAGCTCTTAGGTCTATGAAGAAGAAACCTATTTCATTTGCTGGGGTGCTTTTGTGGAAATATTCATAATTCATAAAAGGGACCATCAGAAACCATTTTCCAGAATTGTCACAAAATTCTGTCATCTCCCGCAGTGATGAAAAAGAATGGTATTGAGAATATGATTAGGTGCATTGGAATCTAAGGAAAGCATCAGCGACTGCTCCATCTCTCTTCATGTCCTTGCAATGTAGCAGCTAGAGAAAAGGTAAATTCTGACAGCTCATTTCACAGAGGGTTTTTTTTTCCCAAGCAGGATATATTTTCACTACTAGGGATATCAAATTCTTGACCTTTGCTTCGTTTCTCCCTTTTCCCTTTGATTTAAAAGATTAGAAACACTGTAAAAAATACAATCTTCTCAAATGCCTTGACAAATACATTGGGGAAAAATCACATATAGAAGACTAAAAGTATTCTGCTTAGCACATAAATAGACAATGCACTGAGATGGATATTATTTGGAAACCTCTAGCCCCTCACAATTTCATCTCTTTAGGGGAGGAGAGGACCCTGTGGCTATGTCTACACTACAAAGAAAGGTTGGAAAAAGATACGCAAATTGCAAACTGCAATTTGCATATCTTTTTCTGCTTTTCTTCCGAAAGAGGCTTTTCCGACATTTGGCCCATCTACACAGGACCAAATGTCGGGAAAAAAACCCTCTTTCAGAATATCCCTTCTTCCTCATAGAACGAGGTTTACAGGGATGCTGAAAAAATGTGACTGCTTTTCTGAAATTTTTTTTGGAAAAGCAGACGCATTCCTTGGACACGTCAAAGCTTTTCTGGGATAACTCTGAGGTATCCCGGAAAAGCTCTGCAGTGTATACGTAGCCATAGGGTAAAGGAAAATGAAATGAGTAAAAGTAGATGATGTGGTCATGTGCAAAATTGCACTCAGATTAACATCTTTTCTCATAGTTAATTTGTTATTATTACCACAACTGCATTAGTATCTACTGTTCTAATAGGCTAGCCAAGAAAGTTCTAACTTTATTTAGACAACAGCTGGTGACACTGTCTACCCAGTGTCACCAGAATATTGCTGAATAAATAAAACAGCTTTCTGATTGTACCTGTGAATTTTAACATTTTAGCTGGACATTTTTGAGAGTCACAAGATAATTAAGTTTCATGATATCACTATATATGGGTGCGTCATGTCATTTTGCTTTGGCAATGGCACAAGTACAGGTTCTTTTTAAATGAGATGATGGCAGACTATTCACAATTCATTTTGCACTTGATTTCTAGAGACACAACAGATTCTGGAAGGCTGGCATGAATTATCACACTTGTAGATTCGTCTGTTACCCACATTTTTCTTTCCTTTATTGGCCATCATGTCAAATATATTTGCATGCAGTGGTTAAAGGAAGCCAAAGAAGAGGAATTGTGGTTCCACAAATCAGGCAGAGGCGAGGGAGCGATGCTGGCTCCTGCACTCCCTCACTGTTTCTATGCATAGTATGTTTAGTTTTGTTAGAATTTCTATCTTCTCTTTTTCTCTTCATTTTCTGTCTCTATTTGGTTTCTCCCTCACTCATGCCCCCCCCCGCCATGGTTAACAATCACCCTATTTTCACTGGATTTCTTTTTCTCTCTGCTCCTTTCTTTGTTTTTTGTTGTTGGTTTATTTTTTTTGTTTTGTTTTAGGGGTGGGTTTTTTGGACAGTCTCCCCTGTGTTGAATGTGAACCCATCAGCATTCGAGTCTCAATCTAGCTTTTCAATCTCCAATATTTGAATGAGCTCAGACAAAGCTAAGTGGGTTCTCCAAGCGCTTTGGGCCTCATTCTACAAGTCCCTCTCTTCACTCCCAGGGATTTTAAAGAACATGTAAAATCAAGCCTTTCACTTATATCACCTTTTTCCAGTACTCATCCTGTTACATCTCAACCCCCATTTTGGTGGCTGCTGAGAGATATAAGAAAAAAAAAAAAGCCCTGTCTTTGTTTAGATGTGCCTGACCAGTCTGGCTTCCAACGCCACAAAAGTCCTCCTTGAAGTGAACCAGCACAATTCTGCTGTGAAAGAGTTGGCTGGATTTAGTGCTGCCTGCCCTGAAGTGCTAATGAAGTGCTGTGAACCCCCTGCACAGTCTGTCCCAACTGAGTCAGTGCATGGGGCAGGTGGGAAAGGAGCAGGGTCTGAGACAAGGAAGGGGCGGAATTAGACGATTCACCATTTATTGGCCTATCCAGTCATTCCTCTGCAGCAGGAACACAAGGGTGCTAGAGAAAAGTCCTCAGCGTTGATGTGAAATAACTCCCACTGAGAAGCTCCTTAGCCACTTCATGGATTCTTTCCTTCCCCCTGAGAGAAATACCCAATGCACAGCTCATTACTCATGCAGTGTGCTTGGGTTTAGCCCTTCAGGAAGAAATCCCTATATGCCTTTTGTAGGACCTGATGAATTCATAGACGGAATTCAGTAGCATCTCCCTTTCACTATCTGATCAAAAGAACTGCCAAACCTAAATAAATAAGAGTGAAAACTCAGTGTATAAAAATAAGTTTTTGAAACAGCTTTTACATCAAAACCAAATGCTTGTGTCTTCCAGCATACATGTAGAAGACATGCTCTGCTTTGTACCCTTAAATTGTTAGAACTGTTTCTTGTCATTTGCAAGGTGCTTCTGTAAATTATATCTCTGTGGTATCTCAGTGCCCTCTCATTTATTAAAAAACTTATTTTTTAGTATTTGTAAACATTTGATTCAAAATGATCATTAGCTCATTTCTGAAAGATACATCCCCTCTTGATAGAAAAGGAAGAGCCAGCAGCAGGACTAGAGAAAAAGCAGGAAAAGCTTTTTTCTTTCACAAATAAGGAGATCCTTTAAAAATATTTACTGTGGTTCACTAAATACATGGACAAAAATCTGCATTGCAAGAGTCTAAAGAAACATCAGCAGTGGTACTGCCTTGCAGTAAAATCAAGGTCAAAAGTCAGTCAACAGCAAATGAAATAAAACTGAGCAGGTTCCTGTTGAAGAAAAGTCCATGTGAGGGAAAATATGCTGGAAACTCCTCAAGGTTCACCTCATGCAGGCTTTTCCACATTTTCCCCTCAAGTCGTAATGATTTCTTGTTTCTCTCACAGAGGGTGTGACAGAGCCCAGACGGAGGGCGAGGATTATCAAGGAAATTAAGAGGTGGGTTTAGTGGAAAGAACAGGTTCAGCCACCAACCTGATTTGTGACCCTGGGCAAGTCAATTCATATCAGTGTTCCTCTGTATCCCTGTCATTAGCACTTCAGGACAGGGCCTATATATTTTTACAGAGCTTAGTACATTGAGGCCACAATCTTCTCTGGGCTTAGAGGCCCTATCTCTACACAAATGAAAATAATAACCACAAGCTTCATCCCCAAGGGTCCCCCAGAAACCAAAGAGGCATCAAGCTCATCCATACAGCACACTGGGCCACCTTCCAAAGAGAAGCCTGACACCCGAGAGAGGTATGTAGCTTTAGGCTCTTCAAATGAGCCAGAGAGCCTGGGGAGGGCAGAGAATTCCTACCTATATTTCTCACTGGAAAGCCACTGGGTACTGAGTGTAGCTGATGCCCATTTCCTTGGACCCCTTGATTCCCAACTATGATGTATGCCTGGGAAGGGACATCTGCAATGTTGGGAGGGGGGGGCGTGACAGACAGCTGCTATTTTTCCCTTGCATATCTCCTGCTCTGTCTTCACACTATGCTCCTCTGTGCCAATATGAAGGGAGTACTGGGCCCACTAACAATAAGGATAATGATGATGATGATGATGATGATGAACTGAATGCATTAAAAATGCTTGCTCAGTCTTAGATATTGCATTACAAAAAAAGTGTGCAGTTCATAGTATAATATAGCTAACATTCTGAATTAACATTCATTTATTGTACTGTGGCTTAAGGAGCCAAAAGACAGTACTGTATCATTGTCCTATGTATTCACAGAGAATTTCCTGCCACCCAGAGATGCAATTATCATGGGTGAGAACCTGAATTTTCTCTGAGATCGCCTGTCTTCATAATTCAAAAGCACTGGCTGCAGCAGCTCAGAGTACACCAGCTTTAATGAGCTAGCATGCCAGCAGTTCTGAAAGAGACCTATTACTCAGAGAAAGAGACGTATAACTAACATACTGTTTGTGGTTTGCTAAACCCCAAAGAGAGTTGCTGTTATAAGGGCACCAACAATTATATAAAAAGCAGCATGTGAGTTACAGTTATACTTGTTACCCAGCTTTTTCTGTCCATTATTAGTTATCATATTGGCTACATGTTAAATATTGCTACCCTTCATTCTCAAGCAGTAACATAACATTAAATAAATATTGGAAATATCCACATGGGCACAGCCATTTCCCAGAATGTTTTTGCTGCTCAGCAAATAATTTCACCTGCTGAGGGAACTCAGGACAGCAACTATGCAATCTCGTCTGGTTACTAAATCAGTGTAAACATAGTTGTATTTAGACTGGATCAGTGGATGGTTTCATGTTCATAAAAGCAGGAATGTGCAGCTTATGGTCTTTAATAGGAATGTAATATTAAGACTAACAGAGTGGCACAAATCTCAGAATTCCATCCATTGGTTCTGCATTTTCCTCATTTTAGATGAGATAGTACTCAAGAGGAAGTGAAAAGGTTCCTTTCCTGACACATGTTGTAGTGAAGCTCTAATGTATTGTCTTTTTATATGAACATTTTGCAGATGTCAATAGTATGTATTGCTAGCTGATCTTCACACACATATCACTAACCCCCTTTTGATTTCAAATTATGCAGTGCAAAAGATAAAGACTTCAAGATGCTTTACTCTTGCTAATCCCAGTGTGAGTCTGGCAGTCATTTTGGATTTCTGCTCTGTTTTTTAATTATTTCTCTACACTCACACACAGATTCACACAAAGCAAGATGACAGCAATTCTGCTGCAGTAGCACCCGCACGCTCCTCTGAAACATGCAGTAGGTGGCACTGTAGCACTTCCAAACAATAAATATGGTATGTGTGTGCTCTACGGGGCTTTGGTTGATGAAGGCAAAGAATAAAAGCAACAGCCGCCATGTAGTCTTGCCCTCCAGCCACCAATTTAACTAAGTTGGTAGCTTACTACTTTATTTCATAGTTGTGCACCAAATGGATCTTTCCTGGACCTCGCAAAAGCACAATCTGTTTCAAAAATGAGATTCTATTCACTGTGTGCTATTTCTCAGCACAGTTATGATTTTTGGTTTTACACGTTTCACAGTATAAACACTGAGCTAAGTGGAAAGAACTTTAAAGGGAAATTCACTGTAAAAAAACCTGGGTCCTTATGACAGAATTGCAACACAATCATCTCTGGCACAATTAAAACACCATCCCAACTCAAAGTGTACGCAGGACCTGATGATGTTTTAACCATAACCCCAAACCTCACCAAAGTCTTGAGTAGACAAGGATTTTACTACAGTTTGGGAGTATGGTTAAAACATGGCAAAGGTGTTCTCTATGCTCCACATACTTCAGGCATGTCTACATCAGGAAAATATTTCAAAATTAGTAAAATTGAAAAAATAATTCCCAAAATAATATAATTGAAATAGCATGTCCCCACTATGAGTGAGCATTGACATTAGTCAAAATTATTTTGAAATGCACGTCCACACTGATTGGAGCCTGCCTCAGACTTAGAGCCTCTGGAAGCACCAGGAGGGCACCAGGAGGGCAGACACTTCCTGTGGCTGCTTGGTCAGGAAAGCTGTGACATGCTTTCAGGGGCTCCTCTTTACGGCCGCATTTCACATGCCACTCCTCCACTGCCTCCCCCCTCGCGGGCCACAAATGGGATGCAGTGTGCTCTGGTTGCCCCGGAGTTGCTGCAAAGCAGGGCCAAGCTCAAAGGCTTTGTGCTGCACTTAATGGTGCAGTTCATCCAAACTGCTTGCATGCTGCTTCAGCAGGATGAAAACCAGCCAGGACTGCAGGCCCTGCTCACCCAGGTCCCGGTGCCTCTGCTGCTGCATGTGCCCCTCAATCTCCTGGACACAGTGGAACATCGCTTCTGTCTGCGAGAGACCTGTGCAAACTGTTCTGCAGCTATGGGATGACCATCAGTGGCTGCAGAACTTCCACATGTGGAAGGCACCTTCCTTGAGCTCTGCAAGTGGCAACCCCAGCCCTCAGGTGACAGGACACCCAACTAAGACCCACCATCCCCATGCAGAAGCCCATCACCATCACCCTGTGGAAGCTCACCACACTGGACAGCTACTGTTCTGTTGGGAACCAGTTCGGCATGGGGAAATCCACCATCAGGGCCATCCTCCTAAGGTAGCCAAGGTCATAAACCAGGTCCTGCTACAGAGAATCATCACTCTGGGCAATGTGGACAGCATCATGGGGGGCCATAAACGGCACTCACATCCCCATCCTGGCCCCCGACCACCATGCCTCCGACGACATAACCAGGAAGGGGTATCTCTCCATGGTGCTGCATGCCCTCATGGGCTGGGACTTCAGCTGGTTGTAGACAAAAATGATCTGATGGAAAGAAAAAGCAGACTTCTTGGACTCAATAATCTCCATTCAGGTAGTAGGGAAGATTAATTACCTCCACTGAATTATAGAATTACAGTGTGAAATTCTGTGACCTGTGTTATGAAGCATGTCATATAGGTTGATCATAGAGTTCCCTTTTGACCTAAATGTCTACAAATCTTATACAATTCTATATAAATGGGAGTTGGCATCCTTTCTTCTATGAGAGACTGTGGGAATTGCAGCCTATGATGTAGTGGTTTGCAATGTCTCCTATGCCTGAACAGTTCAATCTGAAATTTGCATGATCTTTGGCAGCTATTGTAAATGTATGTATCTTGGTTTGGAACTGCTTGCTTCCAATGGGTTCTTTTCTCTTCAAGCTGCAATAGCTAGTTCTTTTCATGGACTTTGATAATGGCACCATTTGTTAAGATCATTTGCCAACATTTCCATTGGTCATGATCAATTCCATATTCCTTCATATCTCTGTGCATTTGTCTTATAGCAAAGCTTGGGAATCCCGTTAATCTTGATCCCTCTGATAGCTCCCTGTATAGCGTGCCATTGGGTATGTGTCCATCTTCAACCTACTCACAACGTCCAGCCAGTGCTCAACTTTGCTTGAGCAGAGCTGCTAACCTTGTTAAATTTTCACTTTGGAAAACTTCTGCATTGGTTATATTACCATTGGGTGTTGAGCATGCATTGCAAACAAAATAGGTGGAAATTATATAACCTCTTCTGCTGATGAGCATAAGTTTTCCATGTTTCCCTACCAGACATGAGAGTGTTGAGGACACAAGCTTGGTACACTAGCATTTTGGTCTTGATGGTAAGCTTTCAGTTGATCCATGCTCTTGTAGTTAGTCCACTAAAGGTGGTGGTAGCCTTTCCAATGAGAACATTTGGTTCTTCATCCAGTGAGAGGTTGATGGTGACCATCAACATCTAGATAAATAGAATGTGCCCATTTTATCCATTTCAATGGTATTTGAAAACCTGGTTGAGCAAATCAAGAAGTCTACTCCTGATGCTTCCATCAAATAATGTTGGTTTTGTCACAGAATGAAAATTGGCTATAGGTTCAAAATAAGTGTTCCGTGAATATATGTCTGAGTGATGTTTTTGCTTGTACAGGTTGAACATCTTTGGACAGGGACTTTCTGGTACCTGGCAGGGAGCCCCAGCAGGGAGCAGCTAGCCATGGAGCCCCAGAAGCTGGGAGCAATAGAGTCCCAGTAGTCCCAGCACAGACCTGGGGCTACGGAGTCCCAGTGGCCCCGGCTGTCTACAAATCTCCAGTACTTCAGGGCAGCTGAGCCCCAGCAGGCCCAGGGCAGTGGATCCTGGCAGCCCCAGTGCAGCTGAGCCCCAACATCCCCAAAGTTTTGGAGTCTGACATCCCCGGTGCTCCAGAGCCCTGGTGGCTGAGGGACTGACTGCTGAACCCCACTGGCCCTGAGGCTGGCTACAGAGCCCCACAACCCCGGGGCTGGCTATGGAACCTGGAGCCCAATGGCCCAAGGGGCCAACCTCGCCTGGTCTGGCAAACTCCATTCTTTGGGAGTTGTCAGATTCCTAGGATGTTGGACCAGGGAAGCCCAACCTGAACAAATCTTTGGAAAAAGAGAATGTATAAGTGTACAAAAATAGCCAATCAACATTTATTTTCTACTTTATGTAATGTTTGTGAATAGGTGTTTTTCCCCTCAGATTTTATCCTCATTCCCTCAGCTCTATAAAAAAAAAAAACCCAACAACAACCACCAAACCTACAAAACTACCACTATAAACTGCCTTTGAAAGCCAGCAAACCCTAAATAAAAGCAAGAAATTGCAAAATCTTCAAAAAATAAATCAGTCCAAAACTGACAAGGGGGAAGAGGGGAAACAATTAAGTGAAAGATGTCATGGTTCAGATGCAAAAGCCTGGAGCAGAACAAGCAGGAATCCCAGGAAACAGTAGTTATCTATCCACAGATGACTGGTCTCTGTAGGTACATCTATACAGCAGCATTATTTCGGAATAACTGACATTATATTGAAATAACATAGTGCACATCTATGCTACAAGCCTTTATTTTGAAATAATAATGAGCTGGAGGACTTCTTACTCTGAGGAGTAAAGGAAGTCAGAGGAAGAGTGCTCTCACTCAGACTTCCTGCTATGTAGACAGCGTCAAAAGCCGAAATAAGCTATTTCTACATAAGCTATGCAACTGACGTAGTTGAAGTTGTGTAGCTTAATTCGACTTTAGCCCTGCTGTGTAGACATGCCCTGTGAGTTAGGAGTGTGACTATTGATGTGGCAGAAAAAATAATCAATAGAGCATGGTGAGAGACTTCTGTTTGGAGAAATGCATGGGGTTTCAAGTTCTATGTTGTCAAAACCAATGGACTGATCTTTACAAAAAAGGAAAGGCATAAAGCAATGTAACCTATATGTTTATGAAGAACACATAGGTATAGATAAAAGGCTTAAATTCCTAGGAGTTTGATCCTAAATTACTTTGTAAAGATCATATAGACAATGGTAAAGACAAACGTACAGGAGAGATTAATCTGCTAAAAAGTCCTGCTGAGACTAGTTAAGGGAATGGATAAGAAAACACTGCTTAAGCAGACCAGATATTGTCAAGCTATGACTGTCAAGTTTTTGGATCAGCATCGAAATCAGAAAAACAAAACAAAAGATTTGATACAAACTCAGACATTATGAACTGTGTGTGGTACATTTATTACAACACCTATATAGACTGTACAGATAGTCTTCAGTGAAATGTCAGTTATGAGTGAAACTACTGGGTCTAACTTTCTGGGTCAAAGTTGATGGGAATTATAATAGTGAAATCACCAAATAAATATATGAGTATTGTTGGGAATTTGATAGGCAAACTATAATGCATGCTGTTAAAACTATATGTGGCATTCAGATTAAAGTGTGGATGAAGAAGCTGCAAAACAAGGATTAATTTGGAACTGGGGCATACATCCAGAAGCAGAGGTCATTTTTTGTATTCAATCTTTGACACATAATGGTTAAAAAAAGGGGCGCTTCACTGAATTTTTATTTCGAATAACAGAGTTAGCACAGATGGGGATAGATGTAGCATTTGCTTGTATCCCAGTGCATATCAGGATAACAGGAAATGAAATGGCAGACAACACAGCTAAAAATGCTGTAAGAAATGGAAAGATTGACATAGAAATACCCTTGAGTAAACAGGAATTCAAAAGCCTAGAACAGAACAATTTAAAAGAGGAATGGCAAAAAAGTCCTGGACTATCAAACAAAGGAAAAGAAGATTTTTTTTTTCAGTTGTGCCCTAGACTTGAGGACAATGACATACTTCAGAGCCTGGATAGGGAAAATTAAATGATTTTGTTGAAAGTATAAACTAGCCATTGTGGCTTAAAAATCTTTTTTAAAATAAAGAGATGCAAAGATAGTCTATGTGCACTGTGTAAGGTATAAGAAACAACTGATGGCATCTGACAAAGAAAGGGAAAAGCTTTCTGAGGAACTCAAACATCTTAGGGAATGTCTACACTGCAACACTATTTTGAAATAACTAGCGCTATTTCAAAATAACTTAGCTTGCATCTACATAGCAGACAATTATTTCAAAACAGTGTCAAAATACTGTCATGCTGGAGGACTTCTTACTCCGGCTCCTGTAACCCTCATTGTAGGAGGAATAAGGGAAGCCAAGAGGAAGAGTGCTCTATTTCGAAATAGCTCATTTTGCATAGTTTATTTTGAGTTAAGCCCTGCAGTGTAGATGCACCATCAGGGAAACAAAAATCACATTTTATTCATAGGCACCAACTCCGTTGATGCTCCAGGGCTGGAGCATCAGTTGAAAAAAATTAGCAGGTGCTTAGCACTCACTGACAACCTGCTGCCCCTTTATTCTCCTACAAGGCTTCCCTCCCCACATGGGAGGGGAATCAAATCTTTCCCCTCCCTCCCAGCACCTCCCACACACCACAGATCAGCTGTTCCACAGTGTGCAGGAGGTGCTGGGAGAGCAAGGGTGCACTCAAAGAGGGAGCAAAACTGGGTGGGAAGAGGTGGGGCAGGGGCAGAGTGGAGGAATGGGAAGAAGTGGCGTGTAGAGGGAGAAGGGATTAGGGTGGAGTGGGGCCAGAAAGAGGCGGGGGTAGGTGCTGGAGGAAAGGGTAAAGCGGGGGGGTGAGGCCTGGAGCTGAGGGAGGTTGAGAACCCCCAGGGAAAGTTGGAAGCTGGCTCCTGGTGTTATTTAGTAAAAATATTAGCAAAATGGGCTAGTATTAGCAAGATAGTTTACATTAACTGAAGGACACAGGCCAGAGTGAGAGAATATAACCAATTAGTACTGAAAAACTAAAGTTAGTGGCAACTATGAACTATTCAGATATCCTTGCTTTGCCAGTAAAGAAGAAGAAAAAGAAACTGCAATTATGTCTGGTAACACTAAAGGAGGGTAGTGAAAGAAAGGAAGCAAGAAAGAGAAGGAGAGAGCTCTCCAGGCTGGGAGGCTAGGGAGAGACTGAGTGTAAAGGCTAGCTGGGGTAAAGAACCGGTGTGTTTGTGTTTGTGATTAACTGAGAGAGACATTTAATCGGGTTTAGGGCCTAGAGGCCTGTATGCACTAGAGGGGTAAAAAAACTGGACCCCCACAGAGGACTGTTTGAACTATTTTTGAACTGAATGAGTCCTGAAAAGGACCCCAAAATTGAGAAAAAACAGAGCAGGACAGTGTGAAGACACTCTTGCCAGGAAAGAGTGCTTGGGCAGCAGCAATTCCATTACATGCACATCCCCCAAAAGAAAAGCCACCTCCAGGCTGTCCCATTCATTTGCTCATGGCTCCATCACCTTATTATTTTACAGGTCTAAAAAATTGCTAGGGACCTCACTGGGTAAATAAAAAAAATGGTCCTGCCCCAAAGAGCACGAATTCAATTGTAATCTGAGGCGATCAACATTTGATCTAAATGAGGTACAGGCCATTGTTGCTTCCTCATATTGGGCATATTTCATTAGATGTGATCACATTCTCTTAAAATCCACCTGTCCCTGCCATAGATTTCCTGAACAGCTGGCTGAATAATCCGACCAAATAACTGTGAGTTCCTGCTTTGTAGACTCTTTTGCTTTAAAAGTGAATGAATTCTGTAAAGACACAGACATGCATAGATATACCAGGCACACTTGTCTCTCTAAGACTCAGAGCTCCTCCTTGTCCGCAAGTTCTTCAGGGTAAAAAGTGGGTCTTTGTAAATGTTTTACATAAATACACACCACACACGTATTTATAGAGAATGCATTATGGCGCTAGTTTTACCAGCAAGTGTTTGCAATAGCTGAATTATTGATAAGATGAAAAGCTCTGAGAGGGGTGTTCAGACCATCCTACCTGACAGTAGAACCGACCTTGCAGTCCACACAATGGTGTGTTCCATATGCACCTTCAGGTTAGGGGGAGAGAGCATTTAACAAAGGTTTTAGAAAGTTTTTAAAAATGTTATAAGGATCTTTTGTATTCCTCTGCCTGTGAAAACAGATGTCTTAATTGCCATTGGTCCAAATATAAAGGATATGATAAATCCTTTAAAATGATCTAAAATAGTTTTCTACCCATAAAGATGCCACGGAGTTTAACATCAAATATCTGGAGACTTTTCACTGCTAGAAGCATGTTCTATATTTCCTGTTAGGCTTATGCACACTCCCTTTACCGGTGGAATAAAGCTCCTATCTTTATTGACCCTTGCAAACCAGTGTAGTTTGGGGAATTAAAATTTCAGAGTGAAATGAGAAATATCATTTGCTAAATTGCTTGGGTTTTGTTTGCTTGTTTGTTTGTTTGTTTTGTTTTGTTTTAACCATCCGAAGTTGCTGAAAAACCTGGAATGCTAAAAGTACATTTGAGCTAGATTAATGAGAAGAGTTCAATCGAGGCAGTCAGAGGTGCATGATAAAAATAACATATTCTAATAACAATTAGCACTTTCACTAATCCATTATGTGTTTAATCTATTTATCTCAAAGTACTTCACAAAGAAAGGTAACTATTTCTAATTATTCAACGGTGAAACTGAGGAACAGAGGTGAAAAAACTTGTTAGAGATCTCACAGCATGTAAGTGACAAAAAAAAAGATGAAATAGAAACCCAGTTTTCTGACTCCCAATTGAATGTCTTATTCATAGTACCACAGTGCTGTATGGGATGCCATCTCTACCAAATATATGTGTGTGAATACACACATATTACATATTATATATAAAACATACAAGACATTATTAAGATAGCAAAGTCAACACCCATAAATTAGGATGTGATAGAATTAAGGATGCCTGCATGATCTTAATTTGGTCCCTTTATGTATTATGGGATAGTGCTTTAGTACATAAATACATACCCTTTCAGTCCTACCCCCTCTAACCTGGCTCTCTTAGAGTCCTGTCTCCTGCCCACTCCAGATCCCAGTTCTGTTCTTTTCATCTGATGCAAATCTCCACTCCTTAGATTTCTCATCCTAGCCCCAGTCTCCTGGACCAGGCAATTCCAGTCCCCCTTTGCCCACCAACTTTTCTTCTGATCTCTCTCCCCTTCCCCTTGGCATCCAGTTGCTTAACTCCCAAAGACTTCCAGACCCAGTCTCCCTCCCTGAGTTCCTCATGCTGTCTCCAGGACCCCTATCCAAGCTCCTTTTCCCAGTCTCTTTGCCCAGCTAGTTCCAGTTCTGTCTCTGTAGTCAGCTCCTTCTCAGATGTGTCAGCTCTTCCCTCCACCTTCCCTCCCACCTTCATTCCTGCCTCCTCAAGTTCCCAGTAACAATTCACCCGCTCCTCTCCACCACAGCTCCTCTTCTGAGCTTAATCTCCCTCCATTAGCTCCCAGTAACATCCTCCCATCTCCTCCAACTCTCAGTCATAGTTTCCCTCACCTCACCTTCCCACCAGCCTCCAGTCCCAGTCACCCCCCTGCCCCTGGATCCTTATTCCAAACTATTCTCTCTGCTCCTGCAGGTTCATTTCTCATCTCCTCTGCATTTGAATCAGACAGCTTCCCCCCCCCCCCCTTTGACTGGAACCAACACAAAGGTCATTGAAAGCACAGCAAACACAGTCTCCCAGCTTTCTGTTCTGGTGCCAGGTCCTGGCAATTGTAGTGAAAATCTGTGCAGCTCTAGGCTGAGCATAGTGGAGGTAGAATCTTGTCACATTTTAGCTGTTGAACTCTAAGAAGTCTCTGCTGAGCAGTTGCAAATGGTGATTCTTTTTCAAATACTTAAAATAAGTCACATTTGGCCAAAAAATAAGGCAGCTTTTCAAGGGGACAGCAAATGTCAAATTCATGACATGAAGTTTCCACCTCTATGCGCGTGCGTGCGCACGTGCGCACACACACACACACACACACACACACACACACACACATACACTTCAACTCTTCCTCCCTCCCCTCCCCCCAAAGCTGGATGGTGCCAGAGATTTTTCAAAGAACAGGTATCCAAAATTTTTAACATGGTCAAAAGAATATATTTTGTCCTACCCTCATTCTCAGAAAAGGATGAATCATTTTGGCTAAAATTTCCTTGAAATATTTACTTAGTGGCAAATATGCAGTATGGAAAATTTCAGTCTGAATGGTGAAATCTGAAGAAGGCATAAGCAACTGAAAACAGGGTCTTCTAGGGGAGCTGTCAGGTAAGGTGCTACCAGTCCTGCCTATCTACTATAGATTTGAGAGAATTTGTTTGTGAGCAAGGGAATCTGTCTGTCCATCTGTCTGTTTGTTCAAGAACTTATTCTAAACAGTAAGAGTTAGGACTATCAAATTTGGTAGGCAGCTTCCTCTTATCATAACTTAAAGCAAGGTCAGGGTTTGGTTGTGTGGCAAGAATGGCTAACATAATATAGAGTTTTGGGTATCTCTATTCTGGTAGAGATTCCCCTCCCTTACACAAGAATCCACCACTGAGAATCTTTGACTGATTTAAGGCCACTTTAAGGAAGACAAAGTGGCCTTAGCAGAATGGAGAATCTGTGTGTGTATGTGTGTGTGTATCTGTCTGTCTGTCTGTCTACACGTTCAAAATAAAGCTGAAATATTTACCTTTGTGTTCAGGCTAAAGTAAAACAACATAAACCAGAAAGAAATAAGCTCCTTACTGATGTCCTTTGGCTTCTGCAATATTTTTGTGTGCTAAATCATCAGAAGAGCACAGCATTACATTGATGATATACCGCTAAAGAAAAAAACTATGTCAATATGAATCTACACCAGCAAAGCAATATTTTTTCAGTCTTCTTAATGTAGGCTGTGAGTCAAAGTGACAACTGACAAACGTTCAATAAGAGGTCAAAAAACAACCATGCAGCCGGATTTGTTTAGGGCTTATGTTATCTATTTTTGATAAGTGAAACAATTGGCCTAAGTCATGTCACCTGAGGCTCTTCACGTCTGAGTGAAGAGCTGTCATAGAATTAAATAAGATTATAATGATTTTTTCTTTGTGCCCTTCCAGAAGAACTTGCTGCATAGTTTCAAAGACAAAATACTAAAAGAAGACAGTTTGCCTGAAATAAAGGTTAACACTTTCTTCAGTTTACTTTTTTCTGAACACATTAGTCTATGTGTGATTATACTTGTGTGTTGGCATTTTCACTTAGTCCCTCATATATTTTACTGTGTATTATCTAGATGAGTAGAACATAGCTTCTTAACCACAACTGAAAATTACATGGCAAATATTAAATTTTTATAGCAGTGAGTAGATTGAAACTCTGAGTTGCTTAATACTTACATCAAACAACTTGCATATGCATGTAGACTAACTGCTTTAAAGAACATTTTTGCACTAAGGAATGTTTTAAAATATGACATTTGGATAAGGACTTACCTAATTTTTCAATGCACTTGAATATTAAGAACAGGCCTTTAGCTTCTGGGGTTCACATTTGTCTTGGGTCTATTGGCAAAACATCAGTTCCTCTCTGCTGCTTCACAGATGTTTCATTAGCAATGAATAAAGCTGAATGCAAAAATTAAAAAAAACCAAGAGTCCTCTTTGCATTAGCAATAGACTGGGTGATAAAGCAAGCAACAAAAGGCATTGTGGACAGCATACAGTAGGTTGGCAGAGAAGAGTTACACAACCTTGACTTTGCCAATGACATTGCTTAATTGAGTATGACAGGGAACGAATGATTGCCCTTACATCAGAGGTAAAACAAGAAGCAGCAAAAATTGGATTGAAAATAAATTCAAGATTATGAAGGTAGGCAACTAAACAACAGATGCAAGGACATACATGGATGGAAAAGAAATCAAACAGAATTCAGCTATCTAGGGAGTGTGAAAACATTTGAAGGTGGCTGCAATAAAGATATTCATACACGATTAGGCAAAGCAAGCACCACTTTTGGAAGAATGAACAACATCTGCTCAAACAGGCCTGGATACCAAACTAAAGGTCAGATTATACTGTCTGAGTGTACAAAGCACCCTGCTGCTGTACAGAGAAGAGACTTGGCCAATGATAGTGGCTAACAAAAAGAAATTGGAAGCTGCCCATCACATATGGCTGAGGAAGATACTACACATTTCACGGAAAGACAAAAAGAAAACAAATCTGAGAATAAGAAAGGGACAGAGCAATACAGGTTAGAAAATGTCATCAAAGGAAGAAGGTTCAGACTGATGGGATATGTGCATAGTATGGAAGATGGGAGAGATGCTAAGCAAACATTGAATTGGCTACCTGAGGGAGGAAAGAGAAAACCAAGAAGGCCAAGGAAGAAGACACTGATAAAGGATACTGAATGGATTGACAAAGGAATCATAAACAGTAGAGAAACTGGACTGCTATGTGTGTCAACAGCATAACAGGAGCTAAGCAAAGGATGCTGAAGACAGGTTAATTTGAACAAGTGGGCTGTACATGGTTCTGTACATGTAGCTGTATTGCTTCCAGCCTAATTCCCTCACATTCTCTGATGTCCTATCAATAACGATCTCTCCAGGGAACATTGGCTCTCTGATTCCAGTTCCACAGACCATGATACATCTTCCTTATTTTGCAAACATTTAAACATAAACATTAAAAACAAATAACTGATGCCCTGGTTCCCACCATGCATCCACTCAGCCAGAGATTGCTAGCATGTAATATAGTTGGTGTTTTGTCTTTACCATACACTCATCTGGTTACATCGTCTTTGAGGATAGTCTGGGCACTTCAACAGGAGATTACAGCAGGAGTGACCTATCTCTGCCTCCCTGTCTCCAAGTCCAGCACACTGTCTCTTTGTGGAGTCTCCTCCCTTCCTGTGGGGTTGGCCTCTGGATTGTTCTCAGTTGCTTAGCTCTGTGATGCCAGAGCTCTGGAGCTGCAGTGGCCATTGATCCAGACAGAGGGAACTGAAGTCCCAGGAGGCTGTCACCACATGGCCCCAAAAGAGCTCCAGGGAGAAGACCTTGCCGAGGGATTGGGAGACCCAGCCGCTGATGACCCCTCAGTGGCTCCAGTAAGAAGTGACCCAGGGAGGGTGCAGGAGTGGCTTCTCCTACCAGGGTGCTAGCCCCAACCCTACTGACTCTGGCCCTTAGGCCACACTGCCCTGAGCCAAGAGCTGCCCATAGACTCTGGCTACTAAGCCGCACTGCCCTGAGACAAGAGTTGCATATAGACTCTGATGAACACGTCATACGCCCCTGCAGCCAGGGCTGTTTATGGACTCTATGTTAACCTGATGTGAGGGGATATTTATGGACTATAGAGCTGGTGGACGACCCGGCGGCAGAACAGGTGGCATTCTCATCCCAGAATATCTTCACACCAGTGCCAGGGTGCGCACACACCACCACACCCAGTAGGCTGATCTGTCATACTGTCATGCCTGTTTTATCTAGTGCCTATTTTGTTTTCTATTTGCAACATCTTCATCCTTCTGGCTGCAAGAGGTCTCCACTCGTTGGTAGCAGGGCTTGGTCCCATCTATGGCTATGCTTTCCAGCATTGGCATTACTGTGTTGGAGTATTCCTATATGCCAAAGGTGCTCAGAAGGGGTCTTAAACCAAATAAACAGTCTTGTGTAACAGTCTCTTGGTGGGTTTCAATGATTATTCCACCTTACCATTACTCTGTGGATATTCTGAGGAAGACATGTGATCAAACTCCCATTTGTGTGAAAATTCCTTGCATTTTTCTGGGGTACACAGGATTCCTTGTCAGTGAACACAGTTTTTTGTAAAGTGAGCCCTCAGTTTGCCAATTACTGGCTTGTTTCTTGTACAAGGCAGGGCATGAACTTATAAAATTGTGAGGCGTAAACTGTAATCAAGTGTTGCTTTTCCATGAAGGGAAATAACTTCACACCCACCTTTTCTTATTGTCAGATTGGCAGCTTAAGTGGAACAGAATTTCTTGCTGATGACTTTTATCACATAACTGGCAGGTGTCACACTCTTCCATCAAAGAGTGGTGTCAGGTATTCATTCCTAGCCAGTAAATACCTTCTTGAATAGAAGACAGCTGTTGATGCCTCGGTGTGAGGCATGTATTTTTTGTATGATGTCCTAATGTAATGAGGTGGGGACAGCAGCTCTCTGCTTTTCAGTGTGACCCCATCCTGCACACTTAGCTCATCTTTAATTTAAAAATTTGTTTCTGCTCTACCCAGAGCTTAGCTTTTGTCTGCTGGGCTCTCTGCTAATATCATTCACTTGACTGCCTGTAGATCAATGTCCTTTTTCCATCACCTCCTAGATTTCCATCAGCTTTGCAATTGAAAGTAGGAGACCATGCAGCATGTTAATGGATTCTGTGTCCTGATCCCCTTCTTCCAACTTCCTGATGCTGCTTATTTAAGTCCTGCTGAAAGTGTGTCAGCTAACTTCAATAATCTTGACGAGATCGGATCTCTTCTGGGTGGTGCCAGAAGCACAACAACATGTGCTGCAATCTCTTTGGAGTGCTTAGAAGAGGCTTTGCTGTGATTGCCCCTACAGGTTTGTGAGCTGATTGCATTTTTATTAAGTGTCCATAAGTGTATTGATGGAATTGCTCCATTCCAAATACCACAACCAGAAGCCCTTTTTCTATTTGGGCAAACCCCTGTTCAGTCTCTGACAGGACTCTACCAGCATAAGTGACACGTTGCTCCTGCAAGAGATCTACACCCCATCTTTCTCCAATACATCACACAGGAATATCAGTGGCTCACATGGATGCAAGTACTTCAAGCCAGAGACAGCCGCTGTCATTTGTTTCTACTTGTCAAATGCTTGCTCTTGGTGACCTACACAGTCTCACGCAACTGTGTTTCCTGTGAACTGATGTATATGTTCTGCTACGGCAGCCACGGGTGGACAGAACTCAGAGAATTTATCATTCCTATGAAGTGCTCTATCCCTTTCTTATGCACAGGAGCTGTTGTGTCTCTGACTGTCTTGATCTTGCTGGGTTCCACTTTCAGTCCTCCTGATGTGAGAAATGCCCAGTGTGTATCGCCTCATGCTATTTGAGTTGCATTTGTTCTGAGTCGAGTTGTATGTTCTTGCCCCTGCATTACTGCAGAAAAGCTGATCGTTTTCTGTCATGGTCTTGTTCAACTTCTGTATCACTGCTTCCTGAGCATATCAACTACAATTATTTTCATTCCAGCCAGTCCTTACAACACTTGGGTGAGTCTTCTCTGGAACACCTCTGGTGCTCATCTTGTGCCCATCACTGTACCCAGCCACCTGTAGTGACCAAATGGTGTTGTAATTGTTGTTAATATTTTGGGACCCTTTCCCCAGGTTTATGTGCCAAAGCCCACCCTTCACATCACAGACTTCAAAGATTCTGGCTTGGAAAGTTCTGGCAAGATGTCATCAGTAGTGGGCAGCAGATAGTGGCATCTTTTTCAATGCCCAATTCAGTGGCTTTGAGTCCATGCACATGCATAATTTGACTGATGATTTGTTTACCAGCATGCTGCTGATCCAGGTTTCACCGGCCTGTAGAGGTGCCATGATACCATTAATCTGCTTCTAAGGTCTCTGTGTGTTGGATTATGTAGTACCGCTGCAATCTTTCCATCCACAGTTGGGACCCGTTCCCTTTGAAAATATCCCCATACGCTTTTAAAATGGTCTCCACTGTCCATTCAACTATCCCTGTTGCTTCTTGTGCTGCTGCTATAGATTTGTGGTGTTGCAACCTGATCAGAACCATGGCTTAGATGCCCCAAGGGGCATTTTACCAACTACCACCATAAACTACAGCTGGCATTGTCTTACAGTTTGGATTGGGCATTTTCTTACAGGTTACATTATGGTGTCACTGTGCCTGTTCTATAAAGGAGTTTTCGAGTTCATTTCACCCTGAGGAATCACACTGTTGCAGGAGGCCCTGATACGGGGATGGGGGAGGAGGGTTGTGTCCTTCATTCCTATCCCATCCTGACAACCTCAATTTTAAATCCAGTAGGACTCAAGTAGAGAGTCATAATGTCCTCATCACTATCTGAGGGGTCATCACCTTCTTGTACATGTGTGAGAGAATCTTTTTGAGCCATCCTTCTGCTCTTCCACAAACTTCTGAAATGCTTTGACTTGTCCCATTCCTTACAATGCTGTCTTAGTGCAGGGCACTTCTTTACTTGCTCATGTTGTCTCCCACTGTAAATGTTTCTCCCCCTGGTCACTTGGTCTCCTTTGCTGTTGTCTCCCTGCATAGTCTCCTGCAAATATTGTGCTTCAGACAACCACAGGATGGCCTATGTCTCAGCACATGAGATCACTTTCCTGGAACAGCTGCTATAAGGACCATCCCAACGAGGTTGCAGGGCCTGGGACACCCCCCTCACTAGAGGCCAAGGCATGAGATCCAGGTCAACCCCTTGCCACAGGCCACGTCCCACCTTACTCCTTCCAAAAGCCCCACCCACCCCCTGCTCCACCACCGCAGCCTGGTGCAGGGGCATCAGGAGCCGCCTCACCCTACCCCCCATATTGCAGCAGCAGAACTCTGAGCAGCCCGGCTGCCTGCTCCACTCCACACTACTGCACCGCCCTCCCAGCCTGCTGCGCCCCACTTTTCCTTGGCGGCAGGAAGCAGAGTGTCATGGGGCACTCTGCTTCCTGCTGATACTGAGGGCGGGGGGTGGAACAGAGCCGACAGCCAGGCCACTTCAAATCCCACTGCTGTGGTGAGTGCAGGAGGGCAACCTCTGCTGCTGCCACGCCAGGCCCTGCCCCTGGGTAATCCCATGGCTCCTGTCAATAAGATTGTTTAGGTGGCTACCTCAGAGCCCCCAAAAGTGTGAGGCCTGGGGCAACCACTTTGAACCATCCTATGTAAGGGATAGCTTTGGCTGCTGTCTCAGGTTGTGATCCCAAGTGCCACAAATTATCTTGTTCTGAATTAGGAAGTCTGTCAAGTCCCCAAAATTGTATGTAGCAGACTGTGTATAAAACTTCCTCACAGGCATCTATCCCTTCCTTCTCAGGTTGATCATTAGTGAGGAACTCCACAGCTGTGTTCTGCTTTGGGGAGCCATAGGGCCCCAGAGCTCCTAGGACTGCTATGAGGTTGAGGAAGTGATGATCTGCAAAGTGGTCCAGACCCCCCCGCCCCACACCTTGTTCCTCAATAATATAAAATAACAGTTTCTTACCACTATCATCCTGAATGACAATGGTCTGTGAATAGCTCAAACTCCTTCCACTCAGCTCAGTTTGTGTTGGCAAAATCCTTCAGACTGAGTTCCATAGCTCACACTTTCAGCTGCTGTACTCGAGAAAAGTCACAGCTCAGATGGTGCCTCCATGTTCCATTTGCAAAGAATGATGTTGCATGCTGGACAGGTTCTTAGTTATAGTTTGCTTCCCCCATTAAATTTGTCCCTTGCAGCTCATCTTTTTCTCTTGCGAAACCTTGCAGTGAATTTGGGGTTTGCAGTAAATTCCAGGGCCTAAAAAATAAAGGATATTAATAATATTAATACATAAAATGTATTTTAAATTATAAGAATGTAAGTGGTGGTGAAAGAACTATAATAGGAGTCACAACATTAAGACTGAGGTTACGTCTACACTACAGGCTTTTTCAGAAAAAAAGAATGTTTTTCAGAAAAAACGTCATTTACATCCACACTGCAATCGCGTTCTTTCGAAAAAAAATCGAAAGAACAGAGGGGTTTTTCCAACATTGGTAAACCTCTTTCTATGAGGAAGAAGCCTTTTTTCCATAAGAGCTCTTTCAGAAAAAGGCACGTGTGGATGGGGAAGTGGGAGTTCTTTCAAAAGCAGAGGAAAGAGGAAAAAGTACAGATGCCCTGGTGGCCACTCCGTCCATAGTAATCACAGCTGAAAAGCGAGATAGTGTCCATTCAGTGTAGATTCTATCTTTTGAAAAAACAGATCCCTTTTTCGATGCACTTTGGCAATGTGGGCACTCTCTTTTGGAAGAAGTTTTTTCGGAAGATCTCTTCCGGAAAAGCTTCTTCCTAAAGAAGCCTGGAGTCTAGATGTAGCCAGAGTGAGCAGAGAAGATTAAATTCTGTTCTGAAGAATTGTAGGAACATATGGTATTAGTACTATATCTATGAACAAAGAATTTAAAGGTTTTAATATTTTGAAATAATTGAGCATGGAATGAAAAATCAATTCTACAGACACATTGACTCCCTCCAGTCTCCCATGAAAAATTATGTAATAAGTTGTCTGGTTTGATGAACTGAACTGAGTACTCTGTGGTCTTTGTTCCTTGTATGAAAAAGGACAAATAGTTTGTATCTGGAAGACGAGAGCTCTGATTTGTAACTGGAGGGTGAAAAAGGAACAGAATAGGATTTCCATATGGGCAGATGAATGGGATAGACTGAGTTACTTGTGTGAGAAAAGAACAGTGTATGGAGGAGAGGTACTTCTGGGCCATACAGGAAGAATAGGGAATGATATGTGTATTTTCTTGACCATATGGTAGTTGGCAAGGATCTAGATTCTTGTGTGTAAAAACATATTAATATGTGCTTTATACCACAGAGATGGCTGTTATGTGAGAAAATAGATAGAAGGTCCAATTAGAAAATGGGGGCTAGGGGATTTCAAGAACTTTTGTCTCCATTTCTCATGGACATTTCCCAGACAACTCTAGCAAAGATATAGAAGTTAGTCTTTCTAGCTAATAACAGTGAACAACCTTTTTGGACATACGTGGTAGTTGAGTGAGTGGTAATTTGAGAGAGCTTCAAAGCATATGGGAAATATTTGTGATTTGAGGAAGGGTTAAGGGCACCTCCAGTGCATTGGCCGAGACAGGGTGAGGGTTAGCTGAAAGGTGTTAAGGCAGTATTTGGAGCATGAAAGATGATATTCAACAACTGTAAATTTAATAAGAGAACTGTATATGTATTTGGCTATTTAGTTCACATCCATACTTTTAGAAGTGTAGTGTTTATTTTTTAAACTGGAAACTTAATTGGTATATGGTAGCAACATTACCTCGAAGTAACAAAGTTTTCTACTTCATTAATTTGGAGTAAGACACAATTCACACATTTCTGGAGCCTGAAAGTAGGGTACACATAATTTAATAAACAAATGCCACCTCCTTCACAGTAGGGTAATAGCTTTGATTTTTTTTTAAATAGCTCTTAATAAAAGAAAGCCCCTTCGATTGTTTTGCACAGGTGGTAATAACATAATTCAGTATCCAGAGGTATGAGCCTGGACAGGGAATTGCAGAGTAGAATGATGGAGAGTTTGTAGCTATCCAAATTGAGCAGCACCTAATTTAAAACCTAACAGATGGGAAATAATTAAATCATTGATTATCACTTCACAATTAGTTAACTCACAGGTATACCTCAGACAATAAAAAGGCTTTATCCATCCTTCTGCTATGGATTTAAAGTTTTTATCTCCTCTGGATCTGCTACTTCAGGGCTCATGTAATCAGCAGTATGGTAGTCAGAACACTAATGATCTTCTTGTTTATTCAAAAATATTTATTGAGCAGAACCTCAGAGTGCTATATCCTTATTATACTTTACACAAATCATTCCTCAGCAAACAGACTTAATATTCAGTTGATATTTAACAGTACCTAGTTTACATAATCTATCTTAATCCAAAGTATCATAAAAAATGAAAGAACATGGTTTTCTTATGAGAAAATTGGTTGTTCTTTGAACCAGTGATGTAGGGCTTCATTTTGCACTCAATGAAGTCTTTCTGTCTACCTTAAAGTTTGTATCATTGCCCATCCAAGTACATCTGGAGACAGTGCACTGACAATAGTAAAGTTCCTAATGGACTTTACGGACTCTCTTGTTCTTTTCTTTTCTTTTCTTTTCTTTTCTTTTCTTTTCTTTAAATTAGGTGAAATCTGTTCAACTTGGCATTTTGCTGTTGACTTAATTTAAGCTACAGTTAGGAGTAGATTTCTTTGGTTGTTTTTGTTTTTTGAATTTTTGCAATAGAAGGGGATGACTCATGTTATCAGTATTGTTTTGGTTATGGCAAAAAAACACATAAAAAAAGAAAAGGATTTTACAGCATTCCAAAAGGTGGTCACATTCCTGATATGTCTGGTCTCCTATTTTCATTCCACAGCTGGATCTGCTTGAGTGTTGTGTTATTTTTGGCCTTTTGATCTGCATTATCTCAAAGAAGAGTGACTTGGGAGTTCGCAGAAAGAACAATAGGAATTTCACCATGATTTCCAGAAAAAGCTGTGTTGTGCTACAAAACTTTAAACAGAGAATTGCAAGAGTGGTATGAAACATTTCAGCAAAAAATGAGGTTGACTTTAGTGAAGCTATCACAATTGACATCCTCTCAGGATCTGCCCTGATATTGCAGTGTTAACATTTTCATGTGAAAGAAAGAGGTATAAGAAGAATTTTCTAAGGTATGTGAAGCAAATGCAAGACGTTTCTTATATTTTAGTCACCCAGTTGGTAAAAATGGCAAATACATTGTGTCTAATAATTAAATTATAATTTATATTGAGGTATTGCCCCTGGGCCCCAGCCAACATTGAGACCTAAGTGTGTTAGGTGCTGTACAAGAACATTAGAGTGATGTGATTGTGGTGCCATATTTCCCCAGCCTATTATTTCATGATAAAAGTCAACATTTTCAAAAGCAATCACTGATTTCAAGTGCCAAGTAGATAGACTCCAAATTGTCTCAGGCTGGGCATCCCAAAATTAGAGCATCTAAAATCAGTGTTGCTTTTTTAAAATGTGTGTAAATGAAAATTGAGTGAAATGCAAAATTCCTTGTCATCACAAAGGTTTGCAGACTATAATCTCGGGGTTACAAATAGGCTTACTTGAAACCCACTCTCCAACTGAGCTGTTTGCAAACAACTTTTTATGCAATTCAGGCTGTTCCAGCCAGCACTAGCCATTAGTACAAGTGACACTCCAAAGCCTAAGGATGTGCATAGTACCTCATGTCTCATATCTGTCTTGCTCAAGAGAGCCATTTTGTAGTGTTCCAAACAACCTGAAGTAGATGGGCCCCAAGTGAAGACATTTCTTTGGGCTCTCCCCTTGGCGGTCTAACAAATAACTGGAAAATTCCCATGCAGTTCTTAGTGTGGCCTATTTATTAATCAGCATAAAGGATTCCACTAGGAGATAACTCCAGACAAAATTACTGCATTTCACTACTGTCTGGAGTATCCCTGATGACCATAAAAATCCAAATCTAAACCAGAGAGAAGCAAATTAAAAATGAACAAGAAAAAAAAGGACTGAAAATTATCAGTTTTGAAACAGAAGTGTATAAGACTACAGCCAGACAGGAAGGAATATTTTGCTGTCCCAAAAATATTTAACAAGGAGAGTGAAAAGCTATTTATGCTGCGGGACAATGTTGGTACAAGAATAAATATATACAAACTGGAGATGAGCAAATCTAGAGTGGACATTGGAAGGATTCTAGCCGTCAGAGGGGTGAGATTTTTTGCAACAGCCTTGAAATAGGAGTGTGGGTGAGAGCTGTTTCTTTCCTCTAAAGCAAGGGTGCAGAACCTAAGGCCCAAGGGGCCGGATGCGGACTCCTGGATTGCCTGGATTCAGCCCCCCAAGGCTTGGAGCGCCACCACAGCATTGGGGAGCCTCACGGGTGCGCCAGCTCCCCCCACTGTGGGGCTGAAGCACACACACAAAAAAATCTACTACCCTGGAGCCCCCTAGATTCTGGTGTGGGAGGGGAACATGGGAAGTGTCTTTCTCCTTCTCAGGAGCTACTTCAGTGAGGGTATGTCTACACTACAGAGTTTTGTCGGAAAAACGGCCATTTTTCCGACAAAACTTGAGGAATGTCCACACTGCAATTGCATTAGTTCAATAGTAAATCAAAAGAATAGAGGGCTTTTTCCAACATTGGTAATCCTCATTCTATGAGGAAGAAACCTTTTTCCCCCGCCGTGAGGGTCCCCCTTATGCAACATGTCCCCACCCCCCTGCAGGGACTGCAGCCCGAGAGTGCCTTACCTCCATGAAGAGGGCCCCAACAGTGGACTTCCCCACACCAAACTGGTTGCCCACCGACTGGTAGCTGTTGGGGGTGGCGAGCTTCCAGAGGGGTATTGTGATCCGCTTCTCCAGGTGGGTGTGGCATCTCCAGAGGGCGGGGGTGAGCCAGGCACATAGCGCCAAAAAAGATGGCCTTCCGCATGCAAAAGTTTTGGAGCTACTGCTAGTCGTCCCACCACTCCAGGACCAGGTGTTGAGCCTCCAAAAATGTCTCTCCACAGTGGGGTGCGGTTTCCAGAGTGGAGGAGCCACAGCCATGGAGAGGGTCCCCAGAATAAGCTTGGAGTCCAGGTCCTGCAGGACCAAGTAGGCAGCTGACAGAAAGTGCTGCAAAAACTGCAGCATGGCCGTGTTGGGCCATCACATGCCCAGGGGCAACTCTGGCTCCATGGCTCAAAGGGAAAAGCTGTGGTGTCCAAAAAAGAACAGGGCAACCACAGCAGGCACTGAGAGAGCTTTGCTGTCCCTCGGAGAGGTAGCAAGCACGCAGCAGAAGCAGAGAAACTGCTGTCCAGGGGGGTGTCCCTTTAAGCGCGTATCTCTGCAAGGCTCCAGCACCAGCACTTGGAAGCAACTGGTGACCTAAAGCCCTGCCTGAAGTGATTCTGGGTGGCCTTTTATGCAAGAGAGCAACCAATCAGTCTGGACATTTTATTTCACAAAAGCGCATCGCTTTTTCGACACGCTTTTGTGTGTGGACGCTCTGTTTCGCAAGAAGTTTTTTCGGAAGATCTCTTCCGAAAAAAGCTTCTTGCACAAGAAGCCTGCAGTCTAGACGTAGCCTGTGTGTTTGTTTTTTCTTTTTTGCTTCTCACTTGCGTGCGGCCAATTTTTCTGTGGGTCTGCGACCCCCCAACCCAGAAAAGGTTCCCCACCCCTGCTCTAAAGCATCAGAGCTGGCCACATGGGTGGGTTGGCGCTCTGAAGTGGTACCAAAGATATTCTCTCTCTCTCTCTCTCCCATGTACTGAGCCAGCTGACTGTTTTTCATGTGCTCTGGCTCTGACCAGTGACCATGTATGGGCTCAGGAAGGAATTTTTTCCCCAGCTCAGATTAGCAGTGACCTTCAGAGGTTTTTCACCTTCCTCTGCAGCATGCGCATGTGGGTCACTTCCCAGGATTATCTGGTCATGTTTTGTTTAATCATTTCCCTGCCACTGCAGAGGCTTTAAGTACTGGTGCACTTCAGCACATTCCTTTCTTTGCCCATAGCACATAAAAATCTAGTTTCCTGCAGGCTGTAATTTGGTCTCATTTTGGTTGTTGGGTTTAGGGTGCGGGTGCTGGGTGGTGTGGGTGACCTGTGATGCACAGGAGGTCAGACTAGATGATCTAGTGGTCCCTTCTGGCCTTAAAATGGATGACTTTATAACATCCTGCACAAATAATAGGAAATATACATTCAAGCTGCTGTTTTCCTAGGAGGATTTCAGGAAAAACATTCAGCCCTTTAGTAGAGTAACACCTGTTTCCTTTGCAAGGAAGCTGCATGTGAAAGACAGCAGCGCCACATGTGTGCAGGTTCTCATTAAAGCTCTGGCAAGCTTGAGAAACGTCATAGGTTCCTCCTGGATCATGTCTATTGATTTCTTCTTGTGGTGCAACAGGGGCCCACCTAGTGTGAGCAGCTCAGACTAGCTCAGATAGGCCTTTATTTTCCCTGCTAGTTGAAATGACTTGGCATCATTAGACAGAATTAACACTTTTTCTCTAGGAATAAAACCTTACATGTATCTCAAAGTGGCCCCTCCCCTCGTAGAGATGCCTTTTCTTCAAATGAATTTGTTTTTTATACTGTGTTGGAATTTTAACAACAATGCCGATGCCTCATCCATGGAGTAATGAGCACTTTTCAAATGCAAACCATTTTTACTTGATCCAGTCTTTAGTCTGGCTCCCCAAATCATAAAGCTGCTTCTCAGAATCCCGAAAAGGAAGCATGCTGTTTTATTTTCATTGCCATTTTTAGCATGCTTTCCCCTTTAATAGTTGGCTAGGAACATTTTCTGAAAGTGTTATATGAGCCTTCTCCCTAAGAATTTAATGCAAAGGTTGTCAGCTGATAATATTGTTCTGGGACAGATGGTTAAATTTGTATCTAACATAAAGGAAAACTGCAAGATATCCTTTGGTTTTCTGCCATTCAGTGCTCAAGTGATGACCTGGCATTGTGTGAAGCGAAGCAGATTTACTACCTGTACTAAATGGCAAATCTCCAGATCTCGGGCACTTGATTCTGGGCTACAGAATTGACTCTTACTGTGTTTTAGTACTTTATAAAAGAGGGGTTATATTCTCCTGCAGGAGTAACTCCACTGAAGCCAGGGCAAATGTTTTGTGTCTGCCAAGGAGGGCTGTGACTGTCTACCAGTTTTCATTCATGAAACTAGTTTCGTTAGTAAAACTGGTATAACTTGCTGCAAATGATACCTCATGAGAAAAGCATTAAGTTTTGATTTCTGTTGCGAGTATACTGACAATGGTACCTCTGTATGTAGTAGCTGCAGCTGCTGCCATCGTAGCCTTCAAGATCATCCTCCCTCCTTTCCCCATCTCACCTGTGGCCAGGTAAGGAAAGAAAGAAGGGGGCTCAGAATGACATGTCCAGGAGATGTTGCAAGGTAGTGCTGCATTGGGAAAACAAGCTCAGGGCCTGGAGGAGCACCCTTGCAGACCGCCTGGACAAGGAGAGAGTAGAGAGGAGAAAGGTACAGGAAAAGGAGACACACAAACAGCAGGAGCTGCTTGCAGTTCTATGACATCAAACAGAGATGCTTTAAAATCTGGTGGCCCAGCAGTTTCAATAATCCCATGCTTGCTTTCCTCTGTATCACACAGAGAACCTACATTGGGATCTCCTGATAGCCCCCTGAAGATTCCATGTGGCAGTAGGGTTTGGGGCACATCCCTTACCATTCTGCCCGGGAGGTAACTGGGATGAAGTTTAATGAGGACAAATGTAAAGTACTCCACTTAGGAAGGAACAATCAATTTCACACATACAGAATGGGAAGCGACTGTCTAGGAAGGAGTAACTGCTGAAAGAGATCTATGGGCCATAGGGGACCGACCACAAGCTAAATGTGAGTCAACAGTGTGACACTTTTGCAAAAAAAAGCAAACATGATTCTGGGATGCATTGACAGGTGTGTTGTGAGCAAGACACAAGAAGTTATTCTTCCACTCTACTCTGCACTGATTAGGCCTCGGTTGGAATATTGTGTCCAGTTCTGGGCACCACATTTTAAAAAAGATGTGGAGAAACTGGAGAAAGTCCAGAGAAGAGCAACAAAAAATATTAAAGTCTAGAAAACATGACCCATGAGGGAAGACTGAAGGAATTGGATTTGTTTAGTTTAGAAAAGAGAAGACTGAGGGGGAACATGATAGTAGTTTGCAAATATGTAAAAGGGTGTTACAAGGAGGAGGGAGAAAAACTGTTCTCCTTGGCCTCTGAGGATAGGACAAGAAGCAATGGGCTTAAACTGCAGCAAGGGAGGTTTAGGTTGGATATTAGGAGAAACTTCCTAACTGCCAGGGTGGTTAAACACTGGAATAAATTGCCTAGGGAGGTTGTAGAATGTACATCTCTGGAGATATTTAAGAGCAGGTTGGACAGACATCTATCAGGGATGGTCTAGATGGTGCTGATTCCTGCTGTGAGGAAATAATTTTTGCTGCTCTTCTCTGGACTTTCTCCAACACTTTTGATGTCCCTTACAGTTCCAGTATTCTGTGATTCTATGACATGAAAGAAAATGACAGCTTCACATAAACTGACCTTACGAACTCAGCTTACTAACAGGAGCAGCAAACAGGGAGTTTTGAGAGGGAGTTTGGAAGGGGAGTGGGAAGGGGCCAAGGTACTCTTGCCAGTCTTTATACTTTAGTTTAAAGGTTTTAATAAAAACTTCCTGTTTTAACTAGAAACCTTATCAATCAAACTCATTCATAGGAAAAAATGCAGACAGAAGCCCAGCAGCAGACTGGGGGCTATCCTGTTTATTGCGTCGAGTGTAACATGTATGATTACCTGCCCTGTTGGTGGGTGGCGTATGTGTGAACCCGTTGCAAGGAGCTCCTGACCCTCAGAGACCGAGTTCAAGCTTTGGAGGCCAGGGTGGCTGAACTGGAGGAGCTAAGGGAGTCAGAGAGTTATGCTGATGAGACTTTCTGGGACACTGTAGTACTGTCCCACCTCCAGTCTGAGAGCCCCACTGCTCTTAAGAAGGATGAAAGTCTCAGGGGAACAGAGCATTCAATGGGAGCAGAGGGAAACCATCCCATAGTTGGGACCCTCCTTCCAAAGGATGTTGCGGAATCCTCTAGCACTGAGGATACCTCTGAGGTGGAGGGAATGCCAGTTGTTAGGAAGAGGCAGGTGTTAGTAGTGGGTGATTCGATCATTAGAAACATAGATAGTTGGGTTTGTGATGACCAGGAGAACCGTATGGTCACTTGCCTGCCTGGTGTGAAGGTTGCGGATCTCTCGAGGCATCTAAATAGATTTAAATGTAGTGCTGGGGAGGAGCCGGTGGTTGTGGTACATGTAGGTACCAATGACGTAGGGAAGGATAGGAGAGATGTCCTGGAGGCCAAATTTAGGTTGCTAGGAAAGAGACTGAAATCCAGGACCTCTATGGTGGCATTCTTGGAAATGCTTCCAGTTCCACGCGCAGGGCCAAGTAGGCAGGCAGAGCTTCAGAGTCTCAATGCGTGGATGAGACGATAGTGTAGGGAAGAGGGGTTTAGATTTATTAGGAACTGGGGACACTTTTGGGAGAGGGAGAGCCTATACAGGAAGGATGGGCTCCACCCAAACCAGGGTGGAACCAGATTGCTGGCACTAAACATTAAAAAGGCCATAGAGCAGTTTTTCAACTAAGAGATGAGGGAAAGCCGATTGGTGCAGAGAAGCACATAAATCGGACGGAGACTTCTCTTAGAGGAGAATCCATTGATAGAGATTCTCTAGGCTGTAGTCAGAAAGAGAGGAGGGGAGAGGACAAACCATGGGCCAGAGCAGACAAACAGCCGCATATAAAGGAATCCAATGCATCAGGGAAGGGCAGACAAATAAACAGTGGCAATTTTTTCAAGTGCTTCTACACAAATGCTAGGAGTCTGACTAATAAGATGGGTGAACTAGAGTACCTCGTATTAAAGGAGGAGATTGACATAATAGGCATCACTGAAACCTGGTGGAATGAGGAAAATCTGTGGGACACAATCATACTGGGATATAAAATATATCAGAAGAATAGAGCAGGCCGTGTGGGTGGGGAGTGGCACTGTATGCGAAAGATAATGTAGAATCAAATGAAATAAAAATCTTAAATGAATCAACATTTTCAATAGAATCACTATGGATAGTAATTCCATGCTCCAATAATAAGAATTTAGCAGTAGGGATATATTATCGACCACCTGACCAGGACAGTGATAGTGACATTGAAATGCTGAGGGAGATTAGAGAGGCTACCAAAATAAAAAAAACTCTATAATAATGGGGGATTTTAATTATCCCCATATTGACTGGGTACATGTCACCTCAGGAAGAGAAGCAGAGATAAAATTTCTCAATGGCTTAAATGACTGCTTCTTGGAGCAGCTGGTACAGGAACCCACAAGAAGAGAGGCAATTCTCAATTTAGTCCTGAGTGGAGTGCAGGATCAGGTCCAGGAGATAACCATTACAGGACTGCTTGGGAATAGTGACCATAATATAATAACATTTAACATTCCTGTGGTGGGAAGAACACCTCATCAGTCCAGCACTCTGGCATTTAATTTCAAAAAGGGGAATTACACAAAAATGAGGAGGTTAGTTAAACAGAAATTAAAAGACACCGTGACTAGAGCAGGTCTGATCATGATCAATTTCCTGTCGCTGCCCTGTGTCAGAGAACAGTCTGATGTGATTTCTATAGTACAATCACCACACACTTCTCTGTGCTGCTTTCATTTTGATGTCCTTGCACGGGAGGTCTAAGGCAAGTTTGACAAACAGCAGTGTGAACGCTTGACTTTACGGCTAGTTGCCCAAGAATCATGCCACATTCTGAGGCAGCCTCCACAGGGGCTCAATAAGACTTCCACAACTTTAAGAAAGGACAAGAGAGGGAATGGCATATTCTGTGATGAGCAGTGGAAGAAAACACTGATCATGAAAAAAAATCAACTTCTATTTGTTTTCCTTATTGCTGAAGGACAGATACTATACTCTATATTATGGAAAATCAGCAAACTATGTCCATTTCCAGAAAAAAAAATAAGATTAGACCAGTGTTTCTCAACCTTTTTTTTATGAAATATCCCTTTAAAAAAAAAGTACCCCCTTATATATATCTATATCTATATATATATATATAGGTATATATATATATGTATCCCCAGTACCTACAGTTTTCAGACACACAATTTTTTTTCTACCATTGTAACACATTTGTTTAAACAACTTAATCGTAGCTGGGCAAGTGATGAAATTTTTGGGTGTAAAAAGTATAAAAATAATAAAAGTGCTGTAAAACTTAAAACAAAAATTCAGTTTTCTCCCAATTTCAGTTGTGTTGACTTACCCACCAGACTTCTCTCAAGTACCCTTAAGGGTACTCGTACCACTGGTTGAGAAACACTGGATTAGGTGATGATGGTTTGATGTTAACCCTTATATTTTCTAGAATGCATGTTTGAAAAGCTCTGGTTTTCCGCAGACCCTGTATATAGTCATAGATAAATCAGGATCCCAGGATTCTATTTGAAATTGAAGACTATTTATGTGGCTTTCCCCTTACAAAATAGGAAAAAGATGACTAGAAAAGTCCATGAGTGAAACCATTTTGTTGCCAGGCTTATAACTCAGTCTGTCAGATATTTAAACTATTAATACAGTGCTTAAAAGTGAAGCTGTAGCCCTGCATGATGTATTCTCTTGGCTAAATAGGCACTTTGACATTTTGAAAAAAGCCAAAAGAGGTAATTATGATGCTAAAAACTTTTAGATTGGAGGCTGGAAGGTAATAATAAAATTGAAGAGGGAATGAATCATTAACAGTCTCTACTGTTTAACACAAAGTCCAACACTTTTATTGGAAAAATCCTAAATTCAGGACTTTTAAAAAAACAGTATCAGTTCAGAGAAATTTGGATAATGAATTGTGATAGTATTGATGAGATGCAACACAATTAGTGTAGACAAAAGAATGTTCCTTTGAGGTAGCTTTTTTGCAACTATTCCACATTTGTTTATACTTCAATTTCTATGGAGAAAAAGTCAAATAACTTATTTAACTTTTCATAACAGACTGAAGTAAAGATATACAATTTTGAAAGAAAGAGCACCAGTGGCACTTTTCTCATATATCAATTTCAGAATAGCCCAACAGAGAAAGAGGAAACTTTCAAATCACACATGAAAATATGATCTAATCCAAGGGAAAGAGTAAGGGTATGTCTACACTACCACCCTAGTTCGAACTAGGGTGGTTAATGTAGGCATTCGAAGTTGCAAATGAAGCCCGGGATTTAAAATCCGGGCTTCATTTGCATCTTGCCGGGCGGGCGCCATTTTTAAATGCCCTTAGTTTGAACTCCGTGCCCGCGGCTACACGCGGCACGGAGTAGGTAGTTCAAATTAGGATCTCTAATTCGAACTACTGTTACTCCTCGTGGAACGAGGTGTACTGGTAGTTCGTATTAGAGAACCTAATTCGAACTACCTACTCCGTGCCGCGTGTAGCCGCGGGCACGGAGTTCGAACTAAGGGCATTTAAAAATGGCGCCCGCCCGGCAAGATGCAAATGAAGCCCAGGATTTTTAAATCCCGGGCTTCATTTGCAACTTCGAATGCCGACATTAACCACCCTAGTTCGAACTAGGGTGGTAGTGTAGACATACCCTAAGTTACAAGGGTGGGAAATTTTTGATTTATCCATAATCTGTGTTAGTGTTACTGTATTCTAAATTGTGTATTTCTATATAATAATGTTTTGCATTTTTCCACATAAAAATTACTTAAAAAATTACTGAGCTGGTGGCATTTTCAAAACAATTAAAATCTGGAAAAATGTATTTCATGAAAAGTTGCAAGTGTTCATTATAACTATTTCTTTCATTATTTTTCAATCAGCTCAACAAATAAGACTCTTTGGAAGTCAGGGAAAGAAGAAAGGAAAATAAATAATTTGGGGCTTATCTTAAGAGAATTGATTTGCTGAATCCTTTAAACTTTGTCCATTGCTAATTAGAAATGAAGGATTCTTGCTCCAAATAAGCAATGGAGACAGACTAATGTGTTCTGCAAGAGCAGTCAAAGATCCCTGTTCTATGCAACATGCAAGAAGCAGCGCAATTTTCCTGCGGATGGTCTTAGCGATAAAAAGCAAAGAAAGGTAGAAATATGAAAAACAAGTTATTTCTAAATAAAAAATATTTAATATTTTCTTCTAATTCAATTAATTTAATATCTTCCTTTCCATAGTTTCAATGAAGTAAAACACTTAAGCATGTGACTACTTTTAACACCCCCCCCCCACACACACACACTCCAGGTTCAGAATGTGGTTCCTAGCTTGCATACATATATTTGTATTAACTTGATACAATCTTGCTCAATAAGAACTAGCATCACGAGTATAAATGGAAGCATAGCTGTTGTAGTTCTGTGTGAGACAGTTGTAGCATGGCTTAGATGTGCTGAATACAAACCTGTCTGAGGCTATGTCTAGACTGTAGGCTTCTTTCAGAAGAAGCTTTTCCGGACGAGATCTTCTGGAAAAGCTTATTTCGAAAGAAAGCATCCACATAGCAAAAGCACAACGAAAAAGAGATGTCCACATTGATTGGATGCTATCTCACATTTAAGTTGTGATTAGTATGGATGGAGTGGCAACCGAGGCACCTGTATTATTTCCTGGTGGCCTCTTCTTTCGAAAGAACTCCCTCTTCTGCATCCACACACGCCTTTTTCCGAAAAAGCTTTTTTGGAAAAAGGCTTCTTCCTCGTAGAAAGAGGTTTACCACAGTTGGAAAAACCCATCCGTTCTTTCGAGTTTCTGTCAAAAGGCCTCAATGGCAGTGTAGACATAAGTATTGTTTTTCTGGAAAAATGGCAGTTTTTCCGGAAAAATACTGCTGTGTAGGACACACCCTGAATCACATGGATATATGCTTGATACTGCTTAGTCATGCCACCACTGCCACAACCTATGCTCCTGCAGCTGCATTAATTACTGTTTATACTAGTGCTAGCTCTTGTCAAGCTAGTGTGACTATGGCTTTGTCTACACTTACCCAGAGGTTGATGCTCCAAAGACTGATTTTCCAGTGTTCTATTTAGTCAGTCTAGTAGGGACCTGCTGATGGTGCCCTCATAGACTCTGGTACTTCACAGGATTGTGAAGAGTAAGGGAAGTTGATGGAAGACTTTCTCCCATCGACCTCCCACAATGGGGATGCCGCAGTTATTCTTGTAACTGGAGTGGCATATCTTAAGTCAACTTTCTCCCACAGTGTAGATCTCACCTTAGTATAAGTAAGCTAAGAATCACATCCTTAGCTCGTATGGACAAAGCTTTGATATGATTAAAATAACGCACATGCTTAAATTCTTCACTAATATGGATCTATAAGAAAAAAATCGGTTCTGCAGAACTAAACTTTTTTACATTTAATCCCTCCCCCCCCCCCAAGAATGTGCTACCATGCATGGTATGTACTTGGCTGGTACGTTAGGGACCATTTTTTATTCTCAATTTGAGATGCCTAAAAATAGGCCCGATATTCATAAAACACACCTCTCTAAGCATCAGTCTCATTTAAATTGTCTCAAATAAATTACACAAAACTAGATGCACAGACTCACTTTTGAAAAAGTTGACCTTTACTGTTTCAGTGAGAGGTGAGCCAAAAATCACTTTTGGGGGGAGCACCATGCAACACCATACACAGTAAGTCACTCACTCAATCAATCAAAATCAATCAATCCTCTCTTTTCCCTTAACATTCCATCTAGTCTAGCAGTATCCTGTACCTGAGAGTGACCAATCCTGAATGCCTCAAAAGGAAATATCTCCATCACTAAGCCTGAGGAAATTTCTTTCTTAATCTCTCTGGTGTCTCTTCCTCACAATTGTGTAAAAGCCATCACCATGGTTTAAATGTGACACATATCAGATTTACCAAAGCTTGTAGTAAAGGACTGAGTTCCCCATTAACCTCTGATATAAATCAATGGCCACTCACCAACACTTCTTTCAAAAGTTTGAGGGAAAGTGACTTTATTTTATTGTATTTTTGCATTGCCTCAACATTTTCCATTTTTAAAAATTTTCATTCCAGTTTCATACATGCTTTCCATGCCCCAGGATATAGGCTGATGCTGGTATTACTATGTACCTAGAAATTTGCAAGGAACAAACAAACAAACAAAACCCCCAAACCTACTTCCAAGTAACAAGCTGCACAATTATTTATTGTACACCCTTAAGGGAGGAAACCCATGTGAGTTTTTTTAATTTCTCCACAGTAAATTTAATTAAAAAAAATCAATATATGACTCAGTACAAAAACTAACAAATTTGCTTTTTACATGTATCTCATTGCACCATGGTGCTGGCAGGTTGCCGGAAATGCAAACAATCTGTACTGTACAGAAAAACTGAGTCCTTAATCAATACTACACAATATTTCCAGGCCACTCAGCATGATAAAAAAATCGGGTACTTAGCTGTGTTGTCCTAACCCTTGCCCCCTGAAAGCATGATGAAAATATCCTCAAAAAAGCATGATACACTGATTAACAATTGTAGAATACTTCTGTAAATTGAATGCAAAAATTACTGTTAAAATAATAAAGGCATGACATCATAACCCCCCAAAGCAAGGAACTTCAAAACTAGGGAGAGAGTGATTGTCAAAAGATAATCTTAATAAGTCCATTGTCTATGTTGCAGCACAGATGGTCTTTTAACTAGCTGTGGGAATATGCCTATAAATACATTTCTCCTTCACTAAAGGATGTGGGTTCAAAATATGTACCTCAAAATGAGAATGTGATAAAATGCTACTTTCTTTGAAAATTGCTCCATTAACTCCTTTGCTAACAGACTTTCTGCACATTTGTGTGATATTGTTTAAATGTCATTCAAAATCGGCAGAACATATGGATATCACTAGTACATTCAATGGCAATGGAGAGTTTTTATATTTGGCAGGGCTACAATTCCAAATTGACTTGGTGAGCTAAACTGGTGCCAGGCAAAATTGTCCTAAGAGATGGACTTGATTGGAAACTCTGGAGCTGATGCTGCAGAAGTTAGAATCCAGATTCAAATTTTGCAGTTCATGAACACAAGCCAAATAGTTAAAAGAGCTCATCACCCTACACTTCTCGCTATTCTTAATGGAAGCTGGTACTTAGCACTATTGAAAATCTGGCTATACATGGGTTAATATCATGTTGCTCTCTAGATGGTCACTATTATCGTGAGGAAATTGCTGTTAGTCTTGCAACTGCATTCTGTGCTAAGTCAGATGGATAGTGGGATAGTTTCCTGGTGGTGTCAAGAGATGACAAAGAAACAGGAGAAAGCTTACGAAAAAGGGTCAAGTTTATGAAAACTTGGATAAAATCATACCTGATAATGTGCTTGGAGACTCTCTAGAGGTGAAATTACCACCATTTCAGACATACAGTGCTTACTTTCTAGCTTCAGCTTTATTGCAAGGCAAAGACCCATAGGGCTTTGAGCTGGGCACCCAAGCACCTAGACCAGCGATGAGCAACCTAGGCTAGTAAGTGGCTTCAGAGTGGCCTTCCTTAATCTCAGTGGGCTGCAAGATTGGCCTAACCAAGACAGTCTTCTGGGATAGTGTAGTTTTGCTAACTGTGCTTGCATACCTGGAATTTGCAGGGTCTGATGATTGAATCATAGAAGCTCTTTGGATACAGAAGGAACACACAGCTCTCACTGTCAATGTTGTGTGCTATCAGCATACATTTCCTGTGCCTTTGCTTTATGTGTGTGTCACTTTAGTAGAACTGGCAGGAAAAAATACATGGATGGAAACCAGCGGCATTTGGCAATCCTGCATGTGTACAAAGGTAAACAAAATGTCTCTTTGGCCATGCATAGAACCCTGGTGGGCTACTGGCCTAGACTGAGGCAACTGTTTGCATACTTAATGGCAGGTTTTTAAATGCCTAGCACATATAACCAGCAGAAATGTAGGGCTGCGTCTACGCTGCAGCACTGTTTCAGGATACCAGAAATATCCCAAAATAGCTATTCCGTGTCTTTTGAGTGCGCCTGTTATTTCGAAATATAATGGGCTCACTATTCCGACATCCCTGAAAACCTCATTCCATAAGGGTTAAGAGGTATTTCAGAATAGTGCTTTTATTTCGAAATTACCTCAAAATAAGCTACACAATTTGCACAGTGCAAATTGCAGAGTTTATTTTGAGGTAGGGCTGCAGTGTAGACGCATCCTAGATGTCTATAAAGTTAGGTAGTAGCTGAGCAGAAGTTTTGAGGCTCCAAATTGTGGAGTTAGGAACCTAAAAGGGCATTTAGGCACGTAAATTCCTTTATTGATCTAGCCCACGGGCTCTTGTGGAATCAGCTGATCTTAACAATGTCACCTTATCCCTCATCTCACAACTGACTTGAGAGGAGAGGGAGCTAAGCTCAGCTCCCACAAAGGATCACTCAATAGTTGTGCTACAACAATGCCTGAAGCCTTGTCACAAAGAACAATGGTGGAAAAAACACCTTGGGATTGCTTAGAGGAGCTCTGAATTTTGCTACCATCATTAGCTCAGCAGGCTTGGGGCACAAGCAAAGTGGGAAGGCAACCAACCTGGTTCCTTCCACTGGTTATCCAAGAGTGAGACTACTTAGGGACAAAGGAGGATTTGGTGAGCTCAGAACAATGAATAAACAATGGACATTTTTATTAACCAAATTGAATTTTCTGGCAGGGAGCTCATGAGAGTATTTCCTTCCTCAGTAAAAGATTCTACTTATCAGATGGGCTGTGTCTAGACTGGCCAGTTTTTCCGCAAAAGCAGCCGCTTTTGCGCAAAAACTAGCCAGCTGTCTACACTGGCCGCTTGAATTTGCGCAAGAGCACTGATGTTCTAATGTAAGAAATCAGTGCTTCTTGCGCAAATACTTTGACACTCCCGTTCGGGCAAAAGTCCTTTTGCGCAAAAGCTTTTGAGCAAAAGGGCCAGTGTAGACAGCTAGCTAAGACTTTTGCGCAAAAGCAGGCGAAACGGAAAAAAGCGGTTTGGACGCTGGGAGACCCCGTAGGAGCCCCGGAGTTCCTGGTAAACCGAGCTCTTAAAGCAGACGCAGGCTGCTGAGCGCACGTGGCAGGAGCGTGCCTCAGACCTCTGGCCTGAGGTCTGCCACAGTGCCCCTGCCGTGCCCAGCAGCCACATCACAGCCAGCATGGCAGCTCCAGGCGCTCAGCCACCTGCACCCCCAGCGCAGGAGGCCCCCAGGGGCCGCAAATGATGGGCCCCATCCTGGTCCTCGGGGGAGCTGGACAGCCTGCTCGACCTCTGGAAGGAGGAGGAGGCCCTCCACGAGACCCACTCGTGGCGCCGCAACACGGACATTTTCCCCGCATGGCCCAGGTGCTCGCTCAGCAAGGCCATCCAGCCCGGACCCTTGAACAAGTCCGGGAGAAAGTCAAGGAGCTGTGCCTGGCCTACGTGCGGGCCAGCGAGGGCCAGGGGGCAGGAGCAGACAACTGCCCCCATTACGACTGGCTCCACGCCATCCTGGGCCAGGCAGCCCCGCAAGCCCTAGACGTGCCCGTGGACAGCAGCGTGCGCCCCCCCGTCACCAGGACCACCGAGGCGGGGGGAAGGAGATGACAGCAGTCCATCGGAGGATGAGGCCAGCACTGCCACCCAGCAGGCCCCCTCCAGCAGCCCTGACGTCTCCCGCGCATCCTCCGAGGCCGAGGAAGGATCCACCGGTGAGTCTTGCACTTTGCACTCACAAGGGTGGGGGGAGGGAGCCAGGCACCCGGAGGGGGGAGGGGGAGAGCATGTCACTCAGGCCACGTGAGCGGCACGTCATGTAGCATTAGGCAGCAAGCAGCACGTGCAACCACGTGCAGCCTGGTGACAGAGCAGCACGTGGCCGCGGCAGGCAGCTGCAGGGCATGCCTGGGACCGTGCTGCTCACACACATTCGGTGGGACCAGGGGGAAGGGTGGATGCCGGCTGGAACCAGCCAGGGCCCCAGGGACTCAGCCCAGAGCCCACACCTCCACAAGGGTGCAGCACGGAGAACGGCACACTGTCCCATGCCTGGCTGTGAGGCACAGTCAGCTGCTCCTGGGTAAACCGCAGTGTCACAGCCCTGTGAACTTGGCCCCCACTGAGCCCCTCGCCTGCTCCCGGTGCCTTGGCTGGCTCCCTGAGGGAAGTCCCCACTGCAGCCACACATGTCCCTGGGCTACGTGTGTGAGGGATAGTGGGAGGGAGAAGGGGGGGAAGCGCTCGGGCCGCCCTTAGGGCCGCCTGAGTTTTGCTGCAAGGATAGGACACCCCCCCCCCAGTCACTCTCCTGGTTCCGTCCAGGAGATATTCCAGGCGATGGGGATCTGAGAGCCAAGACCACCTCTGCCAGATGTGCTCCCAGGCACTGTGTGGGGATGCATCTCGCTCCCTGTCAAGCACCAGTGATTAGCCCAAAGCCTCACAGCCTCCACCGGCAGGGAGTTCCACAGGTTAATGCAACACACGCCCCCTCCCGCCCTTCACGGGGCCAGGACACAGACCGGTGGTTACAATACATGGAGGAGGACCCTACTCCAGGGGGGTCCTCCTTGCAAACATACAACACGGGGGGCAGGGGGGAATCGAGTGGGCCCAAGCCACACTACTGCGGTGTTGCCTGGGGTGGAGGGCATGAGGTGTGGGGACAGTGGCCAGCCTGCCTGACTGACCCATCCTTTCTTCTCTTGCCTGCAGCAGGACCAAGCACAAGCCGGGGACCCTCCAGTCCGGCAGCAGCGGCACCCCTAGCTGCCCAACCACGGAGCCAGAGGCTCCGCCACCGGGACCAGCTCCTTCGCCGGCATGTGCAGGCCGTCGAGTGCATCGAGGCATCGATTCGCCAATGCGTCGAGGGGGACCTGCAGTGGCGCCAGGAGGCCTGGGCCACCTTTCAGACCCAGTGCACGTGGATGGCTGATTCCATTGCCACCCTCACTGCCCACATAGCCCATGCCATTCACTATGGCATGGCCTTACCCCATGCCCCCTCCATCCCTCCCCTAGCACTGCCCATGCCCCATCCTGCCGCCCTGCAATGCCCCCTCCTGCCGCCCCTGCAATAGCCCCTCCTGCCCACCTCCCTGTGCAGCCTGTCCCGATGCAGCCTGCCCCGCATATCCAGGTCCGCCCCCGCAGGAGCGCTCGCAGGGGCCACCCCTCCCAGGAGTAGCTCCTCCCCCTTGCAGTTGAAGTTCTCCTTCCCCTCCCCCTCGCAGTTGAAGGTCTCCTCCCCCTCCCCCTTCTCCTCCCCCTTGTAAATAAAAACATACATTTTTCAGTTGAAAACAAAACTGTGTTGGTTATTGTGTTACTCGAGGTAACTGTAATAAATGATTTGAGATGCCAGTTAGCCAACTAAATTTAAGAGGATTACAAAATGTGGACACCAAATCCTGTATCTATCACCGGTCATTCCTTTAAGTGGTCATTGGTTTGTGGCGCATAAATAAATACTGACACTTTTAAGTAAAATTTAAACCACAACTATATTAACATAGATAACAAACAAGCAAGAAAGGTTAAAAGATGAACACAAAAGAATATGTACATAGTCTAGACGCAGGGGACGATTGTAGTGTTGCTGGCAACCTCAATCCTTTGGTCCTTCGGGGCCTCGGGAGAGGAACAGCCAGGAGATCCCTCGATGGAAGACAATAGCGAAGCTGGCAACCTCAATTCTTTGGTCCTTCCAGGCCTCGGGAGAGGAACAGCCAGGAGATCCCTCGAAGACGACTGGAATCGGGTACGCTGACTCGAGCCTTCCACACGAACCACGAATCCTCTTCCTGTTCTTCGGGACAGTTCAGACAGGCAATGGTGTCCTAAACCCTAGCCTAAACTAAAAAGAAAAACCCTAGCTACGTCCGCCGCACCCGACGAACATTCACGATGACGGCTGATGTGCTTGGAACCGACACTTTACAATGGGGGGAGGTAAGGGGAGGGGAGGGGGAAGGGCAGGGGATGGGAGGGAGTTGTATGGGGAGACCGAGGTGACCCTACTATGGGGCTTGTGCGAACATGTCTGTCAGGGCCTCTCTGATGCGCACCCCATCCTGGTGTGCCTGGCAGATGGCAGCTGTGTGGGGCTGTTCAAACGTCTGTGCCTCGGCTGCCATCCATGCAGGGGGGAAGGCCTCCCCACTCCGCTCCACAATGTTGTGGAGCACACAGCACGCGGCCAGTACCTCCGTTGCATTCCGCTCACCCATCTTGAGACGGGTGAGCAAACAACGGAAGCGGGCTTTTAAGTGGCTGAAGGCGAGCTCCACCTGATTTTGGGCCCAGTTGAGGCAGTCGTTGAACCGGGCCCGGTTCTGGTCCAGCCACCCCATGTAGGGCCGCATTAGCCAGGGCAGCAGGGGGTAGGTCGCGTCCCCGACAACGCAGATGGGCATAGGCACATCCCCGGGGGAAGTAGGTGCCCGCTTCCAGCCTGCAAAACAGTCCAGAGTTGCGGAGGATGTAGGCGTCGTGTGCCCTGCCAGACCAGCCCACGTAGACATCCAAGAAGCAGCCCCGGTGGTCCACGAGGGCCTGGAGAACAATAGAGCAGTACCCCTTCCTGTTTGTGAAATGGGCTGCTCGATGCTCCGGGGCCCGGACAGGGACGTGGTTTGCGTCCAGGGCTCCTCCGCAGTTGGGGAACCTGAGGCCAGTGAAGCCAGCCAGCATAGCGTCCACGTCACGCAGGCGGATCACTCTTGGTAGCAGGACATCATTGATGGTGTAGACGACCTGCAGAAGGGTGCAGAGAAACACATCACATAAGGCAGGGGTGAGTGTGCGCTCCTTTGGGCCCCCCCTCCCCCGTGATTCCCTCTGTCCTCACACACGCACACACACATGCACACGCACACACACACACACACACACCAGGGCCCCCTTGCCCCACGCCCCCCCCCCCCACCAGCAGGCCTGTGCAAGGGAGGGACAGCCCAAACCCCTGAGTGACCCAGCCTGGAGTCTTGGCTGCCCCTGGGCATGGAGTGCAGCACCCTCCCCCCACCCCACTCCCCACTCCCCCTGGGACTTACCTCCTCCATGACAATCACACCAATGGTGGATCTTCCCACCCCGAATTGGTGTGCCACCGATTGGTAGCTGTCCGGGGTGGCCAGCTTCCATAGCGCGATGGCGACCCTCTTCTTCACGGGGATGGGCGCACGCAGCCGGGTGGTAGCTCTCTGGAGTGCAGGGGTGAGCCAGGCACACAGCTCCAGGAACATCCACTTTCACATGCGGAAATTCTGGAGCCATTGCTGGTCGTCCCATTGCCCACGGACCAGCTGGTCCCACCAGTCTGTACTGGTGTCTAGTCTCCAGAGTGGCCTCTCCGCGGTGGGGTGGGGATGCCACAGGGACTCCATGGCCTCCCTGGTGAGGGAGTCCCAGGCGATCTGCGCCTCCTGAACATGAGGGCACCAGCCTGGAGCACCAGCTGCAGGCACTCGAAAATGGCCGACAGGGGCCAGAGCAGGCACATGGCCACCCCTGGTTCCATGGCAGACAAAGCAAGGCACAAGAAACCAAAACCAGGAAAAAGCACTAGGGGGCAAAAGGGTGGTGTCCAAAAGGCAGAGGGCAACCACCAAACCTGCTATGGCTGTCAGTCCCTGCCAGAGGTCCTAACGCACGGAGCAGGAGACAAACGGCTGTCTGGTGAGACCCCTTTAAGCACGTGTCTGAACGGAGCTCCAGCCCCGCCCCCGGAAAGGGCTGGTGCCCTTTTGCCCTCTTCAAAATGGTTCCAGGCTTCTGCTTTTGCGCAAAAGCGCGCTGCCAATGTAGACGCGCTTTTGCGCAAAAGTGCATCATTATAATGATAACTCCATGCCAATCTAGACGTGCTTTTGCGCAAATACTTTTAACGAAAAAACTTTTCCGTTAAAAGTATTTGCGCAAAATCATGCCAGTCTAGACGTAGCCATGGTGTTTATTTATCTCTATGGTAAACTCCTGGCAAACACTGACAGAGGCTTTACTATTTAGCAAGGCATTCAGGTGCCATTTTAGCACTTGTTCTGTCACCCCCTGTAAAGCCACTTACTGCAGGTCCCAACATCAGTACTTTATTGACACAACAAAACATTTGACACAGATTTCATTGACAGTATATGTGGGGTGTTCATTTATTCACAAGGATGATTTTGAGTTATTAGCAGGTTTATGTCTTTAAGACTAGTTATATAGGATGTGTAAGTTTGTGGGAAAATATTTCCCTTGCCATTGGACTGCCCTGCTTTGGTGTGACCCATCACTCCCTTCTGAACTTGAGGCCAAACCATTGCAAGTTGGCTCAGTCTATGATCTAATACTTTTAGCCAAAACCACTCGAAGGAACAATGACAGAAAACATGCGCAGGTACAGTATTTCAGACTGTGAAAGAATAAGAACAAGAAATGACTTAGAAAGAATGCAGCACGTAGGGAATTAAATTACAAAAGCAATGAAATATATTTTGTTGTACCAAATTTGATGAAGAAATAAAATGGCTTATAAGAGATCATTGTAGTGAGGAAACACACATTAATTATTTAGGCAAACCAAAAGAAAATGAAAGTGATACATCTGTAGGACTTTAGTACAATTTGTTTATAAACAGACATGTGTCTCCAATAGCCTGAGACATCAAACATTGGGCATTTACTCACAGCAGAGGGGATCAAAGCAAATCCCAATGAGATCAAAGTAGCCAAAGATGTGCCAGTTCCAGTGGTGGTAAAAGGGGTACAGTGCCTCATAGGAATGATAATTCTTTTCACACCTGACTGCAGCAGCAGAACCCATATGTCAGCTCACAAGACAGGATGTTGAGTGGGACTGGGCACCAGGCATTTGACACACATTAAAAAAAATGATACTGGATACCCCTGGCCTAAAATATTACCAGGCAGGAGAACCAGTGACACTCCAGTGTCATGCTCTGGAGAAAGGAGGGGGTGTAACTCTTTTGCGGGAGCACCCAGTTGCTTATGCCGGCAGAACCTTGTCAAAAACCAGATGCTCACTAAATAGAAAAAGAGCTTCTGCCTTTGGACTGGTGTGATTCCATGGGCACACGCATGTCCATCCAATAATAGTGCAGTCAGACCACAACCCCCTAGAGACAAGCATGGTAAAACCCCTACTTAGTGCTCCAAACGGATTGCATCAGGGTGGAGATTAGATCTTGTCCAAGATGATTGATTGCTAGTGTTAGCTGACATCCTGCATAGATCAAAAACATTCAGCATCAGTAAGTTGGGGATCAAGATACTGAATCCATTAACATGCTTCACTGCTTCCCACCTTCAACAGCAAAGCTGCTAGAAATCCAAGGGGCTACAGAAAAGGACATTGAACTGCGGGCAGTCAAAAGAGTGATGCTAGGAGTGTGGCCAGAAGACAAAAGCCAAGTCCTGGTAAGAGGAGAACCTTATTTTCTAAGGGTACATCTACATAGCAGCGTTATCGCAGAAAACTGATGTTCTTCTAAAATAACAAAATACGTATCTACACTTTCAAGCCTGTATTCCAAAATAATGGTGAGCTGAAGGACTTCTTACTCCGACTTGTGGTAACCCTCATTTCATGCGGAGTAAAGGACATCAAAGGAAGAGCGTTCTTCCTTCCACTTCCTGCTGTGTAGACAGTGCCAAAAGCAGAATTAAGCTATTTCAACTCAAGCTACGCAATTGACATAGCTGGAGTTGCATAGCTTAATTCGACTTTAAGCCTGCTCTGTAGATGTACCCTAATTGAAGATGAGCTCCGTGTGCAGGATGGAGTCACATTGGAAACACAGAGCAGTGTTGTCCTCAGCTTGTTAACAGCTATCTTAGGCTCAAGAGCTTGCTTACTGGCTGAGAATGAATACACAAATCCATTCCTTGATAAAAGAGTGCGACTCCTGTCGATCGTGTGATAGATAACCACCAGCAGAAAGAGTCTGTTAGCACAAGACCTGCCTATCCAATCACAGGAAAATTTGCAAGTGGACTCATTTACTTTCAGTTCAAAACGGAATGCCCTGCCAGAAACAAGAAGCAAGTCAGTGATTGCCAAACTAAAGGCCTACTTTGCAAGATATAGTAATAGAGATGTAGCTGTGTTAGTCTGGTCTTGCTGAAACAAAAGACAGGACTATGCAGCACTTTAAAGACTAACAAGATGGTTTATTAGGTGATGAGCTTTCGTGGGCCAGACCCACTTCCTCAGATCAAATTGTGGAAGAAAATTGGCATGACCATATATACCAAAGGGATACAATAAAAAAAAGTAAACACATATAAAATAGAAAAATCAGATTTTAGAACAGAGGGGGGATGAAGGAGGGAGGTTAATGTCTATGAGATAATGATATTAGGAGTGATAATTGGGGAAGCTATCTTTGTAATGGGTGAGATAATTAGCATCTTTGTTAAGGCCTTTGCAAGATATGGCATTGCAGACACTGTATTCACTGACAATGGACCTCCATTTGCCTCAGAAAAACTAAAGGAATTTGCAGGCTAAGGTTATTTGACAACCATATCTCCTCCCCAGCATATCCACAGAGTAATGGTGAGGTGGAATGAGCTATGGAAACTGCGAAGAGATTGTTGCACAAGACTATTTCTTCTGGTTCAGAGTTTTAGTTGGCATTTTTGGCACATAGGAATACCCCATTACAGGAGTGTCAAAACAGTTCAGCACAGGCACTTATGGAACAAAGGACCAAAACCAAGATGGGAGACCTGTCACAACCAGAAGCATGGAGATACCACTGTAAGGAAAGGGCCAACTACCTGAGAAAGCATTAGCTGAGGACCTACTGACCCTGGAAACAGGCATTCTTGTGAGGACCCAGCTATTAGATAACTTTCGGAAGCAATGGGCTGACGGAGTTGTGAGGGGTACGGTGGCACATCATAAAAGGTGAGTGCATAAGACAAACAAGCAATCCAAAGGAAGAGGGGGCATTCACAAAGAACTTTCCGAGGTACAGAGATCATCACAGAACAGAAACAGACAACCATCCACAGTCAATCACAAGGGAGGGAGGAGACTTGACAGAGAGATAATTTGCTAGTCTCAGAAAAAAGGAGACAAAGAAAGGTCACTCCCAGCTGACTCACTGTGGTCTCTCCTCATGGTGGGGAGGGCCTCTACAGTGGAAAGCTGGCAGAGCCTTTCCTTTCTCCCTCCCCACAGCTGGAGATTTGCCTTGCAGTGGGCCTTTCTCTTTTGCCAGAGTTTTCCTTGCTTTGGGGAAAGTTTCCAGCGGTGGGCAACTGAGGGAGCTTTTCCCTGCCGTTGCCCTGTTCCCCCGCCACAGCCTTTCCCCACTGTTGGAGCTTTTCCTGGAAGAAAGACTCCAGCCATGGGACACTACACTGTTAAAACAGAGAGAGCCCTGAGGAACATGTACGTACCCCCGTCCTTCAGGTCTAAGCCATGCCTCACTGGCTATCCTGCTATTTATGCCTGTGCTAGGTAGGTAGTACATGTATGTATACTACATGCTGCTGAAAGAAGCCAGCAGTGTAGACATGCCTTCATAAACACATACAGCTCCAGCAATTAGTGTCTTAACATTTGCTTCATCGGTCCCTGAGAAATCTGATCAGCCCACAACACGGTATAGCTTCTGCTCAGCCTTGGCATGCAGGTCTGCTTTCTGGTGTGGTGACTTCTATTGTTTTGGCTATAATTACATAAGGGGGCATTTCACTGCTCCTTCATTTAGCCTGGGTGACGTGGCTTTCAATAATCACTCAGCGCCTGGGGAATCTGACAGAACTCTGCTTCACAGGTACAGCCTGGAATGAACCGGGCCTGGTTTGCAGATGCAGTTCAGTGTTAAATGAAGATTAATTTTGATAATTCTCAGCTTTCAAGTCAAACATTTCACACAGCTGTAACTGAGTCCTCTGGGTGTTATAAAATAGCTGAAATATTTCCATTTGGAAAATTGCTAAGGAAGATTCATAGTAGCTACAAATATAGGGTCTGGCAACGGGAAACTTTCCACTGAGCTCTGGATCAGACCGATATAACACCTTTCATCTGAGGATTTTACAGTACTTTACAAAGATGAGAATATTATAGTCCCCTTTTTAAAAATGGGAACACTGAGAAATAAAAATTAAGTGATTTGTACTGGTAAATTTCATGAGTCGATGCAGTTGAAACATAAGCTTTAAAAGGGATTTAATCTAACTCCCAGCTGCTGTGAACATTTTTATAAGTACTGCAAAAAAAAATATTTTTGAATAGGCCTGTTGCATCTGGAAACTGAATGAAGGACACATTTCCTTCTTTAACCCAGATATATTGCTCTGATTCCAGGATCAATAATAATATTTATAGCAGTGCTATAAAATATATATTTTAAAGATGCAGGATAAGAACTTTCTGCTGGAGAAAACTATCTATAGATGTAGATTTGGGGCCAAATTCTGTTTTCATTTACAGTCATGCAACCAAAGTGATTTAAGATAATTGGCTGAAGTTAACTGGGAAGAGGATTTGGTCTTCAGGACTGCCAGTTATCTCCTGTGGATTGGTAGAGTAAACACACAAAATCCATAACACAATGCAACACTAAAGTCAATACCCATCTCTATACCTAAGGATAAAGCTGATTCTTTCCAAGGTGAAAAAATATTACAATACCTTGACAGCATAATAGCTCTCTTTGCCCTGGTCTACACTAGGGAGTTATTTTGAAATAGCTCCCCTTATTTCAAAATAACAAGCAGAGCATCCACACTACCAATCCCATTATTTCAAAATAAGGGGTTGGTTACTTCAAAATAATAACTCCTGTTTTCCATGAGGAATACTGCTTATTTTGAAATAGTTATTTTGAAATATCAGTAGTGCGGATGTTCCATTGCTGCTATTTCAAAAAAACTACTCCTCAGGGTCATTCAGAGTAATTACTCCCCAGTGCTTCCTGGGGCTCTAAGATGAGGTAGCACATCCACATTAAGGGAGCCTGCCTTGGACTAATTTTGAAGCTTCCCAGTAGTGTGGGCATGCTAGGACTATAACAGGGTTTAAAAGAGAACTAGATAAATTCATGGAGGTTAAGTCCATAAATGGCTATTAGCCAGTATGGGTAAGGAATGGTGTCCCTAGCCTCTGTCTGTCAGAGGGTGGAGATGGATGGCAAGAGAGACATTGCTTGATCATTACCTGTTCGATTCACTCCCTCTGGGACACCTGGCATTGGCCGCTGTAGGCAGACAGTGTACTGGGCTGGATGGAGCTTTGGTCTGACCCAGTATGGCCATTCATATGTTCTTATGTTCTTATTTTGAAATAGTTATTTTGGGAGTTATTATTTCAAAATAAGTTATTTTTGAAATAATTTCCTAGAGTAGACATGTCCTTTATGGGCTACCTTCTACTCCCACGGTAGTAAGTGGAGAAAAGTCAGGTTCAGTATAAAACATTTAGCTAATGTATTTCTCCAGGTATCTTAGCAACAGTAAGCAATAAAGATTTTCAGTAAAATAAATGTCCAACTTCTTCTCCTACCCTGTGTCACCATCAAATTATCTCTGTGATGAAGTTGTCAATAGAGAGACAGAAGAGGAACAATAAGCCTGTAAATCCAATTCAATCTACATTATATGCAGGACATGGATAGACCTCCTGTTCCCAAGAAACTGGTGGGCTAAATTCCTCAATTATACTCCTCCATTGTGCTGGAGTCCTCTGGAATTTTTATTTTTAAATATTGTAGCAGCTGTGGCTTTGGTGGGAGCGTATTTAAAAAGAACGCTCATAACATAACAGAGCCAAAAACAAAAGGAACGTTCCAAACACTTTTCAGGAGCTGTGCTTTTGCTGCGTCATTTTATGCTGAATCATTGTACATGTTGCTATGCAAAAAATGATGCAGAGCATCAGCTTTTTGAAAGGAAATTGTTGTTTGTATGTTGGTATGCCAACAGCCTACACATTTAGCCAATATAAAAAAATTATACGTGGTGATTAAAGAAGGTGATCCTCAGGAAAGTCAATTACACACTACTATTAGAATGAACAGTTGGCAATCCAAAGGCATGATATTAAAAAGTTATTACCCTAATCTGGTCTGGAAAATGGACCATATTATAAAGTCAAACAAATATGCCAAAACCTATTCAGATGAATTTAATTATAATGCATGATGCCTAAAGTCTCAAATTCAAGGGGAAACTGAAAAGTTTAGTCATGTTTTAGGACTATAACACTTCAGCATAGAATATTTCACTCTGTTCACAATATCTACTGTAGCTCATTAATTTGGCCTCGAAGTGGGAGAAATCATTGCCATGTCCAGGAGTAACTAAAATAAAATAAAATAAAATAAAATAAAATAAAATAAAATAAAAATAAAAAGCAGTACTCACTGACTTGACCAATAATAAAGAATGCAGTATTTCATCAAATCACACCTTTTATAGGCCATTCAGTAAAAGTGTGCCAGAGTAAAAAACAGAGCGCTGATTCTCCCAACCTTACTCATGGTGAGAACTGCCTTACTTTGTGAGTAATCTGATTTAAATTAAACAGTCTCCATGAAATTTAGTTTAAAAATCTGTCTTACTGGAAGCAGCAGAAGGCTGAATCCTGTGCTCATTGAAATCAGTGGCAAAGCTCCCATTTGCTTTAATGGTGCATGCTCAGGCCCATATGAACGAGCTGTAAGCCAAGCTTGACAAGTTGTCCAGGCCAGAGCTTGGACACACATGCTTGCACCACTCCAGCTACTGCACTCAAAATAGCAGTGTGGGTGTTGTGGCAGGGACTAGCCACCTGAACTTGGACCCAAGGGGCTGGACAAGCTTGTACTCAGGTGGCTAGTAGTAACTGTAGCTCACTAGCATGAATAGAGCTATCCCATCTACAGTGTACACATATTCAAAGAGCTAAATTCTAGAGTCTTTCCTCAGGACCTAATGCACAGACTAGCCACAACATGTTATACTAGTGGATGTTTTTATAATAGGATATTAGTAAATTAACTATCCAAATATGATGAGTCTGAAATTACGTCGGCACTTATAGGGAAAAGGCTGAAGTGAAAACTGGCCAAGTTTACACTTGTCACTATGGTGTGTAGCTGCTCTGGCAGCAGGAATACTGCAGAGAAAGGCTCCGGCAGCAGAGAGCTGCAGAAGTTTCTCCCCACTGTCAGAGCCTATCACTGTGATGAGGAAAGGCCGTGGGTTGCTTAGCTGCTAACAAATATATGCGTAGATGTGGGAAGCACTGTGGAGAACCATGTAGGGGGTATATACACTGAGGGTTAAGGCAGGGCGCACTAATTGACTAAGCCCCATCTCATCATCTACTCAACGTCTTACTGTCTACTGCTATTTATACTTGTGCCAGCTGGGTATGCAGTGTCTGAACTCTGCATGTTGCCCTAAGTGTAGCATAGGCTGAGGATATGTCAGTACTTAAATGGTACAGTGGCCATGGTTAGAAGACAGGATACTGGTCTAGATGGACTTTTGGTCCAACCAATTAGGTCATTCTTATGCTGCACAGCTTGTGGAGGTGGATTCCCTATGCTAAAGGGAGAGTCCCTCCTACAAAGAAAACCATTGAATGTCACCTTGGGATAAAGAACCCCACACAAGTCACTAGCAATATACCTATGAAGGTTGGAATTGTATTTTCAAGGGCATCTACTGATACTAGGAGAAATGCCCTGGTTTCTTTGTTCCTTTGAAAGAAAATAAATTTAATTTTTTGTTTGGATATTATTTTGTGTTTTCCTTTTGCACCATGTCATAAATATGAAAAATAACTAAGATGGAACACCTTCACTCTCCCACCACATTCCAAAAAATGCTTTTGCTTATACAAGAATTCCTGGTGGGAAATCTTGTATTTTGTTTTACATTTGATAATAAAATATCTTAAAGGCTTGTTTTTAAAAAGTTACATCAAAAGCAATCATTTTCCTTGACAACAGTAACACTAGAAAATCCATAGTGTAAAATAAAATATATATATCTCCCAAATCCTGTCAACAGAAGAAACCCCAAAGGCCCTGCGATGAACAAGTTATGAAAACCTTTTACACTTGCGTTTCTATATTATTAAATGCAGAATGGAATCTGAAGTAATTTGCTTGGTGGTGTTTTCTTATAACTACTGTCAGTCATTGATAAGAGAAAAAAAACAGATGATGTTCACACTTGCAGTTCACCTACAGATATTCTATTCTGAACCACCTGGAAAAGGCTCTTTCATTATTTCTTCTGTTGGTTTTTTTTTCTTAGTGTACTTTGCTTGTTGTGGAATGAAATATCTGCTTGGCGGAGGCACAAATGTGAGGCCAAATGGTTGTCCTTTGGATGTGTCTAGCTGCAATCTGTTATTGAATCTTTTAATAATTAATTATTAAAGGCAATAATGAAATTATTTCTGCACTTCCCTTCTTTTGTCAGTTTAAGGCATATTGTAAAATTAACCTACTCTGCCCTTAAGTCACCTACTTTTACTTGTTGGTGAAACTGTCTCAGCACAATTGGTGACTGATTAACATCATTATGCTCCCTTAGGGGACCACCCTATAACCCCCTTTATTTCTCATTTATACATAATTATAATATTGCATACAGAGCATGTCATGTGAGGTAACTGAGAAAAGGTTATGATTTGCTGAAAGTCATTATTCTAGCTATGTTTATAATATAATATGGAGACATATCATTTCATAGAACTGGAAGGGACCTTGAAAGGTCATTGAGCCTAGTCTTCTGTCCTCACAGCAGGGCCAAGTACCATCCCTGACAGATTTGCCCTAGATGGCCCCCTCAGGGATTGAGCTCACAAGCCAGGGTTTAACAAGCCAAAGCTCAAACCACTGAGCTATTCCTCCCCTGAAGTAAAAACTGTTCCTGAGGCTCTAGTGGGAGGCTATATTTCTGGCAGGCTATCCACAGCCTCTTCATAACCAGTATTCCTTTGTTCAGATTCTTGTGGTGTTCACTCTCTCATAGCAGAGGCATATGGTAGGGTCCTACCCAGAGCAGCTGAGCCCATCAGCCTTGGGGTGGAGTCTGAGATGCTTCATGCACGATCAGCACTGGGACGGTGTTCAGTGAATGCTCTTCTCCTCCAGCCCCTGAAATCTTCTGATGTAGCTGTAATCCTGATGGTGCAGGGGAAGTCATGGAAAATGGTATATTCTGGCCACACATTCCTCAGCACCCAGGTGAGCTCCAGAGGCCAGGCAGCAGCTCTTGGAATAAGCTTCATGATTGCTGTTGCTGATCAGTACAGTTCATAGAAGAACTGATGGTGCTCAGGGCAAGTTACTAGTACCATTTGGCAATGGAGGGTCAGGGACCATTATACCTTTGGATAGGGGCTCAGGCAGCAAAGGGATCAATGCATTGTGGGAATGACCTGTCATTGATACCCCTGACCTAGTACATGCCCTTTCTCCCCATTCACATTGCATTATGGAAGAGGTATAGGGCTATGCCATAGAAGACGTGTGTCCACACCTACAGCACCATATGTGCTAATTTTCATGTACTAGACTGTCCTTCAGGATTGTGTTTCTGAAGTGGATGGTATCACTCTTGTACCCATAGCAAGTCAAGTTTAAATGCTGATTGGACCCTAAAAAATATGAATGGAAACATTCAAATTGCTAACAAGTTTAACTGAAAATATCAGTGACCAAGGCAGGGTTCCTGCGTAAATAAAAGCTTGTGATTATGTACTCAGTCCCTGCCATGAATGCAGGGGATTGGACTAGATGACCCCTTGAGGTCCCTTCTGGGTCTGTGATTCTATGTAATCCCAAACTATTGAAATGCATGTGCACAAGGAAGCCAAGTGAAGGTTTCAAATCACTACCTCTCCTGGCTTTTGAATGCCAACATTCACTCGGCTTGCACAATGAAACTAACACCCCAGCAATTACTTCTGTGAATCGTGAGCTGCCCAATATGCCTCTGCAGTGCACAGGTTGCAGCCTTATTTGGAATGGCACAGTCTGAGATTCCCACATTGCCCCACACCACATTGGCTGATGCAGAAGAGTGTGGGAGGGAATAGGACGAGGGCCCTGCCTCCTCATATCCATTCTAGGGCATTGTTCCCGGCAGGGGAAACATGGCAGGGGCAATCATGATCTCCAGAGACAGACATATAAATATGGACACACAATATTGCACATTAGGTCAGCGTACTGATGTGTGGAACTGCTTGACTAGTAACTGGGATATAGAACTGTCCTCTAGCTTGCTGGCGATACAGTAACATGTTACCAAATGCAATTTTTTCCTCAGGAAAAAAAGTGATACAGTTCAGATTTTGACACTTTAAGAGGCCTTCCAGGAATTATATCTGATCAGGCGAGCTGACATGTTATGACATGTTGACACAAGTGTCCAACAAAGCACATTTCTTGCAGAATTTAGAAGCTAGTCACATACTTGGTATTTTTTCCCTCAGACTGTCTGTGAAGAGCTGATAAATATATGTGTCTCTGCACACCTCCTCTTGAGAATTTCCCTGACATACATCCTTCTATGGGCTGAGCTTCTAATCCAGATCACTGACTTGGAGCTTCTATAAAATTATCACAATTTTGTGCAATTCTGCTGGCTGTAGTGGTGTTTAAGAATTACTTAGTCTAGATTCTAGATATGTACTAGCATTTCTCCAGCATTCAGGACAGCAGAACGTAAAGCTTTTTAACTTTGACTTTTCTTTCAACACCGGTAGTCCTGCACTTTGTATGTAACACATTTTTTCTACAGTAAATTCAGGTTATTAGAACATTTTTCAACACCGTCAAAAACTATTCTGCCACCTATAATTTCATCATCTGGAATGTGAAGGGTCATCCAAATGAGAAATCGAAATGATGTATTATTAAAAGCAAATACCTGGCTTTTTTGTTTTGTTTTGTTTCCTGGTAAAACCTCAGCTAAGGTTTCTAGCCATCACAAAATGTTTATATCCTCAGATCAAGTGTAAGTGTAACCCACACATTTACTGGCTGTAGTTCACTGTCCCATGTAGAGGTATGTAGACCACTTACAGAGAGAAAGAATGAGTCTGCTCTACAGCCTTAGCTGAGAGCCAGCTGGCTTTTAGCTCAAGTGGTAGAAGCTCATGCACTAAGCTCCTGAGGTCCCAATTTTGGTTTCACTTGTCGGCATTACGTATGCACCTGGCATCTTTCACTGATGTCAGTAATATCATGTACTCTTCACTTTCTGGATAAGCTAGGAGAAATTAAAGAGAGACATTGCCTTACTCTGAAGACCATTCCATCTCTGTGCTATACAACTCTCAGTGGTATTTAACACAGCTGGTAAATGTGACTCGGGCTTTGTCTGCACTTGAAATGCTATAGCTGCACTGTTGCTGCATCACTGTGGTGCTATAGTGTGGACACGATCTACTCCAACAACAGAGAGTTCTCCAGTCATTGTAGGTTATCGATCACCTGCCTAAGAAGTGAGGTGCTTGGCAGAATTCTTCCATTGACCTAGCGCTATCTACACAGGGATTAGGTCAGTTAACTACAATACTCAGGGGTGTGTGGTTTTTCACACTTCTGAGTAATAGAGCTGGCTTGACAGAACTTGTTGGAATATACTCGGCCTATGATATTTCCCTAAGTAATAAAAAAAAACCTTAAATATACCCAGGAGAAATAAAAGTTTTTTCAAATCGTTATTAAATATCTCAAAATGCTATCCTAGACAATATGTTTTTAGGAGCTAAAGACTCTTCAGAGCTTTTCTACAGAAAGACATGGAAATGAAAGGAAACCAATCCAAAGAGATTCTTTCATTCTGCAGCTTTGTTAAAATAACTATCTAATAAAAATAACATTTGACTAACTGCAAAGGCTTCAGAGGCTCTGTTTGGTTCACACATGTACTCAGAAGTTTGGATGCAATGAACTTTATCTAAATCATCTGGAGATTGGGGGTGGAAAACACGAGAGAATTTTTTTTCCTCATGAGATTCCAGATCTTCCTGCTTTTTGCTCTTTCACAGGATTTTTGGCATTTCTACCCTTGGCCCAAATGGACATGGAAATACAGAGACACACAAAATTGAAAATAAATTTAGGAAATAATAAAAGTGATTGAACATTCTGGAACCTCATGAAGGTTTAGATTCAATTCAAGTTTTGAAGGAAGATTTGATTCAGTTCTTCTCTTTGAGCTGGTTTTTTTTTTCATTCCTGTCCTAAGGACGTGTGTAGCCTCAAGAGAATGATATAGAAATATTCTATCGCCTCTCTGCTGCATGATATAATACCCAAATTGATTGTGTTATCAAATTATACTGCTAGTACAGATGCAAACTCTTGTTTCATATCAGGTCGTTCTTGGCATTAGATCCTTCCAAGTATCTTGCTCTCACTGAATGTCTGTGTTTCAGATTAATTTTCCCCTGGATGTATTAGTTTGCCATTTTTCCAAGTTGCATCTCATTTTATTACTTCATATTACAGCATATTGCTAAGCTTACCTCGTCCCATTGCACTAGGGCAAAAAGATATCAGCAAATTGGACTGGAACCAGAAAAAAAATCCACATATATTAAAGCAGTGAAGGGAGTGATTGTCAGGGAGGTGGTTGCATGCTCTGGGATCACAGTGCCATCTAATAGGGATGGTCCAGGATATAATGCTTAATGGCTAGAGTCCAAAGGCCATTTTATCTAGTAGCAATCTCTCAAAGGCCACTCTGCCAAGCACCTACAGTTCAGGAGTAGCATCTCCTGGCATTGAGAATACCCAGGTTGCTTCAACTAGTGACTAACATTCAGGAACAGTGTCAGTTAGTGGCAAGAGTCCCAAGGCCACCCATCTAGTAGCTATAGTTCATTTGTAACATCACCTAATGGTAAGAGTCTCAAGGCCTCTCCATCTAGAGGCACTCAACCAAGCCCCTGACAATCACTCCCTGCACTGTTCAGGCATAGCATTGCCTAGTGAAGAGATCCACAGGCCGCTCCTTCTAGTGGCTAAAATTTAGGGGCAAGTGTCACTTAGAAGTGAGAGTGGGGAAGGTGAGGGAATGCAGGTCCACCCTATTTCACTGGGTTCTGACCCAGGGCCCTTCCAAACAGTGGACTCTGACTCAGAAGTTCATGTCCCAATAGCCCCAAGTGAGTCCTATGGGTCATTTCCTACACTCACTACAGTCCCTCCGGTATTGTATCCATGGTTGTCTCTCTCAGGTTCTTCTGCTTCATCTCCAGAGGCTCCTGTGCTGGGCAGTAGTTAGTCATCCTCTTCAGTTCCTGTGATCAACTGGCTTCCTGTGGTGTGGCAAGAAGGCTCAGTCCCAGCAAGTTGGAGTCCCAGTGGCTACCTGGCAGGAGGATGCTGCAACCAACTGCTTTCTCCGTCTGTCTGCCCAGATTGAGCTGAGCTGCTCTCTTTTAAATGCCCCCTCCCTGGGGAGCATTCCCAGCAGGGGCAAAAAGGCATGGAATCCACAGTAGCTGGTTAACCCTTGCCTCTCCGTTGCAGGGTTAGCACATCCTATCCCAGTGATTTATTAGGAAAAAATAGTGAATATGTCTAGCTCATGTAAACAAAAACTAAGAGTCTGACAATTGCCTATATACTTTGTCAAGGTGTAAACATCAAGAAAGGAGAATTGTTCAGAGTGGTCCAAAAAGGTATGTCTGTCCTCACCAGGAATAATGAGATAAGAGTCAGAAGAGGAAAATCTGAGATGAGCATCAGGAAGAATTTCCTAATAGTAATGCCTATTATGCAGTAGAATTAACAAATAACCTTGTCCACTTTTATTTTATTTGAGTCTACCTCTGAATGATCTATCTATCCATCATCCAATCCTTTTCCGAAAGAGCCTGTTGACAATCTTTTTCCAAAAAGGCAATCATTCTAACTAGGATTGCTGACCAGAAAATGTCTACCAATTCTGTTTGATTTTAAGTGTCCAGCTAATGCACTAGTGGCAAGTATTAAATTTTGACTTGGCTGCCACTTTATGCAAGGACAGCGCCTAGGGGTTCTGCTCCAAGAGCAAACCAGAAATGAAACTGACTGATTAACACAGTCTGGTTCCAGGTTCCTCTTTATGTGGGTTGCACAAGTGGGGAGAGGGTAGAATCAGAAGGTGGCTACAGTCTGTAATATCTGATCTCCCCAGCTCAGCAATAATTCTTATCAGAAGCTAGAGTTCCCTGCATCAGTACTAATTTCAGTTTTGGGAAGCCATGAGTGCAAATGACAACCTAAGGAACCTTTGAGACACAAGTGCTGTTTGGAAAAAATCATATCTACTCACATAGACAGCCCAGATGTATTTAAATGTTCCATGGTTTACAGTGTTGAACCTCCTGCCAGTTAATGCAGGAAAGGTTAAAGAGGGAGGATTTAAGGTGGGAACAGACGGAAGAATGCACGAGTCAAAGCTCAGAGTCTCCTGTTCCCTGTACTGCTTTAGTCCATGCAGCAGATGATCTGACCCAATAGTCTGATGTATTCATCTGGCATCAGAGCATATAGAACTAGGTACCCACAGCAACAAAACAGCAGAAATCATATATATGAAATTTTGTATTTGCCAAATAATTACTAAGCAAAAAAGCCTAGCTTTTAAAATGAGATCATTTAAAATGAAAAAAAAACAGTATAATGCTTAAAGCATTTGGGAGAAGATGGAATACTTATGTAATAAGCCTGAAAACATACATTAGGCTATATACAATGCATACAAAATTAATTAAATGAGTACATTAATCACTAAGAATAGAATAAATGGATCCAAGAACTGAACATTTATTGAAATGACCTAAAGGAAAGGATGCTGTGAAACGTTTTTGTTGTTTATTTTTCTTTCGTCAGTAGCACAAAGAGTATACAGACATTGGCAAATAACAGTGCTTACTTAGGGTTTTTTTGTTGTTGTTTTTAAACTGTGATAGAGAAGTAGAAGGGCAGACAACAGGGTGTTTATCTTCTTAAAAGGATAATTGTAAATCCATTTTATTTTAGATGGCTAATCTGTTTTTATTATGTCAATATTGGCAGGTCAGATAACTACCAAGCTCTTGTTCCTCAGCCATCAGATGGCAAGTTAGGTGCTGGAACATAGCCATACTTTGTAGTATGGAAGATCAAATACAAAGAAGTCCTGTAACAAGATGTACACTTTCTAGGACATTAGATCCTGGTTAGTTTTTATCAGAAATGGCTCAGGTAAGACCATGTGATGTACATAGGTCTATAAAACTAAATATGAAATAAAGAACAAAATTCATATATAATGGTAACCCCAATGTTAAAGGTAGCGCAACTTCTGTTTAGTGAAGGATTTTGAGATTTCAGAATTTGGTTTTCTGTAGAAACAGAATGAAATTGAAAATTTTCAAAATTCCAAAATTAGGAACATTTTTTAAAAATGTTTTGGATTGCTCAAAATGTTTCATTTCAGAATGGGTTTTTTAAAAATGTTATATTACAAAACAACACAGATTTCTAAAAGTAATTTTAAAAGATGTATAAATCAAAATGCTTCATTCCAAAAATGTCAAAATGGGACATTTCAACACTGTTGGAACTTTTGTGTAGCTTTTTTTCTAAACAAGACTTCAACAAAATTTATACATTTTTTTATTTTGATAAAACTGCATTTTCTGAAAGAAAATGGTTTAATCAAAGTGTTTTTTTTTAATTCAGTGAGTGCTAGCAATGGACTAGATCAAGGATTGGCAACCACAAATAGTGGGTGGGCCACATGAGTGGCCCTCCTTCACCTCAGTGGAGTTCCACCTGCAACCTCACAGACCCACTGTGTGTCCCCCATGTGCCTTTTGCGCACTGTGGCACAGGAACCCTGCACTTACTTACTTCTCTCCTCTCTCCCAGCACTTTCAGAGAACACAAATTGCCTGATTTACACTCCCTCCCTACTTCTCCCCGCCCCCCTCCCTGAGCTAGAAGGCAGTGAACAATTGATTTGTGGTGTTCCAGCTCTAGGAGGGAGGGAGAGCAGCAGAGACTGAGTGCAAATCAGGTGATTTGTGAACTCCAAAAGTGCTGGGAGGGACAGTGGAGGTGTACAAAGCATGGGGCTCTGGTACCCCAGTGCACAAGAGGCATGTGGAGGAGGAGGACAGCTAGGCGGTCCGTGGGCCACCACTGGGCTAGTTGGGGACAGAAAGGGATAGACCTACATTAAGAACACGGTTCGGCAAGTTATGATTATTTTTAAAATATCTACACAAAGTAATTGATTAATTATGAGATTTTTAAAAAAATCACAGCCTAGAATTAGGTCCTATATGCATATATGCATATTTAGGTGTTAATAAGAGGTTTCACTTTAGAATATCAGGCCACTGACACTGTGTCTAGACTACACCTCTCTGCCAACAGAGCGATGTAGATTAGGCACATTGAAATTGCTAATGAAGCTGGGATTTAAATATCCCGTGCTTCATTAGCATAAAAATGGCCGCCGCTTTTTTTCGGCACAAAGCTTTGTCAGAGAAAAGCAGCAGTCTAGAGGCTGATCTTTTGAAAAATAAAGCCTTTTTCAAAAGATCCCGTAAACCTCATTTCACGAGGGATAAGGGATCTTTCGAAAAAGGCTTTATTTTTCGAAAGATCAGCCTCTAGACTGCTGCTTTTCTCTGACAAAGCTTTGTGCCGAAAAAAAGCGGCGGCCATTTTTATGCTAATGAAGCACGGGATATTTAAATCCCAGCTTCATTAGCAATTTCAATGTGCCTAATCTACATCGCTCTGTTGGCAGAGAGGTGTAGTCTAGACACACTGTCAGTGGCCTGATTTCCTAAAGTGAAACCTCTTATTAACTCCTATAAAATTAAGTGGGAAACTCTTGGATATTCAGTACTTTTGTAAAATCAGACCATTTATTCAGCACCTGAATATGGCCTGAGGAGCTTAACTCTAGCTGCTGCTGGGTTTTTGGGGGTTTTTTTAATCTTATAATTAACACACATTGCCTTGCTCTATAGCATGCAAGTATTATGGAAATGAGGAGATAGATGGTAGGTAGGTACATAGGTAGGCAGGCAGGCAGATAGGTAGGTAGATAGACTCTCTATGAACAAAATTCATGCAAAATGCATGCTAGGCCTGCAGCGTTGGTCTTAAAATCTTGGCAAAGTTTAATTTTTGGCTTTAAAGCTAAATGCCAGAGATACCTGTTGAAACCAGAAGCTTTAACTGCAAAATGTGCAGAATTGAACTTATATGGAAACACAAGCAGCTCTTTTGAACAACTTTCCCAGCTCTACTAAAAATACAAGATTCGTGTGGGAAGGATTTTTTACTTCATAAGGGTAGACTGATATCTACAACTAAATCTGTAGGACCCAGATTCAGATTTTCCCCTTTAACCCATTTTTGAAAGCTTAACACTGTCTCAGTCTACAAAGCCAATTTCTCTCCTTTGTTTTGAGTCATTTTCATTTAGTGTGAGGTCCCACTGAAATTAGTGGGGGCACTTGGAGGCTACTACTCAGTGTGACACAATTGGGTCCTCACACAGCAGCCATAGAACATCACTTCTGCTAAATCCACTTCTGCTCGGTCATAGAACCAAAATTCTGGGAGGACAAGACCACAATGGTACTTTCAGGTCATTGCTGCCTTCAGAAAGGTGAGAGATTTAGGCCATGTCTACACTACAAAGTCTTGCTGATGTAAGTTACATTGGCATACAGCCCCACAGTTCATATATTGCTTATGCACATACATGCTACACTCCCTACATCTGTGCTGAGCATACTCACCAGAAGTGCTTGTTTCAATGCACAGTGCAGTGCACCATCAGTAGGTATCCCATCATTTAGTGCCCTGTTTTTTGGGTAGCTTTTGCAATGCATGATGGGGCAAAAATGATTTGGCAGTGGTGGCTGACAGCAAGGGGGTCAATGTTCCATAATGCAACATCAGGCATGCTAATGAAGTGAGGGGGGAGGGAATGGAGGGAGGAGGTGACTGCCCTGGGCCCACCAAAGCAAAAGGTCCTGGGGCTTCTGGACACTGCTACTGGAGCAATGGTAGTGGCCCGAGGCCTGGGTCTTTTAAATCACCACTAGAGTGCTGTGCAGTATGCTCCAGGTGACTATGAGGGCTGACTGCCCCAGCTCTGCACCCTCAATCCAAAAAGGCCCTACCCCTTCTGAGCACAGGGCCAGGCCCTCCCCCACCTCACTCAGATGCCGGGCAAGTCTGTCAGCCTCCCCCGAGCAATGCTCTCCTTTGCATAATAAAACAGAAGCATGGAGAGATAACTGGCTTGGGGACATGGGGACATCAGTGGATGTGACATACCTTGACGTTAGCAAAGCTTTTGATTTGGTCTCCCACAATATTCTTGCCAGCAAGTTAAGGAAGTTATGGATTGGAAAAATGGACTGTGAGGTGGATAGAAAGCTGGCTAGATTGCCAGGCCCAACGGGTAGTGATCAACGGCTCGATGTTTGGTTGGCGGTCGGTCTCAAGTGGAGTGCCCCAGGGATCAGTTCTAGGACTGGTTTTGTTCAATATCTTTATTCATGGCCTGGATGAGGGGATGGATTGCACCCTCAGCAAGTTTGCAGATGACACTAAGCTAGGGGGAGAAGTAGATAAGCTTGAGGGCAGAGATAGAGTCCAGAGTGACTTAGACAGATTAGAGGATTGGGCCAAAAGAAATCTGATGAGGTTCAACAAGGACAAGCATAGAGTCCTGCACTTGGGACGGAAGAATCCCAAGCATTGTTACATGCTGGGGACTGAATAGCTAAGTAGCAGTTTGTGGCTACAAGGGCACACTGTTGATTCATATCCAGTTTCTCATCCACTGTAATCCCCAGGTCCTTTTCTGCCAAAGTCTAATGGTATATTAGGAAGCATTAGGAGGAGCATTGCCAACAGATCTGGAGAAGTGATTATTTCCCTTTATTCAGCACTAGTGAGGCCACATCTGGAATACTGCATCCAGGTCTGGGCCCCCCACTATTGAAAGGACTGGAGAGGGTCCAGCAGAGGGCAACCAAAGTGATTAGGGGTCTGGAGCACTTGGCCTACGAGGAGAGGCTGAGAGATTTGGGCTTATTTAGTCTGCAGAAGAGAAGAGTATGGGGGTATTTGATAGCAGCCTTCAACTTCCTGAAGGGGGAGTCCAAAGAGGATGGAGAAATGCTGTTCTCAGTAGTGACGGATGGCAGAACAAGGAGCAATGGTCTCAAGTTAGAATGGGGCAGGTCTAGGTTGGATATTAGGAAAAACTATTTCACTAGGAGGGTGGTGAAGTACTGGAATGGGTTACCTAGGGAGGTGGTGGAATTTCCATCCCTAGAGATTTTTAAGTCTTGGCTTGACAAAACCCTGGCTGGGATGATTTAGTTAGGGCTGGTCCTGCTTTGGGCAGGGGGCTGGACTTGATAACCTCCTGAGGTCTCTTCCAGCCCTAGGATTCTATGGCTATGTCTACACTGTAGCCTTCTTCCGCAAAAACTTATGCAAATGAAGCGCAGAGTGGAATATCACCATGCTTCATTTGCATAATTAATTAGCAGCCATTTTGCACAAGAGGCTTTTGCGCACAAAGGAGCTGTGTAGATGGATCCTTTTTGCACAAAACCGCCCTCTTGCGCAAGAGCCATTCTTCCTCATTTTTTCAGGAAAAATGTCTCTTGTGCAAGAGGGGGTTTTTGCACAAAAAGGAGCTGTCTACACAGCTCCTTTTTGCTCAAAAGCCTCTTGCGCACAATGGCTGCTAATTAATTATGCAAATGAATTGCAGCAATATTCCACCCTGCACTTCATTTGTATAAGCTTTTGCAGAAGAAGGCTAAAGTGTAGACGTAGTCTATGATTCTATGGAGCCTTCACAGCTCTGCACTATTGTCACCAGCATTGCAAGCATAGGAAGCACTATACTCTAGCACAGGGGTGGGGAAGCTAAGGCACAGGGGCCACATGCAGTCCCTGGCTTGTCTGGATCTGGCCCCCCGGGGCTCAGGGCTCCTTCTCCCCAAGCACTGGGGAGCCCATGCTGGGACTGATGACCTCCATCCTCATTTTGCCTGCATGCTGTGGCCAGTGACCCTACGCTACTCCCAGAAGTGGCCATCTGCTGGTACATCTCTGTATGCCCCTGGCAGGGGAGAGGCAGCTTCACATGTGCTGCATTCACCCCAGGCAGCGCATGGAGACTCACAGCTCCCCTGGACCCAAGATGCACAAAGATATGTCAACAGCAGTGCAGCAGGACTAAGGTGACTCCCTGCCTGCTCTGCCTTCCTCCCCAGAGTGCCTTGCCACAGAGTACATCAACAGACAGGGATCTTTTTCTACGGTTATTTTTTGAAGAGTACAGGAGCTGCCAAGAAAGCTCCCCCGCTGTCGGCAGAGCCGCGGTACACTTTACTTTCACTTTCGACACTGAGCCTGATCAGCACTGCGTCGGAACGCGAGTATGCAAATGAAGCCCACGATATTTAAATCCTGGGCTCATTTGCACTTCCAAAGTGCTTGATTTGCATCGCTCTTGGCAGAGGGATGCAGTCTAGACACAGCCTAACAGACTTATTAGGGCATAAGCTTTTGCGAATAAAAGCCACTTCATCAGATGAGCTGGACTGAAATTACAGAGGTAGGGGTAAGTATAAGAGCAACAAAAGAAGTTACTTGTCAAGTGTAGGGCTGGTGTTAATGAGGTTAATCAAGTCAGGGTGGATGCAGCTCATCTGATGAAGTGGGTTTTACCCACAAAAGCTTATGCACAAATAAATCTGTTAGTCTTTAAGGTGCCACAGGACTCCTTGTTTTTGCAGATTCAGACTAACAGGGCTACCCCTCTGAAAGGGAGCTGACACTGTTTACTCACCAGACTGGATCACAGTGCAAAAAATAATCCAGTGGCTATAACTACCTGTTGGATCCTGCATAATATTGCCAAGGGGGAACAATTGCTGGAGGGATGGAGGTGGAGTAGCTGTGTGTGAACAACCACACACAAGCGCTATGAGACAAAGCTCAAGGAGCAAAGAGGCTTTGAAAAAAGCACTTTTATGGCAAGCCACATAACATGCTGTGGTGTCCTGCGCTCAACCTGGGGTGGCGGTTTGGGGGCCTGTTAGAAACTGTGTGGTGCTGGCTGCACATCTGTGCATATATCAATGGCAGCAAACCTAAGGGTCTGCTGTACATTTATGACTATTACAGTGTTTGGCATTGAGCCAATGGGTAGTGAGTGTACAAGACCACTACTTATACTGCCAGCAGGCATCATACACTGTGTGTTGTAAACTAATAGAAACGAATAACTTTGGAAACAAGAGAGTTTTATTCACTTAAGACACCAGCTGCAAAAATAATCAGAAGAACTTAAAAATGCATTTGAACACATTAAAAACATTTAGGAACCTTAATAAATAAACCAGAGGAAGAAAGATTGATGTTCATTGTAGCCACAGATACATTTAACCATGGTGCTCACAGGTTACTGCAGCTTAAGCTGTGGCTGTCCATGCTATCTCCTGGTGTGGAGTGGTAGGATAGATGTGCTGGCTGGGAGGCCATGAGGAATGCTGGCAGGGGTGGGAGGCGGGGGGAGGGACTATGCTGAAGTTTTCCACAGACTGCAAGGGGAGTTGAGCCCAGGACTGTTGAACCTAGAGATCCACAAGCAACGGAGCCAACAGCCACCACAGGCCCCAGAGCAAGGTGTGGGGATGGGGCTAGTTCTGTGCCCCCAGAAGGGGTGAGCCCTCAGGTGGAATGGGCAGGCTGGGGCAGCCAGCCCTCAGCGTGGCCTGGACCACAGTGTGCCCCCCTCCCCAGCTCTCAGAGCCACACAGAGTGCCCGGGGTCGTGCTCCAGCGGGGAATCAAAGGGTCCAGTGCTCCAACCACCATTGCTGCTACAGTAGCACTGGCAGCAGCTGGGAGCTCCCTTTGCTTCAGACAAGAGTCTGAAACATCTCCATTTGTGGTGGTGAAGGCCCATTATGTCAGAGGATACATCTCTGTCTGTCTCTCCTTTGCTTTTCTCCTGTCCTCTCTTTCTTCCAGCATCCATCCACAAGGTCTTCTATTCAAAGTTGTATGCAGCACTGGCTTGCAGGATCTCACAAAGCATATCTTCCTGCACCCTCTTTTATCATCTTCTTATCAGGGTCAACTTAAAAAAGGACTTGTCTAGCAGCCTCTGAAACTTTTTATCTGGGGGCATGTCTAAACTACATCCCTCTTTCAAAAAAGGGATGTAGTTTAGACATAGCCTGGGTCAGTTATTCACGTGTGTGGAGGGAGTTCCCCTCAAGGCCATTGTAAAACAAACAGTTACAGATAAACCAAAAGGTCAGTACAGTAGGAATAAAAAGTAAAACTTAAGATTCAGAACTCCATTCCCTTGCTCCGCTAAAGTGTTAAACAAGACATGCTTATTGACACTTTGCTTTGGAGTGCTTGTGCCCAGTGCCACTCTTGGCTCAAGCACTGATGTTCCACTGTATATTAAAAACTCTGGTCATCTGAAGAAGTGTGCTGTGCCCATGAAGCTCATGATACCATCTACATGTTCTGTTAGTCTATAAAGTGCAACCAGACTATTTGTTGTTTTTTAAGTTTGTCAAAAATATTGTTAAGTAGAAAACACTGTTGAGTTCCATCACTAGGAAACCAATATCATATCCTCCATCCTCCCCAGGAGTAACTCCACTGATTTCAAGTTGTGTCAGAGAGGCAGGATGGTTCAGCTGTGAAGGTTCTAGCCCAGTACTTGGGTTACCCAACCTCATTTCCCTGCTCCAGTAAAGCCTTCCAGTGTGATCCTGGGAAAGTTGCCCAGTGATTGTGTGCTTCAATTCCCCACCTGTAACATGGGAATAATAATTCTTCCCTACCTCACAGGGATGTACGATAAGGATAAATACATTAACAACTTGTGACATGCTCAGACAGGGCTGGATTTAGGGGCAGGTGACCCAAATGATCCTGGGGTGCCAGGCTCAAAGAGCGCCAGTCTCAGGATGCTGTGAAGTATTCAGAAGTGTAACAAATGAATGGGGGAAGGACAGGACACTCTTCATCTGGGGCACTATTTATATGATCTAGGGCCAGCCCTGTACTTAAGTTTCTTGGATCTGGACTTCTAATTCTTGTGTCATCTGAAGAAGTGGGTTGTGCCCACAAAAGCTCATGATACCATCTACATGTTTTGTTAGTCTTTAAAGTGCTACTAGGCTATTTGTTGTTTTTAAAGTTTTTCCTGTTACAGACTAACTCAGCTACCCCCCTGAAGCTGTAGATAATACAGTATGGGGTGGGGAGTGGGCAACAGGGAGGAATACCTGTGTCAAAGAGAGAGAAAAAATCATTTGCGTTCCACCCCGGGATAAATTGTGGCCTTAACTTTTCTTGCAAATTCAAGTTGCAAATTCTTTTCTATTTGCTCAAAGTACTGGCACTAAGCAGACTAAAAAAGCAGTGGGCACTGAACAGATGGATTGAATTAAGAGCAGGTTCAAAGCCAAGTTCAGTCATGTCTGTGAATTGTGAAAAGAAGTATTCATCTCAACGGCTTTCCTATTTCTTTTTTTTTTCCACTCTCTTTCTCTCATCCCTATTTTCTTTCTTGTTTTACAATAAAAATCAATATTTTTACTTAGCTACAAGACACTCTGTCTTGTTCTTAGGAAAGCAAAAACAAGGAGCTAATAATAACTGCATTTATTTGGAGAAAAATGATGATTTGGAAAATCTCCAAGAAAAAAAACACACAAAGTTTATTTCCAAACATGCTATAAATGAATAAAGAACCTGTATGTATCTTCTATATGCACTAAATGAAAATAGCACCCATCATCTTAAACTGTTGTAACTAACCCACAGCTATCCACAGTTGTATGATGCTATGGGAACAGGCTACTGCTCAGCAGGTTGGGTGTCAATTGTAGTGCTTAATACGCTTGAGGCCCAAGACTCTGCCTCTTCTCCTGGTTTGTACTTCTGACTGGACCTCTCTCATTCATGAAGGCATCTCATGAACTAAAAACCAGAAAGGGAAGGAGGTCACTTCACGGGCTCTGGTCAAAAACCAGGGAGGAGTAGTAAAGATGTGGGTGGAGGTTGGGCAGAAAGTGGCAATTGGCCTTTGTGAGGTGTTTTGCTTTCCTTGGGAAGCAAGAGAAGCATTAAGGGTGTTAGAGGATTACAGGGGTGAGGTATTCCTTTTGTTGAGAGGAGGAAGAAGGAGCTGCATGGAGGACAGAACAAAGCATTGATCTGGAATTTTAGGGAGGGAGAGAAAGCTAAGGAAAAGCTGTCTTGAGTTTTGGGGTGTTTTAAGGGTTAGCAAGTAGGGAGACACATTCAAATCTAATAGCTTGATATCTGTTTAAAGCATGAGGGACATATACACTTTTGAAACAAATTGAGTTTATAAAGATATCATTCTTGGTAAATCAGAGAGAAATTCAAAGGTGGACACTCATTGCAAGTCAAATTTATCTTCTCCATTCTTGTACTTACTGAAAGAATAATGAAATCTTCATATGTAACCCCTTTCTTTTCAGAGGAAAAGGCTCTCTTAAGTAGGGAATTCAAATTAAAAAAAGTTTGACACACTGGTAATATGACATACTAATGTGGTTTCACATAGTATTGTGTAGTCATGGATTATGGGTATCTGTAGGTTGTCATGTTACCTTCCTTGTTTTGTTTAAAGATACGATAAAAAGACAAGAAAATCTTCTCCAGCTTCTAAATCATGTTCATGGTGCTGTAGGTTGCCTGCAACTGTAACACAAAAAACAAATTGTTCTTGCTTCTTTTAGACCTCAAATACTAGGGAGAAGGGAAAATTTCCAGTGAAAATTGACGGCTTGTGCACTGGAACACTGGTCACCCTCATTAATCTAGCTAGTGCTATATGCAATGATTTTGAATTCATACCATGCTGGGAATGTCAGACTTGAAATCATTTCCTTTGGTGCCCTGATGTACCTAAAGTGCCAGCTGCCTTTTATTTTGAGACTAGGGTTGCAAGACATAAGGTCAGAAACTAGGAAACCAGGTTATGTGTTGGCAGACACACGCTCCAACAGGAATACCTTATAATAACTCTGATGCTAGGCTGTAGTGAGGACAAGCCATATGGGGGTTTTAAAACTGGGCTAGATTCAACTGGGTAGATATAGAAATTGTCATCAGACTAGCCTAGACTGTATAATTAATGTGACTCCTCCCTCCTCTGACATTTTCTTAACTGTGAGCAATAGTTTCAGGGTTATGAAGTAATTGCAAGATCTTAGAAGCCCACAAATGTATTATTTATGGAAACAGTGCTGTATTTTAGTTGTTATGCCTTGCATTTCCATATTTAAAATCCAGTTTTGTACATAAAACAGGGATTTAGTAACTTATGTCAAAGAACTTATATTGGCCTTCCCAAAATTACAGCACTTATTCTTTGGGCCCAGGATTAAATTTAAAAAAATTGGTCTAGTAAGAAATGAGCCACCCAGTGTCAGACTGGTTCTTTCTCCTTCATGAACAATATACACACGTCAAACTTTCCTTACACTTAAATCTCATATATTTGTTTAGCATTAATGTTCATTTCCCTTCTCCTCCACCCCTCACCCCAGTTATTCTTCATAATTGAAAGGCTCTTCATCCAGAACTAATGAATAACTTTTGGAAGATAGCCAATATCAACCGTTCAAAAAATCATGAGTTAGGCCTAAAAAAAATCATGATTTTGATTTAAAATAATTAGATTTAAAAAAATAATAAAGTGGGATTCTTTGTATTTGCTTTCTGACTTTGGAACCTTGAGGATTCTCATTTTCAAGTTTTTCTCTACAGCCAGGAAGACTAAAAATTTTCTTTTTTACAAATGAAAGCTTTGCTTCTCAAGTATTCACTTTAAAAGCATCAAATATCACCAAAGACTTGCAATAAAATCATGAAGGTTTCTGTATAGCATCCTTCTCTCAAAATGGCTGCCATATGCATTTTTTTCAGTAAGACAGTTCATAAATTGCCTGTAGCTAAGTGGTCATTTTGAGAAAATCCACTCTCCCATTATTTTCAAGAGGGCTGAAGCCTAAAAATATGTCTTTCTTCTTATTTGCTCCATTTTCTTTCCGGATGCCTAAGCTAAGTTGACTAGTTTATAGTTCCCTGGGTTGTCCTTTTCCCCCTTTTGTTAAATAGGAACTATATTTGCTCTTTTCCAGTCCTCTGGAATCTCTCCCATCTTGCTCAGTTTTTCAAAGATAATTGTCAATGACTCAAAGATCTCTTGAGCAAATTCCTTAAGTATTCTAAGATGTGTTCCTTTAGGCCCTGCTGACTTGCAAAGATCTAACTTATTGAAGTAATTCTTATCTTTCCCCTAATTTAGCCTCAGATCCTACTGCACTTTCACTTTTTTTGCTGTCAAATAATGGATAGCTCTTTCCGTGAAAATGAAACAAAAAGGGTATTTAATAGTTTAGCAATTGTTGTATTTTTTTTCTTGTCTTTCCTCATTGAGTAGTGGGTCAACCCTATCCTTGGTCTTCCTCTTGTTTCTCATGTAATTAAATATATAAGTTAATACTCTTTAAGACTTGACCCACACATTTTTAATATTTTCACATTTCCAAAGGATTCATGTGAAATTGCCACACTATTACTACGTAGCCAATGTATATCATTGTGCAACAGACCACATTGAATAAGACTGCTGGAATCCAATACATTATTTTTCCTTAGATTATACAAACAAAACTATACTATCTACCTATTCAAAACACATCTTACTGTTGGCCATACTTTCAAGCCCATTGTTGGCTGATAGTGGCAGAAATTAACTGAAATAGCTGGACATGTTATAATTACTATAAAGTACCTCAAAAAATATTTAAAAACCCACAGCTATGGAACAAAAGAAGTTTCGCAATATATTAGTACATTTTTAAAAAGCCAAACAAACAAAAAACCAAAAACTGACCCAACAACTTTAATATGACACTTCACACATAAATCTGTTCCTAAAAAAAGAGTGAAAGAAGGAACAACGTATGTGACTGTCCACACATTACTCACATCACTTAATGAACGATTGGAAGGTACTCAGATACTATGGTAATGAGATAAGAATAGAATAGAATCAAGCTTCCATTATCAGACTCTGTGTTAGCCTCCCATAATGATAGCTGGAAAATTTAGCTTGGTATTACTCATTTAACTGAATAATCTGGTAACCCCACCTGATCCCATTTAATTACAAAATGACATCTATTTACTTGAACAAAGGAGGATGCCGAGTTCTCTTCCCTTCTTATTTAACTTTAGATGGGAGAGTGATCTGCCCTGGAAAAGAAAGTCTGTTCATCACAGTTACACGACTCATTGCTTCATTACTAGAAATATTGTTAATGGGGGTGGGATTGGTTTGACAATATGAATGTACCTCATTGGTGAGAAGCAACCAAACTACAGGATCGACACAGAGCAAACAGATTTCTTTTCCCTCATCAAAAAATACTTCTTTTAGATTATGTACACATGAGTGCCTCTAGCGAGTAAATTTTCCAACACAGTCTCTGACTATCCTTAGGAAGTAAGGAACAATCGTTTTACAGTGCAATTATTATAGTTAATAAAAACACAGTGAGAAAGTACAATGCGATAAATATTTAAAACTCACTATAATTCCTGCAGGGTATTGAGCTTTACATTATTTATAGGATATATGTTCTAGAAAAAACAAACATCTAAATTAGGGCTGGTAAAATCCCAAAGACATTTAGTGTGCTGAGATGTTTTCTTTTTTACTTTATTGCTTGAAAATGTACTCAAGTTCCTCTTCTCTAAACTCTTGTAATGAGCCCCTGCTTCCCAGATTCCACAAGATATATTTTAACTTCTGTATAGAAAAACATCAACCTGTGGGCAAAATTCTACTGTACCCTGTTTGAGGCATATTCAAAGTAGAGCGAATAGCGGCAGCAGCTGAGTGAGGAGGCTTGTCTACACTGGGGAAAATTCTCCAGTAATTCTAACTGGATTTAAAACTGCTCTAAGTAAATCGGGTTTAAAACTGGTGGGAGCTAAAGTCTGGATTAATGTAGGAACCAGGCTATGGGCACTCTGACCTAGTGTTCGGAAGCCAGGAACCAAAGCCAGAGTTGGATTATGCCACACACCAGGCTGAAATCAGGGGCAGGAGTCATACCATCTTTTGAGACTGGAGTCAGGAATTAGGGAATAGTTCCAGGGATCAAGCTGCATGCTGAGTCAGAGAGCAGTATCAAGGGTCAAGCAGGAGTCAGGGAACAATGCCAGGGTCAAGCCAGCATCAGGAATTAGGGTCCAGGATAGCAAGAGCTGAGGAGTTCATTCAGTTTCTCAGACAATCGTTGTGCCTTTTCCTAGCTTCGATAGTGCATCTGTGCCCGCAAGTGGGGCTTAGCGGGCAGAGCCACTGTGGATCACAGTTGCACTAGCACCCTTGCCTTCTGGTTCCAGAGAGCTGTCAGATGGTGGTTGTAGTCTGGGTACTGCCTGGGAATTCATGTTCCTTCCCCAGTTAGGTAGCCAGAACTGGTTTGGGACCCATCACAAAGGTATGAATAAAGACATTACCTGGCTAGGTACACTAGCACAGTACCTTCCACACCATAATGATTAAAAAAAAACACACAATGGGTACTTAAGAACAATTTGCACCTTCTCTATCAGCTTCATGTAATATGAACTCTAATTGACTTTTTTCCCCCTTTTTTCCCTTCCTTCTCTCCCTGTCCCATTCCCTACTATTTATTTTGGAACTGGACCTGTAATACTCTATTCATCTGAAGAAGTGGATTGTGCCCACGAAAGCTCATGATACCATCTACATGGTTTGTTAGTCTTTAAGGTGCTGCTAGAGTATTTGTTGTTTTTTATGTATTTCCTACAGAATGAGTTATGAAAACAGAGAGCAGAAGCTAAGCCACTATTGTTGGGTTTATTCATAAATAGATTAATAAAAAGATAAAAGCTTTAATATATATATATATATATATATATATATATATAATGCTATTTCTATCATCATCTCTAATTTCAGAGTCCTGAAAATTGTGCATCATAACATGGCTCAATCAAAATCACAGTGCCCTTTCTCTATGCTGACACAAGTCTCTTTATTTAATTAAGCAACTTTCATTGAGGACCACACTAAAACTAATTGTCTAACCAACAGGATTACACTCTATTCTGACAGGAATGTAACCCAAAAATTCGAATAAAGGAAAATCCCTGGCTCTCAAGGCACATTCATAATAACTGAGGTAACGCCAGCTTCCTAAACTAAACAGTAAATCACAATTAGCATTCTCTGCTTCAGGGGGATGTGAGAATGGAAAAGTAAGAACACAAGAACAGCCATACTGGGTCAGACCAAAGGTCCATCTAGCCCACTATCCTGTCTGCTGACAGTGACCAATACCAGATTCCCCAGAGGGAGGGAACACAGCAGGTAATCCTCACATGATCCCTCCCTGTCACCAATTTACAGGCAAACAGAGGCTAAGGACATCATTCCTTCCCATCCTGGCTAATAGCCATTGATGGACCTGACCTCCATGAGTCTATCTAGCTCTTTTTTGAACCCTGTTAAAGACCTACTCTTCACCACATCCTCTCACAAGGTGTTCCACAAATTGACTGTGCGCTGAGTGAAGAAAAATTTCCTTTTGTTTGTTTTAAACCTGCTGCCTATTAATTTCATTTGGTGACCCCTAGTTCTTATATTGTGGGAATAAGTAAATAACTTTTCCTTATTCACTTTTTCCACTCCAGTCATAATTTTATTGACCTGTATCATATCCCCCCTTAGTCTCTTCTTTTCTAAGATGAAAAGTCTAAGTCTTTTTAATCTCTCTTCAAATGGGACCCATTCCAAACCCCTAATCATTGTTGTTGCCCTTTTGTGAACCCTTTGCAATGCCAATATATCTTTTTTTGAGATGGAGATGACCACATCTGTACACAGTATTCAAGATGTGGGCGTACCATGGTTTCATATCGAAGTAATAGATATTCTCTGTCTTATTCTCTATCCCTTTTTTAATGATTCCTAACATTCTATTTGCTTTTTTGACTGCCGCTGCACACTGAGTGGATGTTTTCAGAGAACTATCCACAATGACTCCAAGATCTCTCTCTTGAGTAGTTGTAGCTAAATTAGTCCCCATCATATTGTATGTATAGTTGGGATTATTTTTTCCAATGTGCATTACTTTATATTTATCAACATTAAATTTCATTTGCCATTTGTTGCCCTATCACTTAGTTTGGTGAGATCTTTTTGAAGCTCTTCACAGTCTGCTTTGGTCTTCACTATCTTGAGCAGTTTCGTATCATCTGCAAATATTGCCACGTCATTGTTTACCCTTTTCTCTAGATCTCTAAAGTGCTACAGGAAGTACTTTAGACCAGCTTTCATTTGATTGAATTAATTCATTTGTTTATTTATTTATGAGAATGATGATTATATTACAGAATCAGAAAGCCTGGTAGTGGTTTTGCAGTACAAATAGGACATAGTCTTGTAGTCTTAATCTAGTATAAAAATCACCACCATCCACAATTTAATTCATTCAGTGCAAAACTATGGTGGAATCATGGCCTCTCCTTTAGACAGTGTGGTAGACGCTTTTTGCTATATAGGCAAGCACTGTGAAAGGAAAAGAAAACCCTGTATTCAGGAACAGTAGGCAAACTTCAAATTGTAACAGACCAGTTGTTATTTTCTTTGGGATATGAAAATCAATATTACAATGGAGTATTACAATGGAGTCAGCCTTTGAGACCCATGCAGAGATCAGAGCTCTATTGCATGACACACACTACCTATACACTGTATGAGACACTCCCTGTCCCTACAGAGTTCATAAACTAAACAGACAAGTCAGACAAAGGGTGGGAGAGGTGAAGTATCATTATCCACGTCTGGCAAACAAAGAAATAAACAGAGGTTAAGGGACTTGCCCAAGGTCACACAGTGGGGGTGCTGACCAGTGACGGGCAGTGCATTCTCATTTGGATGTAAGCTCCTTTGGGGCCAAGGCTGTGAGTCGGATTATGGAGCCCACTGCATTGCATATGTGGCATAAAGGGGCTATAATGTGGCTGCATTGCTCAGATAGTGGAGAGAACTGTAATCTGCCTCATGGGTGAGTGTTAGACAGGGCAGGGGACAGAACGTCACTTCACTACGGCTCTCCTTCAGTAGAGTAGGATTCATTTTGTGTAATGGCAGTGGATAGAGCTGCCCACAAGATGCTTTCAGTCATACAGCCAGAGAGACTGGCTCCTTCAGGAAACCAGAACCAGTTCCCTGATTGCTCCTTCCCCAATCTTACCACTTCCCTGAGCAGATCTTTGGTGAAGAAGAGGCTCAGGCCCTCGTTCTCAGTCTGTGTCCTGTACGCTTCTGAGCATTTTGCTGGAGCCTAATAACTCACCAAAAAGCTGGGCTCAAATGACAATGAATATGTCTGTCTCATTTATGCACATTACAGAATCGCCATAGTGCTCAGCGTAAGTGGCTGCCTATGAAAAATAAATGTCCAGGATCTACAAGGTCATCTATGATAGAGAAATATGTAGAGAACATGCCTACAGTGTGCCAGTATTAGACAGTGCCACTTTTCCTAAGCACTAAGTCCCAAATCCTCTTGTACCTGAAGTCAACAGCAGTTTTGCTAATAATTTCCGAAGGAACTGTGTGACCCTAAGGCATTTATATGTAAGCAGGGTCAGGATAAGCTCTGCCCTGACATCTGGTGGTGAACTGTGGTGAGTGGTGCAAAGAGACTTCAGGGGCTGATCTCATTTGCATAGATACACCCAATTTGCATAGACACACCCACCCCACCTAGTATGTGCTCACAGCAGCCCAAATGGTCACTTTGGCCACTGTGGGATCCCCAGTCTCTCTGTTATTGAGGCAGGGGGGATAAAAGTGTTGTTATCCTGATTATGTGAATCAAGGACAATGGAATGGTGGAACTGTTTATGACAGAGGGATTCGCCATAAACTAAGTAGCACTCGCTAGACAAGGGGCATGGGTTCCAAACCCAGTCAAGTTGAGAAAGGCTGGGGAGAAGTTTTTCTACTTGTTGGTGGGGTCCTGTCTGAGGGCTGAAACAACACTGATTGCATGCTCTCCACTGTGGAATATCAGAACTAATTTGGATTCTATTAGGAGTCTAGTTGTGAGCTGCTGAGTTGACTTCACTGTGGGCTACCACCGAGGCTCCTCTACTATGAGCTGAAATCACTCTGTGCTGGGGGGAGCCTGGTGCTATACTGCAGAAGAGCTGAAATCACTATTGCTGTGGGGAGCCTGGCACTATGCTGAGCTACTAGCAGAGCAGCTTGCAGGGACAACCAACAAGCACAGGCGCACAGCAGAGCGGTTTGCGGGGACAACCGGTTGGAGCAGCTGCAGGAGCAACCAGCTGGCGGCCAGGGGCATGGACCGAGACAGCTGGCGGAGCCAGACAGTTCGTGGGACAGGTGAGGCGGCTCACTGGACAACAGGTGCAGTGTGGCGGAGTGACTCACGTTGACGGCAGCAGCAGAACCCTACGGAGAGGCAGAGCCAGTGGCGGACCACGTAAGGTGTATCAATCCCCACCCCCTCCAGGTTGGGAGGGTAAAACCCTGCTGGGTGAACTTTTGGGGTGTTGTACTTTTGGGACTTTGGGTGATTCGTGGCTGGGGGGGTGGGTCTTTGCTCATGTTTGGTCTATGAATCCGAGTTGTGGTGTTTTCCCAATTTAATGCTGATGTCGGTTACCTCATGTTATTAAAGGTTTGCTGCTATACTGAGGCTCTGTGCTTGCGAGAGGGGAAGAATTGCCTCTTTGAGGCGTCCAGAGGTGTATGTAAGATTTCCCAGGTCACTGGGTGGGGGCTCGAGCCGGTGTTGTATCACCTTGTTGGGAGGAGACCCCTAGATACTGAACCCGGCCCTTGCTACTATTAACTCGGCCTGGAAGAAGGGTTACATATAGATAGAGAACAAAACAAAAGAACAAAACCACTAGCCCCCTAAGGACTGATAAGTAAGTAACAAGCATCCAAAATGTGGTAAAGTATTTAAAAAGAAGCCATTTTATTTAAGCAGGACACAATATTTGAAACTATGGCGACATTACTTTGATAGCTCTAGAAATAAAAGCAACATGGCATGTGGAACTCCTTTGTTATTCAGAGAAAATGTGCATCTGGGCTACCAAACTGTGGAACATGTTTCAGTGATACTGCCATGAAAATTAATCTCCATCAGACCCACTGAATCTGAATTGTTTTCCTTGATATTTGTATTTAACCCTTTTATGGGCATGAAATAAGCAGATATAACTTCATCCACCGCTATAATTTCTGAAACCATCATTAGTAAGATACTTAAGCTGTTCCCTGTAGATCAACAGCTTTGTATACGCTGATTTTTAAGAAAATAAAACCTGCTAATATACAGTTAACATGTAGAATGTTTGCCAAGACATGGAAACCATTTCAAAGTTCTTAAATTAACCATTTTTTGCTTTTTGTTATGATCACTCTGGTTGTACTGTATTAGGAAGGTAATAGTGTAGTCGATTAACCGATAAGCAGAAGCATCAGCCACCCCCCTTTGCCCCGGCAGTAAATTTTTTAGCGGGCTGGCCAGCAGCCCGGCTCAGTGCTGGCTTGTGATGGGTCTGGGACTGCGGCTCTGCATTTAAAGTGTATTAGGACCTGGGTGGGCAGGCAGCCTGGCTCAATTCTGGCTTGTTGTGGGTCTAGGGAGCTCAGACACTCCCTTAAACAGGGGTTGCTGCCACCCCACACTGCTGCCCCTTTATCAGAGGCAGCAGCACAGGGTGACAGGCAGCTGGTCCACAAGGAGAGCTGGTTTTTAAACTGGCTCCCCTCATGGACCAGCTGTCGCCTGGCACCTCTCACTGCTGCCTCTGATACAGAGGCAGCAACGCGGAGTGGCAGAGATCTCCTCGGGACTGGGGCCCAAGCGTACTGTCTGCTGGCCCCACCCCCGGGGACTATAGAATAGTCAGGTAACCAATAAGAATTCACGAGGTTAATCAACTATTCAGTTAATCAACATTTAACATCCCTATACTATATCTCCTATGCACTGCTTCTAATCTGTTTTCAAAGAGGCTTTATAGTCAATACAGCAAGTTGTTCTTCCTCTTGCTTGATGTCTATAGCATGGCTGTTCATGGTAAGATCTCTAATGGGACAAAACAACAACAACAAAAAAAGGCCATCTGTCTTTGACAGCCCTTCTGATGACAGTTCTGGTAAAGTATGCTGTTACCATTTGCAGCCAGCTGGCCACTTGTATCATTATATGTTACAAATGCTTCACAGCAAGACAACATAACATAAAATGGCATTTTAAAAAATCATCACAGGATGCTCAGACTCTCAAAAGCACCAATATAGAATATTGTTGGCTGTGTTCTCAAGCCAGCTTGTCCAGATCATATTTGCTTATGCAGTCCTCATATTGCTAGATTTGGAAATTGTTCATCTTTTCTGAAATGCAATGGTTCATTTCATGCATAGAATAGCTGTGATGAAGAAAAGAATGGCCTAGCAGGACTTTATATTTTGGCTTTAAATACAAATCAAAGGACCATTAGATCTTAGATCCTGATTCTCTATTTCTAAGTTTCCCTGTCTCAATGTGCATCTTAGCTCCCTGTGTTTCCATGTTGCTATTATAAAAATACTAGAAGATTTACCCAGCATTACTCAGAGTCCTTAACTAAATTAATTTTTTTTCATGTAAATCATTGCTCTGGGGTAGGGATTCAGGATGCAGGCTGCCCCAAGAAGAGAGGACTGTCCCAGCCCATTCGCACTGCAGCAGACTGGGGCCAAGTGAGAAGTCCCTCTCCATGGCCACTGCAGCTTCAGGGGGCACATTTGGGGAAGGGATGCTGTCAAGGCTGATTCCCCACTCTGGCACGATAAATGCAGAAGTGGGGGCCTGCAAAAGTACCCAAAACCTTATCTTTCCAGGCTTTGGTATAAAATTTCCCCCCAAAATCTTAAAAACCTAGATTCTGGGGATAAAAATCCACTGCCACCACCCAAGTAATGATAAGAAACCAGGGAAGAGATCACTTAGGAAATCTCAGCCCTAAAGTAAAAACCAGGACACAAAAATTAACCAATACCAGGTTAATAAAAAAAAAAAAAAAGAACTTTTATCATCACCACAATACCCCTGTTACAAGCATAGTGACTAGATGGAAAAGTCACCAATTAATAAACTCATGGGGAATTCCACCATGGGCCAAAACTTAGTTACAAAGGAAGGAAAAAAACATTTTTTAAACGCATAGACATCAGATTCCCATTCCCAAACCATAAAACAATAAAACATAATGGATTTATCTAAACTTTACTCTACTTACAGATAGTGAAGAGTCTTTTCTTGGAGACAGACATGATGTCTGTCCCCCTCAAAAGCTGGAGAGAAACTGCTCAGGGACAAAGGAGCGAAAAACCCAAAAAATTCTTTGTCCCAGTTTGAAATCCCTATCTGAATTTCTATTGGTATTTGCCCACCCCTGGGATAAAGAATGTTGAATGCAGATACCTGGCTAGGTAAAGTTAACCCCTTAGTCCCCAGGCTGCTGCCCATCCCTCATGGTCATGACCAATGCACATCCTCCAGCTGTGGCAGGTTAAGGTTCATCTGCCTCCGTGCTCCCACACCAGACTGAGGAATGCAGCAAATGGTGAACTTTCCCCTTGCTCCCTGATGAAGGGGAACAGCCAGCCACATTCCTGTATGAATGGGGAAGGGGGTGTCACCTCCCCTCACCCACCTTAAAGGGTGCTTGGAAGGATGGAGGCTTGGGGCTGGGACAGTCCTGGATGGGGGAGAGGGTGGGCTTAAAAATAAGAGTTGAGATACTGTTTCAGTCCTTCTAGTTATTACAAATAGAAAACATGCAGGACCACAACAAAGAAAATGATGCTTTTGGTTTTCCTATTCATCACTTTGGGACACCACTAGACAAGACACTAATAAAATAGCAAAGAAGTCCATGCGAAAATGTGAGTTTTACATTGGTCTGAAGATTGTCAATTAAGCAGGGAACAGTGAAGACCTGGGAAATTTTGTATGATAATTTCAGGTATGGAAGGAAAATACAAGCAAGTGAATAGGATAGAGTAGGGGTGGCCATTAAAATGGTGATGGTTTGCCAGGGTTAGCATCTGGTGGGCCTTCATTGCTATATTTACCTGTGCCTCCACAGGTAGGCGTTTGCAGCTCCCATTGGCCACGGATCACCATTTATAGCCAACAGGAGCAGCAAGAAGTGGCGCAGATGGGGACACTATTTCCCACAGTTCCCATAGGCCGGGAACAGCAATCAGTAGCCAATGGGGGCTGCAATCACCCGTACCTGTGGAAGCACAGGTAAATATAGCAGTGGCGGCCCACCAGGGGCTAACCTTGGCAGACTGGATCCAGCCACCAGGCTGGTATTTGCCCACCCCTGGGATAAAGAATGTTGAACTGAAAGAAGAAAATTCAGGAGCTTTTTAGTTATCTTTTTGTTACCTCACTAACTTTCGTTCTTAAATCCTAGTTTAGATGAGGCCTTGGCTGCTAACGGTGTTTGCTACAGTTCAAATCCTTTGATAAGGGGAACATACCATCCACATAAAAACAGGCAATTGAGCACTCTGCATTGAAGAAACTATTATCAGTTCTAGAGAAAACACATATGTTCCTTCCCTAAGCAAAAATATAGCAAAACCCAGCCTCCAAAACCTCCTGTAATTTGCCTGTTTCAAGTGGAAGTGCATATTTTTGTTCCAATAGCTGTTTGAGCAGACAACAGAATTCAAGATTGTGGCCTAATTTAGCAGTTTGAGAACAAACATCTGAGGAAAAAATCCCATTGACTTCAGCAGGGTCAGGATTTGGCTTGAGCAAAATTCCCTTTGAAAACAATTGATTCACAACTAGAGCAATGAGCTTTAAGAAAATGAAGCTCAGTAAAAATTGTCTCTATCTAAAAAGTAAATATTTTTCCAGGAGGTTGTGGTGAAGTGCAAGGAATTAAGAAGCATATAGCATGCTGATCATTCCAGGCCAATTAGTTTACCTCTCTCCTATGTGGAGAAAGCTAATTGGAATAATCAGCTCATCAGGCTTGTGGGCTGGGCAAGCTAACCAGCCAATTAGCCCACCAGCTCAAGATTGATAAACGAGGACAGGAAAGAAACACAATGGACAGGGGAATAGGTCTGGTTGAGCCCAGCCTCAGAGAGACATTAAGGAAGGGAGACCTCTGCTCCTCACAGGTGTAAAGAGGACAGAAAACAGAGGACATTGTAAATAGTGCCATTGCTTGCGGGTATGAAGGTGTTGGTGAAAGGCTCCCAAATAAATAGACTGGTGAATACACAGCCAGCACAGTCTGAGAAAGCTTCTGTAGTGCAAAGGAGACAGGAGTGGAGAGCATCCTGCTACAGAGAGCTATGTGAAAATGGTTTAAAATCCTTTTACAAAAGGGTGAAAGAAAAGTTTGGAAACAGACATTCCATTAGAGCTATAAATCTGCTACACATCAGGGAAAAGGAGAAGAATGTTCAAGGATCTAACGAGGCTAATGCAGCTATTAATATCAAAGCTGTTGGAAAGAGTAATGAGAGTCTGTTTTGTTCAGAAATAAGAAGTTCTGACTGGGAGGCAAACAGACATTCTTAATAACCAAGAAAAATCATCTGAATTAAAACTACCCCATGAGTATCTGATTGGTACCAGATTCATTAGTAATTATGTTGATGTGGTGTCCTTTATGAACAGATGCTATGTGTCTCGAGGAGCATTATTACTGCATTCATTATCACTATTATAGTTATTATTAAACATTAATGACATTCAACCAGCAGAGTCGGCAGCAACATCGCCATGGAGTAATCAATTTTACATGTCATCATCTACTTCATTTCAGAAGCATCTGACAGTGTGGTAGGTGCTCTTCAGATGTAAAAGAAGAACATTCCCTTTTCTTTTACATTCAAACAATGTCTACAGTAATGCCAGATATAATGATGCTGGCTGCTCACTGAAAAATAGCTTGGGTAGGCAGAAATCTACTCTTATTGATATTTTTGTTTTGTTCTTTATACAGAGCTGTCATTGCTAGTGGACATGGGAAGAAAAGAGTAAGAGATTAGAAACCTTAGATAATAAAAAAAACGAGAACACAACATGTCAAGGAAATATCTAGTCATCCAGACTCAGCCTGGAAAATATCTAAAATATATTTAAAGGGGCTCAGAAAAATACCCTAGGTAGAATCACAAAATGCTTTCAAACAAAGGAATTTTGGAAATACTATGATATTATGGCAGACTGTTTTACACTCTTCTAGCTAATATAATTTGCAAGGAATGAAAGGCTTTTCCCATGATGTCCCAAAACAACAAATTCTCCTGAGAAACATTCAGCGTGAAATATTGGACATTACCAGAGCACAAACCTTGACTCTCCACCCCACGTATTCATTAATGCTCCACTGTGATTTTCGGAATGACCTATTCAACTGAAAGTTCACTAGGCATTTCTGCTGGAACCTGGCCTTTCGGGATTTCCTTTGCATGAGGTAGAAAGCAAATGTATTGTTGGTTTGCAATGCAGATGGAAGGTTCAAAATAGAAATGGAACGGTTATGCTTGCACGGAAGTGCTGGAACTATAATCATCTCTGGCCTTTGCCTGAGCTGCCTAACGTAATGATGGGTAGCACAATAGGTTCCTTGTGCTTGTGCTAGGGCCAGGGACAATTTGATCCATACTATCTGTCAAATTCTGTATTATGTTCACAACTGTAAATAACCATTTATTGGTTGTATTACAGTATTAATTACTATATCACAGTACCAAGAGGCCCTAACTGAAATAGGGATTTTGTTGTGCTAGGTATACACATACATACACACAGTAAGACACAGTCCCTGCCCCCAAAGAGCTTATAATCATAATGTAGTCCATCTAAACATTTACAGACAGTTTAAATCTTTATTTAACAAAACTGGGGGGGGGGGGAATTAACCTCTGGGGAGACTGGGAAAAGGAGGTGGGAGAGGGGAAGAGAGAGGGTGGGAGAGGGGAGGTGGAAACTTGGGAGGAGGGAGCTGGAAGGGGGAAGCCAGGGGAAGGAGGAGGAGGGGAAGTATAAAACTATGGTACGCCATATCTTCAGTATTGTGTAGAGATGTGGTCTCCTCACCTCAAAAAAGATATTTTGGCCTTGGAAAGGGTTCAGAAAAGGGCAACTACAATGATTAGGGGTTTGGAATAGGTCCCATATGAAGAGAGGCTAAAGAGACTGGGACTTTTCAGCTTAGAAAAGAGGAGACTGAGGGGGGATATGATAGAGGTCTATAAAAGCATGAGTGGTGTGGAGAGGGTGCATAAAGAAAAGTTCTTCATTAGTTCCCATAATATAAGGACTAGAGGACACCAAATGAAATGAATGGGTAGCAGGCTTCAAACTAATAAGCGAAAGTTCTTCTTCACAAAGCAAATAGTCAACCTGTGGAACTCCTTGCCACAGGAGGCTGTGAAGGTGAGAACTATAACAGAGTTTAAAGAGAAGTTAGATAAAGTCATGGAGGTTGGGTCCATGGAGTGCTATTAGCCAGGGGGTAGGAATGGTGTCTCTCGCCTCTGTTTGTGGAAGGCTGGAGATGGATGGCACGAGACAAATGGCTTGGTCATTGTCTTTGGTCCATCCCCTCCGGGGTACCTGGTGTTGGCCGCTGTTGGCAGACAGGCTACTGGGCTAGATGGACCTTTGGTCTGACCCAGTACGGCCATTCTTATGTTGTAAGCTCAGGGTCGGGGGTCTCACTGGACCAACTTGATTTTCATGCAAATCTGCTCCTGGGTTCGCATGTGGCCTTTGGTGGCCAGGCTGGCAGCTATCCTGCCCTAGACGGCCTCATTCCTGTGCCTAGTGCGGAGGTCGTGGATGTTGGAGGTCTCCCCCCAAACCTCGATGAGGTCCACGATCTCCGCACTAGACCAGGCGGGCGCCCGCCTCTTGCGGCCCCGGGGAGGCTCCTGGGAGCCGCCAGCCTGGTCCTGGGAAGAGGCGGAGGGCTGGGTGGCAGCGGATGGCTGGCTCATGCCGTGCCAGGTGCAGGGTCTGCTGGCTGGGTGCTGGCAGGCTTGCACCTGGCATGGCCACTGTAGCCAGACCATGCCCCTTTAAGGGCTCCGGGGCCAGGATGGGGGCAGAAGAGTTTCCCTGGCTTGGCCCAGAGTGGCCACCAGGGCAAGCTGGGAAGAGCTAGCCTCCAACTAGTTTGAATTAAGTGGCTACACAGCCCTTAATTCGAACTACTTAATTCAAACTAGGTGTTAGTCCTCATAGAATGAGGTTTACCTAGTTCGAATTAAGCACACCGCTAGTTTGAATTAAGTTCAAACTAGCGGTTTGCATGTGTAGCGCCTATGAAAGTTAATTTGAATTAACAGCTGTTAGTTCGAATTAACTTTGTAGTGTAGACATACCCTGACTGACTAGAGCCATAACTAGGTATTTTAGTGCCCAGGGCAAGCAAGCATAGTATAAAAGAATATAAGATGGTCATACTAGGTTAGACCAAAGGTCTATCTAGCCCAGTATCCTGTCTGCCGACAGCGGCCAATACAGTTGCCCCAGAGGGAAGGAACACAAGAGGTAATTATCACATGATCCCTCTCCTGTCATCCATTTCCAGACAAACAGAGGCTAGCACCCCCTACCAGAGGTGAGGGGGTATGTGGGGTCATGTGCCCCCCACAGATTTTTGATTGCACCCCCAACACAAACAGGTTGGGTGATCAACTGAAGTGAGTTGGGGATGGAGGTAGCACTCCCTCCCTAACCCAGCCCAAGCCAAAACCATAACTAGGCATTTGCCTAGGCCAAGCAAGCATATTTGCCCCCTCTACTACCAAGCCTTGTTGCCTTGATATTCTCCCTAAATATACGCCTTAACTGATATTGAAATAGGTTTTGCTCATCTGGTAGGTTTTCCCCAAAAAAATCTCTGATATGGCTGAGAAAGTTCCTGACCCCCATTCAGCTTTCCCGTTACATTTTATTCATACATTTTAAAGTTACATAGGGAATTAAAGGCAATGAGTTGCAAGCAGGGCTGTGTTTTTTATTCACAGTCATTATCATCATTATTATCACTAGAGCAGATCTTTCAGAAAGACATCACATTCACCGCACCCTCAGATAATTTGTTCCAATGGTTCATTAGCTTCATTGTTAAATATTTGCAGTCTGAATTTCTAGTCTGAAATTACCTAGTTTCTGCTTCCAGCACTGGGCTTTATTATGGCTCCTGTCTGCTAGATTAAAGAGATCTCTACTATGAAAAATCTGCTCCCCATGTATGTACATATATATCAAGATTAAGTCACCTTCTTTTGGATAAGCTAAATAGAGTGTCCACCTTGAATCTCACACTGTAGTACAGGAGATTTTCTAGACCTTGCATCATTCTCATGTCTTTTTCCCCAAACCCCTTTCAATTACTCAATAACCTTTTTGAAATGTGGACATCAGAACTGGGATACAGTATTCTAGTACTGGTTTTACTAATACCAATACAGAGGTAAGCCCATCTCCCCAATTCTATCTGAGATTTCCTTGTTTATTCATCACACTAATAATTCAGTCCCTACATCTTTTAGAGTCTTTGCTTTCCAGAATACAGTTCCCTATCCTGCCAGTGAGATCTAAATTCTTTGTTCTTTGTTGTATGACCTTGAACTGAGATGCACTAAAATGCATGTTGTTCACATATGGTCATATAAACTAGTGATACAGATGACTTTCTAAAACTGACCCTATTTACTGCTGTAAATTGTTGTAGTAATGATGTTATATTTTCTTAGAGACTGTGACTACAGATATTTAATAATAGGGATTAAGACCCTTTCCAAGGGGACCACATAAGTAAGACCACCATAGAAAACTACCATTCATCATTTTACAATTACTTTTTTGATATCCATCAGTTAGCCATTTTTTATTTTTAATTCATTTAAGCATGTGCTATATTAATTTGGTTTAGTGCTAGTTTTTTAAATCAAAATATTTAATGAAACGTCTGACAGAAATCTCAGTTTATTATGTCAACGCATTATTGTCAACCAAACATGCTATCTCAAAAAAAAATGAAGTCTCTAGTATAGACACAAAGGGAAAGACAAAACACTATAATGCTAACTGTGCAATGTACTGATGAAGGGACATAATTATATTTGGTCCCCCGTGACAATATATATTAAATTCTTATCCACAAACATCCAAAAGAGTGGCCTGTAAGTATAAATATTTACTTGAAAAATTGATTGATGTATCTAAGGAGATATTAATAAGCCTGAATAATGAGCACAACCCTGTTCACAACTTATGTGTTTGCAGCCTTTTGTTTCCGATGAAGCTAAAAACCTTGAAAATAACAAATCCAGGATGCCACAAAAAGCTCCAAAGTAAACCAGAACACACATTTGTAACATCCAAGACAACACACTTCTTCAGTATTCATATTCAATATTCTAACTGTAGCTTGAACTGTGTTTTTGACCAAATCTTTGCTTTTTGTCGTGTTTACAATGATATGTTTTGTAGTCTTAGACACATGGGCTATGTCTACACTGCGGGCTTTTTGCGCAAGAACAACCATTCTTGCACAAAAACTTGGAGCGTCTACACTGCACGCGCGTTCTTGCACAAGTAAATTTACAGCAAAGCATTGGAAAAGAGGGCTTCTTGCGCAAGAGTTATTCCTCTCCCCACGAAAAAAAAATATAACATCATTATTACAACAATTTACAGGAGTAAATAGGGTAAGGAGAAGTCAGTTTTAGAAAGACATCTGTATCACTAGTTTATATGACCATATGTGAACAACATGCATTTTAGTGCGCCTTCTTGCGCAAGAGCTCTCCCCACTCACATGACTAGCCAATCAAAGTTCTGCATTGGTTGTTTACTAGCTTTGTTTTTTCTCCATCAATCCATCACAATCCTGGCACATCCATAATTGGCACAGCTTTCAAGAGAAAAAATAGATCGCGACACTATTACATCTCACTTGAAAGTCAAATGCTGTATATGGCTGCATACATTAAGGCACAGTCACTGAAATAGATGCAATGTGTCAAAAGAATGCCTTTAACTAGGTATGTGTACTTTATGACAGGATAAAAAAAGAGTTAAGATTTTGTAATTGTGCTGAGTTTCTACATAGATGAAACGATTCTTTCTGGAAGACACACAAACTCTGCAAAGTGTACCAGAGAGTAAATATTACAATCCCACTATGGATAGAAAGCATTTCAAATCCCCTTTGGGAGAGGATAATTTTTCCTACCTATAGGGAAATTCCAAATTACTCAAATGCCTTTTTCAGAACAAACTGAAATCAGGTTAATCCTTTCAACTGCATTACCTGAAGGTGAAAAAATGTGGCAGGAGAGGAGAAAAGGAGAGAGGGGCAAGATGGAGAAAGCAGCCAAATTAAGGGCAGGGGTAGAAAGATAGTAGAGATGGATAAGTGAGAACAATATGAAGGCTATGAAGAGCAATAGAGACAGAAGGAAGCAATGTTTTTACAGGCATTGTTTACCAAAAATAGCAGAGCATTTGGGATCTGCCGAATGGTTTCCTGTGCACATTTTAAGATATTTGTCTCTCTCTTTTTCACTCACTTTCAAAGAAAACATCATCTACGGTTCACCAGAATGGAAACATCCCCATCCTCACATCTTTGGAAAGCTCTCTCTGTTAAATTTCCTTCACATGTTAACAACTATGAATCCATCACAAGCCATACCTTATTCTTTTTATATTCCTACCCCATATATATTGCCACTGTGTTTGAGCACCTCCCTTTCCTCAAAGCCATGTCAAGGAATTGCCAGTGGCAAATACCACTTTTATGTGTCTACTTAAGGTAGATAGGTACAAATCCGGCTGAGGCATCAGTGAACACAGCAACTACCCTGGACAGGTTTGTAACATTGACATTTCTGACAAAAATGTAGCTAGCTATTATATATTTACATGTGTATTTATTTATTTTATTTAATAAGAACTAAAAATGACACCATTAGCCTCATAATTAAATCTCAGCAGCATTAAAATAATCATTACCACAGGAACTCAGCCAGCCCCCTACAGCTCTCAGCTCTCTCAAAACCCTTCTCAAACAGATGTCTTTGCAGGGTGCCTGGACAGTGACCAGATTCAGGCAACTTGAGACCACAGTGGGCAGCAAATTCTAGAGCAGGACTACTCAACTTTGGAAGCCCCGGGGGCCAAAATGATACTCCCAGCACATGCCGAGAGCCGCAACTTAAGTGTGGTTGCATATACATGCAAATATATACGCAAATAGCTTCTTTCACACTGATAGGCAGGGCTCGACAAAGTATTGAATCTACTCGCCCGTGGTGAGTAGATTTCAGCCGGGCACCCCGTTCATTTGCAGCGCACGCATGCGCAATGCAGGTTTCTCACATGCGCAGTGCGGGGCTGGCGAGCAGCTTTCGCTGCCATTCGTCAAGCCCTGCTGATAGGCATGAATACAAAGCACTTCCCACAATGCTCCAGTGCTCCCGGCACCTCCTCCCTGGGGGCTACAAATGCCAACACCCTGTACCCATCTGTTCCAGCCAGCCCGTCCCACAGGCTGTGTGCTGAGTCCCGCGTAAACCCAAACCACACCGTGGGCCACAAACAAATAGGCTGCAGGCTGCATGCAGCCCGTGGGCCATATGTTAAGTAGCCCTGTTCTAGAGGCTCAGAACTCTCACAGAGAATGTCTTGCCAGCCACTTCCACTGTTTTATAATGAGGGGTAATCATCTTCAGCACTCTGAGGTATATCCACACTGCCATGTAAGCCTGGGCTCAAATTCAGGCCTGGATATCAACCCCTTCCATCTACTCCCATATCTCCATACTCAGCCTTGGACGCAGGGTCCTAGGATCCTGCAAGAGTGGAGGATTCAAGCCACAGTCAAGCTGGGATGCAGGGGTCCAGCCCTATTGCTTTTCAGCATAGACATAGCCTCTCTGAGTTAGATCCTGGGAGTCTACCAATAGCATCCCACAATCACATGGGCCAACTTCCTCTCTAGCTCAAGAATCATCAATCAACTCCAGGGAAATGGAAGCAACCCCCCTTTTTGTAGTTCAGCAGGTCAGTGACTCACCTCATTTAATGCTTTCATTATTTTCTGACTGTCGAACTGCAAAACACCATCAGAGAGCTTTTTGTACTGGTAAGGAAGACTGACTGGAAGAAGTCCTTTGCAGAGTGTGCTGCTTCAAGGCTGCAGAAACATAGCCAGATTCTGGTTAATCTCTGGTGCAAAGCCAGTAAAATGGTGGACTTCAGTAATAATACTAGGAATAATCATTCACACCAGCAAATAGTGAAGAAGGTGGCAGTGTTGGATACAGATGTAACATTTCGATTAATTGACTATTTGATTAATTGATAAGGTGCCTCCACCTTTGAAGTGTAGCAACAGCCCCAGGGCTGTTGCTACACTTCAAAAGCAAAAGCGCTGCAGGGAGCCAGGCTCCATGCGGTGCTACCGCTTTGAAACACCACTGGGAGCCCGGCACCAGACTCCATGCATGTTTCAAAGTGGCAGTGCTGCATGGAGCCCGCGGTCAGCAGGGGACTCCCCACTGACCCTGGGCTCCACACAACTCCCAACTGGCTCTGGGCCGCATACAAAGTTTCAAAGCAGCACCATGTGGAGCGCAAGGTCCGATCCTGGGCTCCATGCTGCGCTGCCACTTTGAAGCACCTGCTCCTCTTTCCCCACCACTTGCTGCCTCCTTCAGATAGAGGCAGCAAACAGGGAAGGAGCGACTAGTCGACTAGCGTGTCAACTATATGATAAGCATTTACTTATTGGATAGTTGACTAGTCGACTCATCATTCACATTCCTGATGTTGAAAATCTATCAGACCCATTACTAGTGCAAGGAACAAATTGAGTAGCTCGATAGCAAGTGCTGGAATACCAGAGATCAGAATCACACCTTGGGCAACTCTTCAACATTATATCTGTTTCATGAGGCATTTGACCCAGTGCTTAGTACTGTGCTAAGCACAGAGCCAATAGTAGTGATCTGGTCAGCAAAAGTTCTGGACCTACTGCTGGTCATCCAGGTCTGTATGATGTTATAGTCCCACAGGCTGGGCTTGTGGCCCTGCTCCAAGAGTGCTGGTCCACCTAGTAGGAGTCAGCAGTTGTACTGAGTGGCATAAGCTGTATCATCCAGGTCAAGTCTGCCATGTCTGTGTCCTCCTCCGCCTGTTCCCATGGCACCTCTGGCTCCATCATAAACTCTGTCAGGTGCCTTTGGTGGTTCGGAAAATGCCAACAAAATGTCTACCACCATCTCATTGAAGCTCTGCCCGCTTCCTAAAATGGGAGCAAAAGCACAAGTGAGAGAAGGTCTTAACACTGCTGGCTGCAGGTGCTGGGAACCTGAAATGACTGCTCAGCAGGTTGGCAGCTTGTTCAAACATCCTGTAACATTCAGGCTGGACCATTATGTTTTCCCACACTGCACCGTGGTCAAAGAGCTAGAGCAGCCGCATTACCAGAGGGCGTGAGGAAGTGTGGGCTATGGTTGGATTGACTTAAGCTTGTGTGCTTCATTGTGGATGCACAGATTGCTGGGTTCAAGCCTGCTCTAGAAAATTCTTAACCTAGGGCAGACAATCAGTGCAGATTCTCAAGCCCAGGTTCTCTAACCTAATGTTAACTGACTAGAGTCCACTAACCCTGTGCTTACATTGCAGTGTAGGCATGCCCTTGCTGACTGCCGTGGTGGCCATATGGCCTGGGAGGAAAGCAGTCCCTGGGGTAGGGCATCCCAAGCCATATGGTATGTAAAAAATGTATAAATGACTAGGTTGAAATGTATTTTTTTTATTTTAAAAGCTCACACATCTTTGAATGGTACCTTGACTCTGCTATACTCTCCCTGAATTGCATTGTGAAATGAGCTCTCTATTATGTAACATGGCATAAATCAGTAATAAAATTATGACAGAGCAATATTTGGGATACTGAACCCAAGGTACTTCAGGGAAGATACCCAACGTCTATCATGATAAGTGATCAAACAATGGCAAATTGGAGTCATCTCCTTCTTAATTCATCCCTTCTCTGGCAAGTTACAAATAGTGACTGAAATATTGGGAAAATAGTGAAATATCTGGGGAATTCTAGCTGCTGTGAGTACATTTCCAGATTATGAAAATAGATATTAACTCATTGAGACCACAGAGTTCTGCTTTATTGCTACATTTAGCATTACAAGATAACAGAACCTAACTGAAAAATATTCTGTTTGTATGTTGCTTCAAGGAAGTGGAATAATCTGTCTCAGAACATGATGCCTCAGACAGAGTTGGTGGCTTTTATATCAGTTTGCTAAATAATTGGATTAAATCCTTATTCTGTATTCATTGTGCCAGTTAATGGCATGCCTTGGTCAAAGCTGAATGCCACCTGAGAAAACTGTTATTAGGATTTGTGGTTCATTCTGGGTGGAAAAATCTTGGAGTGTATTAGGTAGGTTATGCATTAATTCAATGAATAACCATTATCTACAACATCGTCAGTAATGGACAATGATAATAAAATAATTTGATATGTGTGTATGTTGTTATAATAATGATAAAGAGCTAGGCAGTTTTTTCCAGAATGTGTCATTTTCAAGGCAATGAATTTCAGGGTGGAAGTGAAAGTTTCACCAAAAAAACAGATTCTGCTACTCCTCCTTATAATAATAATAATTAATTAATTAATTAAAAGAAATACAGAGAGACAAATTCTGTTCTGACCTATACCCTATGAGCCAGATCCACCTGCCCATTCCCATGTCTTTTGTCACTGAGGCAGCAAAATAGATTGAGAAACTTTCTTAACAGCCACCGGAAAATCTCCAGATAATGCTCGGTCGGGATTTTTTAACAAAAGGCAAAAAGCCAATTCATAAAAATTAAAACTATCTGTGGGAACGAGTCGGTGTTAATGAATTTCTCATTTAAACAAATGTTAGGGGGGGAGTTTTGAAAGTGTCTAAATGTCCCATTTTGGAATTTTAAAAATAAATATTCCGGTGGGTTTTTTCAATATGAAATTATTCTGCTTCAAAATTTAAGCTAGTTCTAGTACACCATTTTAAAAACATTTTTAAAAGGTTGGAATTGAAATAAAGTGTTTCAAAATTAACAAATATTTTGATCAACCTTTATTTTCCCCATATGTTTGTCCTGGTTTAGGATAGGAACACTTTCTGAAATCACAAACATTTTCCTGCAATGGGAAAACCATTTCCTACCCCACTATAACATAGAACAAATTCAAGACAAGAAGGGTACTTCCACTGCGACTGCACTCCAGTGATCCCCATCAGCTTAATGGCCCTAGAGGGCTATTAAAAGGCCAGGACAGTTCTGGTCACTATCACAAATAGGATAGTGGCTTACATGGTCTGAACCAACATGGTAATTTATATATACCTGTGAATAGGAGTAACCATAAGACTGCTCCAATTTCTAGCTGAGCCTAGCCAATCCCCTTCCCTCCCCCCAGATTACTACAGTAGCAGGGAGCACAAAAAGGTTGATTAAAGCCACCTTTGGATTGACCTGTATACTGGGTGCCAGAGTTATTCTCTGCTTATTGCAGAATTTTTAAAACATTGGCATCTTCCATCAGGAAAACTGTTTTCTGGGACCCAAAATATGTTGTCCAATCCTGCAGCTCTTGCCCATTCACCCCTGCTGAAGCCAATGATTATACTCAAAGACTTAATATTTAATAAGCTCCCAGGCAGTTATAATATATGAAAATACTTGTGTGATCAAATTCTGTCTTGAGTTAAATCCATCTGAAATTACAGGCCCGGATCCTCAGCTGTTGTCTAATCCACTAGATCATATTACAGCTCTTCCACTCCTATTTGCGTGCCTCAGCTGTTGTCTAATCCACTAGATCACATTACAACTCTTCCACTCCCAGACAGAAAATCCTTCACAAATACTTTAGGGAAATTCTCTGTGGCCTGGTCTACACTAAAGGAGAAGGTTGACTTCAGATAAGAAACGTTGATTCCAGCTACGTAATTAACTTAGCTGGAGTTACTTAATTCACTGTCCACACAGCAGAAGGTTGCTCCCATCGGCTTCCCTTACTCCTCTTGAGGAGCAGCAGTACCAGCGCTGATGGGAGTGCCCTTTTAGTTTGAATGAGAGGGACTTCACTAGACCCACTAAATCAAACCCTGGAAGGTCGACCACGGCAGTGTCAATCTTCCACATAATATAGACATGGTCTGTGCTCCTTTCCTTATTTAACATGAATAGAAGTGTGCTATGGTTTATTACATAAGAATAGGGATTTAAGATAGAGGTTCCCAGACAACAGCTATAAAATCAATTTAAAATGAAAACAATCCTGTGCACAAAACATCTGCACCTGTTATTGATGTTTTGGAGAATACTGCTTGAGGAAACAAAAGTTATAGGGCATAATTGTTTTTGCAAAGAAAAGTGATAGCAGCCATTTTTGAGACTGTTGAACACAATAGAAACCCTTCCAATACACAATGTCTGTGTCTAGACTGGCCAGTTTTTCTGCAAAAGCAGTCGCTTTTGCGCAAAAACTTGCCAGCTGTCTACACGGGCCGCTTGAATTTGCGCAAGAGCACTGACATTCTAATGTAAGAAATCAGTGCTTCTTGCGCAAATACTTTGACGTTCCCGTTCGGGCAAAAGTCCTTTTGCGCAAAACCTTTTGTGCAAGAGGGCCAGTGTAGACAGCTCAGTTTTGTTTTGCACAAAAAAGCCCTGATGGGGCTTTTGTGCAAAAGTGTCCATGCCAATCTAGACGCTGTCTTGTGCAAATACTTATAACGGAAAACTTTTCCGTTAAAAGCATTTGCGCAAATTCATGCCAGTCTAGACGTAGCCAATGAGAATGAAGAGGGGGGGCATAATTGGACATTCTCCTTTCCCTAGTAATAATAACAATATTTAACACTTTTCTGGTACAAAATCATTAACTCTTCTAGCCCTTGCAACATCAAGGTAAGTATTATCATCACCTCCATTTTGCAGTTGGTGACACCGAGGTGGAAAATTGTTCCAGGTTGCGGAGTAGGAACCTGTCATAACCTGGATTAGAATTTGTTTGCAGACTACTGCTCTGAATCAATGAGCTATGCATGTCACATTCAGAGGAGAATGATAATAAAATGTAAGTTCCACAGCTGATATGTTTTAGACCTTAATATGGACCTTGCACACTTTTTCAAGGGGACTTTAAAAAAAAACTTTATGGCTATTTTACAAGAAATGGGAAATCAAAGAACATTCAGCAGTATAATCTTCAATGTGCTTTGTGAAGAATCCTGTTTAATATAGGTTTAGAATAATAATGTTAATATTTATTTTATAAACTACACTTTTTTGGAGGTGGGAGAAATCTAGCTTAATTTTTTCCATTTCTGGTTTCACCAAGTTGCTGCTATGCAAGCTGCCTCTTGATATCTGTGGGAATTCTGATGTGGACTGAAATGATTATAAAGCATTATGTTTATACACTGATTCACAGACTGTAAATAAAAATTGAACTCTGTTGTCTAAAAAGAATAAGTTGATACCTCTAACAAAGCAAAGCAGGTACGCAACCAGCCTGCTAAACATGTAAGTGGCACAGTGCCTGAAAATTGTGAATACATAAAAAGGAGGTTATGTTGTACAAATATGACCTTATGTAGTTTCTGGGCCAAAATCTGAGCTCATTTATACCCTGTGAACCTTGGGGCTGCACATTGGCACGAAACAGCTCAGAATTTGTTCAGCAAAAAGATTCCCACCCTCACTGAATTGCTCTGTTTTCAACCTCCACTGGTATCTTGATCCTAGTGTTCCATCAGTCTATCTACAGCAGGGGTGGGCAATAATTCTTGATGGGGAGGGGGCACTCCAAAATTTTGGAAAGTGGTTAAGGGCCATCCTCATCCAGGATATTAATGGAAGAATTCTGGGATGGAAATTGGGTACAGAAGGGAGCTTGAGTGAAGGAATTGGGGTACAGGAGGGAGAATGGGATCTGGAAGGGAGTTTGGATGAAGAAGGAAGTTGTGACCTAGGGCAGGGAACTTGGATGCAGGATTTTGGGATGTGACCTAGGGTAGGAGAGGATTGTGAGCTGGGGCAGGAGATTGGGGTGCCAGATCTGGGAGGGGGTATGGTGCAGGAGGGGGCAGAGGGTTGGGGTATGTGGAGGGGAGGGGGCAGAGGTTTGGGTAAGGGAGGGGCTGGGGTGCCAGAGGCAGACTCTGGCTGGGAGGTGCTTACCAGCAGAAACCTGAGGCAGACTGTCTGTTGCAGGCTGCTCACTGCTCCACATAGCTCCGCTCCAGGAATGAGAGGGAGAGGGAGGGGGTCAAGGAGTGAGGGAGATGGCTTCCTATACTGACTGTGCTCCCAGCAAAAATTCTCAGCTTCTATTAGCCGGAAACTGAGGGATTGGCCAATGGGAGCCAACAGATTTTGCTGGGGGGGCGGGAACAGCATAAGAAGTCTCCCTCTTCCCCCGCCCTTTGGAATGGAGAACAGCTGGCTTTTTAAAGTGTGAGCTGTTCTCTGCCTAAGGGTTCTGGGGAGGCAGCCACAGGCCAGATCTGGTGGCTTGGCAGTCAGATCCCGCCCGCTGGCAGCCTGTTGCCCATCCCTGGTCTATAGAGTTCCAGGAAGAAAATAAGTAGATTTAAAATAAATAAATAATCAATACTCATTTTGGCTTTCATCAAACATCACAAAGCAGAGGAAATAAAAAAGCACAACCCTATTTTTTCCTTTCCTGGTCAAGAAATTCTTTGTAATATTTTTATTCCATAACTTTTGGCACATTCCAGGTTATTTTTATATTTGCAGTGCTCTGAACAACCAAGCATTTAACACTATGCAGTTATGGCATTATCCTAAACAAATACATTAATCTGGTCAGTGCATTCTCTCTCTCTCTCTCTCTCTCTCTCTCTCTGTCAGTAGTTCAAAAATAGGTCAGACCTGCAGCCTGCATAAATAGACATTACTTCAGTGATCTCAAAGGAGCTGCAAACATTTACACCAGTGGAGGATCTGGCCCAGGGTTCTTAATACTTTTCTTAAGAAGTTGTGCAGTAAGAGTTTCTGTACTTCTCAAAGAATGTGAGTCTGTTCTCTTGACTTGGCTAATGTTACACACATGTTTTCTCACTTAAACTTTGCCTCATTTGGCTTTGGTTTTTTATGCATCCTTTGAAACCATTTCTAATGGAAAAATGCAGCTGTTAGCAAGATTTCCTAAAATGTACATGGAACTAATTTTCCAGGCATTTCTCTCAAGGACTCTGATGTATCTCAAGGAGATGTTATGCCAAAGGATTTTTCATGTAACCAAATGAGAAACAAAAGGACTGAGAGAAATCAGCCACTTGTAAGGCCAACGTGAAGGAAAAATTGACTCCCAGCAGTTCACATTACATGTTTGTGTTAAACTTATCATGTCGGAGATTCAATTCACAGCAAAATTCACAGGTCAGTGACTTTTGCAGTCTGTGAATTTCAATGAACTAATGATGAACAAAAGTGCATATTAATGGGAAATAACAGACCATTGTGAATATCTTCATTGTGTAACACTGTTTCCATATACAGCTTCTCAGACTTGTGTTGTTTTATAGATACAATATGGACCCACAGTAAAGGAAATCACTAACACACAGTAACCATTCATTATACAGTCGGACTGTAAAGATACAGGGCCAGGAGCTTTGCTGGTATACATTGGCACAGCTCTATAGAAGGCACAGGAGTTAAGTAGATTTATACCGAAGACAAGGGTATGGATCATTTACAAAAGGGTTAGGTCATTTATGGTGGGGCCAAGCAGAGCCAGATATTCAGATTATGCAGGGAGTAGTTTGGCAAAAAACCATATTTGCAGAATGTGTTCTCCTTGGTATTGACTATTTAGAGCCCTCATGTTTATGGATGGCTCTCATCTATTGGTGAACAGAAATTATACTCTCTTCTTAATTTTCTCAAAGAGATTTAGACATTATGGGGTCTGACATTGTTATGCTACTCACTTTTTAGGCTGGTGCAATTCCTTTGATTCTGATGAATTACATTGGTGTAAAGGTGGAGTAATGTAGTGGGAAATCAGCTATAGGAAAACAAAGAGATTCCCCAATCTATCCCTGATTAGTAAATCATATAATTGTATAACTGGAAGGGAACTCAAGGGGTTATCTAGTCCACTCTCCGGCACTCATGGCAGGTCTAACTATTACCTAGACCAACCCTGACAGGTGTTTGTGTAACCTAGTGACTCTCACCCTTTCCAAACTACTGTACCCATTTCAGGAGTCTGATTTGTGTTCCCCCACGTTTCACCTCACTTAAAAACTACTTGCTTTACAAAAATCAGACATAAAAATATAGAAGTATCCCAGCACACTATTAGGCTATGTCTACACTGGCGGGTTCTTGAGCAAAAATGGCCATTCTTGCACAAAAACTTGCTGCCTGTCTACACTGCACACACGTTCTTGCGCAAGTAAATCTACAGTATAGCGTCAGAAAACAGGGCTTCTTGCGTGAGAGCTCTGACGCTCCCTATCAGGAAGAAGCCTTCTTGCGCAAGAGGCCAGTGTTGACAGGCAGCCAAGAGTTTTTGCGCAAGAACTGGCCTCACAGGAAAAAAGTCAAGTGGCTGCTTGGACGCTCCTTACCCGCACTCACAGCTTCTTACTTCCTGGTTACCAGACCCCCCCCTTAAAGCCACACGCAGCCTGCAGATGCTGCGTGTCAGCAGCAGCACAGCCAGCAGCTCCAGCACACGGCTCTGCCCTGCTGCACGCATGAGCCCCCCAGAGGAGATGTCTGCTCCAGAGGGATACCCCCAAGAGCCTGTACCCTCCTCCCAGAAGCCACCCCAGGGCTCCCAGGAGGCCCGAAGGGGCACCAAGAGGCGTGCCCCTTGCTGGTCCCAGGCAGAGGTGGACGCCCTTCTGGACCTGTGGGCCAACGAGGAAGCCCTCCACGACCCCCGTGCCCGTCACTGGAATGTGGACATTTTTAGCTGCATGGCCCAGGTGCTCTCCCAGCAGGGACATCTGGTCCGGACCCTTGAACAGGTCCGGGCTAAGGTGAAGGAGCTGCACCTGGGCTATGTCCGGGCCACCGAGGTCCAGGGGGCAGGAGCCGACACCTGTCCCCACTATAGCCACCTCCACACCATCCTCAGTGAGACAGCAGTCTCAGGACCCTTGGTGCCAGTGGACACCGGCCTGTGCCCCCCAGTGACCAGGCCACGTGATGCGGAGGAGGAGGGTGACCTGCCCACCCGGTCTGGATCCGAGGACGAGGGAGACGACCGCAGCAGCAGTGTCACCCTGCACCTGGAGCCAGTGCTGAGCAGCCAGGATGTCTCCAGGGCTTCATCCGAGGCTGGTGAAGGATCCTCTGATGAGTGTTGCGCTTCTCACTCACAAGGGTGGGGGGAGCCGGGTGCCCGGGGGGAGGGGGAGGGAGTGTCACTTAGGCAGTTTGAGCTGCACACTGTGTGCAGCCTGACTCTGTGGCATGTGGACGCAGCAGGCAGCTCCAGCGCACGCCTGGGACCCTGCTGCTTGCACACATCCTGACTGGGGGGGGAAGGGGGGCGCCAGCTGGAAGCAGCAAAGCCCCAAGAGCTCAAGCCAGACCCCACACCTCCCGAAGTGTGCCGCACACAGGCAGTACGCAGCCATGCCTGGCCGTGCAACACCGCAGCTGCTCCCAGGGAAACTGCAGTGAGCCAGCCCTGTGAGCACGGCCCCCACAGAGCCCCTCGCCTGCTCCCGGCCCCTAGGTTGCCCGAGGGAAGCCCCTCACTGCAGCCACACACTTCCCTGGGCTACTTGTCTGAGGGCTAGTGGGAGGGGGAGCGGGGAAGTGATCGGCCTGGCCCTATGGCCACTTGAGTTTTGCTGCAAGGACAGTACACTCCCCAGTCACCCTGTCTCTGTCTCCGAGGACATCAATTGACAGGGGTCTGAGACCCCAGACCTCATCTGCCATACTTGCTCTCAATCAATGTGGGGATTTATCTATCTCCTCTTTAAACTCTGTTAATAGTCCTAAGCCTTCACAGCCTCCCCTGGCAAGGAGTTCCACAGGTTGACACAACACATGCCAAGTGGCCAGGACACAGACAAGGGGTCTTCAGACACAGTGATGTCTCCCAAGAGTTACAATCCATGGAGGATCACTTTACTCCAGGGGAGTCCTGTATGCAAACATACACACAGGGGACCGAGTGGGCCCAAGCCACAGTACTGTGGTGTCACCTGGGCTCAGGGCAGAGGACATGGGGCACAGGGACAGCGTGGGCAGGGCTGCCTGACTGCCCCATCATTATCTCTGTTCTCTGCAGCAGGACCATCCAGGAGCAAGGAACCCTCCAGCCCTGTGGCAGTGGCAGCACCCCCAACCTCCCAGGCACCAGTCCGGCGGGCCAGGCAGTGGGACCAGCTACTACAGCAGCACATCCAGGCCATCGAGAGAATTGAGGCGGCAGTCACCAGAAAAATTGACGCTGACCTGGAGTGGCGGCAGCAGGCATGGGGGCAGTTTCTGCAACGGTGTGACCGCATGTGCGATGTTATTACCACCCTGACGTCGCCCATCAGTCACGCCGTGCACTATGACATGGCCTTGCCACATCCACCTGCCCACCTTGCCATTCCCATGCCCCCTCCTGCCTTTCCTCCAGCCACCCCTCCTGCTGCCCCTCCAGCCACACCTCCGGCTGCCGCTATGCCCCCGCCTGCTGCACCCCGTCCTGCCCACCTTCCTGTGCTGCCTGCCCCGACCCGGCCTGAAGGCCAGGGAGGCCTCTGCCCCTGCAGAGGCACTGGCAGGAGCCACCCCTCCCACCAGTAGCTCCCCCTCCCAGTTCAGAGGTCCCTCCCTCCTCCCCCTCCCAGTTCAGAGTCCCCTCCCACTGCTCACCCTTCTTCCCTATTGTTAAGGCAAATAAAAGTTTTCTGTTTTAAGAAAAAACTGGTTTGGTTTTGTTTATTGGGAGGTGAGCAATGGGGGGAAAAAAAAGTTGGGGATGGGAGGGAGATGTAGATGGGAGACAGAAGTGACCCTACTGTGGGGCCTGGGAGAACATGTCCTTCAGGGCCTCCTAGATGCACACCCCATTGTGGTGTGGATGGCGGTTGTGAGGGGCTGTTCATATGCCCATCCCTCAGCTGCCATCCACACCGGGAGGAAGGCTTCCCCCTTCCTCTCCATGATGTTGTGGAGCACACAACACACTGCCACAACTTCAGGAATGCGGTAGCTATCCGGGGTGGCCAGCTTCCAGAGGGCAATGGCGACCCTCTTGTTGACCAAGATGGTGGCCCGCAGCCAGGTGGTATGTCTCTGGAGCGCAGGAGCGAGCCAGGCACACAGCTCCAGGAACGTCCGCTTTCGCATCCTGAAGTTCCGGAGCCACTGCTGGTCGTCCCATTGCTCCAGGACCAGCCGGTCCCACCAGTTGGTACTGGTGTCCAATCTCCAATATCGCCTCTCCACGGTGCAGTGGTGATGCCCCAGGGACCCCACCGCATCAGTGGAGAGGGAGTCCAGCTTGAGCTTGGTCTCAAGCTCCTGAAGGAGTAGTGCAGCAGCATGGAGCAGCAGCTGCAGGCACTCCAAAGTGGCTGTGTGGGGCCAGAGCAGGCACAGGGCCAGCTGTGGCTCCATGGCACAGCAGTGATAATGCAAAGGCACAAAAGGCACTAGGGCAGAAGCTGTGGCATCCAAAGAGGTTGAGGGCAACCACAACTAGAACTGCTACAGCTGTCAGTCCCTGCAAGAGGTGCCAAAGCTTGCAGCAGGAGAAAAACGGCTGTCCGGGGAGATCCCTTTAAGCACGTGTCTCAAAGGAGCTCCAGCCCCCGCCCCTGGAAAGTCCTGGTGCCCTTTTGCCCTCTGCAAAGTAGTTCCAGGCTGAAGCTTTTGCACAAGAGCGTCCCACCAGTGTGGATGCTCTCTTGCGCAAAAGCGCATGGCTCTTACGATGCGCTGTGACCAGTGTGGACGCTCTCTTGCCCAAGTACTTTTGCACAAGAACTCTTGTGCAAAAGTTCTTGCACAAGAAGCGTGCAATGTAGACATAGCCTTACTGTAAAACTGATTCATTTCACTATATAATTATAAAATAAATTGGACTATAAATAGTGTATTTACATTTACATTTCATTGCATAGTATATAGACAAGTATAAATAAGTCATAGTCTATATGAAATTTTAGTTTGTACTGACTTCGCAAGTACTTTGTCTGTAGCCTATTGTAAAATTAGGCAAATATCCAGATGAGATGATGTACCCCAGAAGACCTCTGTGTACCCTGTAGGGCACATGTAGCCCTGGTTGAGAACCACTGGTCTAACTTGCTTTTAAAATTGTCCAGTAATAGAGATTCTACAACCTTCCTAGGCAATTTATTTCAGTGCTTAACCACCCTGACTGTTAAGACATTTTTTTCTAATATTAAACCTAAACTCTCCTCACTGAAATTTAATCCCATTTCATATTGTCCTGTCCTCAGAGGTTAAGGAGAACAATTTTTCTCCTTTCTCCTTGTAACCAGCTTTCATGTACTTGAAAACTGTTATCACGTCTCCCCTTTCCCCCACAGTCTTCTCTCTTCCAAACTGAACAAACCTAATTTTTAGATCTTCCCTGATAGGCAGTGTTCCATCAAACATTTTTTATTCTCGAGCAGGTTGAATTTTCTTTTGGGCAGTGTGATGGGACACCACAACCCCACACTCTAAAAGCCCCCATGCCAGCCCTGTATGGGATGCAGCGAGTGGGAATGAGCGCACGCACGGCGTGCTCAGACGCTGCCAAGCAGCTGAGGGGCAGGGGGATGGAGCGCTACGCGGGCTCTGTAGGGGACGCGGTGAGCGGGGTGAGCGCAGGCGCGGCGTGCTCCAATGCCACCAAACAGCGGAGGGGGAGGACGCCTAGTGTGATGTAGGCACCGCCCCATGCGTTAAGAGGGTGGATGGTAGCTAAGAGGTGGAGGGAGGTGGGGAGCGTCAGCCGGGGGGGGGGGGGGAAGGGGGAGGGAGAGGCAAGTTGCCCTACTCAAGCACAGGAGATTTAAACAGGGGGACTGGCGAGTTGGTGCGCACAGGAGGAAAGGTGCGTAGGTAAGGGGGAGAGGAAGCAGCCTAGGGCAGGGCATGTGTAGATAGCCCGCGGGCTGGTATGTATCGGCAGGAAGCCCCGCCAGCTGGACCAGACAAGTCTGCGTCCTTAGGGCCCTGGGCTGGGGTCCATGAGTGAGGGTGGGCCCGGACCCCCCCCCCATTTCAGTAGACGGCTTTGTCATTTGGGTCCCTGCGTGGGGCAAACTGACCTACTGAGTGAAACTGAGGGAGGAGACTCGGACCATAAAGTTATGGGTGCAGGGTGCAAATAGGGCCACAGGGTGATGGAAGAACATTACAGGCAGGTTGAAATTTCTTATGTGCAACACCATTATTGAGATTGTATGTGGTTGTGCACCACCAATACAAACAAACAAACAGACTATATATATATATATATATATATATATATATAAAATCATAGAGCTGGAAGAGACCTCAGGAGGTCATCAAGTCCAGCCCCCTGCCCAAGGCAGGACCAATCCCAACTAAATCATCCCAGCCAGGGCTTTGTCAAGCCGAGACTTAAAAACCTCTAGGGATGGAGATTCTACCACCTCCCTAGGTAACCCATTCCAGTACTTCACCACCCTCCTAGTGAAATAGTTTTTCCTAATATCCAACCTAGACCTCCCCCACTGTAACTTGAGACCATTGCTCCTTGTTCTGCCATCCGTCACTACTGAGAACAGTCTTTCTCCATCCGCTTTGGAACCTCCTTTCAGGAAGTTGAAGGCTGCTATCAAATATTCTTCTCTTCTGCAGACTAAACAAACCAAAATCCCTCAGTCTCTCCTCATAGGTCATGTGCTCCAGCCCCCTAATCATTTTGGTCGCCCTCCGCTGGACCCTCTCCAATGCGTCCACATCCTTTCTGCTATGGGGGGCCCAGAACTGGACACAGTACTCCAGATGTGGCCTCACCACATAAGTGTGGAGGAAAATATATTAAAACAAGGGATAGTTAGCAAGGAGCAATGTTTCTGATATTTAATAACCTTAATCCTTAACATCTCATAAACTTTGTTTGAAATGTAGTCAAGCAAATGTCCTCCTAGTATATACACACCCCATGCTGTCTGCTTTCCCCTCCAACCCTCCTTCCAACCCAGACAGACAGACAGACAGGACTGCAATTTGGACTGCAGCAAGTGAGTCAGGACACCCCCAAACAAACTCATCCATGCTTCCACCTCATTGTACAGATGCCAGCACCACCCTTTCCCCCCGACCCATCCCGTGCATTCAGCTTGCAAGCCCAGGAAGCTTTAGAAGAGTTTTGGGTTTCTGCTCTCTCTCTCTCCCTCTCTCTCTCTCCTCACGCAGATGGGACTCCCTGAACTTCCCTCCCTTCCAACTCCTTCTAGCCAGTTACTCCCTCCCTCCCTGCTCCTCCACTCCCCAAAGTCCCCTACCCTACAACTCCCCCCCTCCTCAGCTACTTATTCCCTCCTTATCTTCCTCCTTACCTGTACTTGGAGGTGCTCCATTTGAAGCAGGCAGCCCTACCAGTCAGCTGAGCCTCTGCACAGTGCTCATTGAAGGGCTGTGTGGTCATGCAGCTGCATAGCTTACAGGGAACTTAGCTGATAGGTCATGTTTTCTAGACATTACATCTTTTTTGTTGCTCTTCTCTGGATTTTCTCTAATTTAGCCACATCTTTCCTGAAATATGGCCCCCAGAACCAAACACAATATTCTAGTTGCGGCCTAATAGTAGTGCAGAGTAGAGTGGAAGAATTACTTCTCAAGTCTTTCTTGAAACACTCCTGCTTATACATCTCAGAATCATGTTTACTTTTTTGCAACAGGGTCACACTATTGACTCATTTAGCTTGTGATCTACTATGATTCCCAGAACCCTCTTCTCCTTCCTACGCTATCATTCCCAAGTTGCATGTTTGGAACGGATTGTTCCCTCCTAAGTGGAGTACTTTGCATTTATTTTTATTGAATTTCATTGCATTTATTTCAAACCATTTCTCCAGTTTGTCTAGATCACTTTAATTCTACCTGCCAAAGCACTTGCAACTCCTTCCAGCTTGGCATCATCTCCACACTTTAGAAGTGTACTCTGTATGCCATTATCTAAATCACTGATGAAGATATTGAACTTAACCGGTCCCAAAACTGATCCCTGATGGACCCCATTTGATCTCCTTAGTAAAGTCAAGATACATCACATTTAGCATTCCACCCTTTCCCCCCCAGTCCACAAGGCTTGCTACCCTGCCAAATAAAGTTATTGGGTTGGTTTGACATGATTTGTTTTTGACAAATCCATGCTGTTACTTATCACCTTATTATCTTCTAATAAGATAATAATAAATATTATCTTTTAATTGATTGCTTAATTATTTGCTCCAATATCTTTCCAGGTACTGGATGGGTGCTATATTTGTCCTTTTCCAGTCCTCTGGAATCTCTCCTGTGTTCCATGGAAAACTTTGTTTCTTAATCCCTTTCTCACCACTCCACAACCTAGTCACACAGGGGTTATTAGGAGAAAATTCATTCATGACTGTGAGGCTCTCTGATAATATAGTGATGGGGACACATAAGTAGATATAAGGCAGATAGGACAAAATCTTTCAAAGAAAGAATTATTATTGTATCTTTTATTGTCTGCGTCTAAATGCAATAACCATGCAAATTGCAACTGAAGTTTATATCCTGTACTAAAAGAATCTGTACCACTGAACCCGGTTAAAAATGAACAAAACAATGAAGAGCTGTTGAGATCGGACCCAAACCTGTTCGATGTTACTAATGCAGACAGAGCTACCAACAGGAGGGACAAAGGGGCAACTAAAGGGCCTAGGAGTCCCAGCTACCACCACTGCAACATCAGCCGCACCCAGAGCCCCTGGCCTTTTAAATCACCACCAGAGCACCACATAGTGAGCTCTGGGTGGCATTAAGGATCTGGGGGGGGCAGCGCAGCATGATCTGAGTGGCACTGAGGGCTGGCCACCCAAGGCCCCACCCCTTTTGGGGAATGCGAGCCAGCTATCCCCTCCCCCCACCCCACACACACACCTTTCCCAGAGCTGTCAGCTCCCCTAAATGCAGTAAGAAAAAAACCACAAGAGTAGCTATTACAATGGTGGCAGTGATAATAGATAGCAGTAGGCTACATAAAGCTTCCCATGGAAAAACAAATATGAATGGGACAGAGAGGGCACAGCCCTTTATGAGGCTCATTCCCCGCATAGTGCTTGTGTTTTGGATCCTTTGGCACAGGCTGAGTTGAACCTTGCCCCCACCCCCAACCTTATGGATCTTTACATTTGCCTAGAAGCAACCTTTAATTCTGTGGATGCTGCAGAAATGTTGCTCCCCTCTCTAACTCCCTGGTTACTCTTAAAGCCTAGTTTACCAGAGTAATAAAGCAGCTTGATTGACTTTGCAGACCAGGAAAAACTTAATTCAATTTATCACCCAGCAAATAAATAGCTGTATTCAATTCAAGACAAAAGTGATGAGAGAAAATAAAATCAGATGAAAGGCAGATTTTTTTTTAAAAAAGAGAAATACTATTAGCAAAAAACGTAGATAAAAAAAGAATAGAATTCGACACTATTTGATAAGCATCATTAACAGCCTTGATCTTATACATGACACAAAATACAGACAATCTCTGATCTGAAGAACTTAAAGTACAAAAAAGACAGACACAAAATAGAAAGGATGCACTGGGAAGAGGAGGAACCAGTTAGGATTTTACTGAATTAAATACAGTCAACAGAACTACCCCAATTTATACCAGTTGAGGCCCTGTCTCTAAATTTATTATTATTATTATTAACTCTTTTTGTGCGTGACATAGAAGATGCAAGTTTTTAAACAAACATTTCAATAAAGACGGGAGTGGTGGTTTGATAGGCCAGACTATATTTGCATGTATAGTAAGAGTGTCAGTCACATTTGCACAAAAGAGCATAAAGCTATAGAAAGGCTCCAAGACCCAAGGTATGTCTAGACTACAGAGCTTTTCTGGGATACTGGAAGTATCCCAGAAAAGCTCTGCTGCATCCAGGAACGTGTCTGCTTTTCTGAAAAACAGATGCATTTTTTTGGCATCCCCGTAAACCTCATTTTACAAGGAACAAGGGATGTTCCGAAAGAGGGTTTTTTTTTTTTAAAACATTTGGCCCCATGTAAACAGGCCAAATGTCGGAAAAGCCTCTTTTGGAAGAAAAACGGAAAAAGATACACAAGTTGCAGTTCGCAATTTATGTATCTTTTCCTGACTTTTCTTTGTAGTGTAGATATAGCCTTCAGTCACCAACTGAGATGAGATGGGATGAGAAAAAACTTCCCCATTGAAAATTTGCTCTTTATATAGTAAGGGTCCCTACCTCTCCAGAAACAGCAAACCACAGTTAGAGATAGATTTCTTTCCTGGACTAGAGGGACCACTGGCTTGAGTCAATGTGGAAATTATGGTATAGAATTTTTAAAGGATTTGTCTTCTATTTCTTAAATAAAGTTAATTTAAAGAAGACAAGTAGGGAAAATCAAGGTGTTGATCAGTTCCAAACACATTGAAATGTTGGATGAAATTGGAATTAACACACAGGAAGCTTGGAACCAGATGATGGTATTGTCTTTTCAAAAAATTAGATTCACTACTTTCACCTTCGTGCGTGACATTCTCTGGCACTGGTTCAAAGCTGACATCTGCATTTTTTGGCTCAAGTACTATAATTCAATAACTTCATTTTTAAAAATGATTTTCAGATTATTTCCATTCTAGTCCAAACTATCAGAATCCTCACCATGCTTCCAGATAGACTAAATAAACATGTGCTTCATGATACCAAGTCTGTAGCCATAGGCATATCCACTGTAACAATAGAAGTTAATCCATCAGAAATAACACTTACCAGTGGCATCTTTGCAAAAACAGAACCTGCTGAATGTGTTTGCACCATGTGGAATTTGCTATTATCTACTAACTTCCATTCGCAAAAGTAAATCAGGGAATAAACTATTGCTCTAAAACAAGTGCTCACATGGGCTGGCTTGGCACCTTGCAATTTGGTCCAATGGACAATGCATAGCTGTACCATCCCAAGAAGCAGGGCAGGGACCAAACTGTGACACAATCCCTGCTCCTTCAGTGCTCCATGGGAGTGGTAAGCTGCACTAGCCTTTTTCCTGGCACAGTTAATTTCGCACTTGACCCAGCACAGTTGTGCCAAGCAAGGCATTGGGAATGTGCCCATGTGGCATATTAAGTACTGTATTGAAATTGCAAGCTATCGCTTTAAACACAAGAGAGGGGATGAGTGAATGAGTGGGAGGTTTCCTGCTCCTGTTTCTTAGTTTGGGTGAACTGTGGGGAAGTGTGTGATCAGTCTGCAAAGAACAAGGTGGGGTGAGTTGTGTGTTTCTGCCTTAGAACAGCTGGCTTAGTCTTTTTGGATTACTTGTGCCTCACTGTTCTGGATTCTAAAAAATAAAGTCATATTATATTACAATATGCCAGGGAAGTTATTTGATGTTTGTTATCTAACTTGTGTGTGCCCCCATCCCTGCCCACCCTCCCAGCAGGTGGTGAAGTAGCAGTCTGCTAATGTCAGCCTTCCATCTGTAAAAAGTCTAATAATGCAGGCAGGTGGCAGTGGGGAACTAGAGCGTCTCTTAAGCCACCTTAGTGCTCCATAACGCAGCCTTGCTCATAATTAAGCCGAAGGGATCTGCACATATGCAACCCCCTGGGAGGCTCTGAGCTGCACTGGAAACTGACAGAGAGTTCACCAGCAACTAGCTTGGTCACTCCTCACCCAACCATAGTGGCTGGTATCACAAATACCTGCCATCACAAATACCTGCCCAATCCATGCTTGTACTTGCCATAGTTGTACATTAGTGCCTCCGTCTGACACATGTATAATTTCCAGCCCTCGTGGGCCCAATGCACTATGGAGTGCCTGCAAATCCAATATTGCATGTGCTCAGTGTAGCTTCTGAAGTAAACAAATGCATTGGGTTCATTATGGTTTGGCATTCTGTGCTATGTTTTCCTTGGTGCAGACCTAAGTCATGTAACATCTTGCTTTCCTGCACCTGCTGTGGTTGAAAGACCAGAGCAGCCACCCACATTGCTGCTCCCAGCCTGAAAAAATGAGCACTACATTTTAAGCTCATGAGACTTGCAAACAAACAAACATTTGAAAACTCAGGTCTTGGGGTTTTTTTTGTGAGGAGGAGGTTTGCTTTACAAAGTTTGCCACTGTGTTTTCCCCCAGCAACTCTGCCCTCTATAGGTGCATCTAACACAGCACCCATAACTCAAAATAAGCTATGCAATTTGGGCTATGTAAATTGCATAGCTTATTTTGAGTGTATTTCAAATAGCTTATTTTATAATTTGGCACTGTGTAGGCAGCGCCAGATTTTGAAAAAACTCGCTATTCCGAAATGCCACTTAACCTTTGGGAATGAGGGTTATGGGATGTCGGAATAAGCCACCTGTTATTTCGAAATCTATTTTGAAATAAGTCTGCTTCAATAGATGTGGAATAGCTATTTTGGGATACTTCCAGTATCCCGAAATAGCTTTGCAGTGTAGATGTACCCCTAGAGATCTAGGCAAAGGATCTCTTTTTCTTTTCCTTCCTTGGAATGAAAGTTGATTACTGGGGAGGATTAATCTTTTATTCTGTATTTTAAATTTAAACTGAGTCATGGGGGAACCAGATTTCTGTGCATGAGTTTTGTTCTCACTGGATGTATTTGATACCTTTGTTAAGGATGAGATTTAAAGTATTAAACAAATAGTTTGCCGTTTTACTATTTTTATATTGTAATTACACTAAACTTAGTTTCAAGATTTTAAGTCAATTTTGTTTGCTTAGCATGTTCTTTTGAAAAGAAAAAAATACAGTACCATTGCTAGGATATTCCTACCCCCCCCATCTTATTAAGCTGATGGAAATGGGTGCATTCACATGCAGGTGACCACAGAAAGCAAACAAACCCAGGTTGATTTTTAACATGGGTTAGAATCGTATTCCTTTTGCGCTGAACATGCCGAGAACATAGAATGGTGTGACTGTTATCCCCTGTCATGGTTGTGCTGCACACGCTCTGCCATGGGAAACACATCCTTTGTTCAGAATACACAGCACCTGGAATAGTTTCTGCTCTCTGAGGGACCACTTGAATTGGCACAAAAACAGCAGTGAGGAATATAGGGATTTATTTGGTTCAAAGATCCCCGAAAAGACTTTGGGATTTTTATCCATAGTTTCACTTGTAAGCACAGGGAAATTCATCCAGAACTGAACGACACCCCCTCTCCCAGCAATCCCACACCAGCCACTCTCTGTGCCTCTTCCTCTTTTGTAGCAGCATAGACCATCTATTTTTATTCCATCCTACTGCGGGATTGCTCCCTACCATTTGTAACTTAACAGGGTTGTGCTCAGTTTAGTTTTAATTGTTCCAAGTGCCAAGGTGTCTACCACTTCCCTCGTGAGATTATTTTCAGTCAAAGTTTTTCCTGATTACTCAGCCTAGAGGTTACCTTTCTTACTTTGATCCCATTACTTCTATTTATACCTCTGTGAGTTATGCCAGTTCTCATTTCTCATTGATGTTTTCCCCCTACAGATATCTGTAGTCTCTTCTCAGTCCCTTTAAAGTATTGCAGTTGTAAAGAAGTAGCTCATAGCTGTAAGAGATGGATGAATAATGTGGGAGAAATATTCCAATTTTCATTTGCTATCTTCACGTCTTGTTTCTAGTCACTTTTCGTAAACTTTCATAGAATCATAGAATACTAGGACTGGAAGGGACCTTGGGAGGTCATCGAGTCCAGTCCCCTGCCCTCATGGCAGGACCAAATACTGTCTAGACCATCCCTGATAGACATTTATCTAACCTACTCTTAAATATCTCCAGAAATGGAGATTCCACAACCTCCGTTGGGCAATTTATTCCAGTGTTTGACTACCCTGACAGTTAGGAACTTTTTCCTAATGTCCAACCTAAACCTCCCTTGGTGCAGTTTAAGCCTATTGCTTCTTGTTCTATCTCAGAGGCCAAGATGAACAAGTTTTCTCCCTCCTCCTCATGACACCCTTTTAGATACCTGAAAACTGCTATCATGTCCCCCCTCAATCTTCTCTTTTCCAAACTAAACAAACCCAATTCTTTCAGCCTTCCTTCATAGGTCATGTTCTCTAGACCTTTAATCATTCTTGTCTGGATCCTCTCCAATTTCTCCACATCTTTCTTGAAATGCGGTGCCCAGAACTGGACGAACCAAGGTAACATCTAGGGCGAGCCAAGCTTTGTTTAGATGAGCAGAAATGGAAATTATTTTGGAGCTTATGGGGCAGGACTCATTTCGGGTGGCTACACATGTCAGAAGATACCCATTTTAGCATTTGGTTTGCAGGGTTGGTAGCAGAGGAGCATAAGCAGCAATGCAGAGAGAGGAGAGTGACACTATGAAGGATGATAAATATAAAGGAGAAAGTAGAGTAGGAGGAGAAGAGACAGAGATGGGCCAATGACATTGACACTCGGCTGTGAGTGTTTTCAAAGTTTGCAGAGGCAAATCACCCTCCAGGGGCCTCCTCTAGGAAAGGCCGCCCTGCCAACGAGGCTAGAATGAGTTTGTGAGCATGTCAGGTTCACTAGCTACTCTCGCCACATTTTCTGTTTTACAGAGAGGAGTTAGAAGACTGCAACAGAGCACAGACACAACCATACACGGCACTGGTGCCCCTCCATTTACACAAGCTTGCTGCCAGGGCCTGTTTACATTCTAGTGCATGATGCGGGGCACACCAATGTCAGTGAAGTCACTGCTCCCAATCAGCTTGCTAAATCTAGGCTAGAAAATAGTCTTGCTGGTCCTATGCAAATCTCCTCCTAGCCTCTGACAGCAACTTGGAGAGGAACCAGTGGAGGCATTTGGAGAACATAGAAGAGCCAGTACCAGCACTTGGGAGAAGGAGGCGAACCAGCAGCCAGGAAAGGTGGACTGAGTGTGCCAGCAATCAAGGCTTTGCTCTGCCTGCCAGTGCTTGCTCTCTAAACTCAAGTTGGCACTTTGTCATTGGACTTTGCCCCACCCTATCACCTTGAGTGCAGAAATGGGGCCAGGAGCCACAATCCAGCATTTAATTAACAGCAGGGAATCCAGCAGGTCAACAGAGAGTCTCTATTAGCTTAATTTCAAGTTTCATGCTTTTGCCAAAAGGAAAAGAATCGGATATTCAATAGAGAACCATAAGCTTAACTATTCTAGCAAGCAGACAAATGTGAATATATGCTGCATTTTAAAACTTGAATTAACATGGTTGCTTGCACATTCTCTTTGAATTCATCCTGTTCCTTAATTTGGCTAGAAAGGGCAGAGGGAGTTAATCAAAGGATACTAGACCATCTCCCATGTGAATCCATCTGTCTTGGTTCTTACATTGAAACATCATCCATCAAGCAAACATTTGTATTAGACTATTAGAAAAAAAAAATCACGCTGCATGGTGCAACAGAAAACAGTTTCTGCCTGAAATGTGAAGACCAAACCACCTGCACGTTGAACTGATTGTTGCCCAAACACTATGGGGAGAGTTACGAGCCCTTTAAATACAGCTTTGCTCTAGGCCTTTAATTAACACACGGTTCTGGCTGACATAGAACTGAAAGCTAATTAAAGTTCACATTTAAACTGAGTTTATGTGAAAAGCACTGAGCAACACCAAGAGCAATGCAATGTGTGTTACCCCTGCAGGAACCTTGAGCAGTTGGAAAATGTGCAAAATGAACAAGTTGGATTCTGTTCACTTTCTTGCACCCTTAGTACTGAAAGCCAGTGAAAGAGGCCCATTCAGGTAGAAGGGCTATATGCACTATACAAATTCTCCCTAAGCCCCATGCATATGCAGCTTCCATAGGCAGTGGCAGATGAACACAGAGCCCGAGGAGGCAAGCCTCCACTTCTCTTGGGAGCCAAGCTCCCCCCCCCCACCATAGGAGCAAGCTTTCAGCTCCCCATGGGAGTCTTCCTGCGCCGGAGCACAGGGAGGGTGAGTGGCTTGGCCCTGGAACACAGAGTGGGTGGTGCGTAGCCCAAGCCTTCCTGGCCCCGGAGCACAGGGAGGGCGCATTGCCCCAGCGTCTATCGCCTCAGCATGGCGAAACCCTGCGGCAGCAACATTCAGCCTTCAGAACACCTTCTGCTTCAGCATGACTTCCGCCGGCAGCCGTGTTGAAGCAGTAGGCATTCTAGGGCACAGTGCGGGTGGGACAATGCCTGGCAATTTGGGAAGGCTTATACCAGCCACCCATGGCAGCTTCCCATTGAACACCATGCCAGGTATCTCTCTCCCCAAGTCCTGAAACTACCAAGGCTAGCAGGAAGGAGACCCCACCACAACCAGCCCCAGCACGGAGCTGCTGCAGCCAGAGGAGAGGATCCCACTCCCTGCTGGCCTCAGCATGGAGCTGCTGTGGCCGGGGGAAAGAGGACCCTTTTTGCCGGCCCAGCAGGGAGCCACACAGGTAAGCCTGTCACCCATCCCTGAGCATCCTCCTGCATCCCAAAGCCCTCATCCCCACCAGCCCAGAGCCTGTAACCCCTCCTGGATCCCAAAGCCCCCAGTCCTGAGCCCCATCCCAAAGCTGGATCCCTTGTCCTGTCTCCAAACTCCTCAACCTCAGCCCCTTCCCAGAGCCTGCAGCACCAGCCAGAGCCTTTGCACCCCAACCCTCTGTCCCAGCCCTGAGCCCCTCAATCCCAGCTCCATCTTGCAGCCCACACCCTCCTGCGCCCCAACCCTCTGCCCCAGCCTTGAGCCCTCTCCCACACTCCAAACCCTTTGGCATCCCTCCCGCCACATGAATTTTGCTGTGTACAATGATATGAAAATGATGCATCACACAGCACCTTCACATTGGAGCTCACAAGAAAACTCATTTTGGTCGGAGATGGAACAAATGAGGGAACAATGAATATAAACATGGCCCTGATTTTATAAGACAGTGGCAGGCTCTTCTGACTTGAGACCTCAGACATGATTGAGTTAGGTCTGCACAGCAGATTCTTTTGTGCCTCTGTACATTGTGGGATAGTTTGAGTAGCTATTCATTACTAATCCAATTTGGTTAAAAGTTGGAGCAGAGTCTGGTCTAAGATGAGTCTGCTTCCCACTCCTTTTACTATTGTTTATTATTTGTATCATTGTAGGGCCTACGAGCCCTAGTCATATACCAAATCCTGGTATACCAGGTGCTATACAAACACAAACAAAAAGGCAGCTAGTACTGCCATTTACAAACACTAGACTCAGAGAACTCTTCTGCAGTTCCTGGTAATTAGGGGTACCCAATCTGTGGCAGCATCTGCATCTGAGGATTACAGGCCTGAGTGGTACTGTGTGTGTTTAGATCTGGAGGATGGGATGAGAGCTTGAGGTGTTGCAGGGCTGGAGAGGGAAGCAAAGGGGAAACACATATCAATGTGCATGAGTCAGAGCTTGTGCAACTAGGGTGAAGAATGGGAAATGGGTCTGCAATAGACCATGGGAAGGAGGAAGTGTGTAGGCAGGAGATGAGCTTTTGCTCTGTGTCCCTAAGTAGAGTGCAGTGTGTCCTTTGGGGCAAAGAATGAATTGGACTCAATCGTATTGAATACAAAGGGACTGGGTACCATTGGTCAGAACCCCATAGTTCTCTCTGGCTCCTAGCTCATTGACTAAATCCTGCCTATACCGCACAGAGCCTCTTTGTGAGCCAGGCAGTCATGGAAGGTGCTACTGATTACACCACACAGAAAAGAGGATCAAATATCAGGTTTCTTCTTGCCCCTTCCCCAAAGGGCAAAACAAGGAAGGGCTGATGGGGCACTGCTTGAGCAGGAGCATAAATCACAGCAAGGCTAGCTCTGTTCATTGCATTCCTGGTGAGTTTATAATTCAGCTCTGCCCTGATTGAAGTCAATGGCAAAACAGACCCCTTCTTCAATAGGAGAAAGATCAGGCCCTTGAGAAATCTCACACTTACTGATAGGGATAGAACAAGGAAATTGCACAGCAAGGCAATTAGATAGCAGTATGAAATAATAACCTGAAAAATGTATGGGACATTTTTCCAGTGGAAAACAACTGTCTCCAGATCATCTCCCATGGTAACATGTACAGACATTAGCATAAAGTTTTCCATTTATGGTATAGTTTTACTTCTAACTGAAAAAGTACCCCCTGGAATAAGCTCTTTATTTGCAGCAATACGCTTCCTGTAATAAATATCTTGAGTCCTCACCAAGAGAAAGCATTTTCATTACATTATTTGCACATTATGATCACTGGGTTTGGAGCTATTTATTTCTCCAAAGCACTTACACTGCTATATGGATCAATACAATGATAATGGATGCAGACACATTAAGGTGATAGCACTCTCTGTTGCATGACTTTGCAATTCCCACTCTACCCCGGACATACAAGTACACCTTTTGAATCTTCTGAGAAAAATCTGAAGCTTGCATGCTGTGAGGTAGCTTATCTTTCAAAATGATAATTTCCCCAACAACTAAATCTGCCTACGGGACAACAATTCAATTTTGTGACAACTGTCAAAGTTTCAATTTTTGGTTTCATTCCCCACTGGAAGAAAAATAAAACTTTCCCAATGTTTTAATAAAACTGAACTGTGTCAAAACAGCTGGTTTCTGAGCAAATCAGGGAGATTTTTGGTTCAGGTCTCTGGTCAGAAGCGGCAAGAGAGCCCAGGATCTAAGAAGCCTTTCCATTGAAAACTTTGTCAAAATTTGTGTCTCCACAGAACATTTCAGGTGCGGTATAACAGCAGCACATTTGGATGACAATATATTTTATTTAAACTATTCCAACTAGCTCTCCAGACAACACAGAGGCAGAAGAGACCCCTTTTACTAATCATTCACCCATGAGGAAGATCTGTTTGTGGTTTAAGGCAATAGTATGAGACTTGAGACCATTTGTTGTTTTTTAAGTTTATCCTGTACAGACTAACTCAGTTACCCCCTGAAGCTTCCTACTCAACCCTGTTCCCAGAGCCGTTAGGCTCTGATTTTTCAAAGGTACTTCACTGTTGCTCTATTCAGCATTGCCCACCCTACAGCTTTCTATTGTCTTAGGCTCCTTGGTCATTTAAATCACTTAGGTCTTGCAACCATGAGGAAAGCAATGGTTAAATACTTCAAGCATTTGTGCCTTAATCTGTCTCTGCCTGTGTTCCTGATCTGTGAAATGGGAATAATAATACATATCTTTCTCCTGCCTATTTCACCTTAAGCTCTTTTGGACAAGGACTATGTCTAGCTATGTGTACATGATCTTGGCTGGGCCTCTGGCACGACCATAATTTTTTTTTTTAAAGGATCTTTTTTGTTTTGCTCACCTTTTTCCCTGCCACATCAGTCATGCCCCCATGCCTATAAATCTGTTCTGGAAACATGGACATATTGGCCTGGGCCACAGCTTTGGGAGTCAATGGGAGGCTGCCTTGGGTCTTAGTGCTCAACCTCTCCCCTCATCCTATCCCTATTCTGAAGTTTCCTGAAGGCTCCCACAGCAAGCTGTTGCAGCTTGCAGACTAATGACTCTTTCCCTAAAGTGGATCTGTTAAATTAAAAGCAAAAAGCCTTCCTGCTTGCCAGACCTATTAGCATAAGATTGAACCCATGAAAGAGCCATTAAGTGGTAATGAAACCATTTAACAGGCATGTGCCAACCCTATATACTGGCAAAAAGAGTTGTGCATTATTAGGTCTACAGGTCCTGATTTACAATTTGCTTAAAATATTTCACTAGTTCCTGACCAAGGATTATAAAATCAACTCTAAAAAAAAATTCATGCATAAATATTTACATGCACAATCTGAGTCTTCAGTTTTATCCTTAAATGCTTGGATCTTCAGACCTATAGTTTTTTAAAATAAATTATTCAAAAGATCACCCTTCTCTAAATACACATTTTAATTTTAACTACTATTACAGAAAAACATATTTCCAAAGTCTTCCTGTCCTTTCTATCCATTCCTAATCTCCTTTCATCCCCCTCCTCCGCCCTGTTGAACAGAGCCCCTAAAGGGACATTATTTTTTCTTCTAGATAACTGGACAAATGAGTTTCCCTTTTACTTCCATTTGATGAACAAATTTTAAAAGAATCCTCCACCAAAATTAGCAACAGATATAAAATCCTTGATATGCCTAAAATCTTTGGAAATATATTTTAACAAACATAGTAAAATTCCATAAATATGACATGACAATCACACAAAATAAATTAGTGTTCCTTTTTTCTAAAAGTAACAAACTTTATAAACACACTAAACTGTTCTGACTGTTTAATTTAAAATAAGGTCTTTGTTTCAGAGAGTTTAAATATGAAGTAATCTGGAATGATTACTTTATGAAGGCTGAAGGGTATACTAAAAACATAAAATCAACTTAGAAATACTGATGAAGAAAATGTAAAACAGAGAAGGGCTGCATCTTGTATTCCATAATATATAATGTATTCAGCAGGACAACTAACCAGCTCTCACTACAAAGTTTTTGCAAATAAATGACAAGCTTCAGAATGTATCAGAAAACCTGTGACTGACATTTTTATTCCCAAATTTCATAGAATCATAGGGCTGGAAAAGACTTCAGGAGGTCTTCGAGTCCAGCCTCCGGCCCAAAGCAGAACCAACCCCAAAAAACCATCCCAGCCAGGGCTTTGTCAAGCCAAGACTTAAAAACCTCTAGGGATGGAGATTCTACCACCTCCCTAAGTAACCCATTCCAGTACTTCACCACCCTCCTAGTGAAATAGTTTTTCCTAATATCCAACCTAGACCTCTCCCACTGTAACTTGAGACCATTGCTCCTTGTTCTGCCATCCATCACTACTGAGAACAGCCTCTCTCCATCGTCTTTGGAACCCCTTTTCAGGAAGTTGAAGACTGCTATCAAATCCCCCCTCACTCTTCTCTACAGCAGACTAAAACTCAAATCCCTCAGGCTACGTGTAGACTGCAGGCTTCTTTCGGAAGAAGCTTTTCTGAAGAGATCTTCTGAAAAAACTTCTTCTGATAAATTTCCTCCGAAAGAGCATCCACACTGCCAAAGAGCTTTGAAAAAGCAATCTGCTTTTTTGAAAGAGAGTGTCCACATTGAATGGACGCTATCTCGCATTTAAACTATGATTACTATGGACGGAGTGGCCACCAGGGCACCTGTGCTTTTTCCTCTTTCCTCTTCTTTCGAAAGAACTCCCTCTTCCCTGTCCACACATGCCTTTTTCCGAAAGAGCTCTTTTGGAAAAAGGCTTCTTCCTCGTAGAAAGAGGTTTACCAATGCTGGAAAAACCCCTCTGTTCTTTCGATTTTATTTCAAAAGAATGTGATTGCAGTGTGGACGTAATTGAAGTTTTTTCGGAAAAATGGCAGTTTTTCCAAAAAAACTCTGTATTGTAGACATGACCTATGAAGAGAGGCTGAGGGTATGTGCTGCAGGCCCAATCATTTTGGTTGCCCTCCGCTGGATCCCCTCCAATGCATCCACATCCTTTCTATAGTGGGGGGCCCAGAACTGGACGCAATACTCCAGATGTGGCCTCACCAGAGCTGAATAAAGGGGAATAATCACTTCTCTAGATTTGCTGGAAATGCTCCTCCTAATGCACCCAATATGCCATTGAAAATTTAGTGTTTTTAGTTAAGTATCTTCTGCATGTTCAGTCTTTACAATCTGGCATGCAGTGGGAAACATGCTCCATTTTCTTTAGAAGGAAATTTTAGAAGAGTAGGGTTTTTTCTAATGTCATTTGCTGTATTTGGTTCAGGGATCTGGCTGGAATGGGTGGGCAGAGAGAAGGAGGCAGTGGGAGTGGAGGTGGGGCACTGGGGTGGGGGGCAGGGTCTGGATAGAGCAGGGGTGCAGTATGGGCAGGGCTACAGGCTGAGAAGTTTGCTTCCTAAGCAGCAACTTCACCCACTGCCCATGCATATTGGGAATGTATCTTTACCAAATCACTCTGTTTCAATCACATTATATTTATTTATTTATAAATGTAGAATAGGGAAAATGCCAAAGACATTATCTAATACACAGATGGTGCCTCCACAGCTTTTCATCTTAGTCTGGGAACCATTAAGATAGTTTGCTACATAAATAACACAGTGGATTTAATATTTGTCTTGTATCAGCACCATATGTCAATAACAAATTTCTTTATAATGTTTATTTAAATAGCTGATATTGGGATGTTCTAGTAGATTAGTTGGACTCTAAATATTATTAAAAATGCTTTAGAGACTTTATCGGAAGGGCCTTTTAATATATAGGAAATAACATTGCTAAGAAATTCTCTTCAAAAAGTACTAAAGAAAATGTAACATCTCTAAAGCTTGGACAAGAATAAATTTATTTGAATTCCCAAACAACTTTACTGGGTATGTGAATTGATCAATCTCACTGAAGTTTATGCACTGAATTTATTTCTAAGACAAACAACAATAAATGCCAGATTGTATTATTAGTCAGTGGTCTTCCATCATTAAATAAAAACCTTCTGCATTACAGTGAGCTGAAACTTGACATTTATAAGTTGCTGTGTGATGAGGGGAGACCATAAATAGTGTTGATAATGGAAGTTGCCTTGGCTGCAAATTAGATTAGTAAATCAAAAAGTAAATATGTGAATATTCCTTTTGAGGAAAACAAACAAAGCAGCACATTATTTTATGCAACCTAATATTTCACAGAGAAATGTGAAATTCCGATTCATTTCATCTGGTTCTTCTGTAGATTAGAAATATTTCCATGAGCATTAGAGAGGATGGGTCATGAAATTATTGAGCAACTCATTGAGAATTTCTGAAACAAACATCAAACCAGGTCAGTTGTACATTTATGTTCATTATTTTCTTCAAAATAATTCTGTGTTAGCTTTTGTGACTGTTGAATCATTTATGACACCATTCTGCAGAAAAGAATCTGAGGCGTCCTACAGCTCAGAAAGATGTTGATTTTGTGTCTGGATCCAGGATATTCATCAACAGAAAACTTGGCTCTGACAGGGACAGACTTTCAGGAGTTTTTTAAATTGGGCTTGATATAAATAGATAAACACATCCTGTACCTAGAGAGTTAATGCGTTGGACTTTTTGATTGAATGCAAGCTAGAAAAATGTAATGTACTGTGACCAACATCCACCTACCAGTAGTTACATGTTGACCTATGTCTAACCCTTTCTTTCTACTCACACTCTATAATAAATGGTCCTGGATTTTGTGTCTTCTTGGTTGGCTATTTCAGATTCAGCTCTCTTCTTCGCTTAGGTCCTTGAGTATGAGTTCTTGTTGGATGACCACTTAAAGTTCAAGTATTTTATTGGTTCACTCCTCTTCCTCCCTTTCATAGAGCCAGTCCCTGAAGTGTGAACTGTTCATGACTAACAAAGAAACAAGTCCCTCATCCTAGAACTGAGCTCCAGGGATAGGTTTAGAGACAGCGTGCTCAGCTGAGGAACTGACCTCATTTGGCCTATTTCTCCATTACTTCACAACAGTTTTCTGCCAGTGTAATTCAAAGTCACCAATCAGTGAACTGGTGAACTACAGTGCATTAGAGTGAAACTGGTGTATCTGGTTGGAGTATCAGGACTATTATAATCAAACCGATTTTGGCAGATGGCTTGAATACAGTTTGCACTCATGTTTCTACCCAGATCATTCAGCCATTCATGAGTAGAAGGGAAAATGTAATCTGCTTTTTAACTGTCTACATTTTTTGGGCCTGCCAATGTATGTTTTCTTGGGCTTGGCCAATCACTTACTTTCAAGTTGTGTGACTCAGAAGTAACTTCTTTGATGGCAATGAAGTTATACTAATGTAAAACCAAAGCAAGACAGAGAGGACAACCAGGCCCTACACATTTTAGTTATCTACAAACAAGCTACATCAAAAAAAATGTTCATGCTGCAAAATCACTTAGGAAATACCAGGACTAGAATTGCCCTTACCCTTTTCATTTCTGCACTTTATGATATACGTTCAGGGATACCATTTCAGATTTTGGTAGAGGGGGTCAACTTATGCATGCTGTGATGTGGAGATGGGGGGGGCAGACTGAGGACAGAGGCTTCAGCAGTGTTACTGAGCATGCTCAGTACAAGCCAAGCAACAAATGGGGAGGGAGGGAACCAACCCCATCCACCCTCCCCCCGCCCCACACACACATCATTTCTATCCAGGGGTTACTAAGGCACTGGAAAACACTTGGGGGGGGGGAGGGGGAGACAGACAACTTAGCAGTTAGCTAACAGGAGCACTGTATGTAATTCCTATATAAATGAAAGAAAATTAAATAAATATTAGACATAATCAGCTCTAACATGAACATATTCTGATCTCTTGTGGCAAGTCACTTAAGGGACACTGGTTAGCCTTAAAATGTTAATGTATATTCTTACTTTGTTATGAATTCAGTGGAGACACACAGACCTTGTTAAGACTCCTGGGCTCACTCTCATCTCTGGAAGCAGAGGGACAGATACATTTCAGCTCTATATAAGAATGGCCATATTGGGTCAGCCAAAAGGTCCTTTTGGCCCAACATGGTGTCTTCCAACAGCAGTCAATGGCAGGTGCTTCTGTTTATTCTTTCTTAATGGGCAATCTTCATTATCCATCCCAAATGGATTGTGACCCTGTTACCCATTCCCAGCTTCTGGCAAACAGAAACTAGGGACACCATCCCTGCCCATTCTGGCTAGCACCCATTGATGGACCTATACTACTCGAACTTATTTTGTTCTTGTTATAGCTTAGGCTTTTCCATCATCTCTTCACAAAGAGTTCCACAGGTTGATTGTGTGGAGATAATTTATTTTGTTTGTTTTAAATCTTCTGCCTATACATTTAATTGGGTCAGCTTCTTGTGTTATGTTAGTGAAGGAATAAATAGCATCTCTTAACATGAAACCACAATGATTGCAAGATCTCTTTCTTGAGTGGTAACAGCTATTTTAGACCCCATTAATTTTTTATCTTTAGTTAGGATTATATTTTTCCATGTGCATTACTTTGCATTTCTCAACACTGACTTCCATTTGCCCTTGTGTTGCCCAATCACCTAATTTTGTGAGATCTTTGTAATTCTTTGCAATCAGCTTTGGATTAATCACTGTTCACCCCCTTTTCAGGAACATTTATAAGTTTAACATAGTGATCCAAATGCAAATCCCAGTAGCCCAATGCTCATTCCTACTCTTTGTCACCCCCCCCCCCCCCGCAATCTTTCACATGGAATACCCAGTAATGTTTTCATGATGATCTAATGATCCTTCAATTACTGGAATGCCCAGTCTTTTGTTATTCTTAACCACCCTACCTCCCTCTTTTTATAACAAACTCCCTGCCCCGAAGGCAAAGCTGCAAGCAGCTCAAGCTCTGTTGTATTTAAGAACTGCCTCTGGGGCCAGTATATGGACTTTAAGCAGACCTCGGGTATGAAATCCAGGGGTTCCAATCTCAGAAGGGGAGCTGCTGTTCCCCAGCCCCCCATAAATGGTGCTCTTGATTATGTGATTACGTAAATAAAGACCATCTTTCTCCTATAGGATCCCAGATATTAATGGCAGACTTACTGGGTAAAAAGAAATACAGAATACTACTCATTCAGTGCACTAAGAAAGCAGATAAAAATACCTTATTATGCTCTACTGTTTATTGTATAGCCCCACACTTGTCCTTTAACACTTGGAACTGGCTACTTGTGTGCTCTTTGTCAAAGCTCTTTTAAAATACGATACATGTTCCTGATATTACTAGTTTAGAGTAGGAAAAGCTAACACCTGAAATACCATGTTTGCCCTACATTAGAAGCTCATTTGGCCTGTTGTTCACATCTCTTTTGTTGTGTGAATATGATGCCACCCGTAATGTTTCAAATCTTGTATGTATGGTTCCATATCATTGGTTGAGATGCAGCTTTTGAGCAGATTACTTGAGGTGGAACTTGGCAATATGAAACCAGAGGGAGGCATGAGTTCAGTAGGTAGGAGGCTAGAAACATCCATCAATATCAACACAATACATTATTACTAAGTCCCTGCAGATGAGAGATTTGCTTCCCATGGCCACTGTTTCATGCAATTTAAGTTGCCTTTCACTAGAAACTCGCGCTACTTCAAAAGATTGCCATATTGCACTGAATGCCTGATTGTGCAACCCCCTAAGGAAGTGCGTAAAGCCCAATGATTTATACCTCCCCAAAGGACAGTTCAGAGGGAAGCAAAACTGCCCAGAAAATCTGCTCAGAATCAGTGGTCCCTGGGCTATGTGGAAAAGCTGGCATCAGAAGTGGAACTACAGGCTACTCTGTAGGAGGACACTTTGAAAGCTAATGACCCCAAAGGGTCATATAGTGGTTCTCCACCAGTTTCCTATAATGCAACAGGGATCGAGCTCTTAATGGCAGCATTATTTTAGCTGCAAGGCGATGCCCCACACGTGTACCCAGTTCTCCAGTGGACTGGTGGACAAGCATCAACCTTGGAATTTGGAGATTGGGGGTTCAAATCTCTCCTGTCCTCATAGAAGCTGGGCAGCCACCACTAGCTTCCCTAGGGCTGGACCTGCCACAAGCAAAATGTAGGCAGCCACCACCATTTAAAAAAAAAAACCTATTAGGAAAATCTATTTCATTAGGAGGATGGTGAAGCACTGGAATGGGTTACCAAGGGAGGTGGAGGAATCTCCATCCCTAGAGGTTTTTAAGTCTCTGGCTGGGATGATTTAGTTGGGATTGGTCCTGCTTTGGGCAGGGGATTGGTCTTAATGACCTCCTGAGGTCTCTTCCAGCCCTAGGATTCTATGATTCTACCCACATGGGATCCACAAAGCTTGGGGTCCAGGACTCCATATAGTCTCCAAATAGGCAGACTGAGATCCTTTTGCAACACTGCGATTGTAGTTTGAATTTGTTCTCTCCCTGCACTTTTCTATAGGGGAGCACATATACCATGACTATAATAGGATTATTCATTGGAGGGGTAGTTCACAGGATCAAGTTATTATTTTGCAAGCATGTTGGGAGCTCTTAGAAGTGCTACAAAACATGCAGGAGGGAAGGAGTAGCAGAGAGGAGCACTATCACAGGTCTTTCAGGCTTAGAAATGACATCAGTCTTGCTTTCCATTACTTGATTCGGAAAATGGGACCAAGTATATCTGAGTGCTTCATGAGACTGAAACAAGTCCAAGTCCCTTAGGGAAGCCCACACTGTACCTAGGCAACCCTTACAAAAGCAGAATTTATACTGAAGGCAGCCCTGAAATATGATATTTTAATATTTTCCCACTATATTGTTTGAAGTGGAGCCACTCGGTCCACTTTGTGCAGCCTGCCAATTTTTAATCATGAACTGAAATTTGAAATATTCATTTTATTAGTACAAAAAGGGCAAACTGAAAACATGATTATTAATAAAAAAATAATGTTTTGGTTACTTCACCTCAGAGAATGTTGTAAAGTCTTCAGCTCATAAATTTGAGAAGATGAAATGTATGCAACTTGTTTTGGATTGTTTTGTTCAATATTCAAGAAGTGGGAATTTGTAATAAAATCTTAGATAAATTAAAGACAGCCTATACAACCAAACAAGCTATAACCACAATAGATCTATGAACTATCCATTCTATATTATCCCATTACTTTGAAAGATTATTTGATCATTTGTTGCTCTCCATAAGACTTACAGGACAATACTTCCTTCTCAGAAACTCCTAGTTATCCAGACATTTTTTCATTACCCCCTTTTCTTCCTCTCCTTTTTAAAATTATTCCTTTTTCCAGTAATCGTTGGTGTTTGATAGCAAGCAAGTCAGTGAATGAACTCATTGCTTGATTTTGGCTTCACTATATATCTATATTCATGGTTGAGACAAAAACCAAGTAAACAAGAACTCAAACTAATTTATCTTCAAGTCATAGCAACATGAGAAGTTATATTTTTCCATTCCTCTATCCACCCCTCCCTATTTTAGTAAAAATAATCTGCTCTAATGACTTCTTTTTTGTTCAGTTGCTGCACAAATATCTGACTTGGTTTGCCCTGTCAAGCTTCCCAGCTCACCAAATGTCTATAAGTATGACTACACTACAGAGAAGATCAAAGCTGCCACTGTCAATCTTCCAGGGTTTGAATGAGCGAGTCTAGTTAAGACAGGTAATTCGAACTGAAAGGGGCACTCTGGTCGATGCTGGTAGTCCTGCTCAGGGCCAGCCTTAGGATTTATGGTACCGTAGGCGGGATTATTAAACTGGTGCCCCTATGCCTGACTTACTCTTCCACCCTTACCCCCTCCCCTTCCCAGAGACCCCAGCAGCCAATCCCCTCCCTCAGACTGTGCTGCAGGCAGCGCATTCGGCCCTCTCTAGGACCCAGCCCTGCTGTTACACGCGTAACCCTTCCGCCAGTTAGGCCCGGCAGCATTCAGGGCTGGGTTCAATATCTAGGGATCCATCTCACACAGAACCGGCTCGAGCCCCCACCCAGTAGCCTGGGAAATTCACACACCCCGGGCGCCTCTGAGAGGCAAAGCTTCCCCACTCGCAAGCACAGAATCTGAGTGAAGAAAAGAAACTTTTAATGAAAGAGAGAGAAGTCACATGGCATTATCTTGGGAAAATACCACAACAGAGTTCACTTACCCAAACTTTCTCCATACCCCACTTTAGACGCCCCACGGAGGCTATGTCTACACTGGCGGGTTATTGCACAAGTACGGCCGTTCTTGCGCAAGAATCCACAGAACGTCTACACTGCCCGCCTGCTCTTGCGCAAGGAAATTTACAGTACGGCGTGGTAAGAGACGGCTCCTTGCGCAAGAGCTACGCTCTTTTTTAACAGGTGTAAGCCCTCTTGAGTGGGAGCTCTTGCGCAAGAGGGCAGTGTGGATGCTCAGCAGGGATTTCTTGTGCAAGAAAGCCCTATGGCTAAAATGGCCATCAAAGCTTTCTTGCGCAAGAGAGCGTCCACACTGCCGTGGGCGCTCTTGCGCAAAAGCACAGCTTGCACATGGCAGTGTGGATGTTTTCTTGTGCAAGATGTTCTTGTGCAAGAAGCCACCAGTGTAGACATAGCCTTACAGCTCTGTCCAGTCAGTGCAGATCCTGACATCATCCGGATGACTCCCTTCCTTGGCTATGTCTGGGTAAGAGAGGGCTTCATGCGCAATCTGCAGAGCGTCCACACTGCCCGTCCACTCTTGCGCAAGAAGATTTACAGTACGGCGTGGTAAGAGAGGGCTTCTTGCGCAAGAGCTACACTCTTTTCTAACAGGTGTAAGCTGTCTTGTGCAAGAGGGCAGCGTGGACGCACGGCAGGGGTTTCTTGCACAAGAAAGCCCTGTGGCTAAAATGGCCATCAGAGCTTTCTTGCGTGAGAGCGTCCACACTGCCATGGGCACTCTTGCGCAAAAGCACATGTTGCTCATGGCAGCGTGGACGTGTTCTTGCGTAAGAACCCGCCAGTGTAGACATAGCTCTTGAGCCTGAGGCTAGGCCACCTTTGTGCGGCTCCTGTAGTCCGCTGGCTGCTCCTGCCAGCCGCTCACTGGTCATTCCCACCGGCCGCTCCGCTGCTGCAATGGGTCTGGCTCCCGGACAAACCAGTGATTTCAGCTCCTGGGCTATGTCTACACTGGCAGGTTATTGTGCAAGAACGGCCGTTCTTCCAGAAAGCGTCCACACTGCCCACCCGCTTTTATGCAAGAAGATTTACAGTACGGTGGTAAGAGAGGGCTTCTTGTGCAAGAGCTACGCTCTTTTTTAACAGGTGTAAGCTCTCTTGCGCAGGAGCTCTTGTGCAAGCGGGCAGCGTGGATGCTCCGCAGGGATTTCTTGCGGAAGTGTAGACATAGCCCTAGTGATTTCAACTCTTTAGCCACCACATAGGCTGGCAAAAGATTCCAGCTTCCACTGGACTAGCAAAAGACTCCCCATGGCATGGGTTCCCAAACTGGGGGGCGTGCCGAAATTCCAGGGGGGGCGCGAGGCGACCCAGCCCCACAAACACTCATCAATCCCACCCCAAGTTTCGCTGCTATTTTTTGGGGAGCAGGGGCGTGAGGGTTTCTCAAAAATCAAAAAAGGGGCACGATGCTGAAACGTTTGGGAACCACTGCCCCATGGAATCTACTTTAGGTCTGTCCTTAAAACCAGGGGTAAGGGGCAGGTTGAGTCAATCTTACAGCTCACACCTGGCAGGCAGGAAGCAGGCTGACTCAGCCCTCAAGCCCTTTCTCTCCCCCCACCCCCCAACTCAGTTCACTCAACTCTGGCAGGGGGAAGGCTTGTTCCTCTGAGACCTCTTACAATGATGGTGTCTCTCCTGCAAGCACTGGTGTCATATTTTACAGTTCCCACATTTAGGGGTAGCATGATTTGTGACCCCCACAATAGCCCCAAATTAGTTACAATACATTATATTCCATTCCAACACTGATCCTCCATCGCCCTGGCTGAATTGGATTTACATAACCACACCTCGGATTCCTTCCCCTCCTGGCATGAGCTATATTTATATATCAACAGTTAATTATCTTGCAGAGCTAAACAATTGGAGTGAGCATACCCACGCCGAGGGCAGCTCTCTCCTTTTAGCTGGCTGATAGCAAACAGTAGTTTAGCCCCTGCTGTTGCATGTTCCACTGCTTCCCGTCCGTCCCGGCAGAGTGGTGCCCCAGAAATACTGGTGCCCTAGGCAACTGCCTACTCTGCCTATGCCTAAGGATGGCCCTGGTCCTGCTTTCACAAGGAGTAAGGGGAGTCGAAGGGAGAGTGTTCTCCCTTCAACTTCCTTCAGTGTGGACAGCGCCAAACATCGAGTTAAGGTACTTCAACTTCAGCTACACAATTAACATAGCTGAAGTTGCATATCTTAATTTGACTTTGTCCTGTAGTGTAGACATTCCTTACTAGTGTAATGCTACTACCCACAATACTAATAATTCTAGTGTTTACATGACAGATTAAAACATTCATTGGGAAGACAAGTTCATTCAAACACTGAAATTCTTTAGGAAGTGGGTCTGGCCCACGAAAGCTCATCACCTATTAAACCATCTTGTTAGTCTTTAAAGTGCTACATAGTTTTTCCTTTTGTTTTAGCAAGATCAGACTAACGGCTACCTCTCTATTACTACTGAAATTCTTTAATGAGTCTTACAAAACTTTGCATTACCTGAAGACTTTCATCTGTCCAAAGAAATGGCTTATTGTGTGAATTCTAATCAAGATTGAGAGGAGCATCATTACTCCAACATATTGCTCTTCATAACCGATTTTTTTACAACTTCTTCTCAGCTTTTCATTCCTCTGCAAAAGAAAAACACTGAAAGGGTGGTGGGGAGAAAAACCATGAACACAAGAAGTTTTTTAGAGTGAACATGGGAGAGAGAGTAGGAAAGGTTTAAAAAAAGTTTATGAAACAAATTAACACTCGTTGTGACTTTGGACAATATGCTTAACAGCATCCAAGTGATGTAGGAGCTTAAATACCATTGACTTTCAATTAGATTTTAGCTTCTAAGTACCTGAGTCACTTCTAAAACATATCTCCAATTTCCATTTTCAGAGTGTCCCAATGATTTAGGAACTTAAATACTTTATTTTTTTCAAAATGACTTACGCAAGGGTATGTCTATACTGCATTCCTCTTCCGAGAGAGGAATGCAAATGCAGCTGAGTGAAATTGCAAATGAAGCATGGATTTGAATTTCCCGTGCTTCATTTGCATAATTGCGTCCAGGCACTATTTCAAAATACCCTATTTTGAAAAAAGAAACGCAGTCTAGACACGGTTATTTTGAAAGAAAACCCTTCTTTCAAAATTACCCTTAAACCTCATTTTATAAGGAGTAAGGATAATTTTGAAAGAAGGATTTTCTTTCGAAATAACCGTGTCTAGACTGCATTTCTTTTTTTGAAATAGGGTATTTTGAAATAGCGTCCGGATGCAATTATGCAAATGAAGCACGGGAAATTCAAATCCGAGCTTCATTTGCAATTTCTCTCAGCTGCATTTGCATTCCTCTCTTGAAAGAGGAATGCAGTGTAGACATACCCTAAAATAGCTAGAGTAACATTTTTCAAAGATACTAGGGACTAGATTCTTTTTTAATCCCAACAGGCAGTCATCTGAATTCTTAGATGCTTCAATACCTTAAAAAATCTGGCCCTAGTAGCTCAGGAACTTAAGGCAAATTTTTCACTGGTCTAAATTCCTAAGTCAGGCATTTTGAAAATTTCATTCAATGATTCTGGGAAGTCCAATTGCTCAGATAGGTGTTGCATAACACTTATCTGGTGTATGAAATATTAAAGGCAACATGAACTTCAAAAAGCATATTTAATTTATGCAGCTTCTTACAGATCATAATACTGTATCATAATACTGAATTCTCCAAAATAGCCTGGCTATATTATACTTACCAAATGTACTTTCAATGGTCTCTGTAGACAATGAAGGATACATGACTGAAGCTTGTGTGAATTTTTAACTGGAAATAGAGAAGCCAGTTTTCTAAGTCAAAACTGCAATCCTGTCCATGAACTAAATTAAATGCAGGCCTGTCAGATTGTGAGTTTTGATTCACAATTTTGAAAAAAAAAAAAGTAAATATCAGAATTTTTGCCTTTTAATGATCAATTTTGGACTGTTTTTTACTGTAGTTTTTCGTTTTTGGTTTGGCTTTGGGGGGCGAGGGGGAAGAGAGAGCGAGAGAGAGAGATTATTTTATTTTATTAAAGATTAAATCTCCCCTTTCCATTCTAGATGCCACTTTGTAGACACCTTCCTCCCACCTTTTTTCATTTTTAAAGAACATTTAAACATATCTGTTGTAAATTAATATAATGTTAAGCTACAAGTTAGGTCTTATTTTCTACCTTCTTAGCTCATAAAAAAACATTTTTTCAACAAAATTGTACCCAATACATTACAATGACAAAAGCAGACATTTCAGTCACAGAGATGAAATAATAGGCCTTCAAACTTATGGCTCATATTGTGGAAAAACTCCCAAAATCAAATCTTTCTGGTCTCAAATCTAAGGGTATGCCTACACTACAAACTTAAGTCAACCTATGATAGGTTGACTTACAAGCACCCAGTGGTTCATGTTCACACTACACTCATTCTGTTGGTGGTGCGCACCCTCACAAGCAGCACTGCTACTGACTTAAGAGGAGCAGTGTGGGAGGCACAGAACCCAGATCGCAGCTCCACATGCAGCTCCCTGTTGCCAGGACCCATCTGCCCTCCTAGGTTCTTGGCTTCCCACTCCCCACCAACGGAAGCTCTGTTGCCATCCTGGCATCCAAGGCTGCTCTCAGGCTCCCAGCAGGAAGCTGGGAGCATTGGTGCAGCTGTCGGGCTCCCCATGGGGACCCAGGAGTCTCTGGGCAACCACCAGGCTCCCAGTGAGGAGTCTGGATTCCAGGGCTCAGCCTGGCTAGAAGCAGAAAGCAGGGAGCTGAATGAGTGGGTGCAATCTGGATGGGAGCTGGGAGCCCAGAGGTCAGCTGGACTATAGCTGGAGTCTCCTGCTCACTCTGGGATGACAACCCAGCTTTCATGTCAATTTCATGGCTCCAGTAAAGAGCTGTGAAATTGACAAGAATGACAGCCATCAGCCAATATAAGTAATGCAGTGTCTATACAGACACCATACTGCCCTAATGACAGTGACATAAGCTGTATGCCTCTCATGGAGGTGGAGTTATATCAGTGTAGTAGGACATTTGTTTCAGTGGCAGCTATGTTATAGTGTGTACACAAACATAATTAGGTAGACATGAGGCATCTTATGTTGACCTAACCCTGTAGTGTAGATCAAGCATAGGAAAGTATGAATCCTACTCCAGGTAACATCTGGCATGGTTATACTCATAAAAACAATCCAGATGGCTTCTTGTTGCTCTAGCAATTATGCAATAAATTGTTGTCAGACCCTGGAAATCTTTTGATGTGCCCTCTCAGACTGCACAGCAATTTGAGATCAGGTATTTCTGAATCAGCAAAGCTAATCTGTATGCAGAACAAGTTAAAAATACTCTACTTGCAATCAGCACTGTCTCAAGAAGCTGTCAACAGCATCTGTTCAAAAAGTTTACATTTCTTACTGATCACAATTCCTTACCTTACTTTGTCCTGCCAGAATAGTTGGGGCCATTTTAACCCTACATCATCTATAACAGATAGATTTGTACTTTATCATAATGAAATTCACTTCATGCAGAGAGTCTACAAAGGTCCTTATTCCTGAGTGCACCATTTTATCCCCGTGGAGGACAATATCAGCCATGAAGAAAACACAACACAGAAAGTACAGATTCATAACAGGATTCCATTTCAGTTGAAGTAAAGACCTGTAGTAAACTCTGCCTTTGCTACTTAAGCTTCTGTGGGACAGGCTTAAGAGGTGCAAATGAACTTCTGCTGGCCCTTTGGATGTTGGTGAATTTTACCATCAAGAAGAGAACACTCTAAAAACAGATATGTAGCTTCAAGCCATTTCAGGTGAACAAAAACTAAGGTGTTTCAGATTTCCTTCTTCCATATACTTTCCATAAAGAAAATTGGTGTAGCAAATGGTAAGTCTAAGGACAATACAGATTTGACTACCGAAGCCTCAACTCGGTGACCAGAGTTCCAGGGAGCCATACTGGGGCTGTTCAATTAGGGCAAACTGCAAAGAATAGGGCCATCCCCCTAACTGGCGGTTATTCCAGGACTTGAATTTACCAAGCCAGTAACCTAAATTGCTTTGACACTACCTTACTTGTTACACTGAAGCAAGCAGGAGGAATTGGGGTGGGGCCACAGCAGGAAGGGCGGGTGGGACCCCAGCAGGAAGAGGCTGAGGGGATGAGGTCGCAGCAGGAAGAGGCTGAGGGGATGGGTTGGTGCAGCCCCAGCGGGAAGAGGCTGAAGGGATGGGATATCATGGAGCATGTTCTGGGCACAAAGGCCCTTGCGGTCTGTGAGCCTGTCACCACAGCTCCATTGGTACCATTGTAAACCCTGTACAGAGCACCTACAAGTCTGGACAGAGTGGCTGAGTTACACTGCAAAAGCTACAGTGGGTCATAATGTCCTTTAAACTAGGATGTCAGTGAGGACAGCTTGATTTTACCATAAATTACGGTATATTAATGTCATTATGTAGTTCATTACCATTTTCATAAGGATTTAAAATTGTTAAGGTAACAATGACAGAGCTAGTCAACTAGCATATGAAAAGAGTGTATAAATATGCTGAAAATATCCCTCCACCAAATCGGACACAGCTGCTGCACAAACACTCCCCCTCCCCTCTTTCAAAAGCACCCACCAGCAAAAACGAAAGTCAGGGCCTGTGCACAATAGAGTTACTCTTCTGGTACTCTGATATTTATAGTGCCCAAGCCACTCTCCCAGTGAAACAGGCTCTTGAGACCAATTCTTTTATGTCAGTGGAGTGCTCTGTGAAATTAACACATTGTGTTTGTCACCGTGCTGCTGTAACAGAAATCTATTTTTCTGGTGTTGCCTGTGTAGACACAGTAAATCATTTCCCCTGGCTACCATTGCTTTTGTGAGAATGAAGCCTAGGGAAAACTTTAAGTTGTTATGAGGATGACAATGGCTGGCAAAGATAAGTTATAGTGCACTAAACAGAGCCAAAGAGCACGCTTTGCACTGCTCCTAACAATGATAGATTTTCTGCTCTAAGTTACAATTAAGGAAACTTTGAAGAGCTGAAGGGCTGAGAGGCATTTTACCATTTCTCCCTTTTACTCTGTTCTCACTTGAAACCTCCTCTAAATTAAAACATAGATACACACACACACCACCTTGTATAGGATCAGTATAATATACAATATGAAGTATTTAATGCACAGTAAATGTTAGTTTAATGTATTTTCCTCTCTTTTATCAGTTGACAATTTCCTGAGTTGCTTCTGCTTCCTTCCTTCCAGGGCTGATGTAAAATCCTAACCACATGTAGCAGATAGAAAAGATGGACTAATAGGACTTATTAATATTTATAATTTGTGTTACAGTATCAGCTAGAAGTTCTAAGACAGCACACCCATCCCCACTGAAGAGGAGACCATAAAAATCACACATTAAAAGAGACAAATCCCTGCCTGTAAATAGCTTGCAATAAAAAGGTAAGATGGAAAGAGTGAAAGCAAAGAAAGGATTTCACCCATTTTACAGAAACTGAAGGACAGAGAGTGTGTCAGATTTTCAACAATGCAGCGCACAAAGCACCTCTCACTGACAATCCTGTCCAGAAAGTCTTTAGCAAGTAGGTCAACTTTCTTGTCTTCTGTTTCTATCAACCTGGGACCTCTTCCTCTCTTCAGATTTCCCATTTATCATAGGATTGAACCTTGATTATCTGAACCTTAGTGATCCAAAAAAGACTTTATATGAAATAAATTAATCTTCTCTGATGTGCGTTAAATGTTATACAAACTCTCCTTTATTGGAATTTATTGAAAATCCCCAATTTCCTTCAGTCAATCATAGTTTAACTGCAGTTCAAATGCTGACCCCAGGAATTCTATAATGAAATGTATGATGTGGGATCATGTCATCTTTATTTTACAATACTAGAAGAAAGATAAAAGTACAACTGTTATAGCTCTCTTGTTCTTTGCCATGTTGAGCTTCTAGATAAAAAATAATGGCTGCTGTTCAATCATCTTCCTGACTGTTTATTTCCAGATGCCACCCATCTTACCTTGCACTTGGCATAAAGAAGACAGAGTGAAAAGACAATTCACCCAGCAGAGAGTGAAAAATGTGATTAAAAGTAGAGACTTCAACCTCTTGAAGCAATTTAGCTGTCCTTGAACAAACTGACTATAAGCCATTAATTGGAGATTACACTACATTGATAAATTTCCTCATATCACATGCACCCTGATTTTTTTCCAGAGACATTTAAAAAAAACCAGTCCTTTCTATCTGACATCAGAAATTGGTACTGTCCCACCTGCACGCTGAAACTATTGTAAAAAATCACAGACAGGAAGTAACATAATCAGATATTTAAAACTACATCCTGTATCATTTCATTACCGTTGACAATGTAGAACACATTATTTTGTCACAAAATTACAATTTGCCCAAACAGAGTGCTTTAGATTCTTCCTTAACACCCGCCTCCGCCCTGCCCTTCCCTTTCTCTCCCCCCCCCCCCCCCACACACAGTTTAAGTAGAGATCGGACCATAGGAAAACCTTGGACACAAATACTATCTAAACTTTGGATCCAGATTTGGATCAGAATTGGGCTGTTTAGACCCATCTCTAATTCTAAACATTCTTTTATTTTTAGGCTTTTTAAAAAATGTTTTTCTGATACAAGTTAGAAAATCTAGTTGTTCGTTTTATTACTCTGTCTTAATATCAATTCATTTTTAACTTCCCAATTTACTTGTTAAACTTATAAGTTTGAGGAATGGTTAAAACGGAGTTAACCACTAGCCCAGTTATTTTTGTTTGTTTCCACTTAGTCACAGCTCTTGTTTTACCATACTTTCTGGGACAGTTAACATTCAGAGAAAAATTTACTTTTTCTAGACCTCTTATGAGATTAAATATATCTGAATAAAAATATCAAACGTCCTCTTGACACCCTCTTTGCAACCATTCTTTAATGAAATTGTGCCCAATTTTGCACCTATTAGATTCAATTGCCATCAATGTCAACGGAAGCAGGACTGAACCTATTGTTAGCTTATAATTTCCTCCAGAGAAAGGCCAAATATCAATTCTCCTTCTCTGTGTCTCCTCCTTACACTTTCAGACAATAGACTATTGCAAGGTGAATCAGAACAACAAAATGATCGTTTTGTTTCCTAATCTCATTTGTCTCTAGTACAGGGGTGGGCAATAAAATGGCAGTGGTTCACTAGGGTTAGCCTCTGATGGGCCACTGCCACTATATTTACCTGAACCTCTGCAGGGACGGATGATTGCAGCTCCCATTGGCCAGGAAAAGCAATCCATGGCCAACAGGAGCTGTGATCCCATTTATCTGCAAAGGCACAGGTAAATATGGTAATGTGGGGACCCACCAATGTCTAACACTGGTGGACTGGATCCAGCCCATGGGCCGGTATCTGCCCACCCCTGCTATAGTACACTGTTCCCCATCTTTCTCAATACTTTAAATTATTAGCATAATTACAGACTGAATGCCAGCATGTACAATATCATTATGTAGAAGAAAACATTCCTCATTCCAAAAAAAAGCATATCATATTTTCTCCCCAAATGTCTGGTTCTGTAATACTTATATAGCTGAGTAAACCTCTCAAGTCAATGGAATCACTGGAGTGAACATAAATAAATAAATGCTGCATACTAGTTGCTTGCTAATATTAGGAAAGAGAGGGAGTTAAAAGTATGAGGAGTGACATGAAGGAAAACCAATAATGAGAGTGGTAGAATGCTACAAAATGATTATGCAAGTGACCTTGGATGATACACTGACACCACCCAAATGCAAAGCATCCTTTGAGAATCTGGGAATTTCTTCCTGTGGGGTACCCTCAAGCTCTTTAACCCTCCCTTTAGAGAAAGCTTTAAAAAACCCTGTAAATTGCTTAATAGCTGACTTTGTAGTCTCAGGCATGTGCACACAGAACCTCCTGCCTTCTAGGACACAGCAATCAGATCATAGTCTTTAAAAGGTAATTTTATTAACAAAACAAAGACCACATACTTGGTAAAACATTATTTGGTTGCTAAATGTTACAGAGCAATTGAAAAAAGGCAAAATTAAAAACATGGAATTGCTTCCCTGGGGTTCAGTTTAAAAGTTACATTGTAAGGGGGAGGAGGTAATATGTGCTCAGCACAGAAATCTAACACACCCAAAATAAAGAAAATAACTTGATTGTGTCTCACTAAACTTTCCCTCTTCTACTCACATATCTCTTGTTCCAAAGTTTATTCCTTCCCTAGGTGACGTGTGGTCAATCGGAACTGTGATGCCCCATACCTGTGGAGGCGCAGGTAAATATGATGGTGTGGGAACTCACCAGGGATTAACCTTGGTGGACCAGATCTGGCCAATGGGCTGGTATTTGCCCACCCCTGCTCTCATGGATTCTCCATGCCTTGCTTCCTGGCTTAATTCATATCTATCCAGCTCTCCTTGAGTCATGCAAAGACTGCCTACAGGAAGATCACTGTTTCCAATTGAAAACGCCACACACTGTTTTCTTTGGCTCTCCTGGCTTCCTGCCAACACTTCCTGCTTTCCTAGAGGCTCTCTAGGGGCCCACTGTCTATGGGTTTTAAATGGTTGGAATGTCCAGAAAAGGGTAGTATCCCTTTTAGCCATCACATGGGCTTTGCAGGTTAGTGTTAGAAGTCTGAACTAAGGCTAGAGGAATGCTGCAAAAAATTCAAAGTTGGAAGTAACATGGTCAGATGTGCCAGATAAAATGATCATTTTAGAAGAAAATTGCGGGTTCAGCAGGATGACATAGTAAGACCCTTAGGACAGAATTGGTGGCAGATGTTAGGACAAGAAATGACCAAGAAGTGGACAAGTTTTTTGTAGTGGAAACAGAGAAGAACGAACAGAGTTTGGCTGTGTCGTAAAGGAAGAACCAGTAGGATTTAGTAGCTGCAATAATTCAATAGGAGTACGAGCTTGAATAAACCCTACTACTATGAATGTGGATTGCAGGATTGTGCCCATAATCACAGCATTTATTCTCAAGATTACCGTGTATAAATGTCTTCTCCAAATCAGTGTTGTATTTATGTGATCATGTTTGCTTTGGAACAGCCATATGAATACTGCATAGCACTGTGCAAATATATTATTGATGGCTTCTCTGCAACATTATTCTAAATGAGCCTAATTCTTTTGCTATGCTGTATATTTCTTCATTATAACAATTTCAAGTTCTCTGACTCACCCATTACATAAATTATGTTGATTAGTAGTAAAAGGACACAAATTTCCATCTTGAAATAATTGATTTCTTTTGTTCCTTTAGGCACTTTATTCAGGCACATGATTTTGTTGTCTATTTTTAGAGTTGATGCATTCCATACTAATGCTCTAAACTGTTTTGTAAAAAAAAAAAAAAAAAAAAATCTTACTTTTAAAATCCTTCTGCCAAATTAAATCATATTTTGGGAAGTTTTATCGCATGTAAGAGAAGCTAAGAAGTGTTAGTGTAAAAAACCACGAACAGCTAATTATCAAAGAAGAATGCAAGTTAAATTTCTTATTTAGCATCCACACTGCGGTTTGTTTTTAACTATAAAACAAATCTGTAACATTTGTTTGTAGTTAGTAAATAATGGCACAGTTTCCTTTCACTATGTGCAAGCTACTGTTGTTAGCTATTTTGATAGTTTGGACTTCCCTTTCCCTCAGCTACCCTGATAAACTGAAATATTTTGTTGATATTAAAATACATTTTCACTGAATAATACACCCAATGTAGTAACCTGCTGTTGTAGGTGTTCAAGTCAGACACAAAGTGTGAACTCTAGAACATGAAATTTAGGTGAAGATTCCCACTGATTTCAAGGGCTCCTGGATTTCACTCAATCTTTTAATTTTTTGAGAAGTAAACTGATTATAGATATGGCCTTAACATGACCACCAATCTATAACAGTGTTAACAGGAGTCTCCTACCTACTCTGTAGCTTGCTAAAAATAACCATAGAACTGGAAGGGACCTCTAGAGGTCATCAAGTCCCATCCCCTGCACTCATGGCAGGACCAACCACCATTTAGATCAGTGTTTCCCAATTTTATTTGGCCATGGAACCCTTTTAAACTAGAAAGAATTTTGTGGAACCCCTAATAACAGTCATATATGGAGCTGAAAAAGTAGACCACAAATAAGTAAGGATAGTAATAAACAAATGCTAAACAAGGTCATGAGATGAACATTTAGTTTAATTGCACAAAAATTAATCTATCATAGTCAATTTATGTGTGTGTCACGGTAAAATTTTTAAATACAAGAAATCAAGCGACTATACTGAAATAAAGTATTCACGAGAGCACTGCCTGTGCACTCCGATACAAGCAACTGGTTTGAGCTGAAGTTTCGACTTTGTCTGACACTGCGCTAGTATATTCGTATTCAGTTGCCCACGTGATCCACGCTTCCTGAGTGTGAGTACGGGGATTTACGGTGGTGTATAACAGGCGATTGCACCACTGACTGACTGCGCACGCAGCGCTGAGTAGTGACATCATAGTCCCCACTCTCTGGCTAAGCTGGCATTACACAGGGACACTTATCGTGGCAAACACAAATGAAAATTATTTTCAATAAAATTCATAAATGCTTAGATATTAATTATTTTAAAATCATAAAGTGTTATTGTAATGGAATTTACTCGCGGAACCCTTATTTTCACTTTGCGGAATCCTGGGGTTCTGCGGAACACCATTTGGAAAAAAATGATTTAGACCATCTGTGGCAGGTGTTTGTTTAACCTGCTCCTAAAAGTCTGTAGTGATGGAGATACCACAGCCTTCCTAGGCCATTTATTCCAGTGCTTAACCACCGTGACAGATAGGAAGCTTTTCCTAATGTCCAACCTAAACCTCCCATGCTGTAATGTAAGCCCATTGCTTCTTGTCCTATCATCAGAGGTTAAGGAGAATGGACTTTTCTAGACTTTACAATAATGGCTTACATCTAAGGAAACTGAGGAAGTCAAAACTCTTTGCAAACCTTTGTTACTTTTATACTAAAAATTTGCATCTAAACATCCAGGATCTTGTGGGTAAAACTCCAAGACTTTGTATCTTAATGCAACTATTAATAGTGCAGTATAAAGGAATTTCATACAAACCATCACACAAACTATTTGTCAACTGTTATCTCAAACCAAGCACAGTTACAATCAGAAGGAATTGGGATTTATTTGATATAAGCTTATAAAACTTCTGATTGCTCAGAAAAGATGATATAGACATTTCTAAAAGATCTTATCTAAAAACTCCACTCCTAACTGAGATATGACTTATCTGAGAAGAAATTACAACAGAACAATTAGATAGGTTGCAAAAATAATTATACATAGTACTTTGCATCAAACTGCACATTGATATTCAATACAAATCCCAGTACTAGCACTGGTCAGAAAATAGAGAAATCATTAAAGATTTCAAATGTTCATTTCTGCTTTTTGTTTTAAAAAGGTTTCTCAGCCAGATCTATCCAATACATCTAGTTTAAAGATAATTAGAAATGAGTGAAATGGTTCAGTTAAAATATGAAGTGTCCTATTTTTCTGCCCCAGGCTTAAACTGAACATGAACAGCATTGCAGAAAATGAGGTAGGGAAATCAGAAAGAGCAAATGCCCACCTAGAATAAAAAGAAATAAATCAACATATGCAGCCCTTATATAAAAATATATTTAAAAAGACATCTGGGTACAACTTCAACTGCCTATCATCCTGAAAGTTAGTTTACAAAACAAAATCATAGTCTCTATACCAAAAACTTCACAATTAATATTAGGAAAGATAGGAAGAGAACTGCAAACATCAAGGGGAACAGGTTGAGTAAGGACAGTATAGTAGCAAGATCACTTTTTGTTCCGTTTTACTGTAATTAATTAGCATATCCACATCTCTGTAAATTATTCCTTCTTGCCTCCAAGGAGTTGTGTGCTTTTGCTTATAAATGAGCCCTTTAAGAAGAGAAGTGTTAAGCCATGAGTCACTCTCATAGTTAATCTCAGCTCTTTGTGAGCTTCTTCCAATTGGCTGACCTGTATAAGTGGAGAACCAGTCAGAGATATTTCCTAACGGAAATGCCAATGGAGAGTTGCTGATTAGTTCAGGCTCTCATATAGGTGTAGGGGGAGACCAGAGGAAGAAAGTGCAGATAAGCATTCCAACCTTTGAATACTTATCCAAGCCTCATTGGTTTGGAAGTAAGACTAGAAATAACTCAAACAGGATTTCTTGAAAGATTTCCAGTACTTCTTGGTTTTGGCCGAGGGCAGTAATACAGTAAGAATAGCCTTTCTTGGGATATTTTGGTAGTGCTATTTCCTGTCACAGACAAAACCAGAATCTTCCGTCTTTTTTTTTTTCTTCTTTTTCCTTATCTTTTACTTATTTTAAGTTTACCAAACTATTTTATATAAGTTTCAGAAAAGTTCAGGCTCAGTTCAGTTCAAGGTGAGGACAAAGTCTTGGTGCCATCCTTACTTGGTCAGAATGGATTTGCCCAATGTACTGGATGAGCTGCAATTTTCGAGAACACTGAACACTAGTATTTCCAATATTCCACACAGAAGTACAGAAATAAGAAGAATTTTTGGTTCAATTTGGCAGTGGGAAACTAAAGAATATTTGATTCAGTCGTACATTTTTCTCTCCTCATTATTATTACTGCCGCACCCCTTCCTGTCTTCACCCACAGCCAAATTCTGCCCTCACATGTGCACTCACAGCTCCCAGTGAGGCATAGAAGCCACACACATTCATCTATGGGCACAAGGTGAACCCAACAACTGATTATTTTTAATACAGTCACTTTAATTACAAAGCTCATTGACCACTATGTACAACTGAACCTCTGACCGCATAGAACGTCATGTAATTCTTGGTGTTGGTGTTGCCGCTGTTCATTTTCTGACTTAACAGGCTGCAAACAGGAGAGAGAAAAAGAGCACAATGCCAAAGATGCTTATTTTTTCATTGCATGCTAGCATTGGCACCAGCTTTTCCCTTCCCCGGGAACTAATTACTGCACTCATGACCACACAGGCTGTGCCTGGCAGCTGAGGAGCTCATAAACCAAGGTCTTTAATCTACTTTGCTGGTAACATTTAGTTCTCTGCTTATGATCAGGATGGTTCTGATGCTGACTTAACTAGACTCTGTCTCTGTTTACATGTAAAGGTTTGGCTGCTGCACCTAGGCTGTCTCTTAATGGACTGTTTCAAGAGCCCAAGTTGGGCATAAACAGTCGGATTTTCAGTTGTCTGATTTGTCCATTTCTAACAGCCTACAGTTCAAAACTAATTATTGCAAATAAGTAAAAGTGAAGCCACTTTGTTAACATGAGATAATAGCAAGAAGTGCTCATGAAAAGTTTATGGTTCCATAACCATAATAAGGGTTCTACATATTGTTTGCATGCTCAGCAAGGCCTTAGTAAATGCTCGACTGAAAAATGACATTTTCTTGCGGGCAAACAACATATACAGTGGATTCTGGTACTTTCTGCTTCTTTAGTGATTAATGATGACATAATGCATCTGCTCTGGGATGTACACCAGATCTGAATTTCACCCATTGTACATGGTTTACTACTTTTACTATTTCCTTCGATGGATACACATTTGCAAAAGGGCTTTATCCTTTGCAGTAGATGTGCCTTTAACAATGAAATCAATTGTACACAACAGCACTGCATACTTGTAGCTGCACCAGTGTAGCTGTGCCACAGTAGCACGTGTGGCGAAGACATGCTATTCTGAAGGGAGAGCTCTCTCATCAGCCTAATTACTCCACTTTGGCTGGACGCAGGAGGCTGGGAGGGTGGCGTGACAGGTGGGAGAGCATCTCCTGCCAACATAGTGCTGGTATGGACAGTGCAAAACTTGCATTGCTGTGTGAGGGGGAGGGGGGGCTTTTCACATCCCTGGACAACATAAATTAGATTGACTTAAGTGGTAGCATAGACCTGCCCACCGACTCTTCCTGGGACCCCTCATTTACAACAACTATAATCATCATCCGATAGCCAAAGACAATTCAGTTTGTTATGGTCCTTTACTCAGAGATACTGAAACAATGTGTATAATGGCAGGTGCAGAGGGCCACGGAACTACACTATAAACCCTGTCTATAATAGGAACTGCTTCAAGCCAGGGAGTGTAGAAGAACCCCTTGGTTCAGCCCCTAGGCCCTTCACTGTTCTTGTTTTGCTTGCCAGTATACTGACTATGCCTTTGGAAGGCAGAAGGAAAGTTGATGGCGCCTTCTAGAGCCCAATGATAATTGCATTGACTACATCCATGAAGTTATCCTGGAACAGTGTGTTTTGTATATTATCTGTAAAACCAAATGGGAAGTTCTGTGAATAAATGGGATTAAGAGGCAGAACAGGCCACTGCACTTTACCAGTTGGTCACTCCTGGGGATGGGAAGGATCTTGAAAAAACCGGTTACTTACCATTCGTAACTGTTGTTCTTCGAGATGTATTGCTCATGTCCATTCCATCTAGGTGTGCACGCACCACATGCACAGGTTGGCGGAGAGTTTTCCCTTAGTGGTACCTGTTGGGCCAGCAGGGGAGCACCCTGGAGTGGCACTGCCATAGCGGCGGATATATACCCCTGCTGGCTCCCCACCCCCTCAGTTCCTTCTTGCTGGAATCTTCCAATGCAGTGGAGGTGGGTGGGATGTGGAAATGACATGAGCAACACATCTTGAAGAACAACAGTTACAAATGGTAAGTAACCATTTTTTCCTCTTCAAGAGCTTGCTCATGTCCATACCAATTAGAGGCCCCTAAAGCCAAACCCATGGAGGTGGGTCAGAGCCTACAGAAAGACAGACTGCAACACTGCCCTGCCCACCACCTCATCATTCGCGGCCTGCTCTGCTACAGCATAGTGGCTTGCAAAAGTATACCCTAACAACCAAGTGGCTGTCCTGCAGATCTCTATGGTGGGCACGTGGGCCATAAAGGTGGCGAAAGAAGCTTGGGCCCTAGTCGAATGGGCTGTGATAGGCGCAGATGGAACATGTGCCAGCTCATAACAGGCTGGAAGTGATCCAAGTCGAAATATGTTGGGCTGACCCTGACAAGCCCTTCTTCTGGTCAGCTATGGACACAAATAACTGGGAAAGGGGGAGAGACTTACAAAGCGGTTTTGTCCTATCCAAATAAAAGGCCAACGCTCACCTGAAGAAGTGAGTTGTATCCATGAAAGCTCATGATACCATCTACATGTTTTGTTAGTCTTTAAAGCGCTGCTAGACTATTCTTTGTTTTTTAAGTTTTTCAAACATCTAAGGTGTTTAAAGCCTGCTCTGTCCCAGAACCATGGGGTTTCGGGTCGAAATAAGTCCTGTTTAACATGAAAATGAGACACCACCTTGGGCAAAAACTCAAGCTGGGGGCAAAGCCTGCCCTTGAAAAAGACTGTATAGGGAGGGTCCATAATTAGCACCCGCCTAGTGGAGGTAATGGCTACAAGGAAGGACACCTTCCAGGACAGGTGTAAGAGGGAACACGTTGCCATCGGCTTGAAGGGAGGGGCCATGAGCCTCACGAGCACCAGGTTAAGGTCCCAGGGGGGTAGGGGCTGATGCACCTGGGGGTATACCCTGTCCAACCCTTTAAGCAAGTGATGCACCATAGTGTCTGCAAAAACAGACTTGCCCCAAAACCCCAACTGGAAAGTTGAGATGGCTGCCAGGTGCACCCTGACCAAGAAGGGGGCAAGGCCTTGGGTTCTAAGGTCCAGGAGGTAATCCAAAATAGCAGGGACAGGGACTTCCATAGGGGAGAACCCCTTACTCTCCAAACAAAGCATGAAGCGCCTCCACTTTACCAGGTAAGAGGCCCTCATGGAAAGCTTATGACTCCCTAAAAGAAATGCCTGAACCTGCTCTGAACACTGCCTCTCCAGGGCAGTCAGCCATGGAGCTTCCACGCCATGAGGTACAGGCATCAGAGGTTTGGGTGACACCTGCTGAACTCCTGAGAGATCAGGTCCAGGTACAGGGGGAGGGGCAGGGGTCACTCCACCGAGAGATCGAGCAGGGCCAGGAACCAATGCTGGCGAGGTCACAGTGGGGCTATTAGGATCATGGTGGCTCACTACTGCCTGACCCTGATAATCACCCTGTGAATCAGAGGGAATGGAAGAAAGGCATACAGCAGGCCTGGGGACCAGGGAACCATGAGGCTATCACCTATGGACTCCGAGTTGTGGTTGAAGAGGGAGCAGAAGTGTGGGCACTTCTGGTTGCTGTGGGTTGTGAACAGGTCCAGGGTAGGGAAATCCCTACTTGTGGAAGACAGACAGAGCCATGTCTGCCCTGAGGGACCAATTGTGTCCCTCAAAGGATCTGCTGAGGTGATCCACCAGCGCATTCTGGGCCCCAGGAAGGTAAGAGACCACTGGGTGAATGTCATGAGTGATGCAGAATTCTCATAGGACTAGGGCTTCCTGGCACAGGGGATAAGAGCGACCACCATCCTGTTTGTTTATATAAATCATCGTTGCCATGTCCGTCGAGACTGAAACACACCTGGAGCGATCTGTGGAAGACCACATACCTTGAGTCTGTAGCTCCCTGAGGTGGGCTTCCCAGCCCATATCAAAGACGTCTGTCACCAGCTGAATAGAGAGGGAAGGGCTGTGGAACGGCATCCCCTTGCAAACCAGCTCCTCTCTCAGCCACCAGTCAAGGAACCTCAACACATCCTCAGGCACTGTCACTACCGTGTCAATTGGCTGGAATGCAGGGATGACTGCCATACATTTTGTGAACACTCTGGGGCCATAGAGAGGCCAAAGGGAAGGGCCATAAACTGGTAATGATCTCGACCCACTATGAATTGTAGGAAGTGCCTGTGAGGAAGCACAATCAATATGCAGAAATAGGCATCTGAGATCGAGAGCAGTGTACCAGTCTCCTGCAGCTAGGGACGAAACAATCGAAGCCAACGTTACCATATTGAACCTTAATTTCACTATAAAAGCACTGAGGCCCCTCAAGTCCAGAATGGAGCAAAAGCCGCCCTCTGCCTTTGGAATGAGGAAATAATGGGAGTAGAAATCCTTGCCCCAGAGGTCTGCCAAAACCTCCTCCACAGCTCATTGAAGAGCTGGTGCACCTCCAACCTTAAGAGATGCTTCATGAGAGGGATCCGTGAAGACGGACAGAATAGGGTGGTGGGAGGGAGGGCAGGATTGGAATGGGATGAAGTATGCACTTCGCACCGTGCCTAGGACTCAGTGGTCCATCGTGATGTGTGATCAGGCACAGTGGAAAGGGGATAAATGGTTGGCAAAGGGATGACTGATGCTGGTACACTGTCCCTGCTCAAACCTTCAAAAGATTTGGCCTAGGGTCCTGGGGTTTAGTCAAGGGGCCTGTCCCCCAACTGGATGAGGAGCAGGTTGGCTGCCTGCTATTTCTGTTATTTTTGCAGCCTCTGTGCCTTGAAAAGTCCAACCTATTTCCCTGCTGGAATGCACAGGACTGGGGCCTAGGGAGGGAGTGTCTCTGCTGGGCCAGGGTGCCAAGGCACTTGAGGGTTGCTTAGTATCTTTCAACCTGTGGAGGCTGGAGTTGGTGCATTCAGAAAACAGGCCTTCCCCCTCAAATGGCAGGTCCTGAATAGTGTTCTGACCTCTGGTGGGATGCCAGATATTTGGAAGCCAGGCACCCCCCTGCAAGACAAGGCTGGTCACCATAGTATGAGCTCCCACATCCATGGCATCTAATGCCTGAAGTGCCACCCGGGACATGACCTTGTCCTCCTCAAGTCAAGGCCTTGTACTTCTGCCTGGAGTCCTGGGGCAGCAGCTTCCTAAACTTGCCCAACGCTGCCCAAGAGTTGAAGACGTACCTGCTCAGGAGCACCTGTTGGTTGGCAATCCTGAGCAGGAGACTCCCAGAGGCATAGGTCTTGCAACCCAAGAGGACTGAACTTTTGGCCTCCCTATTCTTGGGGGTAGGCACGGTTGACCTTGGTGCTCACGATGCGGCTTGCATCAAGATCGAGACTGGTAGAGGGTGCGAGAACAGGTTCTCATGCCCTGCCTGTGGGACAAAGTACCACCACTAAGCCCTCTTACCTGTGGGCAGCATGGAACCAGGCCTCTGCCAGAGGGCTTTTGTAATTTTGCCACTGTTTTATTCAAGGGCAGAGCCACTCAAGATGGGGCTTCTGAGTTGATAATGTCCACCTTAACATAAGAACATAAGAACGGCCGTACCGGGTCAGACCAAAGGTCCATCTAGCCCAGTATCCTGTCTGCCGACAGTGGCCAGCACCAGGTGCCCCAGAGGGGGTGGACCGAAGACAATGATCAAGCGCTTTGTCTCCTGCCATCCCTCTCCAGCCTCTGTCAAACAGAGGCCAAGGACACCATTTTATCCCCTGGCTAATAGCCTTTTATGGACCTAACCTCCATGAAATTATCTAGCTTCTCTTTAAACTCTGTTATAGTCCTAGCCTTCACAGCCTCCTCTGGCAAGGAGTTCCACATGCTGACTACACGCTGTGTGAAGAAGAACTTTCTTTTATTAGTTTTAAACCTGCTACCCATTAATTTCATTTGGTGTCCTCTAGTTCTTCTATTTAGGGAACTAATAAATAACTTTTCTTTATCGGCCCTCTCCATACCACTCATGATTTTATACACCTCTATCATATCCCCCCTCAGTCTCCTCTTTTCTAAACTGAAAAGTCCCAGTCGCTTTAACCTCTCCTCATATGGGACCCGTTCCAAACCCCTAATCAATTTAGTTGCCCTTTTCTGAACCCTTTCCAAGGCCAAAATATCTTTTTTGAGGTGAGGAGACCACATCTGTACACAGTATTCAAGATGTGGGCGTACCATAGTTTTATACAGGGGCAGTAAGATATTCCGGGTCTTATTTTCTATCCCTTTCTTAATAATACCTAGCATCCTATTTGCCTTTTTGACCGCCACTGCACACTGTGTGGAAGTTTTCAGAGAACTGTCCACGATAACTCCAAGATCTCTTTCCTGATTTGTCGTAGCCAAATTAGCCCCCATCATACTGTACGTATAGTTGGGGTTATTTTTCCCAACGTATAGTTGGGGTTATTTTTCCCTTCACATGGGAATCCTCCAACACCCACTCGAACTGCACCCTTAGACTGTGCCAGACTCTTGAGAAGGTCCTGAAAAGCCTGGGAGTCCATTGTTAGCATCGATGGAGAAGCCAACCCCAGGGCCTCATCCGGAGAGGATAATGAATTCTCGTGCACCGTCGAATCCCCATATTCTGAGGTTGGTTTGAGGCCTGGGATGAAGCTGGGTGGCTCCAAGGACACTGATCCCCAGCCCCATTCACCAAGGGTTTATGGGATTCCCTATGGGTTGACACTGCCAGTGACTGGGATAGAAGCATGGCTGATGGTAGCACCCAAAGCCCCAAGCTCAAGGTGCCTGCAATAGAGAGGGTGCTCCCCTGTGCCTGATGATAGGCACACGGGCACCCAGAAAGGCCACTGATTTGGGTGTTGCCATAGACGGCCAGGTCTGCTGCAGCAATTGGCCCGAAGCACTGTGGTGGCACAAGCCGTGCCGGGAGTGGGAATGGTGCTGGGATCTGGAACGACACTGGGACCAGGAAACCTTGGCCTGGGCCTGCACCAACTCCGTGTCAGAGTCCAAGTGTACTCAGACCATGCTGGTGCCAAGGGTGGGCCCGGTGAACATTGCCATGAGGAATGGCGGACAATTGCTGCTGGCTTGACCCAGTGCCAGATAGGTGGTGGTGGCGGCATCAAGTGCTCCGGTGCCACAGGCTGTACTGCCGGAATAGGGGCACTAGAGGTTGATCTCTCCCTCGACTCTTGGGAGAGAGGCATCACTGATGCTGTAGTCACAGCCAGTGCAGGTCTTGACCATCACCTACCAGGGTCTTGTGCTGGCATCTCGGTGCAGGCTCAGGACCGATCACGATGTGCTAAAGACAGTGAGGGCAGGCTCAGAGTAAGCTCTATCAGCTCCCGTGTCACCTTGAAAGTGTCCAGGCTATGCTCCCTGGCTGCGCTCAACTGGCCACACACGGGCCCAGGAGCAGCGGGCCTTGAGGCCTGTGCAGGCACATCAGGGTGCCCTGACTGAGGGCACACCACAGGTGCGTGCCGAGATGGCAATCTGTCCCTCTCCATCCTCTTTTTCTTATGGGGCACCGGTAACTGGGATCAGTACTGGGTAGAAGGGTGTCTTGACGCCGTCAAGGCCCCAGAGGACCCCACTGCCTCCCGCACCAAGGACGGTGCACTGTAGGACTTTGGTGCCGCATCCACAGCTGGTGCTTGTTGGAGCGCCAACTCCTTCAGGAGTATCTTCAAGCGCAAGTCTCTCACACGCTGTGTCTGGGGTTTATAACTACGGCAGATCTTGCAGTTTGCCAGGACGTGAGCCTCACCCAGGGCTGGCTCGAGCCATTCCTGCGCCCCGGGCAGCGGGTGAGCGACGCATGCGCGGCCCCACCTCCCAACGCGCTGTGTGCCTGATTGCAGTTCTAAGGGGTGCCGCACTGCCCTCGGCCCCAGGCACGCGACTCCTGATGGCAGCTCTAAGGGGCGCTGCGCAGCTGGGTGTGCGGTGCCCCTTACAGCTGCCATCAGGCACCCCGGGCAGTTGCCCAGCTAGCCGCCCCCCCCCCTTAATCCGGCCCTGGCCTCACCCAGACACTTCAGGCATGAATCGTGCGGGTCCCCACAGGGCATAGGCTTAGCACAGTCTGCGCAGGGCTTAAAGCTGTCAATGGGCAAATCCTAACCCAACACAAACACTAACTCTAAAGTTGAAACAGAATGACTTAATAAACTAAAAAGGAACACAACTAGCTGCTAACTGCAAACGCCACTGGGATTGTGCTTGCAAGTCAGCTCGGAGCTCCAACAACCATCATAGGTGGTAAGAAGGAACTGAGGGGACAGGGGGCCAGCAGAGCTATATATGCGCTGCTATAGTGGCACAAATAGAATGGACATGAGCAAGCACTCGAAGAAGAACAAAGCACTGTTTCAAGCCTTCATCAGGGAGGCAATCAAATCTTTTGCTAGTATTTTGCCTGTGCAAGAGCAGACCATGTTAACTGATATCTGTGGCCAATAATAGTTTCTTTGCACAGCAAATTCAGCTGTGCACTCACTGATTTTATTCACCAGTTTCTCAATTATGTATAATCCCCAGTTATTACACCACAAGGCTCTGAAGAGGAGATAAAGCACATAAATGCTTTTGCAATGATGATCATTATCACTTTGTTGCCACTTTCTTTTAGGCACACAACATTTTAAATATCTGCATATGCAATTTCCTCTAGTTTACCAATAAAAACGATCATGTGTTCTATAAAACTTACAATAAACAATATCACAGATGCAAAGTGAGAGTCAGGTGAGGAAAGCAAACCACAGGCTCATCTCAAGGATCTGTATCTGTACTCTAAGAATGTAATTGACTAACAGAACATGGATATAGAATATACAGGGATAGATAGATAAGACATGTGGAGACTGAAAAGTATTTTATGGCCCTTGGCTTTTCTATTTCCATCCACCTGATGTAGATTAAGTTCCATGTGCCCACAGTACCTTTGATCTGCTTTCTCCGATACTGGCCCAGCCTTTGCTCCCTCTAGGTCAAGCACACTCAGCTCCTACTTGATATCATTTCCACTTTGCTGAAGTTCTCTCTTTTTCCCTCTTGAATCATCAGCAGTGAGGATCCCCTGAGGTGCCTCACTTTCTCAGAACCTGCCTCTTTGTATTTGCAGAGCTTAACTGAGAATAAGAAAATGGACAATAAAAAGGTTAGAATCTCGTCAGTGAATAGACTGTGTATTTTCCAAAAATACTGCTAAATTTAACGCAAACTATATAGTTCTTTTCAGAAGTACTTGAGAAACTGGGAGCCAAAATATAGCAAGTATACTTTCCTCGAAATAACACATTCCAAGTTTTTTTGGGCCCTATATTTTAAGATTGACATGGTTGTCTCCACAATAGAGCAATGAATTGAGTAATGACCAATCAGATAGATATTGAAATAGCAATTCGCTCTCACTCACTCACACATACACAGACTGCTGTTAGCTGGTGTTAAGTTGAAAAGGCTCCACTATATTTAACATTGTGTGTTAAATGAAGCTATGCCAATTTACATAAGCTGAGGAATTGGCTCACAAACTTTAAAAATGTACCTTTCTACGACCTGGATTGAGTCTACCATTAGTTTAAATTCAAACTGATTAAAATTGTGATAACCTGATTCAGGAGAAAGGTCATGTCACTTTTAATGGGGCAAGGGGGAGTATGCTGTCTGCCTTGCAATTTGGTCTAGAATCTAAGGGAGGGTATGGCCAAAAATCTGTAACACTGGCAGTGTGATTGGAGGTAGATGAAATCCAAGTTAAACCCTTTATCTAAAACAAAATCTCTCTTCTGATCTCCTCATTGCCAGAAGCAATGAGATCATTTTATACTTAGTTCAATTTTTACTCCATCTACCACTATTTCTAAAATTTGGGGGGTCTGAAATAGCTTTAGCCGGTCGACTGTCTTTAAAGAAGAAAAAACCCTGTGGATTCATTTTGACCTGTCCCCAGTTAGGTGCAACAAATTACAGTGGAGGAATCTGACTGCTTGTATCCTCACTGGTCCTGAGAACAGTAAAAATAATGGTTGAGTGTCAGGACAAAAGGTGGATCTCAGACTACAAAGCTATTAGAATTAGAGCTAGGAGTAATGAGATGTCAAGTTGAGCTGGTTGTTCAACATGGTAAAAAAACATGGGAGAAATCTCAGATACCAGTCAATCTTTCGGTACTTTTGCCTTCTCCAGTAAAGGACAGTGTTCACGCAATAAAGGTGGTGTCCATGTTCAGACTTGCAGTGAATTCATCAACATCCATAGGGTATACAGTGAATCAGAAAGCAAATAGAGCACTGTGTGGTGAACTGTTTCATTTCAGCCGTGTCACCCGAGCCTCCTTTGCCATGGAGTACATAGATTCCATGATACTATCTTCCTGGTTCGGTCATCTTCAATCTTCTGACACGTACTGAAAACCATCGCAGTTCGTTAAGTGACTTGTTTACCAGCACTGCAGTTCCTTAGAGGTAAATAATTCTGATGACTCCAGAGATACAACTGTTGAAACCAAATTTATTGTACTTCACTTTCAATGTCTGGAACTTTTCCTACCAGTAATGGATGCCCCACATCACCTCAATATAGACCTGCTATGTTGCAACCTCTGCTGTACCTTCTAGATTCCTTCTTAAACTCTGAAATAGAAGAATGAAAATAGTGCTGAAAAGGAGTACATATGACCACCTGAATGGCTAATTCAATTCATAACTCAGGCCCAACTTGCTAAACTGCAGCTATGGAACCAAACTTGGTTTCAGTACATACTGCTTTTGGCTCTTTAAGAAAACAATGCAACAAAAAAAAAAGTGGTTCTGAAGTGCAAATGAAGCTGTCAACTATTGCTAATTACTTTTTCTCCCCAATGATCATGTAGCAGATGCTTCTCTAACTGATTCACTTACATGGCTACTTGATAATGTTGCACACACATATTTATTAAACTTGACCTCAGCTGAAGCACCTGGGGAAAAAATTAGTTCTTTCTCCTCACAGGAAGTCTGAAGACATTTGTACAAGGATCTTTTCATTACCTGCCACTTTCCCAAAACAGCGAGAACTGTCATGCTTTGTAACCTAATTAGAATGATACTAGTACCTCAAAAGTAGGGTAAGTTTTCAAGTTGGAAAAAAACTTGCCACTGTGACATCCTTCTTTGAAATACCATCCAGGGAAGACAGCTTTTCTGAGACTGTGGCTTAAGTAGTTTTTGGTACAGTGTCTAATCCCAGCTCTTCGTCCAAAACACTTCAAAGCATCAGAGCTATCTCTGCCATGGCTTTTCTCACTACAGTTAACGCCCCCTATGTCCCATCACCCAACTATAACCCTAAGAAACTGCCAATTACATGCCCACATGAGAGGACCAAAGGAAAGAGAATTAAATGGGTTGACTTACTTTTGTATTGCAGACATTAAGGTGATAAGCATTGAATAAATAACTAGATGGATGAATCAACTGATTATACCTAATAGGCTATTTTTATGCCAACTAGTGCCAGTATATTATAAGCCAAAAGTGAACCTTTTCCTTTTCTAGGATGGAAGTTGCAAAGGAGAGTAAATTCATAAGATTGATGCTCAAAAAGGACATCTGTATAATCCAAGTACCCAATAATACATCAAATGGCTCTTAATTCCTCAGAAACTTTAATTGAATACCTATGTCTGTAGCTTTTCCAATGTGTCCTACCAAGCTACTTTCTCAGATCAAAAATAAAAAAAAAAAATCATAAAGGAATTACAGTCCCATAGGTAGTTTATTGAAACTCAGATGGTTGCAGCACTGAAAATCATGTGCATACGGTCTACGAAAAGGATGGATGAAATACAAAAAAACCAACATTTTGGTGTTGTGTTCAAGTGTGTGTGTGGCGGGGGGGGGGGGGCATTTTGATTATTATGTACAAAATTAGAGACAGAATGTACAGCCAGAAAACAGAAAATACAACACTAAGTGTAATAGAACATAAGCAGAATTGTTTGCTCCAAAATCAAAACTGTATGAAAATAGAAGAAAGGCCAAATAATAAAGCAAACAAACAATTTTACTATGGAGCCTGTGAGTGTCCCGTCCCCCCCTTTCCCCATGCTGTGTAAAATTGTCTTATGTATACAAATATGCATAAATTGAAGATGCTTTGGACAAAATACCTCATGTAACCTCTCAATTTTAATGTTATAATCTTCTGGGTCTGTATCTTATTTTGGTGTATGTATGACTCTTGTGTGTAAAGTTAGAATTGTGGGGTATGGAATGGTTTGTAGTTTAAAATGTGCAAATGAAAGCCATCACAGGTGTTTCCAAATACTTGGACACCTTAATGACTGGACAATAACTTAAATGACCTGTAAATAACCTGCTTTTGTCTCAAGTCTGAGCAGTGGTAGGTCCTGGAAAGACATGTGACCAAACTAGCTTATATTGGTATACCACTTTAATCAGGTTATTTCCGAGGGGGTCGGGGGATGAAGGGTGGAAAACAAAGATTCATTTGCCTAGCTAGGTTTGGTCCCTCAAATTCCTTGCATCCTTTCTCAATGTTATTAACCTAAATGAGTCAGTAAAGAGGACAGTGTGAGCCTTGTCTAGGACACTGGCCAGAAATCAGGAGAACCCGATATTTTTTCTAACTTGTGTGTGATCTTTTTGCATGACTAAAGAAAGGGCATCATTCTCTTAAGCTGCCACAGTCTGTCACCTTTTGTAAACTCTAAATTCACTAACAAATAAGTTAGAGCAAAGCATTTTTTGTTAGTTTTTCAGATTTAGATTGCACTTCAAGCTTTGTTCTACTAGATCAGCACACACAAAAATTTAGAGTGATCATTAAAGACTTTTAAATGTCTTTTAGAATCAATAATTCTAACATATACCATCTTTTTCTTTTATCAGCGAAGTGTGAAACACAGGCTCAGCCATTGAACATGGGAATTTAATTGAATCACAGTTGCTTAAGTGCTCTCAAGAGATGATAAATTAAGAAGTATTATGCATGAAAGAAATAGGTATTACAAGCTGGAAAAGCAATATAGTATGAACTCAATAATAAATAGTTGGTTATTCAATAAAACCAAATGGCTACCAATAAAAATTATCTATGTACATTTTAGGAAAGGAAGACTCTGCAGAAGATTCTATCTTAGAGAGAAATTAATCCCACTTTCCTTGTCAAACTAACTATAGAGCTGGTTGAATTATTTCCTGGAGACAATTAGCCCAAAGAATCTCACGTTTTTGCATGTTCAAGAATTATCCACCAACAGACAAAATCCTGGTTCCACTTTAATTTAAAAAATTCCATTGATTTCAGAGGAGCTAAGATTGCACCCCAGGTATATGACACAAATTAAAAATACGACTAAAAATGAAAGCAACAGCTAGAAAATAACCAACCAGTAATCAAGGTCAAACCCAAATGATACCCTCTTGATCCACGGCATTTTGACCTCCTCCTGTTAAAAACGTATGTCAATAGCTAGGCCTTTCTACATACTCTGCAGTCAGAATATTTGAGACCAAGGTGTGTGAGTGAATTGAACTTTGTTGGCACTGCATGGAAAATGTATGGTCCCAACAATGTGCTCTCTCATGCTTCATTGCAATCAGCAACTGTGAAGGTATCACACAGCGAGAGAGCAAGGTGTCTGGTAGTCTTAGCCTAACCCTGCAGTGGAAGTCCTCCGCTGGCAAGTCATTCTCCATGTGGGGCCATGAATTTGGAATTCACATTTCCTTTCCACTTCTGGTTCCATTTAGAGCAGGCTGGCAGAAATCTGATCTGGAAAGGATACAGGCCTAGACAAAGCGAGAGAGGTTTGCATCCAAGAAAGAGTGTCAGACTTCCCAACCTGAAAAAGTATAATGTGGAGATAGGCAACAAATGGAAGGGAGGGGGGAGAGAGAGAATGGGAATTTTCAGTTTTCATGTTGCTCTATTTCTCATTTTACAGGTGACAACAGGACTGAAATAGAGAGCACTGCCAGGGATCCTCCACAGAACTATTCTAGGATAAGTAAATAAAAGGGGGTGAAACCATGACCAAAAATGTTTACAGCTATTCCCCCATCTCCTGAATATTTGTCCAGCTATGGTCAAATCACGTATTTGTAACATGAAGGCAGGCCAAGTTTTTAAGCATCAGGACACCAGCTATATCTCTATCAGCAAATAAGGAGATATTTTGCCTGTTTTTAAAGAATCTTAAGGGACCTAGATTCTTAACATTTCACAGAATGGAAATTAAGCCCTTGAAAACTTTCAGACCTTTTTCATTCTTAGCAGCAAAACTATGTTTTGTTTTTAATTCTGTCTTCTGCATTGCACAACTGCCTCAAAATGCAACAGCTCAGTATTTCAGACTTTCCATTAATATTTGTTATGTAGAAAGTATTTGCCAATGTCTACGTGGTCTCTATATTAATATACACCTTATCTTATTTATTTCTCTGGGTGGTAATATAACGTCATAAGAGTTTCCAGCAGTACAACATAATTATCCCATTCAAACTCACAAAATACTTACATAATGGAGCATTTTATAACGTAGCCAAAACTGAATTAATTTCAATTCCACCTCATGCTCTTTGGCCTCTCCTTCCAAACTACATGGTAGAAAGAACATAGTTATTGCCTTTGGGGGATATTTGAAAAAGCAGGCTTGTTTTTGTATTTGTGTTGAAAGTTTTAGCCAGCTTTATAATGAAATTTGAGCCTTTTAAATCAGTACACAACATTCCTGTATGTACATACAATATTATGAAATCATTTTCTGTCCAACAGATCTAAGGACAACTGAACAAAACAAACTCACTAGCAATATCTCTCTCAAACTTATATCATTGATTGTATTTTCAAATGTTTTTCCTTGACCAACGAGTTTCTTTTCTTCTGTTAAAACAGCATATAAGGTGAAGATGTGTTGTTGCAATATGTTTAATCCATTTAGAGCGTGCTTATTGAAAAAGAATCTAAAGCAAGTGGAAAAAAAAGCTCAACGCTAAAAATCTATTATAAGTAACAAATATCCAGTCCGTTAATTCAAGGGCTTGCTTGAGACCACTGCTGCAAAGCCAATCACATAAAATCACAACTATTAGGAAGAACACAGAAAAACACAGGATACTTAAAAAGTAATCAGAAGTGGGTTGTACCCACGAAAGCTCATGATTCCATCTACGTGTTTTGTCAGTCTTTAAGGTGCTATAGGATTATTCGTTGGTTTTTTAAGTTTTTCCAGTTACAGACTAACTCGGCTACCCCTCTGAAGCAAAAATAAATTGTCCTGCTAGAATGTATAAAAGAGAGATAAACATCATCTTTGCTCTGTTAAAGTGTTCCACAACAGAGGACCCTTGCCAAAAAATGGCCTGCTATCATCTAGCCTTGACTTATATTTAGGACTGAGAACAGACCGACTGGATGGTTAGGGATGCACACCCTATTTTTAGGGCAGTGCTAAACCTCTGCTGCCAGAAGCTGGGAGGACAGATGTGGACCACTCCAACTTCCCTGTTTTGCACACTCCCCCTGAAGCTCTAGACCTGACCACTGTCACACACTCCCCCTGAAGCTCTAGACCTGACCACTGTCACAGACAATATCCTGAGATTGGTCTGACTCAGTGCCTGACTGTTCTTTCTTATAATCATCTAGAATAGAGGAGATAAGACTTAATGAGCATAAGGAGAAGATCCTGTAAATTGAACCATTTTTACATAGTTAATTTTTAAGAGGATGTTTTTCATGAATGTTGGAAAACGAATTAAACTTACATAGAAACCATCAAGTTAATGTAATTACACCTTTTTAAGAGTAGCTCAGTTGTGAAGCCTGCTAATAGTTATGAATATTCCCTTACATAAAGCAAATAGCAACTTCCGGCATACCCATTTTTTGAAACATTGACTTGATTTTTCCCTTCTGTAGCAGTGATCACCAGTGTAACAGTAGATACATCTACTAACTCCTTTTTTACTCATATAATTAACAAGTGAACAGGGCATTATACAAACTTTAAAGCCTAATCAATTAATTTAAAATGAAGCCCTGATTAGATATAGTCAGGATTATAAATAAAATTAGAATTTGTGGATGAACAATGGGGGAAAAAGTAAGATGTTACATATGCATACCTAAGGTTGTAGGAAGCATTGCATTATATTTTTCTATAGTAAAACCTTAATTTGTCAATATGTATCTTATTAATAACCAGTTATATGAACACATTTTTCTGCCACCAAAGTCATCTTTGGTCTGCTGAATGTGACTTCAGTCCTTCAGACAAATCTTCAAGTAGCTACACAGATCTGATGGCACAAAAAAGATGCATTTCTCTTAAACAAGGAAAACGCACATACAACATAGTTACCATTCATTATGCAAACTATCCCCAAATTATTCATAAATTAACTTAAGCACTGCAATTTTTCAGATGTTCAATTTTCAAACAGTCCATAGAGTTCTACTGTGTTTAAGAAAATGGTATTTGATCATGCAGTTAAAGACTTTAACATAACATATACACACAAAAAGGCAAAGATAAGGTTGAAGACTTAGTTGTAACTTAAGCAGTATGGCTGGCTGAACTATTTCAATGACAATTGTAAGAAGGGATAGGGAGGGGTATACCTCCCAAACCCAGACCCAAACTTTCCTGTCTGAGGACTGGGTAAATCCCATTGAGATCTACAGTGAACATACTTCTCTCCTTATAACATTCTGAATCACATCTTGGCAAATCTTCCATACATAGGTTCAAGGGACGTTTTCATCTAGTTCCAAACTTCACAGCAGAAGTCAACCTCTAATTCCAATTTGATTGTTAAAAGTTACAGATAAATGAGTGGGGCAGCCCACCTCTGATAACATGAAATACCCAAATTGTTCACAATTCAAACTCCAATTCATTAGGTATCAGAAAAAACAAAAGCGACAAGGAGTCCTGTGGTACCTTATAGACTAACAGATGTATTGGAGCATAAGCTTTCGTGGGCAAAGACCCACTTAGTCGGGATCTGCAAAAGCGACAAGGAGTCCTGTGGCACCTTATAGACTAACAGATGTATTAGAGCATAAGGTTTCATGGGCAAAGACCCACTTTGTCAGATGCATGTAGTGGAAATTTCCAGAGACAGGTATAAATATGCAGGCCAGAATAAGGCTAGAGAATCCTGACTGAATTAACCTCGTTATCTCTAGCCTGCATATTTATACCTGCCTCTGGAAATTTCCACTACATGCATCTGACAAAGTGGGTCTTTGCCCATGAAACCTTATGCTCTAATACATCTGTTAGTCTATAAGGTGCCACAGGACTCCTTGTCGCTTTTGCAGATCCCGACTAACACGGCTACCCCTCTGATACTTGACAGAAAAAACAAAAGATTTTCAGAAACAATTTACTGCCTATTCTAACCCCTCCCATGCACTGAGGTCTATATGGGTAGACCTTTACATCAGTGCACAAAGGTAATGGGGATACACCTTCACAGAGCCAGCTGCAAGAATTGACCTTACACTGAGTCACGTAAGTGAACACAAGAGAATCCCTGTTATTAACCCATACAATCCATGTTGACATGGCATTTTATTGTCTATCATGTCCCTTACCATCCTCCAGTTCACTGCAGGCAACTGAAATGGCTATGCAATACTTAGCCAATATGTTTCCATGAAGCTTAGTATCTCTATAAACAAATACAATTATGACGGCAGTTACTTTGGTTTGCACAGCACATTCTCCTCTCTAAAACATTGCTGGCAAGATTATTATTTTATCAAGACTTTTTTTCAACATTTTAAGTGGCTGAATTAAATCATGGAACTGGTCAACCAGCTAGGGAACTCTTTGTCTACTAGTCCTAAATTTTATTTATGACCTATTCTCCACCTGTGCTGACATGGCCAGGAATTTACAACTGCACTGAAAATGTTACACACAGTACCTCAAAAATTCCACATTTTACTGAGCTACATTATTATGGAACATTTGTCATGCAGCCAAACACTATGTCAATCCTGTAATTGATTTACTGCAACATCTGTAAGAATGCTGGGGGAAGTGAAAGAAACCTATGTCCACTTTAGACTCCACTGTTTCCGAATAGCATATGGCTGTGGAGGATTTACAAAGAATTGGAAATAAGAAACATGCTTAAAGATATGGATAAGATTAATGCTATACAAAAAGAATGAGTTATTACTTTTCAGAAAGGAGAGTAAATACATCCTCTCTAACGGATGTTTTAACTTAGCTGTATCTAGCACCTAGCCCTTGAAAAGTAGACTATTTTTTCCCCTGAGGAAATTATGAAACTTAAACAAGAAGCCCATAGACTCAAAACTCCTCCTTTGTGAAAGACCATTAGAGATAAATAAGCCTCAACAGGTTTGCACAGTAGTTTCTTTGTAATCTCTGAAAAATGTATCCACAAATCTATTGTTTCCATTTAGGAATGTTTTGTCATAAGAGAGAGGTCCGAGACTGTTTGGCAGAGCGGGAAGATGGAGGGCGGAGACAAAGAGGAGAAGGAAGTGGGAAAGATGCTCTTTTAGGATCTACTGACTTCAGTTTCCATGAATCTCTCTTTCCCTTGATCTTAACTTGAATGTGAAGAAAATTGAGGGTGAGGAGAGATGCTGGTAATTGGCAATACCCAATCTGATTTGACATCATTCCAGCAGTTTAGTACAAAACAGAAATACAAAATGCAATCTAGGTAAATCAAGGTTTATAGAATTGATGTCGTTTTCTCAGGTAGGCAGTTTAAGAGATGATCACATAATACAGCATTATTCTTATTTCATTTCAGCTCTTCAGTTAAGTGGTCTGTTTTAAACACATTTCCTGCAAGGCTGAAACAACATTAGCCGCTCTAGATTTATTTAAAAAAATTAGAATATTATTAGATTCAAATTTTATTATTAGATTCTGGAGAATGTTCTGTGATAAGGATACACACGGGATACAACTATATTTAAGTTATATTAGAACTAAAAAAAAAATAAAGCATCACTTTATAGGACCTGTGAAGTCAAGATATTTTATTCTTGGGGTTAATATTGTTTCTTAATTAGTCATATTTTCCAACATTGGCACCACTTCACTTTTCCACCTCCTGTGTGGCCACATTTATGTAAAATTAAACTCATTCTAAATGCTACTTTATAGCTTTTGTCCTTCTGCCAAGGCAGAGTACACCATGTTTTTTTCCACTTACAGCAAATCTCTAGGAGACCGCTGGTGCTTTTGATACCTTTCATTCTTTAGCTTATATTGCCCTGATGTTGAGGTCTATATTTCCCTTCTCCTGAGGGAAGATAAAAGGGGAAAGCAGTTTATTGGTGTAAATAGTATTGGGATGTGGCAGAAGCCAGATTCCGGTGCCAAGGTTCTATCAATGATGTTGGCATAGAGCAAGGCTACTCAACTTTGGAAGCCCTGAGGGCCACAATGATACTCACAGCACGTGCCGAGGGCCGCTACTTAAGTGTGGTTGCATATACATGCAAATATATGCAAATAGCTTCTTTCACACTGATGCACCTCCTCTCTGGGGGCTACAAATGCTGACACCCTGTACCCATCTGTTCCAGCCAGCCCGTCTGCTTGCATCTTTCCATGCTCACCTCGACTGGAAGCGTGTTGCCAGTGGAGGCCATGTTCAAAGGATCCCACCTGGGGACCGTGTGATGAGCCCTGTGTAAACCCCAACAGCCCTGTGGGACGCAAACAAACGGGTCACATGTGGCTTGCGTGTTGAGTAGCCCTGGCATAGAAGCACTCAGGAGGTAGCTGAACAAGTCCACTTCATTTGATTAAGCCAGCAGAGTAGCTAATTACAATGGAGAAAGAGCTTGTCTGGTCTATAGTATTCTTCTGCTGTTTCACCAAGCAGAAGTTGTATTAGTGATCCATAATTATTTATAAAACCATTGAATAAACTCCTACGGATACACCCTAAGAAATACAATTTATCTTTGTGACCACATACTGGCTGATGAACATAATATCCATAGTGCTAGACAAAAAAATGTTCCAGAGAGAAGCATTCTGCCAGCAATGGAGCTAGTCTTGGACATGGGAAACACAATTATTCAAATCTTCGTGGCAAAAGATAAAGCTATCTGGGAGCAAGAGGTGTTCCAGAAGTGAACCAGTCCTCCTTAGAAACAATCACAGCCCACAACTAGTTGCCTCCTGCCATCAAATCAGCAGCACTTCTATCTTGTCTAGACAGTGCCTCAGGTACCCATTCTCATTGAAGATCTGCTTTTAGCCATTATATTTCCTTAGTTCAGCAAAAAGGAGATAAATGCTGCATTTGCAGATTGATGGCAGTGACATACACTGGCATCAATAACACAGGGTTCAAAAAGGAGCTAGATAGATTCATGGAGGTTACGTCTGTCGATGGCTATTAGCTGGAATGGGGTAGGAATGGTGTCCATAGCCTCTGTTTCTCTGGAGGTGGGTGACAAGGGAAGGATCACGTGTGGATTACCTGTTGTGTTCCCTTCCTCTGGGGCATCTGGTATTGGCCGTCAGCAGACAGGATACTGGGCTAGATGGACCTTTCATCTAACCCACTATGGCCGTTCTTATGTACTGGCCAGGATGGAGATAAAACAAAATTTGGCAGATATTTGTACAAGGAGATTCCTCAGGGCAGATGAGCAATTATGCAAAAATCAATCTTGCAGAGAAGAGGAAAAACCAAACCAAAACTACACAATCATCACTTTCTTCCCCTCCTAGGGACTGCAGGCAGGTCATCAAATAAGTCAGGGTAAGATATTATCAACAGCTGCTAAAATATACAAGAATCAGCGTGGACACCTGTCCTCTGTCGTCATTAAGCTATGGAGGCCTCAAAGAATCTTTGATATCCAGGGCAAAAACCACACCAATATGGATAAAGCAAACCAGCTGAAGTCAATGACCATTTTTCCACCACATCCTTCTCAACCCTTTTAAGAGTGGGAAATTAAGACTGCAGACAGGACTATAATTCTCAGGATTGGCTATAAGACATGTGTTCTTTTGAAAGCAACTGAAACACTGCCCTCAGTGGAGGCGCTATCTTTCTCAAAATGCCAGTAGACTCAATAGCTGCCATTTGATAAGCCAGGAGAGACATGGTTCTAAGGCTCAAAGCTCCTGCAAACGAATCCACAACCCAACTGGGTAACAAAAGAAGGCAGAATCTCAGAATGAAAAACTACATTTGCAGACCCTGAACGTCTCATTAGGTTACACCTCCAACATTAAAACTATCTATTAAAAATTGTATATTGCTATTTACAAAATGTCAGTGTATCATGTGATGTTACACCATATAAATACAGTCCTCTTCCTAAACAGTAAAACTCACATGTCACCAGAAAAATAAAGACTCATTTTTATTCCCATGTCAGTGATACTTAAGTTACGAAGAAAAAAACCCATCACAAATACTGATGTTTGTATTTTTAGGATACCATTTGAAATATCTTTACATCACATGGGAAGCATTAAAAACATGAGCACTGACTCTATAATGAGCTCTATGTTGTTGAAAGATTGGGGCATTCATATGTTCTATCAGTCCAATTCATAAAAATATTTGGAAGTGGAAAAAAAGGAAAGAAATGTTGTCTTTTTCCCTTTTTGTACATATGAAATAAACTCTATGCTTTCAAAGACCATTTTTATTCATAACATTTTAACTGGGATTTTTAAAAATAAAATTGTATTTTGCAATGAAGAGCATTAATGGTTTTGTTTTTTACTTTCTCTGGATATTGGGGAAATGATGTCTGGTTAGAGATCCAAGTTATGACACTTAAAGAAAAGCTAGTGGTGAGGAAAAACTATTGGTTTAACGAGTGAATCTATTTTAAGATTTAAGTATTATTGACAGAGATTTGTGCTCAACTCAGGAAAAATTAATATATTTAAAAATGCAGTTAATCATCATAAAATAGCCATAGCAATGTCTGTCACCACATCGCCACATCTGGCTGCAATGAAGGCAAATTAACAATACAATTCAGAAAACCTGGCAATATGATAAATAAAGCATGCAAAATCCATTCTCTACATTCAGACCACCAGTGATTAAGGACGGATTAACTTCCTGTCTCTAATACCGGTGCCTAAATTAAAGAAGGGAAATTACTCTGCAATCTGCGTACCAGGTTTCTGGCTACAAACAAAAAGCCCTGAACTCAGCTACTCTAGGCAGGGAAGCCTTTTGCTCCAGATTTATCCTCTGAAAACTGTCTATGATGTGCTGTTCAAACAGCTGTTTTTAATTTAGTTTAAAAGTAAGTTTGACAACTATATAAATTTGCACCTTCAAAGTGAGCAGATTTGAAAACTTAAGTCCCCTAATAGTAAAACTTGTGGAGGCACATTGTTTTAATACACTGCTGACAAGAGAATTCACAGCTTTTTAAAATACTGGGCATCTGTACCAATGAAAACAAAAGGGAGAATTCTTATTTAGTCTTAACTGCCATCATATAGTGAGTGTTTTTCTCTAGTTTTAGGGTGGGTAATGATATTGGGCTCTTCAATTTAATCTAGCACAAATTTAAACTTATAACTGCTCATCTTGAGTGAAAAATAAGTACATTTCACAATCATCTTCTATACAGAGAAGAGAGCTGACAAGAGGAACAGCAGCAGCAGAAGTTAAACCAAATAAGAATTGTCTTGTACACCAGTTACCTTTTTATGCTGGGTGTAAAAGTGGTTTGAGGAACAGGAGAGAGAGTGAGTTTGGGGAACACACAGATTCTGACATGCACTGAATATCTAAGAAATATTTAACATTCAAGCCATTCATTTAGAAGAGAATGATTCCACCAGACAAATGTGTAGGGCCTGATTGTTTAAACTAAGTTGCTTACTGTGTATTTGTGTCCTCCCTGCATATCCACCAGTAGATGCTTACATTCAAGTTATTTGTATGCACACATAGCTAGACAGCTGTCTAGACATCGGGCCTTGTGTGCATGTGGGACAATTTGTGAAAGCTGTATTACCAAAACTACTTCTAAGGGCAGCGGACATCTAATATCCATATGCTCTACATGCTAGACAAATTGATGAGCTATAGGCTAGAGGGTTATATACAAAATGTACCCTTTCAATTTCTATGAACATACCTCCACCTTGCATTCTTCATACACTAATGTGGCTCAAGACCACAAGGCAGCATATTTTATTAAGTGATGTGCAAACAAGATGCATGGTACCTGCAAACGGTATGGAACATTTGTTCATAAAATGGTACAGGTACTGGTACAAGTTTAGGATGGCTTAGTACTCATTTCAATAAAATGAAGTCTGATAGGAAATATACATAGTATTATTTACATCATTAATTTACAAGAGATACTGTTTGCATAAAACAAAGCTATAAAATAATTAGAAATATAGTACTTCTCTAAGGAATGTTGTCTTTGTATAAAATTTTATAACATTTTGGCAATTTTGTTTTTTCTGTATAAAAACGTATTCATTCTTTTTGATTTCATAGCTCCATTCAAAATATAGATCCCCTTCCCACCCCTTTTAAATAAAGCTCCACATTGAGGTAGTATGTCAAAATATTTCTTTGGTTCCGTCAATCAATGGCAAATCCAAAAGCAGCTATGTGTCCAGGTCATACGACTGGAAAGAAGGAGTTCTAAAATTTTCAAAGCCCTGTGTGTAAGTACAAATGTTGTTTTCCTCTTCGGAAACTATCCTGTCCTTTTCATCTTCTTCTGCCTCAGAGTCAAAGTCCAATGAAGCTTGAGCATTATTATGATGAAAAGTTTTTGGCTGACGACTTGTTAGCTGCCTACAGCTCGAAAGAGAGTCCAGTTGAGGCTTCCATAAAGACTTTCCAAATGTCCCTGAAAGATAGAAAAGTGTAAGAAAAATGTGTCAGTATTAGCAGCTCAGTGTCTTGCTAAGGGCTAAACACGAGAATATAAGCCAAGGACAGACACAGCTCAAGTTCTCTGAAATGAGATTTGGCTTTATTTCTAAGTCATACTATTATTCCCCACCCAAAAGAAAAAAAGACCTCTATAATCACACATATTATATAAAACTCTTAGCTGAGATTTTAAAAGTGTTTCCAAAGTAAATAACTTGATTGATAGCTATTCGGAATCCACCCCATTTAATTTCCTTGTTCGTGTTTTCATCTCATACACAAAATACAAACAAAAACCTGCAAACAAATCACAAAGATGTTCTAATGTGTAACCAAGAAAAATCTCAACATACTTTTTGGATTAGTGTGCACTGAAAAAAAATACTTGAAAATTTTCTCTGTTTAGCTAGACTCATATTAAGATCTGTTTATAAACATTTTTTTAAAAATTACACGCCCTGCAATCTGAATGCCACACTGTATTCTTTCTGGCTTGTGTTACACATCGGTAACAAAGATTCTGCCAGTGAAATTCTGCCTTCATTAATACCCCTTTGCTCTCAGCTGGCTAAGCACAGGAGTAACCCAAGTAGAATTTGGCATTCAACTGAATCTTTATTAACAATTCTGTTGATGCACTAGCCAGAAAAGGATACGTTTTCTTTTCTCCATTTTCCATGTGGAGGCTCCACAGCTAATATCATTACACTGAAAGTCTTCACTTTTTTTTTTTCCACAGACAGAAAATATATGACTGACACATGCCATAGAGTTATTGATTAAGGTACCATTCTTAAACATACCACCACCATCTACAAAAGGGGCTAGGACATATGGAGTTTTGAAACACTAAATTTGACTCTGAAATTGTTAATCGTGCTAGAAGAGTCATATTTCTCTAGCATTGTAACCATTGGCAAAATTGCCATAATCACAGGTTTAAAGGGAAACTATTAAAAAAATAAGAAGTGTCTTTAGGAGGTTTCATTTTTGCAAATCAGTTTTGCCCACTCTGTAATATGAAAGATGCTCTCCATAGCATCAACTTGGCTTCTGGAAAAGAAAAAAAGTGTGAACCTTCTGATTCATGCATCGACAATGACGTTAATGTCAACTGTCTTCAGTGGGATTGTACAGACATGACTGGGGAGAATTTTAAGACAATGGTGCTGCAAAAGTGATTCTACAATTGGAAATTAGAAACAAAGCACCAAACCCTGGCACCTCTCCAAGATTAACTATAAACCCTTTGAGCAGTGATGGTGTCTCACTGTAGGTTGGTCTATGCCTAGCACAATGGTGCGCCAGTCTGACTCAGGCCTCTAGCTATAAATCTATAATATCATCAAGTATTAGCAAAAGGGAGTATCTGCTCCACCCCGCCCACAGGCGTACTGACTCCTAGGTAGAGTTTTTTGCCATGAATCTGCTCTCCCTTTAATGCAAAGAGTGGCCAGTTGGTGAAGACTTATTTCCCTACAGCAGTGGTCACCAAGCAGTAGATCGGGATCCACTGGTAGATCTTAGAGCCTCTGACAGGTGATCCTGACTGGTTTGGCCAAGAGGCGATCAAGTGCCAGAACTTCAGCTGCCTCTCCCCCAACTGCTGTGCAACTCCTGCCCTTTGCCTTGAAGCTCCCTCTCCCCCCAGAGTCTCCTGCTTTCTGTACATGGCAGAAAGGGAGAAGAGGGGCACTGATGTCAAGATGCCCCCCATCACTCTGTATCCTTTCTCCATAAAGCAGAGAGGGGGCACAACAGGACTTGGGATGGAGTTTTCTGGCTGCTTTAGGGAGTGGTCCAGAACCAGCGCAAGGGTGAGCCTGCCTTAGCCCCAGGGCCGGCCTGAGCCATTCGTGCGCCCCGGGCCCCAGGCGCGTGCGCAGCCCCGCCCCCCGGGCACCCAGCACGTGCGCGGCCCCGCCTGGTCCGGCAGCCCCACGCGGTGCCCCCTACAATGGGGCGCCCTGGGCGGTAGCCCGGTCAGCCCGTAGCTTGGGCCGGCTCTGCTTAGCCCCGCTGCACCACCACCCAGGAGTCACCTGAGGTAAGCAGTGCCCAGCTGGAACCAACATCCCGAACTCCTACCCCAGTCATGAACCCCCTCCTACACCTCAAGCCTCTGCCCTAGCCCTGAGCATTCTTGCATCCAAACACCCTCCCACAGCCTGCACCTAGAACCCTCCTCCTGCACCCTAACTGCCTGCCCCAAGAGCAGCTCAGAGCCCTTGTCACACTCCAGATCCCTTCATCCAAGATCAGAGCATGCACCCCAACCCTCTGCCCCAGCCTAATGAAAGTGAGGGAGGATGGAGTGAGCAGGGGCAGGGGCTTGGAAAAGGGGCAGGAAGGATGCAGTGCAAGGGTATTTATATTTAAGGCAGATCTTGGATTGCACATAAATTCAAAAAGTGATCTCGTGCTTAAAAAGGTTAGAGATCACTGCCCTCCAGCATGTAAGGGGAGCATACTTCTGCCCCTATCTCCTAGGAGCAACAAGATTTTATAGTTTGTATCTCTGCTTCTGCTAGGGACAAACTCTAGCACCTTTACCCGCAAAAGGGATGGAGGGTGAGAGAGTCAAAGAACTTAGACAGGACCATGCTTCACTCCTTCCTGTGGTTTTCTCCATAGCAGGTGGCATTCTGGGCCTTACACATTCTGTTGATGCACAAGCCACGATACCACCTATCCCTTTACCTCATAGCAGGGTTCAGCATTCAGATACCACAGTGATGAAAGGAGTATAAACAAGAAAAGTAGTGAGGTTCTAAGTTAAACTCATCTTACAAAAAGGTGCCATGAAAAACAGCGTATGAACACTTTGGTCCCCATTTTGGAGTTAAATATGAGAGTCCTAAAGGAGTTAAACCTTAAAGTCTTTTTTGTGATTCACTGAAGCAACAATCTCCACAGCACTATTAACATTTGAGGTGCTGTTTTTCTGGACTCAAATATATTCTAAAATTTGCAGAAATATGCTCACTGTATTTGAATAAAAAATTAAGTTTGCAGATGATACCAAGCTGGGAGGGGTTGCAAGTGCTTTGGAGGATAGGGTCATAGGTCAAAATGATTTGGACAAACTAGAGAAATGGTCTGAGGTAAATAGGATGAAGTTTAGTAAGGACAAATGCAAAGTACTCCACTTAGGAAGGAACAATCAGTTTCACATATACAGAATGGGAAGTGACTGTCTAGGAAGGAATACTACAGAAAGGGATCTAGCAGTCATAGTGGACCATAAGCTAAATATGAGTCAACCGTGTGATATTGATGAAAAAAAAGCAAACAATGATTCTGAGATGCATTAACAGGAGTGTTGTGAGCAAGATACGAGAAGTCATTCTTCCACTCTACTCAAAATTGGAGTATTGTGTCTACTCAGAGTTGGAGTATTGGGCAACACATTTCAAGAAAGATGTGGAGAAATTGGAGAAAGTCCAGAGAAGAGCAACAAAAATGATTAAAGGTCTAGAAAACATGAGTTATGAGGGAAGACTGAAATAATTGGGCTTGTTTAACTTAGGAAAGAGAAGACTGAGAGGGCACACAATAGCAGTTTTCAAGTATCTAAAACGGCATTACAAGGAGGAGGGAGAAAAAGTGTTCTCCTTGGCCTCTGATGATAGGACAAGAAGCAATGGGCTTAAACTGCAGCAAGTGAGGTTTAGGTTGGACACTAGGAAAAATTTCCTAACTGTCAAGGTGGTTAAGCACTGGAATAAATTGCCTAGGGAGGTTGTGGAGTCTCTATCACTGGAGATATTTAAGAACAGGTTAGACAGACATCTATCAGGGATGAGCTAGACAGTGCTTCGGTCCTGCCATGAGGGCAGGGGAATGGACTTGATGATCTCTGGAAGACCCTTCCACTGGATCTGGCCTGTGGCCACCCCACTGGATCCCGTAGGCAGAAAACAGCTTGCACTTTAAAAGCCAGCTATTATCCATTCCGGACTATTGGGGAGGGAGAAGGGAGAATTCTCATGCTGCTCCCACCCCCAAGCAAAATCTCTTAGCTCCCACTGGCCAATCTCTCAATTTCCAAACAACAGGAGATGAGAATTTTTGCTGGGAGCAGGGGCAGAGTAGGAAGCCTTCTTCTTTCCTCCTTGACACCCTAACCCTCCTTCCCATGCCTGGAGTGGAGCCACGTGTAACAGCGAGCAGCCTGCAGCAGACACTCTGCCCTAGGTTTCTGCTGGTAAGTACCTCCCAGCCAAAGCCTGCCTCTGGCACCCCAGCGCCTCCCTTCCCCACACCTCTACCCCCTCCTGCACCCAAATCCTCTCCCAGATCTGACACCCCAATCCTCTGCCCCAGATCACAATCCCCTCCTATCCAAGGTTACAATTCAAACTCCTGCACCCCAGGCCCCTGCCCTATGTCAAAACTGCCTCCTTCACTCCAACTCCCTCCCAGACCCCACTCTCACTCTTGCACCCCAATCCCTTACCCAAGCTCCCTTCTGCACCCAGCCTCCATCCCAGACCCTGGAATTCCTCCATTAATAGCCAGGAAGAGTGCAGCCCTCAACCACTTTCCAAAATATTGGAGTGGCCCCCATTAAAATTATTGCTCACCCTGTTCTATGATAAACCCAACCAATACAAAAGTGCACAAAGAAGAATGTGTATGAGTGAATGGATTGTGTTTCAGGATCCTGACCAAAGGAAGAAAAGAGAGTAATAAAATACACACCTTGGACTACAGAAAAGCAGATTTTGACTCCCTCTGAGACCTGATGGGCAGAATCCTCTGGAATGCGAACATGAAGGGGAAAGGAGTCCAGGACAGCTGGCAGTATTTTAAAGAAGCCTTATTGAAGGCACAGAAAGAAACCATCCCGATGCGTAGCAAGAGAGGCAAACATGGTAGGAGACCGGAATGGCTTACAGGGGAAATCTTTGGTGAACTTAAGCACAAAAAGGAAGCTTACAAAAAGTGGAAACTTGGACAAATGACCAGAGGGGGATTTAAATGTATAGCTCGAGAATGCCGGGGGGTAATCAGGAAGGCAAAAGCGCAAATGGAATTGTGACTGGCTAAGGATGTGAAGGATAACAAGAAAGGTTTCTACAGGCATGTTAACAAGGTGGTGATCAGAGAGGGTGTGCGGCCCCTACTGGATGAAGGAGGTAACCTAGTGACAGATGATGTGGGGAAAGCTGAAGTACTCAATGCTTTCTTTGCCTCTGTATTCACGGATAAGGTGGGCTCCCAGACTAATGCGCTAAGTGACGCAAGATGGGATGAAGATCGACAGCCCTTAGTGGGGAAAGAACAAGTTAGGAACTATTTAGAAAAGCTAAACGTACACAAATCCATGGGTCCAGACTTAATGCATCCGAGGGTACTCAGGGAGTTGGCAAATGTCATTGAGGAGCCTTTGGCCATTGTCTTTGAAAAGTCATGGAGATTGGGAGAGATCCCGGATGATTGGAAAAAGGCAAATGTAGTGCCCATCTTCAAAAAAGGCAAGAAGGACGACCAGGGAACTATAGGCCGGTCAGTCTTACCTCGGTTCCTGGAAAAATCATGGAAGGGATCCTTAAGGAATCCATTTTGAGGCACTTGGAGGAGAGGAAAGTGATTAGGAATAGTCATCATGGATTCACAAAGGGCGTCGTGCCTGACCAATCTGATTAGCTTCTATGATGAGGTCTGTGGACGTGGGAAAGTCAGTGGATGTGATATACCTTGACTTTAGCAAGGCTTTTGATACGGTCTCCCACAATATTCTTGCCAGCAAGTTAAGGGAATGTGGATTGGATAAATGGACGGTAAGATGGATAGAAAGCTGGCTAGAAGGCCGGTCCCAGCGGGTAGTGATCAACGGCTCAATGTCAGGATGGCAGTCGGTTTCTAGCGGAGTGCCCCAAGGTTCGGTTCTGGGACCGGTTTTGTTCAATATCTTTATTAATGACCTGGATGAGGGGATGGATTGCACCCTCAGCAAGTTTGCAGATGACACTAAGCTAGGGGGAGAGGTAGATACGCTGGAGGGCAGGGATAGAGTCCAGAGTGACTTAGACAAATTGGAGGATTGGGCCACAAGAAATCTGATGAGGTTCAACAAGGATAAGTGCAGAGTCCTGCACTTGGGACGGAAGAATCCCAAGCATTGTTACAGGCTGGGGACCAACCAGCTAAGTGGTAGTTCTGCAGAAAAGGACCTGGGGGTTACAGTGGATGAGAAGCTGGATATGAATCAACAGTGTGCCCTTGTAGCCAAGAAGGCTAATGGCATATTAGGTTACATTAAGAGGAGCATTGCCAGCAGATCCAGAGATGTCATTATTCCCCTTTATTTGGCTCTGGTGAGGCCACATCTGGAGTATTGTGTCCAGTTCTGGGCCCCCCCACTACAAAAAGGATGTGGACGCACTGGAGAGGGTCCAGCGGAAGGCAACCAAAATGATTAGGCGGCTGGAGCATACGACCTATGAGGAGAGGCTGAGGGAGTTGGGTCTGTTTAGTCTGCAGAAGCGAAGAGTAAGGGGGGATTTGATAGCAGCCTTCAACTTCCTGAAGGGAGCTTCCAAAGAGGATGGAGAAAGGCTGTTCTCAGTAATGACGGATGGCAGAAGAAGGAGCAATAGTCTTAAGTTGTGGTGGGAGAGGTCCAGGTTGGATATTAGGAAAAACTATTTCACTAGGAGAGTGATGAAACACTGGAATGGGTTACCTAGGGAAGTACTGGAGTCTCCATCCCTAGAGGTGTTTAAGTCTCAGCTTGACAAAGCCCTGACTGGGTTGATCTAGTTGGGATTGGTCCTGCCTAGAGCAGGGGGCTGGACTTGATGACCTCCTGAGGTCTCTTTCAGCTCTATGGTTCTATGATTCTATGTTAGCTAAGCTGACAGTAACATACTTCGTCAATCAATAAGGGTATGTCTACACTACAGCGTTATTTCGAAATAAGCTATTTTGAAATAGTTAATCTGAAATAGCTTATTTCTAAATAACATGTCTACACACAAAATGCATTTCAAAATAGCATTTTTCTATTTCGAAATAGCATGTCCACACTGAGTGGATGTTGAATGACATTGAAGGCTGGTTGGAACCAGTTCCGGCAGGGTATCAGATCAGAAGTTGCCTTGTGGCCAGGGCAGCCAGCAGGGCACCCTGGGAAGGGCTGGAGGCCCCCTATTTCAAAATAAGCATCTACACAGCGCTTATTTCGAAATAGCAATTTCGAAATTGGCACTATTCCTCATGGAATGAGGTTTGCCAATTTCAAAATAAGCCCTCCGCTATTTCGAATTAATTTTGAAATAATGGAATGGCTGTGTAGATGCTAGGAATGTTATTTCAAAATAATGGTGGTTATTTTGAAATAACTTTGCTGTGTAGACATACCCTAAGTTGTGCATTCATTGGGATTGGTTATTAGTGATTCAGGACTTATCTTCTCTAGAAAAACCTTCTGAATGGAAAACATAACCAGTAGAGGAAGAGTCAGAAATATAACATTCCAATGGACAGAAAGGGAGGAGGGAAAGGAGGACTTCTTGGTGACATTTGGCTTGGATAATTTATTCTATGTAGACCTTATATATTTAAAGGTAAGTTTAAAGTGGAGATGCAATCAGTTGCATTTCTTGAAGGAAGGGCTAACTTAATTTATTCCCAAATTCAGGTCTTCTGGGAGGCATCAGAGTGCTGACTGTAATTTAAAAGGATTAGCCTGAACTGATTTCTGGCTCCTTTCTGATGCAGCAAATGGACAAAGGATGGCCCTCAGGGAAGGGCTGAAAAGACATTTTCTACAAGGGCCCCATTAGACTGATTGGTGATCCCTGGAAAGTTAAGTGTATGTTTACATCTCTTTATTGTTGCATTATGTTTTCTTTCTAATGTTTTTATTTTAAGAATAAGTATGCTTGCTTACTTAGAAAGATCTGGGTGATTCCATGTCCATTGGCAATACACTTTTCATAAACAATGGAAAGAAAGCAAAGCACAGGCACTAGTCTTTAGACTGACTGGCTTGCTGGGAATGTCATAGCGTAAGGCAAGGAGATGTGCAACTTGAAACTCCAGTCAGGAAGAAGACACTTCTGGATCTTTACCCAAAAGAGGTGACAGCTGGAAGCAGAAAACCTTAAGTAGATGCCCTCATGGGACTATGTAAGGGGAATACAGGTGCAGTTACTCAGAAACTGTGATGTTACCAGCTTAGCAGTACATGTAGAAGTTATTCCCCTTGTGTAGTAAACAATATGATGATATGTCCTGATTTAAAAAAAAAAAATACATTAAAATAATTAAAAAAACAAAAGGCTTGTTCATCATATAGTCACACGGCTTTTTGAGTCCTCTTTCAGTCCCTCAGTGTTAGTGCACTGTCTGTTCATAGGTCTTTTCTGAGTATCTGTCAGAAGTGCCCTGCATGCTCCTGGTACTATTTTAAGAAAAGGAAGAATGGGTAACACTGAAGTCCATCACTGCACACATTTTCCAAAAGTATGTATTTTATAAACTGTAGTACCCCAACTGAACTCAGCAGCAATTGCATGTACTCAATTCTCTGAAAAAATAGGTCAGGCTACTTATATGACCAGCTTTTAGTTAGGCTTCTCACAGTATGTAACCATCATATACGCAATCACCAAGTACAACCCTGAATTACTGTTATGCTTTTGTCTGAACATATGATTTCCATGTACTAAAACATTAAAGGATATGTATATACAAATGATGTTTGCACTTATGCAGTAGCTGAAACATACCCATGAAAGTGCTACTAGTGGTAACAGAGGATGGTTCCTGATTTCTGTTTAAATCAAAGATGTCTGAGTTTAGACTCAAACTTTTCACTCCAATTCCTTCATTTGGCATGTAAGCAGAATTAAGCAATTTGCTACTTGCAGCCTGTATTCCAATGCTGCCAACATACTGGTCAAATGGATCTTCTGATGAATGTGATAATGTTCCAAGTGAATATGGATAGTGTTCTTTTTTCTTTAAGTAACTAGAATCATACAGGTCCACACACATTGTTCTTTGGTCAGGACTGCAGCCTTAATAAAAAACGAGAAATCAGTATTACAGGATTCCTGGTAAGACAAGACTCAAATAAGACTAAAGTATTTATTTGACTTACTCGTGTGGTATGCTTCAAAAGTGTCAGAGCCATAAGCATTCCCTTTCAAATAAACAGTCCCTGAAGTCCCCAGGTAGTGACATAAGAATGGATCCGTAACAACCTCCAGGTCTGTTTCACTGCCATTATCTACATGACAAAGTCCTTAAAAATTAAAAGACATGATGTATCAGCTAACATATTCCTTTTTTCTAGGCTTCATTCTGCACCTTTAGTTTTACTAGAAGAATTATTTTCTTCTGCAAATAAAGCAACTACGGTTTAGACCATTGGTTTTCAAACTTTTTTTTCCCCCCGTGGCCCAGCTGAAGAAAATTGTTGAGGCTTGTGACCCAACATAATTATATCTTTTGACTAGAGTGTGGGCTCAGGGCTGGGGCAGGAGGTTGATGCTCCTGGTTGGGCACATGCTTATCTCTAGTGGCTCCTGGTCAGCAGCACAGTGAGGGAATTAAGGCAGGCTTCCTGCCTCTCCTGGCACCATGGACCAGAAACAGATCTGGCTCCTAGACAGAGGCATGCAAGCAACTTTGCATGTTGCTCTCATCTACAGGCACAGACTCTCCCTGGCTGGCTGGGATGTTAGATATAATTGAATAGTCATAAGGAGTCCTGTGGCACCTTATCGACTAACAGATGTATTGGAGCATAAGCTTTCGTGGGCAAAGACCCACTTTGTCAGATGCATGTAGTGGAAATTTCCAGAGGCAGGTAAAAATATGCAGGCCAGAATAAATCTAGAGATAACGAGGTTAATTCAGTCAGGAAGGGTGAGGCCCACTTCTAGCAGCTGATCTGAAGATGTGAACACCAAGAGAGGAGAAACTGCTTTTGTAGTTGGCTAGCCATTCACAGTCTTTGTTTAATCCTAAAGTGATCGTGTTAAATTTGCAGATTAACTGTAGGGCAGCAGTTTCTCTTTGAAGTCTGGTCTTGAAGTTTTTTTGCTGCAGGATGGCTACCATTAAATCTGCTACTGTGTGTTCAGGGAGATTGAAGTGTTCTCCTACAGGTTTTTGAAAATTGCCATTACTAATATCTGATGTGTGTCCATCTGAAAGAATGGCTGCCAGAAGTTGGCCTCACCCTCCCTGACTGAATCAACCTCGTTATCTCTAGCTTTATTCTGGCCTGCATATTTTTACCTGCCTCTGGAAATTTCCATTACATGCATCTGACAAAGTGGGTCTTTGCCCACGAAAGCTTATGCTCCAATACATCTGTTAGTCGATAAGGTGCCACAGGACTCCTTGTCGCTTTTGCAGATCCAGGCTAACACGGCTACCCGTCTGATACTTAAATAGTCATGTAACCATATGAAATCTTAGTGGTTACACAACTATTTGATAGTCCCTGAGGATGGAGCCGACAGCCAGTGTACTCCTCAGCCCGCTCCCAGGAAGCCCCCTGCCACTTCATGCTACTGCCTCTGTATCAGAGGCAGTAGTGCAGGGTGGCAGGGGAGTCAGTTTAAAAACCAGCTTCCAGCTCAGACCAGGTGCCTGCCACCCCGCACTGCTGCCTCTGATGCTCTGTTCCGAGCTCCCTACGGACAGAAGCTGATCTGCAGGATGCAAAGCAGCCTCTATCTGCGAGGCACTCAGAGGCACCCGTGGACAGAGGCTGTCTCCCCCCCGCCTCTTAAGTTACTTCCCTCCAGCACTGGCTCCTGCTACCCCTCTTGCTGCTTCTAATATAGAGGTAGCGGGAGACGGAGGAGATGCATGTAGTCAACAAGATTAACAGATAAGCCTAGGCTTATTGGTTAATCGTATAGTTGAGTACACGTTGACACCTCTACTGGCTGGGAACTGACCAATGGGAGTGGGGAGCCAGTGTTCAGGGTGTGGGCAGTGCATGGAGCCCTCTGGCCCAGAAGTCAGACCTGCTGCTGGCTGGTTGGTGATCCACAGTGCCAGGTCAGGCAGAAAACCTGCCTTAGCACCCCCACAAGTCACTGGGTTAGTTTACAGCAAGGTGACCCAGTGCCTGACATTGTGCGACCCAATACTGTGTTGCAACCCATAGTTTGAAAACCACAGGTTTAGAATATGAAACCCGCACTGGAATATTAAGCACATTTTTGCTGGAGGAGCAGGGATTTGCAAGAGTTCCGTTAAACAGTTTTATAAGCGTGCTACAGCCCTAGCCTCTTCAGTATCTCTCTCAGTACATTACCACTCTGTTGTCCTGATTCTCTTTTAGGAGTATTAAAATAAATACCAGGAGAGCCAGGATCCCCCAAAAAATCATGCAATGAGTTCATTTGCAACAAATGATTCTACTCTGAATATTGAAGCCTCGGTCCCTCCAAACAATGACTACAAGTCATCAAGTGTTACAGAGTAGATTACTGCTCTAAAACACAAGATCATGTTGAAGTACTTTCACAAGCTAAGAGCCTTGCTTACACTGGAAAGTTTTATTGGCTAAATCTTACAGTAAAACCAAAATAAAGCCTCCCATGAACACTCTAATACTTGAATTAAAAAAGTGTTTTTTAATATCTTAAGTTACCTTCCCAAGAGACAAAAGGAAAACAAAAAAGATACTCTTACACTGGTATTGTTCCTGTACAGACTTGGAGCAAATATAAGTTTACATCCACACCTGAGGTTATATTTAAAAAGCTCCCCTATGTAGACAAGGCTGTATGTCAAGTGGGTAAGTACAACTAAGTTTCTGTTACCAGCACAGATATATTTCCTACATTGCATAGTAACATCCCAGCAACAAATATTTTAATGTGGTGAAGCAATCAGTAAGTCAGCCCCAGTATCTATCCGGTAATCAACAACGGAAGTAGTAGTGTCTGATTTGTAATCACCAAAACATGCCAAGTTTTATATTTGGAGTATTTACCATTATTATCTTTGTGCTGTAAAAAATATCCCCCCATTGAAGAAGTTATGAACTGATGATGACTTCCATTTTCTGATGATCCATATCCATCCTGCCTTTCAGCTAATGTTCCCTGGGATGACAGGTAACTTGGAATGTCAGCAGGCAAGTTTGTCTCATCTGTGATTTAAAAGAGAAAAAAAAATAAAAAACATGCACAAAACCATCAATATATTTCAGCTTTCTTTGAAATATTTTTAAACCAGCTAGTAACACACGTTGAAGGCAACAAATGAGTCACTCTTCTGAACTGGAGTCAAAACACACAAACGTTTCTGGAAGAAAGTTACTGCAGAACAACCACAAACACACTTGACAACTCCTTTGCAATGCCAACCTTCAGTTTACACACCTGTATTTGTGATGCTGCAATCTTCATTTCTTCTTCTTGTGTGGTATATGATGACCACCCACACAAGGGAAGTGCCAACCACACAGCAAACCACTGCTATGATCACAACACCTACGGTCGCCCATCCATCATCATCCAATGATGGAGCAATGTTTTGAGGAGAATCACAGGTGGGAGTGGGAATTACATTTAGACGTATGTTGCCCCTCTCTGTTCCAAGCGTATTAGACATTTCGCAAGTGTATTTCCCAGCATCTTCAATGTCTGTATCCACAATAATCAGTAACTGGTTGCCTGCAGCGAAGAAATGCCTTTCTGTTACCACCAATGGGGTGTCATCCTTAGTCCAGTTCAGTCGTGGTGGAGGGCTACCACCAGCAATGCATTGCAAGACTGCAGTTTCACCTTTTGTTACTGTTCGGTCTAGCAAGGGACGCAAAAATGATGGTGTTTCTGAAAAAAAAATAAATTCTGAGTTACCTTACAAATAAGTGTTCTTGCTGTCACATCTCCCCAACCCATTGGGGGGAGGGGAAGAAATTAGGTAATATCAACTCACAGAATTCCTAATATTTGTGTTTCTCTCAACTTTAACCCTTAGAAATATGGCATGTTTTTGACAAATTACTACATACTTCTGCATCTGCTTTTTATATGCATGCTCTTTGCAGTCACCCAAAAGGTTTAAAGACAAGATACCTTGGGTGTTGCCAAGCACCATTCTAAAATGTATTTCTACACAAACGCTAACTGTTTTGGGAAATGATTTATCTAAATTAGAAGCATCATCAAAGCCTAATTATATTTATAATCATTCCACAGAGGGGTAGCAGGGAGAAGGGGACACACAATTCAGGAGTTGGAGCTAAAAAATTGCAGTCAGGTCATCTACAGATCAGAACTAAATCCACACTAGCCCTATAGAGGAAAGAAAACAACTAGGAAATAAGTATTTGCATAATGTTCTCTAGAATATATTATTAGTGGAAATGCCTAATTAAAAAACAAGAACACTTTTTTCTCTCCTATAAGTAAACTTTTCAGGAAAAAAAAAGCCTACAATCTTCTCTCTCTGTGTATACTACTAAATCACTTCTATTTTAAACTACGTGTTTAATAAGAAAATGTAACTGTTTTATTATTTATTGTAATAATGATTGCATATTAAAAAGTATAAGTATGTATTTCTAACCAATGGCTACTGATCAAGGAATGATGAATTCAGGAAATGCATTACCACAGAACTCATCTGAAAAGACATTTTTCAGCTAACACATGCTTCTGAAAGCTCTCATTATTAGTGAATTGATACATCTCTCAATTAAGCCCTATAGACACATTTTATTAAGTAACACCTGTAAGTATGGCAAAACTTGTCACACCTCTGCAGTAGAAAAGACTTATGTTGTTACACACTGACAGTTTCTCACCTAGCACTGTCAGTGTTGCATTAGCTGAAATGCTCCCGGCAGTGTTTTGAGCTGTACAGCTATAAACTCCAGTGTCCTCAATTTTTACATCAACAATAAAAAACACATCGTCCTCAGGCATGACGTGCATACGTCTCTTGCGTGCTGCAGGAAAGTCTGTGCCACCATCTTTCTGCCAAGCGATCTGTGGCACTGGATGACCAACTGCAGCACATTCTAATCGTGCCATTGCCCCAGCACGAATGGTAAGGTCCATGGGTATCTTTGTAAATGAAGGCAACACTAAAGCAAAACAAACAAAAAGTTTAAACCAGATACATGAGTTTGTTTCTAATTTTGGGGCAACTTGTTTGTCCTCTTTTGCGGAGTATTTTCTCAATTTCAGTACACCCAACTCCAATGAGTTGGAAACTTATACCAATTTCAACAACAGCTATGTGCAAGGCTTTGCAGACAGGACCTGGTATCTGGAAGCCTGGAACTACCCCCCTCCCCCCCCCAAGACCTACACTTCTATCTAGAGAGAAAATGGTTTAAATCAGGAAATTTTGTTTTAATACTAACTCAGGAAGAGTTGACCTCTGCCAAGTCACACTCTTTGTACCTCAGTACAAAAACTTCTCCTTTTGCAGAGGACAGTTGTTCTTCCCTTCTCCTATTGCAGAGGACAGTCGTTCTTCCCTTCTCCTATTTTATCCTTTATCTATGTAGATTGCAAGCTCTTCAGGACAGGCATTGTTTCTTAACTATGTTTGTACAGCTCCTTGCACAGTAGGGCCATATTTTGAAAACAGTATGCTTTTATGAGCTGAAATTAGGTTCTAAAAACATTTTCTAAAAAGAATGCAGTGGGAAAAAGAAAGCTACATTGTATTTTGCATTACACTGATTCCCTCTTAAAACAAAAAGGTAAAAACAGAATGCTTACTATTAACTGTAAGCTTGGCTTTGACAGAGTATGATGAACCAAAGTGATTTGAAATAACACACTGGTATTTTCCTTCATTGCTGAATTCAACATTGCGTAGCCGAAGTATGGTAGTGTATTCCATCACCTCACCGCCGTGTGCCCGGAGATGCGCATAATTCTCCATTTCAGCATCATGCAACAATTCATTGTCCTTCTTCCATGCAAAAGTCATAGGGGAGTCACTGCTGCTGGCTGCTGAACATATGAAACTCAAATTGGAACCTTTGATTGCTGACTGGGTTTCTGGCTGGACAGTGATCTGTGGTTTAGGAAAGTCATCTGTGAAGATGGGAAAAGGAGAGGGGGAAATCATGATACTGAGTAAGAGGCAAATACCAAGTCCTCAAGCCTCTTAGAAAAAAAGATTTTGTAAGCATTGTTTTATAGGTTTGAAAAAAAGAGTCAGACAAGTACTTTTAAAAGCAGAGGTAACAGTAGCTTAATGTTTAGATTTCACTTGTCTCCAAGCATACAAAGATGTCATATTTATACTTACTAGGCTAAGTCATCTCTTTGTGAAGAGAAAGCATATCTAAAGCAGACTATGTGCTGTTTACACAAAATGAGCAGAGAACTGCAGTTTAAAATCTATAAATGCAACTCTGACTCAGTTATGAAGCCAAGCCTTCTTTTTTTCTACACTTACAGCTGAACTACTTTTTACTTCACTGAAACACTGTTCTTTCTGCCATCAGAAATTGTCAGGCCGAGTCTAGGTTCCCCACACCCACACACAGAAGTTACTGTTCCAGCGATTTCACTCCAAATTTTGAAATGTCGCAGTGCTGAAAAATTGAGAAGTGTAGTACAATAGGGTTTTTTTCCAATAATGGAGAGACCCTAACAATTGTATTTTGAGAGATTCCATGTTTACTGTCCTTCAATTATTTACAAGTAAAAATGCACTTAATTGTACAAGTCAAAACGTGTTCGACAGCCAGTCCTGCAAATACAACCTGGGATCTGGTGGGTTATTTCATTCTTATGCGTCGTATTTTAGTAAGTTTTACAAGCCGAATTATGTCTTTGGCAACATCTCTGTCACTACACTTTGCACTGATATAATTTATTGAAACATTCTAAATGTTTATACTGATAACGTGAGAGGAACAGGAACCAGCCCATTCTCTTGGAGCTGTGGTATTTGTGCTCTGCTAACAGATGTTAAAAGTGTTACACATTTGTTTGCGGGTGGAGGGAGGAGGCAGCATTAAAATAGATAGACGTGATACAACATACAACACGAACTAATTCTACAGGTTTAACCTCCCAAATCCGGGACTCTCTGGTCTGGCAACATCCATGTTCCGGCTCATTTTTACATAGTCCATTTTCAGAGTAGAACCACACTTCAAAATAAAATCATAACAGATATTTCTCATCATCTTGTTCAAATTATTAACTTCAGCGTTTGATTTGCAAGCAATGGAAAAAGATAGCCTTTAAACATGGTGCATTTGATTACAAAATGACTACTGTATTAACTGCTTAATTATACAGGTCACTTAGTGATTGAAAATAGATGCCTATCAGTTTTCTCAAAAGTTAACTGTTCATGCTTTGTTTCATCTTGAATGGCATAATTTTAGAAAGTATGAAGAACATTATTTCGGCAATTTTTAAGCTACTCTAACGCCGACCACTCAACTCACATGTCTATCTCATTAATCAATTTTAAATGTTTTTTTTCCCTCTCAGTGTTGTTTGCAAAATTCCAACTTGGCATTGAACATTTTAAAAATAACACATGAAGCATATATCTTTATGATATACATACATAAGAAGACTTGCAAAAGAAGAATTTCTCCAGTAGGGATGTTAAATATCGGTTAATTGAATAGGAAAGTAACCGATAAGAATTCATGAGGTTAATCAACTAACTTCCGCATAAGAGGCAGCAGCATAGGGTGCCAGGCAGGAGCTGGTCTGTGAGGGGAGCCAGTTTAAAAACCAGTTCCCTTTGCGGAATGGCTGTCTGTGGCCCTGCACTGCTGCCTCTGATACAGAGGCAGCAGTGTGGGGTGGCAGCAGCCCCTGTCCAGGGATTGGGGAGGGGGGGGGGGCAGTCTGAGCTCCGGGACCCAGCATGAGCTGGAAATGAGAAAGGCTGCCTGCCCACCTGGTTCCTAATACACTTTAAATGCATAGCTGTGGCGGGGGTAGGTCCCGGACCCAGCACAATACAGGACTGAGCTGGGATGCTGACCAGCCTATTCAAAAATTCACTGGTGGGGGGGGGGGGGGGGGAGGGGAGGAAGGGGGTGCAAATGAGTGCAGTCTATAGCATTCACCTATAAGCGTTTCCTTATCAGTTAATCAACCACACTATCACATCCCAATTTTCCAGATATACAATCATTCTAATTGTATGTTTCAAAGGGAGAAAAAAGAAGCTCACTTTGATAGAATACTAAATGCTGCAGAAGTGCAATACCATTATGTACTTTCCCCCACTGAGACATTAAAATTAATAAACATGTATCATGCTACCAAGCGAAATAAAGTAGCCTCTATTCAATTTGGAAGTTATAGTTAGGGAGAGGACACTGCAGCAATAATGCTGTCTTTTTTTTCCATCATCAGAAGTATATACAATTTTTAAAAATAAATACTACAGAACAGATAATACAGCAGATATATAAATGCCGTAAATTATTGGAGCCACAGCATGTTGCAACTTTAGGATGTAAAATGTGTAGGTCAATAGTACAACTGCATTTCCATCAACAGTCTCACTATCCAACTCCACTCATCTTCTCCACGAAGTTAAGATTTCAACCGTGTGCTTTCACACCACAGAGGGGGATGGCAACATATTAAGAGATTCATTTCTTTGTCATTGCCTCTTTTTCATAGTCCAATAAAGGCCAAGTTTGTTAACCTTACGGGGTTAGTAAAAAAAAACCCTTCTGTTTATCCAGATTTATCTGAAGTGTGGGAGGGAGCCTTTTTATATTTTTATGAAGTTAGTGTGGTTTTTTTTGTCTTTTTATAAACATATATTTAGAGACGTTGTGATTGCTGCATTTTAAAAATTTAATAAAATAAAAAGCTACACAGAGAGCTTCATTTATTTAAAGGGATGCATCTATTCCTGGTTCATAACTTACTTTTATTGTTAAACTTATTCTGGTGCTAATTTTCTTTTAGATTTTCTTCTTTTAGGAGAAAAGGATATCAAACATGGCATTGAGCTACTACTAAGTTACTGATAATAATTACCTTTAGTTCAATGTAACTTATGACTTAAATTAGCATCTGCACCAGATGACTGGAGGGTAGCTAATGTGATACCAATTATTTAAAAAGGACTCCAGAGGTGATCCTGTCAATTATAGGCCAGTAAACCTAACTTCAGTACCTGATAAATTGGCTGAAACTATAGTAAAAATAGAATGATCAGAAACATAAAAGAGCACGAGGAAGAGTCTACATGGTTTGTGTCAAGGTGAATGTCCTCTTATGAATCAGTAACTGATTAAAGGTAGGAAACCAAGGACAGGAATGAATAGTCACTTCTCTCTCTCCATCGTGAAAACTAACAATGACTTCCAAGAACCTGCAGCAGAATATGAACAGTTCATAAGTGATCTGGAAAAAGGGGGTGAAAGTTTACATATGATACATAATTACTCAAGACTTAAGTCTACAGCTGAATGCAAAGAGCTACAAAGGGATCGCACACAACTGGATGAATGGGCAATAAAATGGCAGATGACATTCAGTATTGATAAATGCAAACCAGTGCACCCCAGCTCAAGAAAGATCTGGAAATCACCATAGACAGCTAGCTGAAAACAATTGTTCAATGTGCAGTGGCAGTCAAAAAATCTAACAAAATGTTAAGAACCATAGGAAAGGGATAGATAAGACAGAAAATACCAGAATGCCACTATATAAATGCCTAATATGCGGATACCTTGAATACTGCATGCACTTCTGGTTGTCCCATCTAAAAAGTCATCTTAGAATTAGATACAGAGAAAGGAAACCAAAATGTTTAAGGCTACAAAATAGCTTCCATACGAAGAGAGATTGAAGAGACTCGGACTGTTCAATTTAGAGACAATGAAGGGAGTGTATAATAGAGCTCTATAACATCACGAATGGTGTGGAGAATGTGAGTAAGGAAGTGTTAATTCAACCCTTCACATAACAAGAGCCAGAGGTCACCCAATGAAATAAAGGCATTTAAAACAAACACAGAACATAGTCAACCTGTGGATCTGGTTACCAGGGAATATTGTGAAGGCCTGAAGTATTGCTGGGTTTAAAAAAAAAAAAAAAAAAGAATTAAATAAGTTCATGAAGTAGAACTACAAAAAAGTGAACTGGATTTTTATAAATTATTTTTATTTTATTAAAGTAAGGTGTTAGGAGTATAGACACTAAATGCATGTGTGGTCACAATAATTTTTAAAGTTGAAAATATTTTTTTAAAGCCCACTATAAAAGGGCATAATCAAGGCTACCACAGAAATTTTACCTCAATACTTCCCTAATTTTGTGTGCAATTAATCTCAAATTTAATAATTTTATGCAAATTGCATTAGTGCTTTATCAAAAGCAGTAGATTCACCAGGTGAAGTACACCAAGATGCACCACATTTTAAGTACCCCATTTTAACTCTAGCAGTGTATAAATTTGCAGCCACAAACTACTGATCTTTCCTTTGTGCACACCACATACACTGTATATTAAAGTAAGTCAGAAAGATGTCACTCCCTATCTGGAAGGAAGCCACAAGTTCTGAGTATCTGTAGATCAAAGTTTAGGAAGCAGAGGGAAAAATATCAGTCCAACTAGAGAAATTCAAAAGATGTCAGATAAACCAATGTAAAATAAATTCACTAAGCAAAACCTCTGAAGGTGAGGAGATTCAGATATACTCACCACACACAAACTCATCTGGGCTAACAGCAAAGATACTTCTGCCTTTTAGCAGCTGAGGATGGGCACAACTGGCATTCACAAAATTCTGAAAGTTGTTCTCGGATATCCACTGTGGTAGCCATTTTAGCTGGCAGTCACACAAAAGACTTGATGTATTTAAATACCTATGGAAATAATTACATTCAATTTTTTTTTCTATTTAAAATCCAGATCCACTCAAATAGTACAGTACAAGTCAAGTAATGTCAAAACTTTCCTTTACAATAAATCATTTGTTTAAAATGAATTACATAGTAACCACAGGACACCACTCTTGGACTTAAAAAACTGACATTTTCATTCTTATTCAGTTCTTTGAAAAGTTACATGTGTGACTATTTCCAGCTATCCCATCTTGTGCCAGGACAAGGACAGTTACACAGAAGGGCAGAGCAGTGATGTAAAGAGGACACCTCAAAGAATGCTCCTGAAAAGAGCATTCCAATACCTCAGAAAAGAAAAACTTTTGAAAAAAAAATATGCTTAGCCCAACCTCAACCTGTATGCCAAACGAGGACTGACCCATCTCATAAGTCCCCAGTGGGAGGGTGCGGCTATCTAAAGAACTGTACCAGGACTGATAAAAATAAAGCATGAGTAAGGTAGCAGTGCTATTTATGTGAACAGTAGATATACATCAGTCCCTATAATGTGATATGAACAGCAGAAATATTCATCTCCCTGGCCTCAAGAACCCTGCTGCCAAAATAAACACCAGAAGATCCACTTGGCAGTATCTTCTAAAACTATGTATTGTGAGACCCAGAAGTAAAATCCTGCCCCTACTGAATTAAATGGGAATTGTGTCCCTGACTTCATTAAGCCCAGATATTCACCTTAGATACGTGGCTTTCAATCAAATCTCCTGTCTTCTCTGCTTAAGGTATTGCTAGAGATTTTATACTGCAAGTCTTGACATTTGCTGGCACTTGAACACCCAATTTTGTAACTATTTGAACTGGAAAGGCATTATCAATTTGCTGGTAGTACATTACAAAATTTTGTTTCATTTAATCTCAGCTTCAAGGTCAAAAACTGCACTGAATTCACAGCTTCGTGGCAGTCTAAATAGCTAGAACCTTTAACATTCAATTGATGTCATGTTTTCTCTGTGGGATTAGCAGCAAAAGATAGATCTCAAAACAACTGGAGCAATGGAAATTACAGTTCATCTTGGAAAGGAATTGAGAAGATATCTGAAGGCCCCCAAATTAGGGATGTCAAATTGTGTGGAATCAGCTGAGTAGTCGATGGAAATTCCATCGACTACTCAGTCGACAAGGGGAAACTGCAGAGCCACAGTGGGGTTAGCTTGCAGCCCAGGAGCTAACCCCATTGTGGTTCTGACTTTTAAACGTATTAAGAGCTGCCAGGCTCTTAATACATTTAAAAGGCAGAGGCGTAGTGGAGGGGACCGGGTGCAAGCCAGGTATCAGCTGATTCCCAGCTTGCGCCAGTCTCCCGCTATGCCTTGGTCTCTTTTGCACACACCGCTCCCCCCCCTTTTTTTAAGCCAGCTTCCCCCAGCACTGGCTCCTGCTCTCCCTCCCACCCTTGCTGCCTCTCTCTGATAGAGAGTCACTACTCGACTATCTGATAAGCATATGCTTTATTGAGTAGTTGACTAGTCACTTACATCCCTACCCCAAATGCAGACTTAGTCCTCCACTGATAGGTTTGGTAGTACTAAGAGAATGCCAATTCAAAAGAAGTAGTGTGAAGAAACCAAACTAATCATTTCAAAAGAACATTCTATGAGGGCACGTAGGATCAAGTTAAACTTCCAAGTAGGAAAAGGTCAAATTTTTGATGGAAGAGGTAATTCGAAATGTCTTAAAAATCTGGACCAAAAATAGTGAGAAATCAAACTTCTACCTGAGCATAGGTATTTGGCTCCCTATAGAGTTAACAACAAGTCTTAAAAATTACTAACGTCTTTCTTCCACCAATGTAATTTTGTGTTCAGGAGAGGAATATATGAACTTGGAGTGAGTGAAACACACCCCTTTATTAGCATGGAAACTCTGTGTTAACGCCCTCTTTTACTTCCGGAAACTAGTTAACAGCTCTGAACATTCTCTCCTAGATCAAACTTTTCCACGCAAGTCCTCTGTGCTGAAAACCTAGAAATGACACATCAAGCAGAACTGGACACGAAATAGGTCTTTTCTTAATGGAAATTTGAAAAAGTAGTCTTATTGCTTTTCTTATGATGGAGAAAACCATGTCTTCCTTGGCCACCATCATGCAGTGAACTTCAGTCACTCCATCATGCTAGCCTTCTCTAGGGTCCTTTGAAATTGCTGGGAGTGCCTATTATGAGGTGTAATTCAGGTAATTCTGGAAAAGTGCATCCTATCACCTGCTCAGTTGTTTACCAAAAGAAGATAGATACTTGAGAACTCTGGGAGTGGGGTGGGGAGAGACTCTAGAAAAATCTCTCTGTAAAACAGAGGGAACGGTCACATCCCTGAAGGACTCAGAACTTCTCTGAGCAAGATGTACTTAAGAGGCATCATACCTCCCTTAGCAGACACCATTGTCTCAAGGGTTACCTGACTGCTTTCTCTCTAAGGTCTGAACGTCAGGAAACGTTGACAGGTATGTGGAAGGAAGAAGAGGGCTAGTCGCTAAGCAGTTAACTCTGACCCCTAATAGCAATCTTGAACTACAATAGAACAAAGTTCCAGGTAGTTTTCTCCTCACAGAAAGAGCAGCTTCTCTTTTTGGGTAACAGCTTTGCCAAATTGCACAATCTTGTTGCCAGAGACTAGCCTAGGCAGGGCTGAGACAAGAAAAATTAGAGAAAGAATGAGCTAGGAGCACTGGAGACAAGATATTAGCTGTGCCTCAAGGAAAGAAAAACAAGGTCTTTTCCGCTTCAGCAAGAGTTAGCAGTAACAGCTGCTGCACTGCTTAACAGAAAGAGAGCTTTTATAGCTTTCCCTCAGAAAAGCCCCTTTTATGACTTCACTTTGCAACTACTCCTATGCTGCCTCAGGATAGAGGGGCCCTAGTAAGAAAGATCTACAGTTGGGTCTTTGCTAGAGAATTATGCAACTGAATTTTACAGGTCCAGTAAGCAATAGCTCAGTTATACCAGTGCTTGCTTTACAGTACAGGTATTAGGGATCAACCAGTTTAAATTCAGGACTCTAGGTACCAAATGGAGTAGAAAATGAACACCTGCTGCCTGATGCTGTCTGGCTACTATAGAGAAAAATCTATTGATGCACCATTTGTTACATGACTATAGAATTGTTGCAATGAGAGGTTAATACTGAATCTGCCAGTATCTTATATAGTTTACACATTTTCTAATATGGAGATTTTGAGGGCAAGAACTTACAGTTCTTGAAGTTTCTTCATTTGAGAAAATGCATTTCCTTGCACTGACATGATTGCATTATTACTTAGATCTCTGGAAAAACAAACATTAAAAATATCCATTTTATTAACTCAAGTAAGGTAAAATAAAGATTCAAGATATAATTCTCTACATTATTAGTACAGAATGGAACTTTCAGCTCAGTAACCAAAAGCACAGAGACAAGTCTCTCTAGCATGCTGATGTTCACTTAAAAAAATATAACACTTTGAGCAGAATTCCGAGACAGAAAGTTCTTACTAAGATCACACTATTGATCCAAAAGGTAAATCTGCTTCATTCAGAAAGTCATGAGCTAAGCTTGGTAGTTTTATATTTATTTTGGTTAATCTGGATATTTGCTTTGGTCACTTTTGGGTTAAATATGAATTTCAGCTACTTACAGGTGTTCAAGTGCATCCAAACCAGAAAATGCTTTCTTTGTAATGGACCTAATCCTGTTTCCTTGGAGTATCCTGGAAATAAAAATACTTAATGCAAAACAGATGCAGTAAAATGGGGGCATTTTTTGGGAGCTATGAAGAAAACTCTCATACAATTGCTTTTTTAGGCACTTATAACTAAACTGTGACTAATGTTCTCCATTTTGCTTTCCTTGCTGCAACAAAATACCTCATCTCTAAAATATACCCATTTATTTTGCTTTAGTAACTATGTAGATCATGGTATGATTTTCAAAGATTTTAATGTGTACAGTTCAGTAAGGTAGAACCTTACAATCTATAAATGTAAGCATCTTCTCATTCCATAGCTGTGTATTTGGAACGACACATTTGCATTGTAGCAGAGCTACTGCCATTAGATGCTAGATTACTTTATCAAAGACTTCCCTTGGGCACTGTGCTTTTGTAATCTTTGAAAACACACCTCCCTGCATTTTCCTATTATGAGCAAGCCTATTTCTGTGTGAAAGGTTCCTATGTGGCAGCTGAATGAATCTGTATATTGATAACATTCAAGAAGGATCATATTCTTCTGATTTAGTTTGGCTAAAGAGCTGGTATTTTGTTTTCTAGAAAAGGAAGCTTCAATGAAGAGCAAAACACAAAGAAAGGAGTCACAAACGTAAGAGGCTAATAAAATCCCCAACGTTGGGTTCCCTCACAGTAAATGTTATCTGAACTCTGTCCAATATTAAATTGTTTTAAGTAAATCCAAAATCAGTTCTGTCATACTTACAGCATTTTAAGTTTGTCAAGTCCAGAGAATGCACCATTCATATCTTCAATAGTCCATGAGATTTCATTGTTCTTCAGATCCCTGGTTGAAGAGATCAGACCCAGTCACAAAAAGAAAAAATTCCACAAAAAAAAACAAGGTATACATTTCTTAAGTAGTACATGGTATTTAAAGCAATATGGAGAATGGTTTGTGTAAGCAACATGATGAGATATTACTATCCATTTTAAAAGATGCTTGACCCAATTTGTCTCCTGTACTAGCATGTCTGAAGATCATGGGGCAGACCCTTTTCACCACTACTTTAAACAACAGGAACCTATCTATTTAAAACAAATTCAAGGTCATCCAAATACCAGAAGGGAAAAAGGAAAGTGGGGATGACAGGAAATGAAGGGGCCAATAGCTGTCAAACTAAAAACACACCTAAGACAAATGCTTTAAAGAGTCAGTTAAACAGGATAACAGATATATGTCAAACGAGAAACAAGTTGCATGTTGTTAGGCCACACAGCAAAGGTATGACTGTCTTCTAGCCCAAGGTGTGCCGACCAGATCTGTGAAAGAGGAGTGCTGTCTGAGTAGAGAACTAGCAGGTTAGGCTATAAGAAAACACTCAGATCATATCACAGGAGAGACATATACAGAAAATCTGAACCCTAAAAATAAGAGTTTAGTGTATGCTTTCCCAGTCCTTGGAATAAGTTCAGCATGCATATAGCTAAGCTCTATCCTACTGTTTTGACTACTGAAAAAGTCAGTAATACATTGTGGCTGAACATCCTACAGAGTACTGCAATTTTAATTCGTTCACATACTTCTCCCTGATTCATAATTTTAGCTAAACAGTGCTCAGACAAATGTTAAAGAATAACTAAACTGAATAACCCAAAGCCTTGATAAATCATCAGCTGCTAATCTTTAATGATCTTTTGAATATTTCTATGTCTGGACTTAGGCTTCTACCCTCATGACATCTTATCATAAAGGGAACTCTTATTTAATTAGAAGGAAACTATAATCATATGGTGCCTAAGCTCTTAGTGCTAGGATCACAGCTGTCTTAGTCTTTCTGCCACTCCCTCTTAGCTCCACTGGGATTTGCAAGAGCCTCTGGAGTATGTTAGGTTAGTGTTTTAAAAACAAATTATGGTATTTAGTAGTCAAGGTGTTCATCTCATTAGTTTTAAGACAACTTTTTTAAAAGGTTAGACTGGGGCAGAGGTGTAGTCAAGGGACATATGGGGTTAACAGAACAGCCCCTCACGAATCCTTCCCTTAAAATGCATTAGGTTGTGGGGACGGGACAGAGACAGAGAGCAATTTTGGCCAAGGGACTGCTTTGCTGCCCTTGACATTCCTCTACAAGCAGTGCATGGAGAGGAATGTTCCTGGAGGACAGGAAGTAGATGTGTGGGGAAGGGAGCAGGACTGAGCTACCTCCCACCCTGCAGTGTGAGTGAAAGTCAATTACCAGGGTCTTGCGGGTTACATGATGGCACTGCTAAGAGCCAGTATTGTGCTCCCTTTCAGCAGAGGGGAAAAAAGCCATTTATTAATTTCCTTTTCTCCTGTCAGAGATTCTTTTAAGAGACTTCCTTATGAAATCACTATGACCAACAGGAAGGTTTAAGGATGTATACACTGGTACACTGCTTGTACTGAAAAAAAAAAAAGGGGGGGGGGGGGCAAAAGATACTACTACTATCCTGGATAAAAATATTACCAAAAAAAGAAGCCATATTAAAGTCTAGAAAAGATTAAAACAAACCTTCGCATGTCTACAAAAAGTATTTCAAGGGGAAAAATGGTATATGTATGTACCACCTAGGTTTCTGACCTTAAAATACACTATATCAACTTACAAAGTCTGTAAACTGGAAAGTCCCCGGAAGGCGCAATCAGCAATGTAGTTTACTTTGTTGTTCCCAATATACAATCCAACTAGTAGGCTTAAACCAACAAAGCTTGAATCTTCCAGTCTTGCTAAGTGATTAAATGTTAAATCTCTGCAAGTTCAAGATTGAAAAAAAAAAAAAAGTTTCAATGGACCATTATTTATTACTCATTTCTCCCTACTGCTTCATTTTTAAACACAAAACCTTCTTAGTTGAAGCTACCACAAAGCTTCCTATACAATTTTTGGTTATTATAGAGCTTGTGTATTATTGCCTGCTATTCACAAATGGATTTCTTTCATTTGAAAATTGCTGTGTCAAAGCTCTAGTACAACTGCCATGGAGAACTAGAGCAGTCATGGTTGGCTTAAACTTTTCACAACAAAATGTGACTATCTTGCACACAAAAAAGCTGTTGTCACTCTGGAAACTTTGTTATGAAAAATTCACAGATCAGTGGTAAGCAGCTCATGCTTTGGCATGTACACTGCTCTTAGAACTGGAATAGAATAAAAGCTACTCACAGCTCATTGAGTTTCTGGCAAAACTCCCAGGCATCAGGGCTGATCCTGCTGATGGCGTTTTGGCTGAGCTGAAGCTGCTGCAACATCAGCAAGCCATAAAGCCAGCCTTTGGTTATCTCTGTTAGGTTGTTATGGTCCAGCTGCCTACAAAACACATACAGACAAAACGTAGGGTACAAAAAATAAATAAAGCTCATGCTTTATCGTGGATCAGAACTTGATTGTGAGATGTTACTGTGACTGGCTTTCATAGAATGAATATAAAATATGAGGCACACAGACTTTCGAGAACTGCATTTACATATTATTTATTAATGTTCCCTACTTGTCAAACCAAACATTTTAATTTGAAAGTATCTCCAAATGTATCTATTAATTTCTGTAATTCAAAATGTCTCTTCAGAAAATGACTATGAAAGTTTATACTTACAAGACTTCCATGTTGGTTAATCCCCAGAAAGCTCCATCCATGAGTCTATTTACCCCATTGCGCTGCATTTTTAGTGATTTCAAAGCAGTAAGTCCTTGGAAAGTAAGGCCATCTATTTTTTTTATTTTGTTGCGATTCAACTCTCTGCATCAATAAATTTTACAATTACAACATAGTTACTAGGATGCCTGTAACATTTCTTTGGCAGACTTTAAAATACCCCACACTATACAAAAAAACAAAGTAAACAAAATAAATGAGACTTTTTACTGTAATACAAAATAGTGCTAGCACAATTAATCTGAATGTATTTCAACTATAGGGGGATGTGTTTATTATGATGCTGATTTGCAAATTTAAAAAGTCCAAGCTGATTTAGGAGATAATTAATCACCTTTTGAAGTTTACATTTTTTTTAAGTTCTTGATGTTTAGTTAGCAGCAATTAGTGTGCAATCAATTAAATAAAGAAGGATCATTATAAAGAGGACCCTACCAAATTCACAGCCATGAAAAATGTGTCACAAACCATGAAATCCGATCTCTCCCAGTGAAATCTGGTCTCGTGTGTACTAGAGATGTAAGAAAATAGTCAATCAGTTGACTACCTGATAAGCTTAATGTAAGGGGACTGTTAGCCCCTTACTAAAACTGTGTGGGAGTTTTTGGTTTGCCAGCTCCCAGTATCAAAAGGGGAAGGGTCCATGAGAAATCAGGGCCCCGAGACTGACAGACCCCAGAGACAATGGAAAGCAGCCAACACCAGCTCGGCCTGATTGACAGGTTGGACAGGCCAGTGAGGGAAGTAAAAGGCCATGCCCCGTCCTCCCTGTGAGCTGGCATTTTTCTGGGTCTCTCTGAGCAAGAAGAGAGAGCTAAGAGGAGCAAGACGTGCGGAGAGGCAGTCCTGCAGCAACAGAGCCAGGCACACACAGCCCAAGGAGCGCAGACCCTGTGTTGAGCAGCAGTCTGGCAATGATCAGAGAGCCAAAGGGGACAGAAAAGCAACACAAGGAGCTGGAGACTGGCAAAGCAGCATGGCCTGCAGCTGGGTGTGGTGAGCAGCTGGGACCAGCAAAGTGGGGGGGGGGGGGGGGAGGGAGAGGCTCTGGGCAGGGGGACACCACCAGCCAAGAGGCCCTACAGGCCAGACTGGGAGAGGGGTCCTGCCACCTAAAGCCTGAGGCTGTGTGGTCACTGCCAGAGCAAGCGTGTCCAACCTGCAGCCCCTGCAGCACAGCCAGGATCTATAAGGGACCTATAAGGAACAGACTGTGAACTGTCCTTACACTCTGCAGACTGCTGTTTTGATGTCCCCATGCTACAGAGCAGGACTGTGTGTTCTCATTTAACCACTCATTTTTTTTCTTATTCTTTTCTCTTGAATCAGTTGATGTTTAATAAATTGTATTTGCTTTGAACCTTATGAAATGATCACTGGGCCAAGAAAGCATGCAGTGTGAAGGGAGCACCTCGGAGTGGGGACACCCTAGCCCCTGCCCCAAGTGACTACAAGGTCGGGGATTAAGCCCCAGGAAAACTGGGCCCAGCCTTGTTGGGGTTTCAAGGACTCTGCTACTCAGGAGAGTGGAAGGGGAGCCCTCAGGATCAGGGAGGCCATGGGGTAAAGGAAGTGGGAGTGGGGACTCAAATCCTTTCGTTGGTCCATTTCACTGGGGTGGTATAGAAGCCAGGAAAGTTCCCCACAATAGCGGGACCATTCCCCCGCTTACATTAAGCTTACCGGGGAATCGACTACTCGTATTCCCTTCCCCCAGCCTTAATGCCTCTATATCAGCAGTTGGTTAAAAGCCAGTTCCCCCAGCACTGTCTCTGCTCCTCTTCCCCCACCCTCATCTCTATCAGCAGCAGCAGAGGGAAGGCTGCTACAACAGCAGCCCCTGACCGCGGAGGAGTCCCAGCAGGAAGTTGGGACTTCCCACGGACAGGGGCTGCTGTCAGCTGGGCAGGCACCAAACCCCACTGCAGCTCTGCCACTTAAAAGGCTGGGCAGCCTGCTCCCTGGCTCCTACTGCATTTTACATTGCAGGGCAGCAGTGGGGCTTGGTCCCCAACCCGGTGAGAGCAGGGACAGCTCCTACTAAATTTAGGAGCTGGGTGGGCAGGCAGCCTGGCACAGTCCCCAACCTGGTGTGAGCAGGGACCAAACTTCACTGTGGCTTTGCAATTTAAAAAACAGTAGGAGCTGGGGAGCAGACATGCTAGTTCCTACTGCCTTTTAAATTGCAGAGCAGCAGGTGGTATGGTCCCAGCATGAGCCGCGACTGAGTGGGCTGCCTTCCCCTATCGAGTAATCGATAAAAATTCCATCAACTACTCGACTACTAAAATAACCTCAATTTAACATCCCTGTTGTGTACTTTTACTCTAAGCCAGTAGTCTCCAACCTTTCTACACTCAAGATCACTTTTTAAATCCCAGAAGAAGCGAAGATCTACTGCCCCACCCCATCCTTGAAGCCCCACCCTCTCTATTCTCCTCCTCTTCATCACTTGCTATCCCCAGCCCTTATACACTCTACACCACCACTTTTTTTTCCGATTCTTCTGTGGGAAGAGATTTTTCCAACATTTGGCCTGTCTAGACTGGACCAAATGTCAGAAAAACCCCTTCTTTTGGCAGCCCCCTTATTCCTCGTGGAACGAGGAATATAGGGGTTACCGAAAGAGCATGTTTGTTCTTCCACTAAAAAAATGGAAGAACAAACGCATCCCTAGATGCAGAAGAGTTTTTCCAGGATCTCTCTGGAATCCTGGAAAAACTCCTGCAGTCTAGCCGTACCCTCAATGGGTTGAGATGTGTGGGCTCTGGGGTGGGAATGAGGGATTTGGGTGTGGGAAGGGGTGAGAGGTGCAAGCTCTGGGAGGAAATTTGGATGCAGGAGGAGGTGGAGAAGGGGATGCTGGCTCGGGGAGGGGGCTCCAGGCTGGGGAGTGTTAGGGTCAGATGGAGGGTTAGGGTACTAAGCAAGCCACAGGCTTGTGGATATGAGGATGCAGGAATTTGGGTTGGGGTATGTGAGGGGCTCAGGGCAGGGGGTTCCAGTGTATGATAGGCTCAGATCTAGGGTCTAGGGGAAGGGGGAGTGCAGGAGTGTTCTGATCCTGTGGCCAGATGAGGGCTTGGCCCCAATTGGGGGTTTGTTGGCCAGGCTTCATTTTTAAATAAAATACTATGTCAAACACAAAAGGTTTCTGCATTGTCTTTATTTATGAGACGGGCAGGGAACCTGTTTTGAGTTAGGGGTCAATGATCCACAGAAAAGTCAGATGGGGCCACACAAGGGAGATGCAAAAAAAAAACCAAAAAAACCCAAACCTCCTCCAAAAACCTCCACAAGCCTCACTCATGTGGCCCCAACTGTGCTGGTGGGAGCAGGGGACATGGTACTGGGAAAGGGTATTAGTGGGTGCTGGGGCAGGGTGGTAGTAGGGGCAAGGGACAGGGATCTGGGGTGGGGGCAGGAGGCAGGGTTCTGCAGCAGGGGACAGGGTGCCAGTGGGAGCAGGGAGTCCCCTGCACCCGCCTCCTCCCAGGACTTCTCCTCCCTCTCCCACCATGGAGCAGGGAAGCCCCAGTGGGCGCCTCCTCTGGGGCCGACTCCCCCCTCCCACAGAGAAGGGTGCACTTGGGCTGAACACCACGACCAGCTTGCCAAGCAGCCCTCCTCTTTGCTCCAGCCCAGCTGCCCTGCACTCAGCCCGGGGAGGCTGCGCCGTGCTCCTGCTGATCTGGAAGCCCTCTTTACTCCAGCCCAGCTGCATCTGCTTTACCTGGGCTGGAGCAGAGGAGAAGCTGCCCGATCAGCTGAAGCACAGCCCAGCCTCTGCTGAATACCGCGGCCAGCTGACCAGGTGGCTTCCCCTCTGCTCCAGCCCATGAGGAGCATGGTGCACCTGGACTGGAAACCATGGCCAGCTGGCTGGGCAGCTGCTCTTCTTGGCTCCAGCCCAGCTGCACCCTGCTCAGCCCAGAAGGAGCTAAAGATCGACTCATAGAGCCCCTGCGATCAACCGGTAGATCGCGATCTACCGGTTGGTGACCACGGCTCTAAGCTATACAGATTTCATGGGAAAAAGTGTTTCTCAAATTAGGGGAGTGTAAAGAGGGTTGCAGGGGAGCCACAAAATTATTTGAGGAGGGGTCATGATATCGCTACTCTTACTTCTGCGCTGCCTTCAGCAGTTCTGAAGGCAGCACAGCATCAGTAGCAGAACAGAAGGTGGGCGCTTGGCCAGCAGCCACTGTTCTCCAGCTCCCAAGGCAGTGCCACAATCTGCAGCAGCACAGAAGTAAGGGTAGCAGTGCTTCAACTCCCTCTACAATAACCTAGTGATCCCCACCCAAAAAAATATGGTTTTTGGGCCAACACCCCTACAATACTAACACCGTAACATTTCAGATTAAAAATAATCATGAACATTATTTTAAAAATCCTGTCCACAAAATTAACCAAAATTAACCACGAATTTGGTATGGCCCTACTTATAAAAGGGACCAAGATTTCTCTTTACTGATCTGCCAAGCTGTCTCCCCCTCACTAGGAGATCTCTACTTCTACTCCCTTTCTACCAAGAGACATAAACCCTACACATCTTCCCCACCTAGTTCAGTTTTCCAGGAACAGCATCATCTCTCCTTTCTGCATCTAGGGTTAATGTAGAGAAGCACTGAAGGAGCCAAACATAATAGCAGCCACCGGTATTTCCCTGATCCTCCTCAGCCTACCTTTGCACGTCAAGGTGGGCATAGGTATGAGCTCATACACAGTCACATAATTCCTTTGCAGTGGTAAGTTAATATACTATCTAAAGTAACAAATCCACTTGCGTAAGGAATGGCTTTCCAAATGCCAAATGCCTGCATTTCAGAACAGTCAAGAATTACAGTTGTAGGTAGAGACCGAGAAGACCATGGAAATTATGAATACATTCTGAATTTTGCAAGACCATTCTCGCTTCCACTAAGATCTGATTTAAACTGCTCTTCAGTATCTATAGATCATACCCAACTACCTTCCTAGATAGTTTGTCCTCCTGCCTGCCTTTATATTTTTATTAACATACATTTTCTTAAAAGAGAATCAAATGTTTTGTCCCTTAAAGAGGCATTATCAATTTGAAATCCAGTCAATTAAAAACATAGTTATTTTGCGTATTGTACTGTAAGTCCCCTTATCAATGTTTGTGGTTTCAAAGTCACATTTGCATACTAAGAAAGACAAGTAGGAGACCCACACAGCAGAGGAACTTTCTCTATATAGCAAAAAAACAGTGAAACCACCTAGACACAAAGTACTATCAAAGCACAGAGAAAACAAAAAACCTCTTCGCTAATTCATTTCATTTATAATAGTTTTAGATATTACTTAAAAGGGGAAAAAGTTCTGACAGGGGTGTATGATCAGTCAAAATGACAGCATCTAACTTTAGGCTATTGCTCCCTGTCCTATCATTTTCTGAAAGCAAATCATTTCCCTTCATCTGTTATTGCCAAGAAAATGTGTAGAAGATGATCTTGTCTCCGGATTATGTATATTTAGTTCACTTAGTATTTCCTCAGGTGTCTAATTACTGGAGCATTTTTGCTGCTCTTGTGTTTTTCTTTATCAAGCAAATCCAATTTTAGCACAAAAACTATTCAAATCTCGTCCATAAGACTATTTTATTCACAAAAAGGCTGCAAGTTCTCTGTGTGTTCCTCACTTAGTGTCTGGTAAATTAAGGGCTAAACTTCAAACACTGCTAGTGCTTTGCAAGGCCTGAAAACAATCAGCCAACTTTGGTTGCACTTACAGGTGCTGCAGGTGGGAGAGCTTGAACATCTTTTGAGGGATGGCTGAAATTTTGTTCCTGTTCAGTTTCAATACTTGAAGTGTGCTAGATAAACTGTCAAAGGCACCTGGCTCCAAGAAGGTTATTCGATTGCTGTTAATGTACCTGTTGAGAAAATGTCTAGGAGGTAAGATATACTATTACTTGACAGAATTTTAAGACAAAGTAGTAGGATATAATGATTATACACTGTCTATCCCAGGGTGAACAACATTCTTAAATTTAATAGATTAATTACTGATCTAACCACAGTCCTCACCAGTTGGTAATTGGAGGGCCAAGAGTTATGTTCCGTTCTGTAAGAGGCTGATGCTCTCAGAAGACAGCGTGTTACTACCTATGTTATTAATATATGCCCCTCAGCTATGCTGACTAAATGAATTATGGATTAATTTAATCCTCAAATCAATGATACTGTAAAGATTCAAGAAATGAATACAACTCTAAATCCAACTCAATATAATTAAACCTGACTGGAAAATTTTTAAACATTATTTTGCAACATTTTTAAGCCTCAGCAGGCGATATTTTGTTAACCAGTTTAGTCTTAGTACCATGGCTTTTTTTTTTTTCTTTCTATGAACTAAATGCCCATTGCAAAAGTCTATCTGGCTTTCCCAATGATCTGTGACATGAACAAATAAAATGGAACTAAATATTTAAAGTTAGTAGCAAGTTGAGAAAATACCACCTCAGCACAGAGGCAGGATAACTATGGTTTGCAACAATGACTAAGGTAATTTGACAGTATATTCAATGAAGTTTTGCTTACAGATACTTGAGCTGCAGAGAAGGAAATGATGCAGTTTTCAACTCTGAAATATTATTGTTGCTCAGGTCCAAAGTTTCTAGAGACTGAAATGGTTTCAGATGTTCAGGCAAGATGTTCCCAATCTTGTTACTGGTCCTGCAATTTTAGAATATGAATCAAAGATTCTGCCATTCTGATGATAAACATTTGCAAGCTATACATTAACCTGGCAAAAAAACTATTTAACATAAGAACATACTGGGTTAGACCAAAAGTCTATCTAGCTCAGTATCTTGTCTGCCGACAGTGGTCAATACCAGATGTCCCAGAGGGAGGGATCCCAACAGGTAATCCTCACGGGATCCCTCCCGTCACCAACCCCCAGAGACAGAGGCTAGGGATACCATAGTGTTCCACTAGGAATGTAAGCAACTAGACATGAATAGAGGTAAGAGGTAGTTGAGTCACTACTTGACTAGTTGCTTCCCCATCCCTCTTTGCTGCCTTTGTCAGAGGCAGCAAGGGGTGGGGAACAAGAGCCAGCACTGGGGGGGAGCTGGCTTTAAAGCTGTTTCCCCCAAGCACCGTCTCCGCAGGGAGGCCAGGCTTTTACTACATTTAAAAAGCAGACACAGTATGTGGGACTTGGGGCAAGCCTAATCATAATAATCATAATCACAGCAAACCCCCTTATTGACTAATCGAGTAGTTGATGGAAATTCCATTGACTACTTTATTAGCTTCCTAACAGCTATTTAACATCCCTATGTTCAGCTAAGTTCTCTTTAGTAAAATGATTAGCCACCATCATGTATCAAGTGATAATTCTGCGTTTTTTGAAGAAATATATTTATTCACATTTCCTTAATTATACTGCCAGGGGCGGGAAGTATCCATTTGTATATGATCTGATTAGGTCTTAAAGCCTATGGATCTCAGAAAAGGAACCACTGTGTTCATCCACACTGGCTTCCACAGTGCAGGCTACAGAATTTTGCCCAGTAATTCCTGCATCATTTCCAAAAGGCTTGTGGTTGAATAAGAGCACATCCTTTTTTAAAGTTACACAAAACTGAGAGTGAGCAATAGGACTCTAAGAATTGCAGTTAAATTAGGCCAAGGCTTAATCAAGTTACATCACGATGTTGTTTTAAAATAAGGGTTACAAGACAGTGCATCCATCCAAACGGCCTGAAAGAATTAGAAGACTGACTGATTACTGTGCACCACCACAGAAAGAGAGCAGTTATTTTGTAAGTAGAGTTGATATTTTAATTTATCTCCAGTAATGAGGAAAGAAAGTTGTGCTTATTACATAATTCGTATCAGGAGTGTTTCAAAGTTTGTGTGGGGTTATCACAACTAATGGTATTTATTGTCTCCATTCAGTGTCAGGGTCCATGCATGCTACAACAGTAATTCTGCAAGTGGTTAGAGACATCAGCATCATAGCCTGTCACAAGAAACATAGCTTTTCTTTCATCATAACCGTATTTCTGCATTTATATGTGTCATTCTATCTAACCTTGTTTTTGTATTGGTGCATTCCACGAAAATCTGAGCTGCAATGCTATGCTATTTCAGCGAGGGATAGAGTGCCCAGGAGACATGCATAGAGGTAAGAGAAAACAGTACACAGAACAATACATTCTGGGAAATCCCACTGCACAGAACTGGGGTGGGAGAGGAGGGGAGGAAGCAGGGGAGAGAATGGAGCTGAAAATGTCTAGTTGCAGTAGTTCCTACATCAAATTATAACTGTTCAAAAATTGGGATCCTTTTCCCACCATCTAAATATTGCATGCCAAGTGACTTAAGTTAAAATACTAACAAATACATTGTTACTGAAAAGACACTAGCAATACTAGCCTTACATCAAGTCATAGGCCACAGATTCTGGGGTGGGTGCTTATGCACACAAGAAGGGATTACTCCTGATTAGGACAGAAAAATCCAGATTAAAAAACATAACCAGAAGTTATAAATTAATGGGCTCTCCCATTAAGAGTAAATGATCCTATAGTCTCTCCAACATTACTCTTGTTCTGTATCATGTTTCATTCCTCAGGCTGTCTGGTAAAGGTATGCTGCACTTTTTAAAAAACTCTTAGCTGAAAATATTTATTATAAATGGCAACAAATTACTTTAATAAAAAAACAACCACCACCACCACCATCATCATGTGTCACTTTCATTGGCCAAATAAGGGTATGATTTAGATAACAGGTCACAGAGCCTTTCGTTTGTATATTAGTTTGTTTATAAGGTAATTACTAACTAGGTATTAAAACTGCCAATTACTTGAGTGACGAATAAAAATTTCCTTGCCGTAAAAGTGTGCTCCAGCAGAAGCCAGCAATTTCCTGAACTGCACGCCTCCTAAATTGCAGTGTGAAAGTGTTCAGTTATAGACATAGCTTGCACAGTGCTGTCTTTGTGTCCGTATCGCTCATAAAACAGAAATTCCTTACAAGTGGCTGGATAATAGCCCCTATATCACAAAGTTCAGTCAGTTCTAATAGCACTGAATAAAACCCAAATACTGCCTTTAGATTACTGAATTAACTAACTGAGACATTACATGCCATAGACCAGTTTACAGAAAGTCTGTTTATTTGCCCTTTTTGGGGGAGGGGGATGGGAATAGGTGGAGAGGTAGTGGAGTCACATGCGGGGAGGGGAGACGGTGAACTCATTTGTTCACAAAAATAGGCTTACACATCAGTGTTTTTATTATATCTCTTATTGTAAAAGACAAGGTAATTAAGCCCTCACTGTGCGTTCTGTTACCTCTTGACTGTGGAATATACTTTAAGATATCTGAACACTTTATGACTGACTGCCACCCCTCCTTAATCCAATCCCTCTTAAAAACAAACAAAACCTCATTGTAAAATCCCACTGTGGATTAAAAAAAAAAAACCTACTACTTTAATCAAATACACCAAAGAAATGGAGTTATATCTGGAAAAAAGGTCCAAGTTAATTTCATCTATAGCATAATAAAAGAAAATGTTTTAAGTTGCTGTTTCAAATGGCACCTCAACTCAGTCAGGTTATACCTAGAGGGTGTGTCTAGACTACATGGCTCCGTCGATGGAGCCATGTAGATGAGTGTACTCGGCAAAGGGAAATGAATCGGCGATTTAAATAATCGCCGCTTCATTTACATCAAAATGGCCGCCACACTGTGCCGATCTGCTGATTGTCGGCACAGCGTGGTAGTCTAGACAGGGATCAGCCGACCCCAGAACCCTTTGTTGTCAGATCCTGTGAAACGAGGCTTACAGGATCTGACGACAAAGGGTTCTGGGGTCAGCTGATCCCCGTCTAGACTACCGCACTGTGCCGACAATCAGCAGATCGGTACAGCGCGGCGGCCATTTTGATGTAAATGAAGCGGCGATTATTTAAATCGCCACTTCATTTCCCTTTGCTGAGTACACTCATCTACATGGCTCTGTCGACGGAGCCATGTAGTCTAGACACACCCAGAGAGAGACTGAATGAGGATATGTGTTGGAGAAACTGTGGTCAAAGATGATTTTATGCATATATGGTGGACACATCCAACCATTAAAGCTTAGGTAATGCAGTTTGCAACCAAGTATCAACAAATTATTACATACATATTACCAAATGATCATTTGGTAATCCCTTCTGAGGCTTCCTAGCAGGAACAACCACACAAAAGGAAATGAACTGATTTTTTAATCTGCTAATAGCTGTTTGGCTGATAGCCTTCCACTGGGGAAAAAGAAAAGTACAACTCTAGAGCAATGGTTCAAAAAACCATGGGAGGGGCAGTTTTGTCAATTACATATAAAAGAAAATAGACAAAGGACTTAGGCATATTCACCTAGATAGGAAACAACAAAAACATGTTTTACAGGCATGCCTGGATCATGAAATGTGTAATCAGAAATTTCACTCCAGTCACTAGAAATAACATGTAAAGATGCTCAGTCTCACACGGTAACACCTGTTAAATAGATATCCAATGATTATATTATTGTATAATGTCTCTCTAAACAAAAACTCAGTGTTGTAACAATTGCTGTATTGTCTTCTGCTATTTACCTGTTAAAACTTCTGAAATAAAAGCAGAGTAGGGGAAAGGGACTAACTCAGGGCTAGGCAAAATATGGCCCGGAAGCCAGATCCGGCCCGCCAAGCCATTGGATCTGGCTTGTGGACCACCCTGACAGGACCCTCATGCATGCAGGTGCCACGGTTTAAAGTGCAGTCCCTGCGTTTCTTTGCTTTGCAGGGAGCAGGGAAGCTTTGCATAATCTTCCCGCCTCATCCTAATCCTCAGCTCCTATTGGCCAGAAACAACCACCCAATAAGAACTGACCTCAGCCAATCTCTCAGCTTCTATTGGCTGGAAACAGCCAGCCAACAGGAGCTGAGAGATTGGCATGGGAAACAGGGGCAGCACAAGCCTCTTCCCCCACCTTGAATTGAGAGCCTTGTGGAGGGTGCAGTCTGCAGATTCAAGCGGTTTGGGGTTGCAGCAGGCAGGGAGCCCAGCCTGCCTTGGGGAGGGCAATTGGTCAGGAGCTACGTAGGTAAGTGCCTCCCAGCCAGAGCCTGCCATTGGCACCCCAGCCCCTCCTGCATCACAACTCAATTCTCCAGGTCACCATCCAAACCCTCTGCACCCCCTGCTCCAGGTCCCAACTCCCTCCCAGACACTATATCCCTCCTCCTATATCCTTCCCCCAGGCCAGAATCCTCTCCTGAACGCAAGCACCTTCCCAGACCCTGCACTCCATTCCCCTGCCAGATCACAACCCCCTCCTTCACCCAAACACCCTCTCAAACCCCACACCATCTTTTGCACCCCAGTCCCTTACCACGTGCACCCTTCTGCACCCAACCTCCATCCTAGACCCCGCACCACCGCCACAGCAAAATGCGGCTCTTGACCATTCACCAAATCTTAGAGTGCCCCCCCCCCAAAAAAATTATTGCCCACTCCTGGACTAACTAATGCTGGAAGCCTCCTGCTCCATTCTACTTTGAGATCAATTTGACTAACTAAAAGTAGGCTCACTTCCAAGAAGGGATGCAAGTGACTAGTCAAATAGTGACTTAAAAGCTGCCCCCCCCCCAGCATCATCTCCATTGGGTGGGGGGAAGGGGGGAGAACTGGGCATAAGCCAGGAATCAACTGATTCCTGGCTCATGCCCGGTCCCCTCTGTCGTGCTTCAACCTTTTAAATGTATTAAGAGCCTGGTGGCTCTTAATACATTTAAAAGGCAGAGTTGCAGTGGGGTAAGCACCCGGGTCCAGGAGCCAACCTTGCTGCGGCTCTGCAGTTACCCCTCCCCCCTTACCAACTAATCAACTAGTCGATGGAAATTCCATCGACTAGTCAATTAGCTGATTAAACACCATTTAACATCCCTACTTCCAAGTTGATATTGTTTATAAACACTGTCACAAATTCAGTAATAAGTAATATTAGACTCTTGTCTTCCAAGTTATTTTTTATATTAGTCACAATAGACACAAGCCCAGCTAACACAAGCCTAGAGGACATCTCAGAGGGAAGAATTAAACAATATCTTCTATTTTGACATGACTTAATATTAAACTACAAGTTTGATATCTTTTGTGCAAAAGATCGATTCCTAGCAGTCCACTATGAAAGTGCCACGTTACTGTGCTTAGACAACAGGTCAGATAGATACCGCTAGCTCACCTTGCGCTAGAGTGCTAAAAATAGCACTGTGAATGTTGAATCGCTGCAGCTAAAAGTCCAAGCCCATCTGAATCCATTTCCAAGTCTAGGGAACTCACTCAAGCCGTCTCCCACACTGCAATGTCCACTCTGCTATTTTTAGTGAGCTAGCTCACATTTCGCTAGCACAAATCTGTCAATCTGCACTGCGAATCACTCTTAACTGCTGTGTGGACATACCCAAAATGTCTTGAAGGAAACCACTGCTTTCGTATAAAAAGAATGCATGTCCAAATGCCTACTGATAAATATTTTCAGCCTGTATGCCATATGTTAAAGAAACACCTGTGGAATTTTGAACTCTTGTATAGATGATGGGCTCCTGCTCAATGGAGGCTTATATTTACAACTAGCAGGGAGAGAATAGGTGTTTTCTCTCTCACACTGAACTCTTATCAAAAGTCCCACCTTCACTGGTGTCTGCTCCTTTCATTTTTGCTGTTATCCTGTTCCATGGTTGGTTTCATCTTCCAACTCTCCTAGTAATAGCTCCCCCACTATGCTATGAGGTCTGTGGCTCATGGTATGACAGCAAGGAAAGGAAAAATTAAGCTGAAAAAAAAAAAAGCAGAACAATTTCTGTGGAATAAACTCTCAAGGGAAGTGACAGAAGCCCAATATTTTGTGGCATACAGAATTGGACAAATTCCTGCAGCGTTTACTGTGGCACACTATTCTGCAGAGGCCCCAGGCAAGAAAGAGAAGACAATGATCTATGGAGGTCTTTTCCACTGTTATGAGATCCAATTTAATAAGCATATTAGCTAGATATTTTTGTCCTAAAGTTACTAGTGGTGTAATTAATAATGATATCATTTAAACTGTTATGTTTAAAATTTAACATCCTACTGTATCATCGGGTCTGTGCACTGTCTGCCTGCCTGCCTCCCCCCCCCCAAACACCCCTCAAACCCCTTGCACCACATTCTTGCTTTCCTCGTGAGGATCCCTTTCCAACATCATATTTTGTGATGTTCTTGACAGGCTTTCAGAGCAGACTGTACAGCAGTCCTGGCTTAAAAAAGTACAAAATGTACGTTAAGTCCCCTCTTTACTCATGCTATCCTATGGAATGCCTCTGGCTCCTTCCTGGGAAGGAAGGAGCAGAAAGGTTTGCTTGTCAGGTGAGTGGCCAGGAGTTTCTGGGAGGGAGACATGGATGAAGGGAGGAAAGGAAAGGAGCTATGAAATGACACCAGGAAAGTGGCCAGAGAAGAAAGGATGAGGGGAAAACAAAACACTCCATATTATCATCCCATCAGAGAAAGCAATGCTTTACTACAATATTAATGTTTCCCTTGCTAAACTACAATCTGGTGCCATATTTTCCCCACTCATCTGAGGCTGCTTTAGTCACATTTGCCACTGATTTAATACCAAGTAGCAACAACATTTCTGCCTTTCCCCACACAGTAGGTTGTTCCCTTTCAGAAATTATCCTCTTTCTGGGCTTCAGAGAGTATGCTTTCCTGGTTCAATGCCCACCCCAGTCTCCACCTGCTCTTTCAGAGTATCCTGGGGCTCCTTTTCTTCCCATTCTCACTCCCTGTCAGGGTTCCTTAAGAGTGTATCTTCTCTTCTACTTTTTACTCCTTATTCTCAGTTGACATCTACCATCTTACCACAATCTTTCCCTGGCTCCATTTATGTTCATCTAATGCTTCTTCCTAAATGCCCCAACACTGCATGAAATTTAACACGGCAGCAAATAAAATATCACCTTTTCTCCCTTTTGATCACCATTGGTTATTAATATCCTCCCCATTCCTTAGACCTGCAGCCTCATTCTAATTTTTAAATTCACTTTATCCTCCAACACTAACACTCATAAATCCTGACAGCTTTCCCTTTATAATATCTCATAAACCTACTTGATGGTCTATGTTATCTTTGCAAAAGCCCTTGTCCAGCTTCTACTTTATACATGGGCTACAAGTTGTTTTCTTTCTCTGGCTATTTAATCTCTCTGAACTGCTTCTTCAAAAATTCATTTTCCTTGTTTGCCACTCCAACCATACCCAATTCCTGTTCTAATCTTATTATGCATTTCCCCTTGTTCACACTGAATTTAAATGACTGCAAACCCTAGCTCCTGTCTCTCTGCTTACAATTTGCCACATCTCTCACTGTTCATCACCACTCTCATTCTTGGGAATTTCTCCATCTCACACCATGCACAAAACCCAGTCTGACATGGCTCCACCCTCTTCAAAACCAAGCTGTCCCAGATAGAATGTGTGTCCTAATCCTCTGTTTTCATCTGGCGTTGAGGCAATGCCATTATCTAGCAAATACAGGAGTCCTAAGACATCAATTTCAACAGAATTTAAGTTAGACATGTGCTAAACTATGTTGTAGGCAGTGTTCCCTCTAAGGTGCACGCCTCACCTCCTAAGCAGAGCTGCACAGTGGCTGCTCAGCTGCTCCAGGATGGGTAGGGTTGCCAGGTGTCCGGTATTCTACCGGACAGTCCGGTATTTGCATTCTCTGTCCAGTAAAAAAAAATCAGAAAATACCGGACACGTGGAACATCTGGTATTTTCTGATTTCTCTGGCTGCGCACCAGATGGAAGCCGGGTGGGGGGGAGTGGCTGGAAGGTGGGGCCATGATCACCGCTCTGGGCGCATCAGAAGCCTAGCAGGGGTGGGGGGAGTGGCTGGGACTCCCAGCCACTCCCCCTGCCCCCACCAGGCTTCTGCGCAATCACAGGCTCCCAGCCTGGGAGTCCCAGCTGGCAGGTGGGGCCACGATAACCGCTCTGGGTGCGTCAGAAGCCTAGCAGGGGTGGGGAGAGTGGCTGGGAGTTCTCTACAATCATTTCAGCTGCAGGATAAAAAGGAGTTCTTCTAAATTCTTCTATAGCATTAGCTTTAGAGGAATAGAAAACAATGAAAATAGCATGCACATTCGCACAATTATTTCTAAGCCTCTTTACCTAGAGATGGTGTAGGATGAAGATTGTTTATAATAAAGTTAAGTATTAAACATAGCATGTGTGTTCGTGGCAGTGTTTTTTTTTTCCCTCGACAAATTTTTAGCCCACGTGTTTGGTATTTTTTGGGAGACCATCTGGCAACCTTAAGGGCGGGGCCACATGGCAGATGGCTGCCCCACCGCAGGAGCAGCCACGACACAACATTGGCCATAGCTTCAGCCCTTCTCTAGGGCTGGAGCTGCGGGCCGCGTGGTAGCCAGCGGCCACTGCAGTGGCCCTAGCGGGGGGCCAGAGCCACAGCTGCATTGCGGGTGAGCCGTGGCTGCTCCAGCAGCCAGGGCTGAAGCAGCCACATGGCCAGCAACAGGTGGCTGCTCCGGCTGTAGTAAGTATACTTTGATTTGTAGGACTAGGACTCATTCATATACTTTAGCCTTATCTCAGAGGTGGGGGAATTGTCAACAGAACTTGATATGTAATCTGGAGATTTCACTATGGATCTATAAATGGAATATTTATGTGTAGAAGAAAGGGGGAAGAGGGAGTATATGAGTGGTGATGGTGGGAGGTGGTCTTCTAGAAAGGAATTCTTTTGTGCCCAGACAGGTCAACTAACAGGTTCATCCCAGGTCTAATTCAGGTCCTTTGGAATGGCGCAGATATAACTATTCTGAAGTCTGTCCTGTAAATGAAATCAAAGTTTTCTGGCCACAAGCAAGGGCAGAATTGGACTCACTGCTTCTAATAATTCTGCGGAAGTAGTGATCTTCTATGATTTCTTTTCTCCTGGAGGGTTACATGCAGCTTGTTGACCTGGCAATGTTTGAAAGTATCATCTGCAGAGCCATGAAAACATTTTTAATGACTATTTCTGTAGTCAGGTAGCTAATAAGTATTGGTGGCATTAGCTGATGGTGTGCAACTTCCGCCAGGTTCTTTTCCTTTAGGATTTCTTCCTTTCTGTTTGATATTGAGTCAGTTTCATTATTTTCTATCACGTGATTGTAATTTTACTTGGTCATTACTTGTGTTATTTATTTTGAACATTCGCTTGATACCAGGCTCTTTTACTTCAAAACTCCATAAAACTGAATTAGAAATAAGAGAAAAGGCAATTTTAACAATGGGAAAGCATTAGTGTGGTAAAATGAGTTGTTTATTCAGACACTGACATAGTATCACTTGTATTGTTCATTTATTTGACCCATCTCTGTGAAACTCATCTAGTTCACTCCAGAGTGCACATTTTCAGTGGGACATTTTTAAAAGCACATAAAAATGTGGGGGCATAAACCACATTGACTTGCCATGGAATTAATTTTTCTAAGTCTCTTGAGTGCTTTTCAAAATATTCCTATTAATGTACAAGTTGACATGTCAACAGGGGTGGAGAGGCAAAGGGGACAAATGCCCTGGGCCCAGCAATTCAAAAGGGCTGGGGCTACCAGCCACTGCTGCTACTACTGTGGCAGTAGCAGCGGCTGGAACCCCAGGCTCTGTAAATCACCACAGGAGTGTCACATGGTGCGATCCAGGCAGCACTGAGGGCTGACTGCCCTGCCCCTTCTGCCCACAGCAGAACCCCTCTACTGTGCCTAGGAGCCTGGCAAGTCCGTCCCCATGAGTTCAGTTAACCCATTATCACGCTTTTCATTTTAATTAGAGATAAGGTGGGTCCATTTATTGGCACTCAGGTAATTTTTAATGATGCTAAACAAAGAGAATGTGGCATCTCTCTCAATGTAACTCTTTGGGAAATGTTATCCAGTAACAGATTCAAAACATCTTTCAATTTTAGATTCTGGGGTCTGATTTTGATCCATGACCTTTATAGTCCAATTAAAAATAAACAAACAAACCAACCACTGAGCTCTGCTAAATTGACAACATGAGCAAACCAAAAATGCACAGGAAAGTTTACAGCGCTCTTTAATAAAGGGGAGGCAGCGAAATAAATGTCAAAATTAGTTCATTTTGGTGAGTGATGAGTACTAGCATATTTGGGGGGGGGGGGTATTTGTTAATAACTTGGGTGCCACGGTGGCACACATGACCCCAATACTGGTACATAAGACAAAACTCACTCCGCTCATGGATGGGAAAATCTTAGAGGGAACACTGGTTGTAGGTTGATTAATCAGGACCTGGGTGAGACAGTGCAAGTTCTAACACCTGAAGGACATTGCCTAGATCAGGGTGGCAATTTTTAAAATGGAGCCACTTCATAAATTTCTGAAGTGGCCCCAGGCTGCTCTGGAAGGGACGGGGCCTCTGGTGGAAGGGGAAGGGCCAGGAGACTTCTCATGCTCCCCCCCACACAGACCCTGATTGGCCTGGGGGTGGAGAAGCACATAGAGTCTCCCCCACCCCTTCCCACACACACATACCCTCTGTGCCTAGAAAGACTCGCCAGCTGTTTTAAAACAGCCAACGTTTCTCTCCAGTGGCCATGCGCCTTGGTTGGGGGGGAGGGGGAGGAAGGAGAGGAGACTTTGCATGCTCCCCCTGTCCCCAGGTCTCGATTGGCTTTGGGGCAGGGGTGCGACAGGGCAGCTGTGGGCTGGATCCAGCACATGGAGACCCCTTTGTCCACCCCTGGCCTACATGGAATACATGAACAAACAATGACATAAATATTTTGAAATTATATGATGTCTTGCTTGTTGAGTGCCACATGGTTTTTAACGTGGAAGCATGGATGAGAATAACTAGTAAACGATCCACTAATGGAGAAAATCAATTTTTCATTCTTTCCAGTAAGGGGATCTGGCCCTTAAAAATTCATTGTAGCTGGAAGAGTTAAACCAACTAGCACAATCAACTTAAGCACTTTTAGTCCTACTCCAGGCAATTTGCTTATCTGATTTAAAAAAAACCCAAAACGTATTCTCTCATTTTCAGAGTTAAAAGGCTCATTAAATGATAAATGTCTTTTTAGATTAGATGGCTAGTATGGTAGCATCAGAGACCCCCACCAACTCAAAAAACCATATACACAGAGAGAACTTTGTTATAATGTTGGCCACTGACATGCTTAAAACACTAAAGAATGTGACAAAAATTCAGATTTCCAAAATTAGTTAGGTCCTATTTACATCACATAATTGAGCAATTGCTTCAACCATCTCAAGAAACAATCAAGTGGTACAGGGACCTTTGTCATCTGAATGTGTCATCCAGAAAAGACTTAAGTACACTGCCCATTCACGAGATTTTGATTACCATGAACTTTGAAGAAAAACAGCAGAAAAATGTCTAACACAGTTGGAGTGCAAAGATGAACCTTGGTTCCTCCTAGCCGAAACTTAGTTTCCATGCTAAGAGCAAAATTTTTAAATTTCACAAAAAAAATAAAAAAAATAAAAAAAAAAATCAATCACTCCTATGGCCCAATACAGACTGAAATGTAAAGACCTCTTGAAAGTACCCAGTCTGGCTAAGCAATGACAGAAAAACATGTTTACAGAACGTATAATGATTTGATCCATCACAGCTTCCTTGGATTTCTCTCTCTCTCCAAATATATATACACATTTATAAAGCTGAGCAACTGAGACAATATTTTCAAAAAGATGTTGATGGCTGCACAATTTGTTATTGCTATCAAAAGAGAATCATTTTACAATTTTCCCCAGCACTGCAATTGATTTTAGCTTTTACGTGAATTTCACCATTAACAACAATTGCATTTTTAACACAAAAGAATTTAGTGATCAGGGCCGGCCTGGCTATATAGGCAAATTAGGTGGTCACCTAAAGCATCAGGCTTTAAGAGGCACCAAATTAGATAGAAATGATTTTTTTTCTATTTAAATATATGTTTTAATATGTTATCTCTTATAAATGTAAGTATCAAATATTATACTTGTAAAACAGTGCATCATTGCTCTGTCAGGAGTTGAGTTATATCATTTTTTTCACTTTGTGGTGCACAGCTTTGTATGTAAATACAGCTGGTATTGTGTCATTGCACAGCTTCAAAAGAGCACAGTCTGGGTTCGCTGCATAGCACAGGGTCTGGCAGTTCAGCCACCCTCAGTAGCTCAGTGTTGGCCAGTCATACAGTGGAGTCAATGTTGCTTGCTGCTTACTGAAAGACAGTTATAGCCCTGCAACAGCTTTTCTACCGTGTTACAAGCCTTGATCCCAAAGACACTCTGCCCATGAAGAATTTGTATTGCATTGGAACTGAAAAATTTGGTAAGAGGTTTTATAACAAGACTGTAAAGGGAGAATCACAAGTACTTGTAGGATTAAGACTGTGTATTTATTGTAGACTATTACTGTTAAAGTAATAGTAAAGTTCTGATTTGCAAACACCTGACAGCTAATGTTACCAAATACCATTTCATATATACATTCCTTTCCATTCTAACTGCAAAAATGTTCAATAATAATAGAAATTCTAGACTTTTGTTTAATTTTTAAATAGTTTTAAGTGAAAAGTTGAAATAAAATAAATTAAAATTTACCAGATTTATGTTACTATGACTGCATACTCAATAACTTATCAGGAAAGGTTCCAATAGATATAGAGGTACACGCTCCATTGTTCCTTAGCACTGAAAATTCATTTTTTTCCTCAATATTCAATGGGGCAGAGGAGCCAAAATCATAGTTTGCCTATAGTGCCAAAAAACATTGGCCTACTTTTGATTAAGATTATTCTAATGATTAGAGCCACCAATAAAAAAGTACAACTTTTAAGTTGATCTGGGCCAAGAAAGTTAGAATAGTTTTGTCAACCAACTTTAAATTTAAACCTTCCAGCTAGGGATGTAAAAAGAGTAGTCAAATAGTCTAGGCTAGTTGAGTTGACTACTCTCATTCTCGCCCCCCTTTACTGCCTCCTATCAGAGGCAGCAAGGGGGGGGGGGGGAAACGAACCGGAGCTGGTGCTCTGCCTTTTAACTGTAGTAAGAGCCACCTGGGTCCTCAACTGCTGAGGCTCTGCCTTTTAACTGTAGTAAGAGCCGCTGGGCTCTTACTACATGTCTCTGGCGACTGAGGCACGTAGATTAGGCTACCCAGCATAGGAAAATGAAGCGGCGATTTAAATAATCGCCGCTTCGTTTAAATTAAAATGGCTGCCGCACTGCGTCGATCAGCTTTTTGTCAGCTCAGCGCGCTAGTCTGGACGCTCCGCGGTCAACATCAAAGGCATTTGTCGACCTCCCCGGTATGCCTCATGGGATGAGGTTTACAGGGGAGGTCGACAAATGCCTTTGATGTCGACCGCGGAGCGTCCAGACTTGCGCGCTGAGCCGACAAACAACTGATCGGCACAGTGCGGCAGCCATTTTAATTTAAACGAAGCAGCGATTATTTAAATCGCCGCTTCATTTTCCTATGCCAGGTAGCCTAATCTACATGCCTCTGTTGACAGAAGCATGTAGTCTAGACATAACCCCTCTGTGCCTCTGCCTCTTAGGGGTAACTCCCAAGGATTGCTTACTGCCCCCGGGAGCTAACCCCACTGTGGCTCTGCAGCGCACCTGGCTCCTACTACATTTAAACAGAATCAGAGCAGGGGTAGCGAGTGCCCAACCATTAATCGACTAATCAAGTAGTCGATGGAAATGGAAATTCCATCAACTACTCGATTAGCTGATTAATCGCAATTTAACATCCCTACTTCCAACCAACAGTGATCGTAGACAGAGCTAGAACTAAAAATAAGGATGTGCAAATAAAAGACAAATTAGCAAAAATCATTTTCCCAACAATAAGTAGATAATGCGCATAAAAATAAAATTTTTCTATTTAAATTCAAGTTAAGCATATTCTGATCTCAAGGTCTCATTTTAACAATACTATTTGGGATGCACTGAGTTTTGCTTTTAATACTGATCATTGTCAAGCACACTGTGCGTCCACTGACTGCCTCATTACCAATCTTTCAACTCTGGGTCATGCATTTAAACTCATTACAGTATGAAGGCTGCCTAATGACCTTCAGAAAAAAGACCATTAGGGATGTAAAGGGTAAACAGGTGATCCGATAAGCATTCGCCTTATTGGCATGCTTACTGGGTAACCAGTTAATCAGTACCTGACCTGGGCAGGGCAGCCCTCCGCCAGTGGCCCAATGGGGCAGGCCCACCCCAGCTAAAGCACCTCCCTCCCCAGCCCGTGGCCTAGTGTGAAAGGCCCAGCCCAGCCAGAGCAGCAGGCCCGGCTGTGCTGGAGCATCCCTCTGCCAGCAGTGCTAGTGCCGCCCCCTCCCCTCCCGGCCTCTTCCTCCACAGCCCTACCAACTGCAGCCCCTCCTCAAACAGCACCACATTTCTATCTCCACTAGTCAGCCAGGCCTGCCCCATGGCCACAGCTGTCTTTCACACGGACCAGCCTCTTCCACCTCAACCCTACCTACTGCAGCCCCTCCTCATGCCACACTTCCATTGACACCAGCTGGCCCAAGCCAAGACCCCGTACCCCCAGACTGTCCACTCTCATACCCCAAGCCGAGACCCCGCATCCCCACCCCTTCACTCACCCCCCACTGAAACCATACAGCCCTAGCCCACTCATTCATACCATCCCGACTCACCACCCTGCCAAGACCCTGCACCCCCACCTCCATCACACCCCCCCAAGCTGAGACCCCATGCCCCCAGCCCCCTCATTCACCATCCGGACAACACCCCACACCCTTGACCACTCACTCATACCTCCCAGCCGAGACCCTGCACCCTTAGCCCCCTCACATACGCCCTCCTCCGAGACCTAGCACCCACATCCCACTCAATCACTGCCTTGCCAAGACCCCACACACCTCCACCTCCCTCACTCATGTCCCTCCAAGCCGAGAGACTTTGCACTCTCAGCCTGCTCACACACTGCCCTGCCATGACCCTGCACCCCTTATCCTTCCTATGTTTCCAGGGTTCCAGCTCCATCCCTCAGGAAGCTGGTGGTGGCTGACCCCAGGGTGGGCAGGCAGGCAGGGCTTGGCTCAAACCATCAACCTCTGGCGAGGAGGCACATACCTTATCCACTGTGCCCGGTCTGAGACCCCAATCCTGCTCACTCATATCCTCCCAAACTGAGACCCTGCACCCCCAACCCCCTCACACACACCCTCTGAGACCCTGAACCTCCATCCCGCTCCTTCACACTCCCTTGCTCCTGCACCCTCTCACCTGGCCAGACACCCTGCCCCCAGCCTGCTCCTGCACCCTACCTCCCAGCCAAACCTCACACCTTCACCCCTCTTGCACTCCATCTCCTGCCCAGATCCTGCACCCCCATCCCTATCTCATTCATTGGCAGACCTGTCCCACACACTGACCCCCTAATTTTTGGCTCCTCCCCAGAGCCTAGGAGGCCTACAAAATCCACTACCCCTGGAACCCCAGAAGAGTTAATTTGGCCTGAAGCCTTGATCCTCAGTCCTACCTGCCCCTACTCCCCCCCCCCCCCCCATGCAGCTGGAGGACCAGGGGAGTGAGTTGTTTCAGCTGGGGACTACATCAGTGAGGGTTAGGGAATTTTGGAAGGGTTTTTTCCCCCCCTTCTCACTTTTGTGGTCCCCAACTATTTTTTCTGTGGGTCAGCGGCCCCCGACCCAAAAAAGGTTCCCTATCCCTGCCATAAATAAAGAATGTTGAAACCTTTTTTGTTGGACATGATATTTTACTTTATTTAAAATGAAGCCTGGCCAACAAGGCACCAATCAGGGCCCAACACCCATCTGAACACAGAATCCTGTTCCAGGCCCCAATCCTGGGGCAGGCCCTGTGGTCCACCCCCATCTGGCTGTAGGAAGAGCTGGTGGTGGCTCCCCTTCTGCTGCAATACAGGCAGGATGGTAGGCCATGATCTGGCTGCCACAGATGGAGGGGATTTGGTGAGTGTAGCGAGCAGGGGGCGTAGTAGTTAGTAGAAGTATTATTCCACTTGAATCAAGTATTTTCTGATTTCTGTCTCTGGTATGGAGACACTAATGCCCTAATGAGTCTACAAATTACCTCACATTTTTTGTCAGAACTTTTACATGTCGCAAAAGTGTTTGCAATTTCATGGATGGCTCTCTTCTCCATGAGGGAGTACTAAAACCAATGAAAGTTAAATTTTTAGACAATATTAAATATATTAAGATAAGAGGCCCCAAACCACATTATACTTTTTTCAAACACATGGAAATTATTATATCCCTGTGTTGAAGCCAAATTATATCCTACATGCCCTAAAGTTTCCCTACTATATAACATCTATTGTGTTGAATATGGTATACTTCCTTTCCTGAGCTGCTTTATAATGTTATTTATTATGAACTAAAAAAATTGTGTCACGACATACGTAGCTTAAAATGTAGCTAAGCACACATGAAGTAGTTTATCATCCCTTGGAATTAAAGTAATCATTATGAACCATAAAGCTCTTCTAGAACAGGGATTGGCAACCTCTGGCACATGGCCCATCAGGGTAATCCACTGGTGGGCTATGGCTATTGGGAGCTGCAGGGAGCTGTGTCTGTGGACAGTCAACATAAACAAAATGTCACACAGCCCATCAGCGGATTATCCTTACAGGCTGCATGCCAATGGTTGCCAGCCTTGGTTCTAGAGCAGTGATGGGGAACCTTTTTTTGGGTTGGGGGGCTGCTGACCCATAAAAAAAAACAGCCAGGGGCCGCACACAAGTGAGAAGCAAAAACCCCCCCAAACCTTCACTGGCATGGCCCTTGACTGAGAAGGAGAAAGACACTCCTCACATTCCCCTCACATACCAGAGCCTATGGGGGCTCAGGCTCTGTGTGATCCAACCCCTGCAGGGGGCGTGGGGGGTGGAGCACCAGCAAAGGCTTCCCAATGCTGAGAGGGGGAGCCCTGAGCCCCGGGGGCTGGCTCTAAGCAAGCCAGGGGCCACATCCAGCCCCTGGGCCTTAGGTACCCCACCCCTGTTCTAGAGCATGGAGCTATGCTATGAAGAACAAAGGCCAACTGACTTTTAAAAAATGGTTACCTTATATTTGTACAATTTTTAATTTCCAAAAAGTTTCATACTACATTAGGTACAGAATTGAGAATTAAGAAGTAATTTTGCAAAATTATGCAAGATAACTTGCTACGTGGTTACTGCAGTGATAACTCAAGCTATTGATGCTTGTATTACTTCTCTCTGGTTAGCCTGAGTTACCATGAGAAACAACACAAATTGCTGAATGCATAGCCTTACTGCAATAAGCTGAGCTATTCTATGAATTCTGTCTCAGTAACTGCAGAGAACTCATAGGCTTTTGCTGGGTACAAGGGGCAGGGTAACTGAGGGAAGACATCAGAGGACTAGAAGCACTTTATTGTGGATTTATTCCAGTGACACTCCAGAGCAGTTTGTTAGATGGCAAATTGCTCTCCCTTTAGTTCTACAGTCCTACTCAGGTCAACCAATACAAGTCAAAAGCACCACAACACTGCAATTAAGGGTTTTTGTGTGTGAAAAGACAAAGTTATCTGCACACTTGAAGTTATTACCCAAGTGTTGCAATGAAAACAAGCCCTAAAAGATCAGGTCCCTTCTCCATCTCTAACTAGACTAATAGACTACAAGAATTAATATGACACCAGCAGGTTAGTCCATTTTACGGTGACCTGTAGAACAAGATTTTGGGGACTCAGAGAAAAATCTTGTTTAAATTTTATTCAGAGATGCCTCTTATTGTTAGGGCATTTAGCATTCATTTCTAAATTTCATATAACAACAAATAAGTGATCAACATAGCCAACAATAATTAAAATTGTTTTTCTCCCAGAATTGCAAAATTTTGTAACATGAAACGATCACAAGTTTTAAAAACAGCTCTGTTAGTTGTAACTGGCTTTACAAGCATTTAAGGAATGCAAATAAGGAAACATCTAAAATATCTGAGTTCTAGGGATAGCCAGTGTAAATATTTGTGGTAATTTAGTTGTTAAATCCAGTATATCAAAAAATGTTTACATTGTATTGAGTTAACATTACATATTTAATAATTAAATTCTAGTGACTAAAAGTAAGTGTTAGTTTTGGATTACCCAAATTTGCAGGAAACTAGGGAGTCAACTGATGCAGAGTTCATTTTTTCTCCTGCAGAAAATAAACTATATTGTGCTGTATAATCTGAAGAGTCAGTAACAAGGAGTAGGTCAGAGACGTCAGTTCCATTTTTGGTTTAATACCATGCTCATTTTTTTCAGAAACCAAACCTAAAATAGTTGAGTTAAAGGGGTGGTACTGCTGATAAAAGGTCTCCTCAGGGACTTCTCAAGGAACAGCAAGCACAGTGCTATTATACCGCACAAGGGCATTTACTAGACTTTTTAAGTACATTCTTCAGCACTTGTTATTCTGTGTTAGTTAAGTCGCAGTTTACATTGCTGATCAAGCCTTATAACTGTACCTATCTTGAAGATTAAGGACCATGGCTGCTCAGATTATGTCAGCAAAACTTATGTTGCTCAAGCAGGGCTTCTGATTGAGTGCGGAGTTGAGAGGGGAGTGGCAGCTGCCAAGGGAATGATTTAAAAGGGCTCAGGGCTCCCAGCCACCCCTGCCCTGGACTCTTGAAATCACTGCCAAACCCCAGGGGAGGAAAGGGGCGCAGCACAGGCAAGGCAGTGCTGAAGGACTGGCTCGAACAGGCTAGACCTCAGCCCCATCCATTCTACCTAAGACCCCGCTCCTTCCAGGAGCCAGAGGTGGCCTCCCCCCACAATGCCTAGGGGCCCAGCAATCCTGTCAGCAGTCCTGCACTCAGCATTGTGAATATTCCACCCCCTGAGCAACATAAGTTATAGCAACATAAACAATCATGTGTGCTATGCCAGCAGGAGACTTCTTCCACTGACAGAGCTTCTGCCACTCACAGAGGCAGGGGTTTTAAATGCCAAAAGGAGACTTCTCTCCTGTAAGCACATGGCATTTTCTGCAGATGCGCTGCAGCAGCACAGCTGTGCCACTGCAGCACTATAGGCACAGACAAACCCCCTATAGCAGGGGTGGGCAATAATAGTGGAAGGGGGGGCACTTCACAAATTTCAGAAGTGGCCACGGGTTGACCCGGAAGGGGCGGGGCCTCGGCCGGAAGGGGGAGGGTTCAGAACTACCCTGCTGGGTACAGTGACCTTATTTTCTGAACCAGGTGCAGCTAGTAAGAACAGTTTAATTTAAATTATGAAACAGATTAAGCGTTTTAACTTTCTCATGTTAATTTATCAAACTTCATTTTAAATAAAGTAAAATATTATGTCCAACACAAAAGGTTTCAATGTTTTCTTTATTTATGGAAGGGGCGAGGAACCCTTTCTGGGTCTGGGATCATTGACCCTCAGAAAAATCAGTTGGGGACCACACCAGTGAGAAGCAAAAATACTCCTCCCAAACCGCCCCCCCCCAAACACTCACTGATGTGGCTCCAACTGAGACACCTCACTCCTCTAGTGCCACAACCTCATTGGGTGAGGGAAAGGGAATGGGGAAACTGAGGTTCAGGGCTTCCCATAGACCAGATTTACTTTTCTAGGGTTCTGGAGTTAGTGGATTTTATGGACCTCCTTAGGCTATGGGGTAGGGACAAAAATGAGGGGTATAGTGCGCAAGACAGGGCTCCCAGCAAGTAAGATAGGGATGGGGTGCAGGATCTAAGAGGTAGCTGGGGTGCAGAAGCAGACTGGGAAAAGAGTGTCTGGCCAGGTGGAGGGAGCAGGAACAAGGGAGGGTGCAGTGTGTGGCCAGGAGAGAGGGTACAGGAACAAGGGAAGGTGTCGGAACAAGCTGGGAGTTCTGGGTCTTGCGGGGGGAGGGAGATGACGGGATTGGGGCATGGGGGTCTAGGCATGAGGAGGAACCATACTTGGCTTTGTGTTCCCTTGCAGCAATGGCTGCAGCCACGTTGTCCTGGTCACCCTGGAGGGAGGCCTCGCTTCCGTGGCCACACAGTCCTGGAGGCCAGCGATACCGCTGCTGCAGCCACGCGATCAGGGTCTGGCCCCGAGGCACTGCAGGGTGCCGCAGCCCAGGGCCTGGCCCGGGGGCACCGCCACCATGGCCACGTGGCCCAGAGCTAGCCGGGACCAGCCCAGACTGTGTGGCCACAGAAGCGGCACCTCCAGGGCCAGCCGTAGTGGCACTTTCAGGAAGGCCCTGTTGAGGAGTCTCAGCCCCAGCGTGGGGTGTGGAGGGGTGGGGCTGAGCGCCTTCTCCCCTCCCCCGTGGGTCCTGTAATTAGGGGGCGGGGCCTGTAATTGTCTCATGGGCCAGATCAAAGCCCAAGGTGGGCCAGATATGGCCCGCTGAGAGGCTTTTACCCGCCCCTGCTCTATAAAATTCACCCTGTAGAATTTCATGGTTCCAGAGATGAACTAACACTTGCTAGGGAGAAGAAGTTTGGAGGACATTTCTTTGCCCATTACAGTCTGGCAAGGAAAGAAGAGCAGATCAGAGCACCATCCCCAGCATTCCTAAAATATTATTTGTTAGATAGCTTTTGTGCCCATCTTGTGAGAAATGTAATCAAATCAAGATTCATAACAATAACTCCCATTTAACTAAATTCACATGCCCTTTTTTCCCCTGATATTGAGAGTCAGAATCAAAACTCAAGAATGCAATAGTTGTTTGCACTGGGAAGACTTCACGCTCTCCTTTTTTCCTCATGAAAATTAAGACCCTACAAAATTCATCTAAAGTACATTATCTGAAAACCATCTCTAAAAAGTTACATAATATTGCTGGATACAGGTCTCTTCCATTGACTTGTATACATCAAATTAGCTCAGTTTATAAGTCTAAAAAAATATGCCATACTGCAAACTAAATTTAGGATCAGAAGAAAAGAGTCAGTAAGTACTCTGTTAATCTTTAACAAAAATTATGCCATTAACTAATATACATGTTGATATCCAATAATTATTTATTGCACATTCTTTTATAGCACAACCAACCAGCTAGTCATCCATTGCTGCTTTCTATTTTAACTACCCATTAGAACTGAGAACTACCTATATGCTCTAAAGAATTAATATTACACTGATAGTGGAATGCAATAGATGGCTTAATTTGTCTCTTCCATTCCTATTTCCACTGATTCTCCACAGTGTTCATGAGGTATATGGTAAACATTAGGAACTTTAATTGGGCTCCACTGAACATACTCAGGAGTTTCCTTCCTGACATCATGCATAGGTCTGGTATGGGCTTCAAAGTGGCAACAAGCCAACTCCAAAGCAATACCTTCACTGCATGTGAGTTGAAACACTTTTAAGAGGTACTTTAAAAAAATCAGAACACAGTGCACAAATCAAATCTAATAAAGATTTCTTCATGTTTAGCCAGCTGGGTAGACTAAACTAAGCTAGTGATCCATGGGTGTGGGACAAATAATCCAGCAGTGTGGGGTTAATTCATTTTATCAAAAAATTCTTTTCACAGCTGCAGAGGATAAATTTTAGGTTCCTCTGATGTAGAGTTCAATTTCCATGGAAGGAGGTTGAGGATGCTTTAGGAGAAATTCTCAACTTTGTATATATTTTTAAACAAGGAAGATTTCTAATGTTTTATTATGCAAAGATTTCTAACCTCATAGTAAACAGACACAAAGAATGACACTTAATAGTTATATGTATATTTGAGACAATACAATGATGTAACTATAGAATAATGTGTGTCTGTAAAAAAAAAGTGTCATCACTAATGTAATATGAAAGTAGATATTGTGTTTAAATTCAGTAGTTATTTATCAGACACCATCTGCTTTTTCTTTCATTCTTTTCTGATTTTGATCTGTAGAAAAACCACATCAGTATCAAATGTCACCTAATTCTTATTCAAACAGAGCAGTGCAGACACAGCGGCTGCACCAGCTGACTTTGCTGACCTAGGATCAGAGTAAAAACAAACCCCCTATAAATCACCAGATGTAAGCAATTGAATAGTGATCAATTTAATTAATTGAACAGCTTCCCAAAATTTACTGTATTGTCTGAATTCTTAGGGGGCCTCTTCTGCAAGGTATCTTGCAATTTGTGTTAAGAATAGAATTAAATTATACTAGCTTTCACATTAAAAAAAAAAAAAATACACCCTGGTAAATCCCACAACTGAAAACCATATTTTAGTATGTAAGTGTTTGACAGTTTATGAAAAAAATAGTTAAAATGTAGTTAGACATTACTATTTCTGAGTATCCTCATACACTCACATTTTATGATAGCTGGCCAAAAGCCATGAACAGAAAAACATACGTTTTTCTGCAAGTTTCCAATTAAATTTAAAATGAAGGGACTCAAAACAGATGACTTGATTTTCATTTTATCTGCTTTCCCTGAATATACAAATATTGCCTTTGATCACAGGTGACATTCTTTTAGTAATATGAAGGTTCATTATAAACATACTGGATGCAAACTAAAACAAATAGTTTGTGCAACATCTACAACAACAGAAAATAAATTTCTCTCTTGTGCCTGAGCACACACGTGCGTGCACGAGACAGACCAAACAAACAAGTTGTAGTAAAGTTACTAACACATGATTTATTCTGAATCCTAGTCTGCATATCATGTGTGCTTCCTAAAATTAAGGCGTGAAATACTTGTAACACCAAAGTCAATGGGAGTTTTGCCACTAACATCAAAAAAAGGCAGAATTTCACCCAAGATATACAAATGCTTGTTTTGAAGGCCTGCATTATACAAGTTTGCATGGTAGCTTCGAGTGTTTGTACAGTGCCTAACACAACAGGGTTCTAACTGTAGTTGGGGGCTGCAGACATAACCACAATACAAATTAATACTAATACACTCTGTTTATAGCTCAGAGAAGCATCACAAAGCACGGGGATTAATTTTAATTTTGCATGTAGGTGCATGCAGAAGCATGTGTGTACATACATACACCTAATTTAACCTGATGCAAAATTATGTACGAAATTTCCTAGCCACAATCCGATAAAAAATTGGAAGTTTAGCTTTAACATCAACATCTATTAAATGCAAATTTCCACTTTTTCTTCATCTTTGCAGTTAGAGTGCCATTAAAATCTACTTACAAAGAGAGAAGAGTAATGTTTGCAGAGACTGGTCCCAGATTAGGTATGGTTTCCAATTCATTGTTGTTCAGTTTTCTATCAAGAGCAAAAAAAAGTCAGTGTCAATATTAACAGGGAGCACTTACTCCGTGTATTTTAAATTGCTGGACACTTCCTAAAATTCAAAGTAAATTATAAACTTACTTACTGCAGCACAATAGTGATAAGAACACACATCTTTGTGTCTCAGACAGCCATACAGAATGACACGGTTACATTCGGGGGGGAAGGGGAGGAAATGGTTCCCTGGGAGCCAGTGTGCACTGGGAGGTGCTTTTGAACCGCCTTCCCATGCATACCAGAAGCCTGCATGCAACTGTGAAGGTTAACTGCTGAACCCAGGCTCATGGGTTAACCGTGAACACCAGGGCTACTCAACTTTGAAAGCCCTGGGGGCCACAGTGATACTCACAGCACATGCCAGGGGCCGCAACTTAAGTGTGGTTGCATATTGTGATGTAGTGGGCAGGCCATACGCTGTGTTTGGGCTGTGAGTGACCCCTACTGGCCTGTATCCGTAAGCACTGCACAGCAGGGGGTGCCGCCTGAGGAGCCTACGGTCACATAGACAATGACCCAACCAGTTCTTACCTGTTGAGGGCAGGGACGGAACAAAGGCAGTGAGTGTTGGGGGAAGGGTCAGTTTCTGACTAGAGAAGATGAAGGGAACAGACTAAGCTGGGTGCTGAGGGTTGGGGGGGGGGGGGGCGATGGACCCCCTAACCCAAGGGGTCTGAGGCATCCTGGCCCTGACTCCTGTCACCACATCACGTCTATGCTGTGCTGTATCCTGGAGGAGCAATAAACCCCCTCTATTCTACAGGCTGGCAGACTCTGTTCTTGCTGCTATGGGGCTGCAGGATGGGGGGAACCCCAACACGCCGTCACACATATACATGCAAATATGTAAGCAAATATATGCAAATAGCTTCTTTCACACTGATGGGCATGAATACAAAGATTAAGGCAAGACTATACAACACGCAGGCCCCATTTATGTCAGGTCTCCTGATATTAATAAAATGCAATATTTACTCAATTTCGACCCATGCGACAGCACTTTTAATGAGCAATGACAGTCCAGGAATTTAACTACTAAAACACATATCAACAGAAGGCCATTATATTAATTACTTTTTTGTTTTGGCTCCCACCCACGGGCCACCTGTTGAACCACACGTAAACCCAAACTGCACCACAGGCTGCAAGCAAACGAGCCGTGGGCTGCATGAGGCCCACGGGCCAACTGTTGAGTAGCCCTGGTGTACACAGTTACACTTTCATACCCCTAACCCAAACACAAATCACTTACATTTCTCGAAGACTATAAAGGTGACTCAATGAACTGGCCTTGATTGAAGATAATCTGTTGTGACTCAAGTCCCTATGAGATTACAAAAATAAATTGGATATCAGTTTTGAAATATTAGATATATTTTTACTACTTCTCACATTACATGTCGCCTTAACCTGCAATCTAATCACTAACACTAAAAACATAGAAATCCATACTACAGTTTTGTTATCATAAAATAATAATAGAAACTCACACAAGTATTCATCTGAAGAACTGGGTGGAGCCCACGAAAGCACATGACCATCTAGATTTTTGTTAGTCTAAAATTCTGAAAGACTATTCATTTTTTAAAGTTTTTTTTTAAGCTACAGACTAATCCATCTGAAACTCAAGTATTGTTGTGTAGAAACGAAGAAGGTAATTTTAAATGCTTTGACCACTACTAATAAATGGAAAGAAATAAATATTTTTTACCTTAATATGCAAGTGATGTTTTGTGACCTTTTGTTTTTTTAAAAAACAGCAGCACTAAAAACATCTATGGAAAGCTTCACGTATACACACTGTTAAGGAAACAGTGTCATACAAAAAAAGGAGGTAGGCAAAGTAACCTCATGGCTACTATAACAGAGATTCACAGATAGAGTTGCACTTAAGTCTTACATTCTAATATAAGCTGTAAAGAAGGGGATGTGTTTGTTTCCATTAGTTTTTAATCTAATGATATAAAACAACTTGCAAAGACTAGACACAGTGGGAAAGGAACCATGAAAATGGAGTTGAGGGTTTTGTTTGATTTGGAACCTTATTCTCATGTACACAAATTTAATACTGATCATATGTAAAACAGCAGCTGGAAACAGACAAAAGGTCTGAAAACAACCTACACCTATAAGCCAGTATAGCCACTCCCCAACTTACGAACACACTGACTTATGACCATCCGTACTTACGACCAACCTCCCATTAACCCCATTATAATATTTTCGAGTTGAGAACCATGTACATCAAGTTTTTTGACAGCGCATTTAAGGGTATTTCCGACTTACGACCAAATCGAGTTAAGACCAGGTGTTCGGAACATAACCCATTCGTAAGTTGGGGACTGCTTGTATATAAAGTAAACTTCCGATAATCTGGCACCTTTAGGACCCAGGGAGTGCCGGATTATCAAATATGCCGGACTATCGGAAGGAGGGGGGGGGGACTATGAGGGATCTGGGGTGGAGTGGGGGGGGATGCTCCCCTCGGCGCTGCGGGACCAACCCGGCAGCACCCCAGCTGCTCTGCCCCAGACTTCCCCAAGTCAGCCGCTGCTGAAACTGACCAGCGGCTGACTCCTGGAAGCCCAGGGCAGAGCAGCTCTGCCCTGAGCTTCCAGGAGTCAGCCGCTGGTCAGTTTCAGCAGCGGCTGAATCGGGGAAGCCAGGGGCAGAGCAGTTCCAATTGTCCGGCTGCCCGGAGCACTTCCGGGTTCCAGATGGTGCCAGACCATCATCGAGTGCCGGACCACTGGAGTTTTACTGTATCTTGCTCTGAACTTCAGCATAAACACTTGTATTTAAAGAACAAACCTTGAGCTATAAAGTTCAGCTCTTTTCCAAGTTATCTTGAGAGCCCCAAAGGGCTACATGTTAGCCTAGTTTATTAATCAGAAAGTGCAAATGATATCAGTGAAGTTCTACATGTGTCCTCTTGAAGTGAGCAGTGTATGCCATGTCCTGAGACAGAAAACAGACTAAGCACCTAAGGAGCTTCATCTGGAGAGAAGAAACAGTTCAAGTTCTAACTTTTTCAAAACCTGCAAGTGTTAGTCTTGTTAGTGTGACCAAGCTCTCCTGTAAATGAGGTTGGTCAGACTTAAATTGGAAGATTCATTCCTTCACTGGATTTTTTGACCCTTCAGGTCCAAGTGCACAAGTATATTTAATTTGACGTATACATCCCTGCATTCACAAACAAATCTCAAAGAAGTCTACAACAACAAAAGAAACAGATTTTGAAAGTGAGCCAAATTAAACCTTTTACTTTAAAAGAGTTAGTAAGCATGCCACACCACCACCTTAAACTTAATTTAATATTTGGCTTTGGTCTGTCTGTAGAGATTATGAGAAGTATGCAAACAAAGTCAAAATTGTATGAAGTGATTGCTGTTACAGTCTAATATGTAACTTTTCATCATCATTAGACAAGAATTAGGAATCAGCAATTATTTCAAAGAGCTTTCCACATCAGTGCTAAAAACCTGTGTTTCTTCATTTCATCTAAAAACCTTGCAGAGATTTATTTAAAACACGTTTGCCTAAGGACCCACCAGACAGTAACAGACGTGAGCAGATTTGTTCTGCTGGAGTTATAACATGTAAAAAAAATTGGCAGAGTCCTTAAACTATAAAAATCCTGCAATTACAACCACTGCTGTGCATGATCACCACACTGGAGCCAGACACTTTCACTCACAGCACAAGCTCACATCCATCTGGAGTCTATCAAGGCAACCGTGAGTGTAACAACTTACATTATGTTTCAAACAAAATTTGTGATTTTCAATGCTGCAGATCCCACAAATTTTCCATGTGGCACTTCTTAAAAATACATACACCCAGAAACTCCACACTGATTTACCTACAATGGTTTTTCCAATAGAAAAAAGCCATTCAGTTCTGAAACTTCTCTCCCAAACACATATCCTGGCATAATTTTTATGTTTAAGTGATATACAACAAAATAAAAGGCATTAAATAAGGCCACCATTTCAATGTTCCCTTAATGTTTTCTTAAAAAAACGTAAGTTTGTTCTTTGCAGGTGAACTGTAATTGAAGACAGAATTTTTGAATGTGAACCAACTAGTTAGAAAATTAGCACAAGACAAATGTATTTTATGTGAAATTTAAGTATAGTTTCTCATGAGCCCTAGGCATAAAAATTTAAGCTATATACTTTTTTAAAAGCCCACAAAATCTAATTACTGCCCTTGAATTAAAAGCCACTTAAAAGAGCCACTTAAATTTGCAAGTGGACTCCCCCTCCCCCCCCATACACACACACTTAGAAATAGGAATGGGCAACACTAAATACTAAGGTTGCAAAACATTTTACACTTTTGATTTTCCCTCTCCAGTCTAACCCCTTCACACTAAAACAATTATTAAATGGAGAAAGAAACTCTCTCCTATGGTTATTTTTACTACTGGAGTGCTAATAGACATGATAAATGTAATGGGGACTAAATTCCCAGACTGTATAGACATAAGCTTTCAATTTAAGAAATTCTTACTACATAGTAGAAAGTATATATTCCCACTATTAACTTAAAATTTTATACTGTAACAGAACAGTAATATTTGTAATGTGCTGCAATGTTTCAAGCCTTTTGACCCTGTGCTTTAAGATCCTATTTTATGAAACATCTGAAAGAAAAGTATTCAGATTCAGTTCATGCAAAAGTATCTTTCATACTGTGCTTCTTCACTGGAAAGCTGAATTGCAACTTTAAAGTGTTAAATATTTATATAATGAAAAACCAGAGGGAAGACCTAATACAGAAGAGGTGGTACCTTTCCATTTTCACACTATGTAAATACAATTTTTTAGACCCAACTTAATTTACAACACTTAGTTGTAATTATCATCTTCTTCCTTAGAACACTCAGAAACCTGAGCCTCAAGTGCAATTTTAAAATGCAAATCCAGCAACAGCTTCTTAATCAATCCCACTGGGGCCTTTAGAGCTGCTAATTCAGCACAAATCAGGAAAGCTGAAAAACAAAAAGCCAAGCTATAGCTGTTTTAAGACACTGATCCAAAGTGACTCATAAATCAGCTTGCTATGTTAAAGTTTTAGTCTGGAAAATACTGAAAAACAGCTGTGAAAACCATAAGGAGGTTTTTTTTTTCTGGCAATTCTGTTAAAGAACCAGAGGATTTATAAATATTAAAGAAGCAATACAAACACTAGCTGAAATCATCTTTTAGATGTTCCTTTCTGTCTCATTGACAGCTTTGGCATTCTTAGATGAACCTGGTAAGACATATTCTAAAATTCCAATGAGAATTTAAAAGTACTGAAAGGAGTGATAAGTATTTGGTTTCCCTCCCCCAATTCTGGCTCAAATATTAATTCTAACAAAGCAACATTCTTTCAATCTCAGAGCACATGCTAGAAGTAAACTGAAATCTAACTTTAAAGTTATTTTTATACAAAGCCATTACAAATATTTATCAGTTTTCAATGGACTTCCATTACACTATGTTAAGACAACACTAAGAAAGATGCACTTTATTCTAAATCCTTAATAAATCAGGTCAAAAACCTGTAGTGCAAATATGTCATGAGGCTGTTACTGTGGAGCAACACCACCTTTGACAGCACGGTAACAGAATGCAAACACTCAACCTTCAAACAATGAAGCTCAATTTCTTAATTTCACTGTTTGTAGTCACACATTTTTTGCACACCTAGAACATTCAATTAATTCTGGGAGAGCTTTGAATGAGAGAGGCTGAGTCATCACTCACTTCATAATGCTAGATATTACTTTTAAGTAAGTGGACTCTGGAAGGCACTGGGGGCAGACATCAAAGGAGAGAAAAAGACTTAAAAATGCGTTTAGTCTTGAAGTTCTAGCTCAGGCAAGAACTCCCACCCAACCACAAGGGAAGGCTTGAGAATTGGATCTAATGGATATTACAATATTTTTCAATGAGGCCTGGCAGTTTTTCCAGCTAGATTACTGCCTTTAAAGACTATGTACTTTTCTAATTGTCAACAAGGAGCACAAAATCTATTACCACTTGTAAGTAAACAGTTTGGAGTAACAATGATCACAGTGACTCAAATTTTACTGGCTACTTGTAACTCAAAAGCATTGTTATCTTGCACCTTGAGCACTCAAAACTCCAAGTGCTAAGGAGGAGGAGGAAACAGACAATGCCACATGTTTCTGCACTCTCTTTTTAAGAAATAAACAAGGGTACTTCCAAAGCATTTGACACAAACAAAAGAAATATTTACACAAAAGCAGCCAAGCCACATGGTTTGGTGACACCTACAAAGATGTACTCCTGTGAGCTTACAGGCCAAATGACACAGCTGTCCAATGAGTGATCACAGCAGGATGTCTTACAACAGGCCCTGTATTTATTTATACAAATGGAACTTATTTTCTCTCACTTCTTTAAAGGAATGTGAACTTGCATAAAGTCAATTTACACTACCAACTGTGCTAACCAAAAAAATCCAAAACCAAAACCTTGTAATTTATTTTAGTGCCTATCACTAAAATAATTGCAAAAGGCAACACATTTGGTTATGTTAACAAAATATATTTTTTTAAAAACAACTTTTAGAAGTTCCTTAGTTTTAATCTGTCATATTCTTAAATCTAAATATTAACAACACTAAAGTAAAGCAATACTAATTTTCAGACATCTGACAAGCTTGTCAAAATATTTTATCTTACTGAGACAACTCAAAGGAATCAGAACAGGATTAACATACAATAGAAAGCATAAAGAATTGTTGAACACATATATAACTGAAACAACCCTATCAACCAAAAGGAAAATTGAAGTTTATTTTCTCTCACAGATACTTTCTTATACAACTCATGGAAATATTCACCTCCCAAAGATATTCATATGTTCAGTTCCATATGTTGTCAATACAGCCATCCACAGTTAAACAAAAAAGCATGACCTCTAGATGAGGCAATTGAACAGAATTAGTCACAACTAATTGAAAGCCTTCCTGTTTATGTTAGTCTTTATCTCTGTTTTCAAAATGTAATAGAAAACGAAGACAAATTTAGAAATCAATTGACCAACAAGAAATTAGTAATCAAAGTACAGTAAAAAAGTTCCAGGTTGTATCAATTTTTTCTTTCTTTTTGGACATTTCAGTATTTTATGATTTGTCCAAAAATATCTTACTGAAATTAAATATTCTAAACATGAGATGTTAGAATAGGTTAGTAAACAATATTCAAGTTTGTCTTGCTAAATTAACAGATATAAACTGTCTTCTTAATACATTTCTTAAAACCACTGGGGGTGGGGGGGAAGAGATCTATAGGAATGATAATATAAATCCCACACTAGATAATATGGTAAACTTCATACCACCTACAAAAATACAATTATACTATTCTTTGCAAAAAGTATAAAGACTTTTCACTAGATAACACGAGAATGCACTTTTCCCTTAGTAACAGTATGCAACTTTTCTGGGCCCAATTACTTTCAACCATCAGTTTTCTTAGACTTGTTTTAAACTTTAAAACAGAAACAGACATTCAATCTTAGTATCTCTTTTTCTCCCCCTACCCAGTCCTCCCTCCAAAGTAACCCCCTAAATTTCATTATCAATTGTATTTCATCCTATTGGCAGGATACCAAACTGCCTCAACTTGTGAAAGAACAAGTCACTTCCAAGAACCTCCAGTTCCCCATATTATTCGCCTTTATAAATCTTTCTCGCTCATTAAAAGGGTCAGCCACCGGCAGAGCCCGGTAAGTGACAAATGGCCATGACACCCTTCTCCTTTGGGCAAGGCTGTAACCAAGCCCATGCCCCCCCCCCCCCCATTCCAAGTCCCGTCCCCCCAAGTCAGGACTAGTGAGTGGGAGGAGGCAGCAGGGGAGGGATGATCGATAAGGAAGCGGAGGTCACATGTGCGGGGCTAGAGGCTCCCTTAGGTGAGCCAGGGCGCTGCCCCGATGGACACAGGCAGGGGGTGCACAAGGGGCGCTGGGACACCCCCCCCCCCGAGTTCTCCTCACTCCACCTGCAGGGCCAGACCCTCCAAACCCAGCCCAGTCCCAGAAGGAGGCTCGGGGGCTGCTGGCGGAACCCGGAGCTGGCTGGGGTCCCCTCAGCCATGCCCCCCACCTCCTCCCGGAGCCTGGCGGGGTCCCCTCTGCTGCCCCGTGCCGGGGCGGATACTCACAGCTGCACCACCCCCTGCGGGAGCCGCTCGGGCACGCGGCTCAGCTTGAGGCGGCTGCAGTCCAGCAGCTCCCCGAGGCAGCGGCAGGGAGCCGGGCACGCGGGGGAGCCGGGGCCGCCGGCGGCCGAGCTCCCCGCCAGGCGGCCGAGCAGCAAGAGCAGCAGCCAGCCCAGAGCGGCGGCTGGAGCAGCGCGGAGCGGGCAGCTCATGGCCCGGGCTCCCTGGGCCGCCGCCCCGCTTACGCCCGGGCGCAACGTGCGGCTCAGTGCGGGCGGCGGGTCCCGCTCATGCCCCGGGGCCGCAGGGAGAAGCAGAGAGCGCCCTGCCCGCCGCAACCACCGCCAGCCCCAGCCCCAGCCCCAGCCGCTCCGCAAACTTTCGCCTCCGCCTCCGCCTCAGCCCGAGCCCCCTCCCCCGGCCACGTGACAACAACAAGCTGCGGGCAAGGGGGGCGAGGCCGGGGGCCCAGCAGCCAGAGCGTAACTCCGCGCCGCGGTGGGAGAGGGGAGGGACACGCCCCGCACAGCGACGGGAGAGGCAGGGGGGAGGAGATAGCGGGGCTCCCCTCCAGGCCAAGTTACCGCCCCTCGTGTGACTGCAACCCCCCCCCCCCCAGTGTTAAGCTGCACAGCCAAGAACCCAGGCAAGCCCAACCTAACCCCCCCCCCCCGGGGGAAATGCATTATCGCCTGGCACGCAGAGGCCCCAAAGAGACCCAGCCCATAAAGGCTGCCCCCTAAAACAGATGGACATGATCAGGTAATGGGGACGGATATTAGCTCTTTTTAAGACCTCTCTGCATGGGGGGGGGGGGGGGGAGATTTACCTCATCCCTGGAGGATTCCCCTAGCAAAGGATGATCGCTGATACACCGACCCTGCAGCCCTCAGCAGAGAGTTGGCATGGGCATTGGGCAGGAGCATGAACAGGCACACTGCTGTGTTTCAGGGACATAAACTGGCTCAGACCAAAGGTCCATCTAGTTCAGTGTCCTGACAGTGGCCAATGCAGGTGTCCCAGAGGGAATAAAAAGAACAGGTAATCATCAATGATCCCTCCCGTCACCCATTCCCAGCTTCTGATAGACAGGGGATAGGGACACCATCCTTGCTCATCCTGGACTTGTTGATGGATCTGCCATCTAGTAACTTATTTATTTCTTTTTTTTTTTTAACCCTGTTGTAGTTTTGGCCTTCACAACATCCTTTGGCAAGAAGTTCTACAGGTTGACTTTGTATTATGTGTAAACATTCTTTTGCTCATTTGAAAAGTCCAGACATTTCACAAACCAGCACAGTAGTGCACCTCTGAGGCTGCTCCAACTTATGCCAGAGTGTAAACCATCTTTCAGTCAGTCCTAACATCTTAAAAGGTAGTGACAGGACAACTTTCTCCCATCCAAGTCCTGCATAGCTGGGCCAGACACAATGATCAAAGCTCCAATTTCTTCCTCTTCCTTTGCTGTTCAGGTTGGATGGTACATAGGAATGAGATGGGGCAACATTTTCCTCATCTCTTTCCCAAGATGAGGTAGCCTATATATGATATTTCCTTATTAATTATTGTTCAGAAATCCCACATATCCTAATCCTACCATTGGGAATCAATTACAACACCTTCCCACTCCTTGCAAGCACAGTGCCAAGCACCTCCTACTTGGGAGCTTCATATAAATTAGATGCTTCCTCTACCACTCACTTGAGCAATAATATTCACCTGAATGTAGAATTGCCACCTCAGGATCTATTACAGCTTTGCTTCTAGGAAACCAAGTGGGTCTTGTATGCTTGGTGATGCCTTTGCACAGCAAGGGTAGGTCCTAAATTTGTTTCATTGTCTCATTTTGAAAAATACTTTGTGATGGCATTTGCTTGATGCCTTTGTTAATGGGGCATAAATGTGTGAAAATGGCTGTGAAGAATTATTTTCAAATACCTAATACTAGCCAAATCAGTGCTTAAATCACATGGGCTGAAAACATTTCAAATACAGCTTATTATCCAGACAGCTGTTTTGGAATGTACCTGGTGTAACAATAGCTAGAGCAGGGTTTCCCAACCTATGGGTCAGGACCCAAATATGGGTCGCCATTACATTTCAAAAGGGTCGCCACGTGTCTCCCCAGGTGCCTCTGCCCCCACTCCTCCCCACCATTTTTGAATTGCCTTGGGTCACCAAGTCTTCCTGAATTGTCAAAATGGGTCCCCATCTGGAAAAGGTTGGGAACCGCTGAGCTAGAGGATTCAGTGAACAAAGGCTGAAAGTACAGGACAGGCAGAGTGTTAAGTGGGGTGGGGTGGGAAACTGTGGCACACAGGTAAGAAACAACTTCCAGACCAGCCCACACATGGCTGACTTTTTTGCTTCCTCCTGTCAGCATCCTCCCCCTCGGGACCTTACTGGCATGGCAGGACAACAACAGGTGGGAGGATGGAGGGGCAAAAGGGGCAGCTGTCTAACAACCCATGGATTTAAAAGCATCCAGGGCTCCCAGCCACCCCAGAAGTGGCCAGGAGTCCCAGCCCTTCAATTTGCCTCCAGAGCTCTGGGTCTGCTAGCTTCTGTCACTGTAGCCCAGGTCTCCATGAAGGAGTGGCTAGGGACCTTCCTATCCCAAATCCCACCCTTCCACCCAAGGCCCTGCCCCTTCTAGGGCCCAGAACCACACACCCCCTTGTTAAAGACACATGGCCCAATACAGGGTACACCAGTAAGTCTCAGCATCTACTTTCACACATGACTACAGGTGAGATTTTTAAAACCACTCACCATTGGCCTAATTCTGCTCCCATTGAAGTCAGTGCTAAAATTTCCATTGACTTATTGGGGGCCAGGAATTCACTGTAGTACACATGTCTGACACTGGCATATTAAGCCGTAACTACATCCACACATTCCATGGTTAACTATGTAGTGTAATGTTTGTTTCTTTTTCAAATCTTGTTTAAAGAAGAAAATCTTGTTTAAAGAAGAAAATCTTTGTCTCTATTGCAGTGAATTATCAAATGCATGTATTAAAAATAAAATTGAATATGAAACAACTGCACATCACACTTTACTACAATTCCCAGAATGCAAAGCAAGTGCCTCTTTGTTTGGAATATGGGAGCTTTTCTTATCTTGAGTGTTGGCAAGGGCAGTGACCAGAGATAAGTAGTAACAGAGGCGTGAAGCTGTCAGTACTAACATCCAAGAGGAAATATAAAAGCAAAACATTCTGTGGTGATATATTTTATGTAAGTGTGAACAGTGAAAAGAGATAGTTGAACAGAGAAAGTAAAAGCACAAAAAACACAGCTTAAAATACTGCACAAGGCAAGTACTGTTCTATGTAACAATTGTATGGTGTCATCAGGGTCATTAAGCATAATTTTAAAAAACTATTTCAGAGCACAGTTTTAAGAAAACATTATACAGTTGATGTGCCCATAATGCATTGCATGTCTAAAATTTTTCTAATTTATTTATCTTTTACTTTAATGTATCAATTGGATTTTTGTGGACTCCACCTTTTTCCTTAATGTTCAATAAAGCATTTTAAAATTTAGCATATCATGTATTTTCTTGGCAGTGCTATTGTGGTTGTCTCTCTCAAATAAAGTAATAATAACTAGCTTCTATATGGCACATTCATCAGTAGATCTCAAAACCCTTGCGCTTATTAACAGAGCCTAGTACTGCAAACCTTTTTACACACAAGTAGTTCCTACTCTTTAGGAACTGTCAAACCTACAGTAGCCTTGAACTCCACGAATGGAGACACAGGGTTCTCTCACCAATGCTGGTTTCATGTTTACTACTCAGATTATAGTGCTCTGCACATGAGTAAATAAAAGAGAAGTGGATTCTTAGTTCAGTCACAGCTCTGATTGCAATACAATCTCTTCTTGTCTATCAAGATACATCTATTGCTGAGATCCAGTTTCAGGTGCTATGCCCTTCCAAATATGATATGGCACAGGCTTCTGAGTTAGGTAGGAGCAGAAGAAAGAAAGTTGCATAGTGAATCTTGATTCTTGCAGCTAGGAATTGAAATGACCTTGCAGAGGATCCCAAGTTTTCTTTGTACAGGCCCTGATAATTTTATTTAAGTCATCTGAACAAGGGTTTGCAGACTCAGGTCCTTTATTTGTTTCTTGAAAGGTGCATTAACTTTTTAGTCAGACTAACATCTACAAAGTGTCTAAGTAATATTTTATAGATAGCATTAATTAATTTAAATCAAAATACTGCTTTAATATACCTCTAGGATGACAGTTTAAATCAGACGGTTGTCAGATATTTCTCTTCCTGATACTAAATGAAACCAAGTTAAAATGCAGCACACATGTTTGAATTGGGAATATCTTTTGTTGCCGTTGATATATATTTTACATAACTTAGTAATAATTTTTATGTGCATCTAAATTAAACTGTTTGGTCCATTTTCAAAGGACTCTACTGCACCATCAGAAGCATCTACTGCATGATTAGATTCCTAGGATTTGTTAGACTATGTCTACACTTGCAGTTGATTGACAAAACTTTTCTCATTCACGGGTGCTTAATCCCTCTTTCCCTCCCTTCCCCCATGACAAAATTTTTGCCACAGCATGTGCGAATGTTTGCCTTGTCACCAAAAGCTCCATAATGTAAGACATACCCTCATGAGAATGTCTGGTCAAAAAGAATTACCAGTTACATCCACCAAAGGTTATGTCTTGTTTGGGATGGGAGGGGATAAGGCAAGACTGGGCAAGATGGGGACCAGATCCAGCCTGCCTAGCAGTTTGATCCAGCCCACCGACTGCATTTGGCCACTTTATTTGTATCCTGTTGCTTGTGCCACCAAATGTCCAGGCAGCAGGATCCTATTTAAGTGGCTCATGGCTTGTGGTCACAGCGCTACCCTGGCAGGGGCCGGATCCGCGAACCTTTTAAATAGCTGCGGCAACCCTGGATGCCAGGCAAGGCACTAGTGGCGGGGCCAGGAGTTGCGAGCCCTTTATTGTGTTTTTAATTCAAAGCCTCCAGCCCCAGACAACTCTGGAGGGAGGCTAGTCTCCAGCCCTGCTCCTTCCATCCCAGGCCCCGCCCCTTCTGGGGATGGAGCGGACCTGCGATTATATAGCAAAATTCATTAAGTGGCTTCCCTGCGAAAATTATTGCCCACCCAAGGATAAGGCTTTGCCAAGCAACTTGTATTGACAGCTAATCTCTACACTAGTCTACTATTTCAGGTTTTTCTACTCACCAGTGCTTGATTCCTAAGATGTATATGCATGCTGACTGCACACATGGCCAACCTGTTCAAAAGAAGCTTGGCCCAACTCAAGGAGTAAAAATCCAACTGTCTCCTCTGTGCAGAATTTCCACTACAGCACTGATCTCTGTTTCCCCGCCCCCACTGTGCAGTTCTGGATCCACAGAGGCAGTGCCGTCCCTAGGAGGGCTTGGGGCCTCTGGCTACCCCCATCAGTGCCCCAGGTACGGGACTCAGAGCAAGCCCCTTGCCACAGCCCCTGCTCCCGCCCTGCCTCTGCTCCACTCTTTCCCCAAATCCCTCCCCTGCTCCACTCATGCCCCGCTCCCACTCCATCTCCTTGCCCCCTCTCCTGAGCAATGCTAGCCAGGGGATTTAGAGTCATGCGGACCATAGGACAATTTGGGGTTACTGCTTCGGACCCTGCACTTTGAGGTTCCTCAGGAGGCCACCTCAACTGTCTTATGGACAGGATGATTCCCCATATTGCTGTTAGCCTGCAGGGCCCAGAACAGCCTGGGGGGCCTGGCTCATGGCAGCATCAGGCAACTGGAAGCAGAGTGATGTGGCTTGAGCAGGGGTGAGCAATAATTTTGGAACGGGGGGCCACTTAACAAATTCTGAACTGGCCGTGGGCCAACCCGGAAGGGGTGGGGCCTCGGGCAGAAGGGGTGGGGTTGAGAACTACCCTGCTGGGAGCTTTGCTTGGCCTGGGGTCCCTGCCTCCTGACTTCTGGCCAATGGAAAGGACCTGGAGCAGATGGGAGGGTGCTGAGGGCTAGCCTCCTCCCAGAGCTGTCTGCGGTGGAGGCTTAGAATTCACAAAACATGGCTGGCAGCTCCTGGCCCTGGTGCTAACCTCTTATCTGGCAGCCACCAGCAGGCACAAGCCCTTTGAATAGAAGCAGCTGAAAGGCCTCAAGCCTCTCTGGCAGCTCCCAGGCAACAGGGGAGTAGGACTGAGAGCTGTGAGCCCTTTCAATTGCTTCTGGTTAAAGGGCTTGCTCCTGCTGGGTGACTGCCAGGCAACTCAGTTGCCCAGAATGCACGAGCCCTTTAAATAGAAGCAGTTGAAAAAGCTCACATGTCTCTGGCTCCCAGACAACACGCTAGGGCAGGGGTCAGCAGCCTTTTAGAGGTGGAGTGCAAAGATTTGACTTATTCGCCTTTATGTACGGGTCCGAGTGCCGGTGATTATTTTTAAAGTCAATAACAGTCCTATTTACAGCAGCTTCATTAATAAATAAATTAAGATGTAGATCTTACCTTTTAGTGCAGGGGTCAGCAACCTTTCAGAGGTGGTGTACGGAGATTTCACTTATTCATGGATCTGCATGCCAGGGGCAGGAGGGGGAAAGGAGGCACGGTCAGACTGGGTTGGGTGACCTTATTTTCTGAACCAGTTGCAGCTAGTGAGAACGGTTTAATTTAGATTATTAAACAGATTAAGCATTTTAACTTTCTCATGTTAGTTTATCAAACTTCCTTTTTAATTAAGTAAAATATTATGCCCAACTCAAAAGGTTTCAATGTTTTCTTTATTTATGGCAGGGATGGGGAACCCTTTTTGGACCTAGGGTCACTGACCCACAGAAAGATCAGTTGGGGATCACACAAATGAGAAGCAAAAAAACTCCTCCAAAACCCCCAATGCTTACTGATGTGGCACCCCAACTGAGACACCTCATTCCTCTGGTGCCCCAGTGTCACGGGGTGAGGGAAAGAGAAGTTGGGGACTGAGGTTAAGGGCTTCCCACAGACCAGATTTATTTTTCTGGGGTTCTGGAATTAGTGGATTTTATGGACCTCCTTAGGCTCTGGGATAAGGACAAAAATGAGGGGTGCAGTGTGCAAGACAGGGCTGCCAACAAGTAGGATAGGGATGGGGTACAGGATCTGGGATGGAGGTGGGGTGCAGGAGGGGGAGAAGTTGTGAGGTCTGGGTGGGGGGTAGGGTGCAGAAGCAGGCTGGGAGTAAGGTGTCTCGCTAGGTGGAGGGAGCAAGAACAAGGGAGGGTGCAGTGTGTGGCCAGGAGAGAGGGTGCAGGAGCAACATTGATGAAGGAGCAGGGTGGGGTGGCTGGCCAGGAGAGAGGCTGCAGGAACAAGGGAGGGTGCCAAAGCAAGCTGGCTGTGCCGGGTGTTGGGTGGGGAGGGAAGAGAGGTGCCTGGACCGCATGGCCATGGCAGAGGTGCCTTTAGCCAACCAGACCAGGACCGCATGGCTCTGGTGCCTCTGGTCCCTGCTGAGGAGCCTCAGCTGCAGCGCTGCCTCCTCCCACTGCAGCCTAATCTACTGCAGGGAGGAAGCACTCTCCAGCAGCTGCGCAGGGGAAGAGGGGTAAAACTGAGCTCCCCCGTGCTGCTGAAAATTGGCATGCATGGCACAAGTGCTGTAGGTTGCTGCCCCCTGTGCTAAGGGGCAAGGCCTGGAACTGCCTCATGGGCTGGATCAAAGCCCTTGGCGGGCCGGATCCAGCGTGCTGAGAGGCTTTTGCCCACCCCTAGGCTTGAGGGAGTGGGGTGGCGGAGGCCAGTTTCCTCTGCTTGTTACAGTGAAGAAGAGCGATGCAGCTGGGAAATGGGTGGTGGGATGGAGCTGGATGCTGGATCCCTCTGCTTCCTGTGGCTCCTGCTGCCTCTCTACACCAGCTCCCTTCCCCCCAGTAATCCTCCAGGACACCCCAGGGGAGGGGGTTTTGAGGGAGGTGTGCAATGCAGGGAGAGGATGGAGCATTGGCGGGAAGAAGCAGGGCAGGGTGGAGCAGGGCTGGAATTTGGGGGAAGGAGTGGAGCATAGGTGGGGCAGGAGCAGAGCAGGGGTGACAAGAAGCAGAGCAGGGACAGGGCAGAGGGCAGATTGCTCTGGGCCTCACACTTCTCCTCGGGATGGCCCTGCTTAAGTTGTGTGTAAAAGACCCCAGGAGTTCATACAGTCATAGAGCTTAAATCAACTCCTTCTGTGGTTACAACTGGGGAAAGTCCAGCAAGTCCACAGATTGCTTCAGTTTAAAACCAAAACCATATCTTCTTGTGGGTGGGATGGATGAAAATTTTTCACATATATAAAACAGATTGCAGCAGACAGTGGAGACTGTTTGCCCCAGGCACCTGTCTAGAAACTAGAGCTCCTAATAGAATGCCTTGTTGAATACAGAAGACTTCTCCCTCTCCTACTCCCATCCCTATTGCAGCCCTCAAGATTCCCATTTTGCAGAATAATCTCTTGGGGTACGTCTACACCACAGAGTTATTTTGGAATAATGTCTATTATTCCAAAATAATGTTATGCACTGTCTACACAAGAAGCCCATTATTTCGAAATAACGGGCTTCTTACTCCGACTTCCTGTAAACCTCATTGTATGAGAATTAAGGAATTCAGCAGAACAGCAATTTATTTTGAAATAAGTGCTCTGAAGACAGCGTCAAATTTCAAATTAAGCTATTTTGATATAAGCTACGCAATTTGCATAGCTCAAATTGCATAGCTCATTTCAAGGCACATGTTACTGGGTGGATGTACCCCTACTGTGGGAAATGGCTAGGGTTAAAAGGGTAATTCTCCCCCATGGAAATACAAATATCAATTGACACTAGTTTTACTTTATAATAGCACTAAAATGTGATGACTGTTTACTGCAGTTCCTGTGACTACCCATTGCAATTTCACATGCCTTTGAGGAGAAAAAATATTCTTAAATAATTTCCTAGTATTGTAATTGTGAATCTCTTTCTGGTGTATTATAACACCATGGTGAATGTCCCAAAGTGCTTGTAGATGTTTCCTTTTTGGTAGTAATTATACTTGATTTTATGTGCTCCAAAACACAAACCATGAAAGCCAAATTATGCATAATTTGAGTGCATATTACCTCTTACAACCAGCAAAAAAGCTGGAAAGCTTTGCCTTGAGCAGAAAATGTTCAGCTTGTAAAGAATTCATCCAAATGCAGAGTATTTGCCTCCTTTACAAATAAACTTGAATCCTAAGGCAATCCACATGCAGTAATGATTGTTAATGTCATATCCTGCATGTGGCTAAGTGGGAAGTTAAGTGCATGCATAGAGGGTCAATTAAACAATCAACTTCAAAGCAGAAGAAGGTTTCACTTTAGAAATCTTTAAGGAACACTCAAGTGGAAATCTAATTCATTTAAATTTAAAAAAAGTTAAAAGTAGTTTTGGGTATGTACTACCAAAATACTGGCAATAAATAAATAAATAAATATGATATCTCTCCATCCCCCACCAATTTCTGTTTATAATATTTTATTATTTTTATAAATGCGGTTCTATGTGAAAGACCATAGAACAACAGGAAAGATAGACCGACTGACACAGAGTACAGTAAAGCCGATTAGACAATGTTTATATTGTTTTATCTAATCACTAAGTTACAGTAATCTTAAATGCTATTTGTTACAGTAGCAAGTAAAATTTTCACAGAAGTGAAAGTTTTACAAAAGTGTGATACATTCTAAATTGACGGTGTTCCTTAAGCCCGTAGTTTTGTAGCTGAATGTCTACAGTAGTAACAAACTCCATAAGGGATAGTTATTAAATATACTATAAAATAAGTAATAGTGCCACATTATCTGCTTTTACTTGTTATAAATATATTATCCCACATGTAAATAGCATGCACAAATAGAAAACAGAGTGTATAGATAAATATACTCTGCATATATAAATTAGTGATTTTGTGTATTGATGATGCACTTCTGACTGCTCTCACCTGTATAATAATCTGTCTTCCTTGAGGCTTATTCTATCATTTCAGATACTTGAACCATTTGAAAATCTTGAAATATTTTATTTTATTATAAGTAAACCTGCCTTCAGATAAGTGTTTTCTACTTTTAAAGCCCAATTTTTGAATTTCTCACCTAAAAATCACACTACCTTAAGCATCAGAAATGGAAACCATTGCTGTGTTTGAGGTCCAGTATCTCACAATTCATCCTGACAATATGTGGGGATTCCCAGCTTTACAGCCACCATGTTTGTCAGTAGCCTGGAAAGTCCAGAGAGATTGGATTTTGAAGTATTGACATTATGCTACTTAGAAAAGTTACTTGACTTTTTTTTCACCCTCTGAGTCAGCTGGTTGGATGTCATAATGCTTGATTCTCCTTTGTCTTGCACTTTGTGTGGTTATTTACACTCCTGAAAAGAATTTTATATCTAGAACCAGACCACAAGACCACCCATTTAGGTGTGTAAATCCAAAACCTTGCCACCAGCTGCCAACGCCTAATCATGTAGGTGTCTAAGTGCCCTTGGTATTTAAATTTTCACTGTGAAAGCCCCTAGGTGCTTACATGAACATCTACATGACCACTGATGCTTGCATCATATCCTATATGCCTAAGTCTCAGGAAGATTCTCAAACCAGATGAAAATAGGTTTCATAGGTATCCATGTTAGTCTGTTTCAGCAAAACAAGGAGTCCACTGGCAACTTAAAAACTAACAATTTTATTATGGCATAAGCTTTCATGAGTTGCAACTCATTCCAACAGATTAGGGGTGGGCAATAATTTTTGACTGGGGGCTACTTCAGAAATTTTTGAAGTGGCCCCAGGTGGCCCAGGAAGGGGCAGGGCCTCCGGCAGAAGGGGTGCTTCCCCACCCACAGACCCTGATTGATCTGGGGGGTGGGGGAGCCCATGAAGTATTTGTTCCCACTTCCTGAGAGAGAACCGCCAGCTGTTCTGAACAGCTGGTGGTTCCCTCTAGGCTCCCGCATCCCTGGAGGTGGAAAAACACTTTGTGCGTCCGCCCCCCCCCCCCCACACACACACTGCCCCCAGGTCAATAAGAGCCTCGGGGCAGGGGAGCACGCAAAGTGTCTCTCTCCCTGCCCCCACCCTGCAGGGGAGCTCCACGCTTCCTCACTCACCAGCTGAGCAGCAGCTGGCAGTTTACTCTAAACACTGTGTGCCCCTTGCAGGGTGGGAGGAGACTTGACGCGCTCCCTTGCCCCCAGGCCAGTTGGGGCTGGGAGGTAGGTAGAGCGCACAAAGTCTCCTCTTGCCCTGCAAGGAGTGTGTGCTGATTCTAAGTGCTGCACACTCCTTGCAAGATGGGGGCAGGGCAGGAGGAGATTTTTCATGCTCCCCTTGCCCCCAGGCTCTGATTGGCCTGGGGATATGGGGAGCATGCAAAATCTCTCACATCCTGCATCAGGAGCATGAACTGAAAAAAAAAAGAAACAGATAGTCAGGATATGGAGATGGGAGTGGTACATCAGAGTTAATTCAGTCAGGGTAGATGCAGAGAAGGTGAGAATACCTAAAGTTCAAAAATAACTTATTGTAGTGCGAGAGCCATTCTCAGTCCCTAATCAGGCCCATTTTGATGGCATCAAATCTGTATATGAATTCCAGCACAGCAGTTTAATGTTGCAGCCCTCTTTTTAAGTTTTTTTGCTTGAGGATGGCAACTTTCACTTCTGTAATTGTGTGTCCACAGGGGTTAAAATTTTCTCCCACTGGTTTTTATATGTTATCATTCTTGATGTCTGATTTGCATCCATTTATTCTGTTGTGTAGAGCCAGTCCAGTTTGCCCAGTTTGTACATAACAGAGGGGCATTGCTGGCACATGATGGATGTGCTGGTGAATGAGCTTTTGATGGTATGGCTGATGTGGTTAGGTCCTATGATGATATCAGTAGGGTAGATGTATGGACAGAGTTGGCAGTCGGGTTTGTTGCAGGGATCGTTTCCTCGGTTAGTGTTTCTATTGTGGGATGTGTGGTTAGTAGTAAATATGACTGCCTCCCAAGATCTGTGAGAGCAAGGGATCATCATCTAGGATAGGTTTTAAATCCTTGATGATGTGTTGGAGAGGTTTTAGCTGGGGGCTGTAGGTAATGGCCCATGGCATTCTGTTGCTTTCTTTATTGGGCCTGGCCTGTCATAGGTGACTTCTGGGTACCTACCTGTCTCCACCGATCTGTTTCTTCATTTTCCAGGTGATTATTGTAGTTTTAAGAATGCCTGGTAGAACTTCTATAGGTGTTTGTCTCTATCTGAGGACTGGAGCAAATGTAGCTATATCTTAGGGCTTGGCTGTAGACAATGGATCATGTGATGTGTTTCCATGCCCCTAAATCTTCCACATCCTATGCAAGTTCTCTAACCACTGGTCTAACAATTACAAGGTGGGCACCACCACCTTCTCCAGTAGCTGGATTTTAAAGGGAGCCTAATTCTGTAGGCAGCCGCTGAGCACACTTGTCAGATTGGGCCCTGGCCCCTGCACAGAAGACAGGCATTCATCTCCTATCTCCCCTGATCAGTGGACCACTCTGTTGAGAAGGTTAGGTTAATGGAGAAGGACGTTTCAAAATGGAGTGCAGATGCATGATGGGACATACAAAATGGAATCCATCAGGCCTGTAAGGACTTTTTGCCGCCAAAACAGTGTTTTGCACACGGCACCCCATCTATGCACACTGCCCAGCTGCTGCACCCAGCACCACCTGTCTGCACCCGGCACGCTTTGTTTGCACTCAACCACCAAGAACTTTCCCGCCTCAGCTTCTTTAAAACCCTCAAGATCAAGAAGCTCTGGTCGGCAGTCTCTCCCCACCATTTGGAGAAGGAGGATCCCAAGACAGAGGTGACTGTGGTGAAGGCCCTGTTTAACCCTTCTGGTCTGGTTCCATTCCTGCCTGCCGTCCTCAGGGTGCTCTGGCCCACGCTGTGGTGAAAGCCCAGTTAGTGAGCCTTAGCTACCTGCGCTCCTGGTAATACCATCAGGACTCCACAAGCCATCTACTGCCGTTGTGACAAAAGCCCTCCGGCGTGCTGTCAGACTGCTTGTGCGCGAACTCAGTTGTGCAGATAGAGGCCTACTTCATCGTGCCTTCATTACACCAAGGATGCCTCAGTGTTCCTCCTCTGACAGCCAACAAGGCTGAAGGAGTTGTAGGTCCTGAGCTTCTGCAGTCCTCAGACAGACTGAGTATTAACAACATCTGTTTATTATTTCTGTTCTTTCTCCTGTTTTCAGAGGGTGAGGGTTGGTCTGTTAGTGTTGTGTTCTATTGTGTTATCTGTTATATCCAATACAGTTCAATTGATTATTCAAATTTGGACCGGAGTCTGTGTTTATTTAACATCTTGAGAGACCAACCGGTGATAGATACGGTATTTCCAGGCCGGATCTATCTTCTGGGACAAGGCAGTGTACAAGTCAGTTAACGCAGTTTACTCTAAGGGTATTATCAGTGTGCCTTGCTGGTAACAACTCTGAATCATAGAACACTAGAACTGGAAGGGACCTCAAGAGGTCATCAAGTCCAGTCCCCTGTCCTCACAGCAGGACCAAGCACCACCTACATCATCCCTGACAGATGTTTATCTAACCTGCTCTTAAATATCTCCAGTGATGGAGATTCCATAACCTCCCTAGGCAACTTATTCCAGTGCTTAATCACCTTGACAGTTAGGAAATTTTTCCTAATGTCCAACCTAAAATCTTTAACTGCAATTTAAGTCTATTGCTTTTTGTCCTATCATCAGAGGTTAAAGAGAATTTTTCTCCCTTCTCCTTGTAACTACCCTTTTAAGTACTTGAAAGCTGTTATGTCCCATTTCAGTCTTCTCTTTTCTAAACTAAACATGCCCAATTCTTTCAATCTTCCCTCACAGGTCATATTTTCTAGACCTTTAATCATTTTTGTTGCTCTTCTTAGATGCTCTTCAATTTCTCCACATTTTTTTTTTAAATATGGTGTCCAGAACTGGACACAATACTCCAACTCAGCACAGAGTAGAGCAGAAGAATGACTTCTCTTGTCTTACTCACAATACTCCCATTAATTCATCTAAGGTTATGTCTACACTGAGGGGTTTTTCCGGGTGGTATCCCAGAAAAACTCTGCCACATCCAAGGAATGCGTTTGCTCTTCCACTTTTTTTTTGTGGAACAGCAAATGCACTCTTTTGGGAAGTCCTGTATATCTCGTTCTACAAGGAATAAGGGCTCCTCTGAAAGAGGAGGCTTTTCCACCATTTGGCTCCATCTAGATGGCGGAAAAGCCTCTTCCGGAAAAGTGATCAGAAAAAGCTACCCAAATAGCAGAGAGCAATTTGCGTAGCTTTTTCCAAAAAAATGCTACCATGTAGACCTAGCCCCAGAATCATGAAGCCTAGTCAGAGGTAGCCATCTGGGGTATGTCTAGACTACATGCCTCTGCCGACAGAGGCATGTAACATAGGCTACCCGACATAGTCAATGAAGCGGGGATTTAAATATCCGCGGCTTCATTAAAATAAAAATGGCCGCCATGCTGTGCCGGCTCAGCTGATTGTCGGCACAGCGCGGCAGTCAATACGCGGATCGGTCGACAGGGGAAGCCTTTGTCGACCACTCCATTATGCCTCGTGGAACGAGGTTTATAGGAGTGGTCGACAAAGGCTTCCCCTGTCGACCGATCCACGTCTTGACTCACGTGCTGTGCCGACGATCAGCTAAGCCGGCACAGCGCGGCGGCCATTTTTATTTTAACGAAGCCGGGGATATTTAAATCCCTGCTTCATTGACTATGTCGGGTAGCCTATTTTACACGCCTCTGTCAGCAGAGGCATGTAGTCTAGACATACCCCTGGATGTCAGCATGAGGGAGCTGTGTGCATGGACCCCAAATTTACGGTGCATGTGCAGTAACCCATCCACAGAACAAGTCTGAGTGGTTGGAGTTGGAAACCAAAGCTTTGGCTGAGCTGCACCCTGCATATTGTAGATAAACTGCACCATCTGTCAGTTGGGTATAGGAACTATCCAGGTTCCTGGAGCTGGAAACACTCCTCTTTCTTCCCTGACAGCTGCCATGAGCCTGGCCAGGTGTGTCTGCCAAGAGGGGAGTTCAGAACTAGTATGGAATAGGAGCCCTAGTGGCCCAGCTCTTGTTGCATATATCAGGGAACCAGGCATGCCTTTCCTTCTGCCTGGCAGTGGACACATTGGTCAGGGTGATGGGAAACAAGCTCAGGGTGCAGAGCAGGACTGGGTGAAAATTGGGTGAGTCTGGATACTAATTGAATGGGTCATGGCTCACCCAGTCCAACTTGAAGCTAGGCCTGTGACATAAGCATCTATACATGAGATTAACACTGCACTCAGAACCACTGGCAATGGGGAGTAGTGTATGTGTATGCTGTTGCCAAAAACAGTCTGTGTCCACAATGTGGTGCTTAACTACACTCTGCGTGTCAGTGAAAGGCTCTGGTCAAGGGAGGCAGCCGGGAAATGTGTCCACAGAGGGGAGCTGCCAGAACCTTTTCCTGCTGTCAGAGCCTTTCACTTCTAATGGAGGGGTTCCCTGTGGTGGATAAGGACTCTAGCAGCTTCCCATGGCAGGAAAAGCTCCAACAATTGGACTCATCACTGCAAAAAATAGCAGTGCAGACAAAGGAGGCATTTCTTGGCATGTAGACCAGATGTAGCCAGGTAGGGTACATACCCACAGAGTTAGATGTGTCTTTACTTGTCTAAGAAGTGCCTTACCATCTGCACTGGTCTTTATACCCGCAATAGTGGATCGTGCAATATATGTACACTACACACCACCATAAGGAGTGGGCAGTATAGAGGAACCCTCATGCCTCACTAGTTTTGCGGACTGTGGTCTTTATAACTTTTGAAGGATGTCATCTTATTTTAAATATCCCAAAATATAAGCAACCCCATCCTAACATTTTTTTACTCTGAGCTTTTGAAAAATCAGGTTACTGATCAACACAAACTAATTCTTTCCTGATTTGTCTTTACGAAAGTGTTTCTTTGAACAAGTTACTTTGGTAATTTCATCAGGTCCGTTCACAGGGTGTGTGTGTGAAGGGTGTGAAAGCACCCCCAGGGTCCCACAAGTAAGCATGCTCCAGCTGGCCGGGGAAGGCAGGAGCAGCGTGTTGCCTGAGTCTCCCTCCTCCATTCTCTGACCAGCCGGGGGAAGGCAGGGGCTGATTTCCTGGTTCACATGGGAATGTATTCATACCCTTGCAGTTCATATTTACAAAAAAAGCACCCCCCCACACACAGAAATGCCTGCATACGGGCCTGTTCACATATACAGTCCCTGCTTCCCACATGCGAGTAATATTTCAGCTGTCCTAGTGATGTCATTGAGATGGAATTAAAAGTGCAGAGATTTTCAGTGATGGATATTTCACCACAGCTGTGAGCAATGTGTTCCACAGAAATTGCAATTATCCCAGGGGTTATGGTAAGCCCTGCGACTTGCATCTTTCTAGTTGTATAGTAGAATTTTACAATAGAATCACAAAACACTTTGTCAAACAAAGTGAGCCTTTTCTATATTTCAGATAATATAGGAAATAATCCCTTACATTATAAATAAATACATTTATTTTATATATCATTATAAAATTAAACCATATGTTAAAATAACGGTCTAACTATAACCAGCAAAACAAGGGGATTCAGTGATAAAGCTAAAAACATAAGCTGTCACTGTGCCTTTGAACTCATGGCCTCGCTTTAAAAAAGAGGGAAAAAATGGCATTAAGTGAGGATAAAGTGGTGGTTTAGACTTCTAAATAGTGCTGCCTGAGTCTATTTGATTGTTTTTTTAAACGGATGTTTTTTGAATGGTGGGTTTTTTGTTGGTTTTTTTTTTACATTGGAATACATTGTTAGAAAGGTTCACATAGGCAACAAATTGAACAGAAGCCATTATTAACTATTGTGCACATGCAAATAAGAACCCCTTAACAAAGCCCGCTGACTAAGTTCAGCAGTGGTCTAGAACTACATTATGCCACTGAAGATGTTGTCATTTGCCTAGATGACTGTGCACATGCTAAATAAAATAGTGACCTATAATGGTTCCCTCCGAGCAGTATTATGCTGTGGTATAAAGTGCTGATTTAGGAAAGCACTTCTGCATATTCAGAAGAGAATTTAGGAACATGATGCAAGTCTACTGAGTTCAATGGGATTTCAGCACGTCTTTTCTGAATAAGGATGCTTTCCTGAACTGGGATCTAAGTGTACAGACTTTTGAAAATACTGAAAATATTGATCCAATAGATCCAACTGCACTAGGCTGGAGAGCCTTGTTAGAGCCTGTATAACTAGAAGTGTGTTTAAGCCTGGCTTAAAATAAAGGTACTGTTATAGATATGCCTAGTGTTGGAGATAGGCAGTGCAGAGCCCCCCATATAATCAGTCAGGAGCAGATGAAGTCCCAATGGAACTGATGCAGAATTCAGACCCAGGCATTAGAACACTTTACTTGGGTGTGGAGAGGTGTTTTTTTTGTAGGGAAACAAAAATGGTTCAAGAGGAACACTAGATTTGTTTATAGATAAAGGATGGTTTAAGGGAGTATCCCAAAGTTGCTTTGTTTAGGCTAGGCAATAGGAGTGTTCATTCAAGAGAGCTCATAATATAATTAGACAGTTTCAGTATTTTGGATACTGTGACAGAGCCCTGCTGGGGCGTCCACCGTTTGCCTCAACAAGAACACTCATCAGTCCTTCGCCCTGGCCACTTTTCCCTTTTTGGTCCTATTTATGAAGCTCTTTCAACAGCTTTTTCCGCGTAGGTTCACTCTATTGACAGTTGCCCCTCTGGCTCTCTGGGAGCGTCAGTTCCAAATTCCCAGTCGCCAGTACTGGCAGCTTCTGGCGATGGGGAGAGGGGGGCCCAAGCCCGCCCTCACTCATGGGCCCCAGCCCAGGGCCCTAAGGACAGGGACTGTTTCTGGTCCTGTCCGGCTGACGGGGCTCCTCGCCGAAACGCGTCAGCCCGCGGGCTTTAAACGGTTGCCCTGTCTTGGGCTGCTTCCTCTCCCCACTCACAGTCTCCCACCAAGAAACTTTGGGGGCAATGCTTCCGCCAAGTTGAAGTTCCCTTTGCTTCCCCGCAGCCGTTGTCCTACCTTCCTCTTTCCTTTCCCCTCTCGCTCCCACCTCCTCTCCTTTCCCCTCTCACTCCTTCCTTCTCCCCTTTCCCTTCTCACTCCTCTCCCCGTGACCTCTCCTGTCTGCTTTTTAAATTCCCCGCTCCCCTGCTTCAGCTGACGTCACGTCCGGCGTGACCATGTCACACCGCGTGCCTCCATCCTCCTCACCCCCCCTCCTTTTCTGTGTGTCGTGACTCGCTTTCACCGCTGTCCTAGTGGAGAGAGGCTATTTTGCAGCGCGCCCGCACCACGTCACACTGTGCGCCTCCATCCTCCTCCCCCCCTTTTTGCACGCCGCGGCTTGCGTTCACCGCTGCCCTCACGGTGCAAGGCTGTTGCGCGGCGCACGAGCACTGCACCCAGGACCGGTACCAGACCCCTTGCCTTGAGAACAGCTGCTGAGGGGGTTGGAGTGTGGGGCGGATGCCCCGTCACGGATACCAATAGAGGATTTGTTAATAGAATTGGCCTGTAACAGGGGTTGGCAACCTACGGCACGTGTGCCATTAGTGGCAGGCAAGCCGATTTTCAGTGGCATGTGGGACAGAATCTCAGCCCCACCCCCTGCACAGCAGGGAGCCCAAGCTGTGGCTCAAGGCTCAGGATTGCTGTGCAGGTGCAGTCTGAGCACCAGCTCGGGCTTCCTGCTGGGAGGCAGGAGAGGTGCACGCATGGCTCCCCACGCCTGGGGCTGCCCCTTCCTGGCCTGGACATGCAGCTCCAGGGAGCTAAGGGGCTAACACCCCCCTTCCTGCACTACGGTCTCTGCCTCCTGCTCTGGGCTTCGGTGGGCTGGGGCTGCTCCACAGATTGGGGCTGGGTAGCCGGTACCATATAGGGTGCCAGGGCCCAGGTTGTGCTGAGCTGCTCCTCACAGGGTGTGTGCAGGGATGGGGAGCCCCTTCCCTAGCACCCCGCTGTGCCCAGCCAGGTGGGAACCAGCTCCGGGCAGCCCCAGGCTCTGCCTACCCCAGCCCCAGAGTTGCACTCTGCAGATAAGGGGTGAGCCCCGGGCAAAGGGCTGAGCCAGGCAGGGAAGTGACTATGTTCCCCCCCGCCCCTCCTCACTCCAGCACTGCTCCCGGGGGCTGCGAGTCCCAACGCTGCTGCCCTGCCAGTCTGTGCACTGAGGGGGACAGGGATGTGGGGGCAGGAGGGGAGTAAAGGAAGATGCAGGGGAAGGTTCGGAGGGGGCAGGGATTGCACTGTGGGGGGATGGGCCAATGTGGGGGATCGGGCTGGGGGGGTTATGGGGCTGAGGGGAGTGAGGCTGGAGCAGAGGGAAGATGTGAGGGAGGGATACAAGTTCCCTTTGCAGAAGCTGCACTTTCCTGTACTCCCCACTCTTTTGCCTCCCTTCCCCCATCACAACATGATCCCCTTTGCACCTTTTTGTTCTGTGACAGTGACAATTTCAGCCTGTTTGCAGGTGCTGCTAGAAAGCTGGCAGGTCTGTACATTGTTCAATAATCTGTAGCTCCTTTGGCATTAGACCTGGGACATTTGCTCCCCTCCAGGTCTCTAACAGAGTAGCTGCTTTTAATGTCAGTGCATATTTCTGCTAGCAGCTAAGACACTCAGTCGTTATTTCCCCCAGTGCTCTGAGCTGGGTTTATCTGGGGTTTGTTGCTTTTCCATGGATCAGTCTCCTCCAGCCTCTATTCTGACCCCTCAATTACTGACACCACCTTACCGGGATGGCCAGAAAACAAGCCGAGATGAGGGAGACCTCTCCCCTCCATGATAGTGACTACTTGTTGGTTTAGGATTTTTAAGCTAACTAGCTGCTTCAGCACCTGCATATAAAAGTGAATTAATTTTCTTCTTTTACTTAGTTTCAGAACCATATAATTGCCATAGGAACCACAAATCTCCCATCATAACCCAGAAAGGCACCAGGATTCATTCCCCTTCCACAGATGGGAGCACAATAATCAACCAGCCACAGGGGTTTTGATGTGCAGTTATTTGGCTGCATTCTCACCCTCTCACATTTTCTTCATTACTCCCTCAATCCGCTCCCGCCCCCAAATTCTCTCTTCTACCCCCACCCCACACACTCTCCTGCCACCAAATTCCCTTCCAGACCCTGCCGTCTTCACCCCCTCCTGCACCCTACCTCCCACCAAGATCCTGTACCCCAATCGCTATCCCACTCACTGGCAGCCCTGTCCCATACACTGAACTCCTCATTTTTGTTCCCACCCCAGAGCCTAAGGGTATCCCCCAAATCCACTATCCCCGGAACCCCAGAAAAGTAAATCTGGCCTATGGGAAGCCCTGAACCTCAGTCCTCTCTGTCCCTTCCCCAATGGAGCTGGAGCACCACAGAGGAGCGAGGTGTCTCAGTTGGGGGCCACCTCTAGGGTTGCCAGACGGTTTCAACAAAAATACCAGACACACTTGACATTACATCACAATCTACATTACATCTTACTTAGAAAATACTGGACATTTATATTTTCTCAATTTGTTTCCCGGACAGAAAGCTCAAATACTGGACTGTCTGGTTCAAAACCGGACACAGGGCTGGCCTTACCATGAGGCGAACTGAGGTGGCGGCCTCGGGTGCCAGACTGTGGGGGGGGGGGGGGAGGGCGCCACTAGGACCCAGAGTGTAGAAAATTGTGTCTGCTGCTCATGCATATGTATTCTCTCTGTAGTACCACGAGAGGAGTAGAACAAGAAGAAGGCAGAATTGAGACCTTTCAAAGTTTTGGCCCAAGCGAGGGGGCATGGGGACATCATTTGAGCTCCCCGCCTCAGGTGCCAAAATGTTGTGGGCTGGCCCTGACTGGACACCTGGCAACCCTACCTCAGTGAGGGTTGGGGGGATTGGGAGAAGTTTCTTTGCTTCTCACTTTTGTGGTCCCCAACTGATTTTTGGCCCCAACCCAAAAAAAGGTCCCCACCCCTGCCATAAATAAAGAAAACATGGGAACCTTTTATGTTAGACATAAATTACTATTTTCTTTATTTAAAATGAAGTTTGATAAACTAACATGAAAAAGTTAAAAGGCTTGATCTGTTTAATAATTTAAATTAAACCATTTTTTCTAGCTGCAGCACTAGCAAAGTGGCTCAAGAGTAATTATGTAATTCACGGTCAGTTTTCATTAGCAACTGGTAGTCCATGGAAAGGTTTGCACTGAGCCCAGTGGTTCATGGGCCAAAAAGTTTGAGAATCACTGTGCTAAACAGAGCTGTTCCATGCTTAAAATGGAGCAGCTTCCAGAGCAGGTAATAAAAAATCAAGATAAGGAGAGAATAAGTGGCTAGGTAGGGGGAGGAGTAAGGGAGTGGGTAATTGTGAAGGGGAATCAGAGGGGAGTTTGGAGAATCCCTTGTGCAAAGGAGAGAGGGGCAGAAACTCAGCACTCTCAAGTCCCCTGGGAAGGGGGAGGTTAAGAGGCTGACTGTGGAGTAGGTGGGGGAAAGAAGGGGTGGATGGGTGCTGGCATTGGGGTGAGGTGGAGGCAGGGAAGTAGTTTGTTTGTGTTGTGAGGTGGGGGAGGAGTGGATAATTTGTTTGTGCTTTAGCTGGGAGTTAGGACAGGACAGACTGCTTGTGCCTGCTACTTTGAGAAGCAGGATTTTATCCCAGCCCCCACCTGGGCTGGGAGGGCCAGATTGCACAGGGGTAGATGGGAGAAAGAGGGAGTGTGTGGGTGCTGGCATCTGTGCAGTGAGGTGGAAGCAGGGCACAGTTTATTTTGGGTGTCTGACTCAATTGCAGCAATCCAGATTGCAGTCTTCTCTGTCTGTCTGGGTTAGAGCAGGTGAGGAAAGCAGGCTGCATTGGTGTGTGTGTGAGCTAGGAGGCCATTTGCATGATTTCAAACAAAGTTTACATAGGTGTTAATGGCTTAAGGTAAGAAAAAAAAGATTCTTTTAACAGATTTTTTTTTAGTATTGCAGACATCTAAAACTCTGATCTTAATGATTTTTTAAAACCCTATGTTACTAAAATGGTAATATCTTCATCTTAATTTATATATTAATGAAGCTGCTGTAAGTAGGACTATTATTGACTTTAAAAAGAATCAATAGTATGCAGACCCGTAAATTGAACTGAATAGGTTAAATCTTGGCATGCCACTTCTGAAAGGTTGCTGACCCCAGTTTATAATTACTGGTCTGGGTATGTGCAGGTTCATTAGCATCCAGAGCAGAGATTTCCCATGAGGCAATGCTTTCCTGTTTTCTGTGTCCCAGAGCCCAATGTGGTTCTTGCTTTGGAATCTCTATTCTCCATTCTGTATGCTAATGGAGATGTCTCCTTGTCCCATCTTCGATGCAAATGAAGCTAAGGGTGTTTCCTTAATCCTGTTACCCTTGTCAGGAGGGGTTTAGGTGCATCTTCCCCTGCCTTTTCACTGCTTTTTGTATCAGCTTTGGTTCAAGCAGAGGCTGGTGGGCAGGATGGTCTTCTATGAGTACTATGCCCTGGTTCCCTACGAACACAGAGCTGATAGGTAACACAAGAAATGGCATAGGTGCCTAAATGTCCTGATTCCAGGAGAGGAGTTCCCAGCTCTGGATTGCAAGCAGAGATAGGTGCCCCCTTGCAGCCCTGGCTGATGCAACAATCTCGGTAAAGGTGGGAGGGAAGCTGGGATCTGAACACACTCCTGCAATTGGCATGTCCCACTGGCTACTTTAGGCCTGTCTAGCATGCTGGCTTTTGTGGAACTTGTTCTAAGGTTCCTTTTGCTCCCCAATTGCATACAAAGTCCAGGCACCCAACTCGGGTTTTATGACTCCCATTGTTGTTCCAGTGATTTTCTGAGGCTTGGTCTACACTAGAAAATTAGGTCAGCATAACTACATCACCCCAAAGTGTGAAAAATTCACACCCTTGAGTGGCATATTTAAGATGATCTAAGACCTCATTTAGGCAGCACTAAGTCAACCGATTTCTTGCTTTTTTCTTGCTACCTCTCTTTGGGGAGGAGGATTACCTATGCTACGCCAACAGGAGAATCCCTCCCTTTGGCATCATTAGTATCTACACTGTCACACTACAGTGGCATGCAGGTGCAGCCTGTGCGTCAGTAGCATTTTAAGTGTGTCCAACCTTAAGTGCTTAAAGTTAGGCACTGCAATGCCCAGTGTTGCAACACCTAAGTTCCTTTGAGGCTACAGGCAAATCCCCCCCCCCCCATCTTGTGGGGGTTAAGGGGACTCAGTAATTTGTAAGCGATTATTGAATGGGTAGTTCAGGCTATGAGCATGCAAGTGCAAGTACAAAACATCTGTCAGCATTTTTTGAATATCTGTTGTGTGTGCACTTTGGGGACATTAAGGGTATGTCTAGACTACAGATTTTTGTCGACAGAAGTTCTGTCGACAGATACTGTCGACAAAGCTTCTGTCGACAAAGAGTGTCTAGACTACATCCAGTTCTGTCGACAAAGCAAGCCGCTTTGTCGACATGACAGTGTAGACGCAAAGGACAGTGTAGATGCAATAATGCCTTCTGTCGACAGAACTCTGTCAACAAAAGGCATTATTCCTCGTAGACTGAGGTTTACAGCCGTTGACAAAACTGCTGAGTTCTGTCGACGTTATGTCGACAGAACTAAGCGGCAGTGTAGACGCAGGTATAGTTTTGTTGACAAAAATCCACTCTAAGTGCCTACTTGTGCTTTCCTTGGAATCAATAGGAATGTTGTCACTGAATTCAGTAAAAGTGAAGATAGACCCTAAATTAAATGTGCAACTGGGCTGCTCCAAACTGTCAGTGTCTCGTAGCTTTAGGCAGCACTTTCTTCTCCCTGAAAATAAATTCTATTTGTACATCTCTGTACTTAACTGCACATTGCATATCCAACACAACTGATTTTCAAAAGCCTTTATCATACATCAGATAGCAATGAAATGTGCTTCTTAATTGCCATTCACTTGGAAAGACCCACTCAAGGACATTTACTAGTTAAAAGCCAATTAATCAGCATGCTACAGGGTACTAATTCTTTTAAGGAGCCCCTTGGTAATTACTTTTTCAGACTGTCTGCTGACAGCTTACAAGTCTGTTTACTCCTCCAGCTTGACATATTGAAAAGCATTTAGTGTACTGAGATGTTTGCTTGCACCTTTCTTTCCATGAAAGAATAAAGATGTGTTGTAACCAGACAAACCAGAAACTGGTTAAGGAATTTCAAGATGGCTATTGCCTTTCAACAACCCTTTAAAAAATAGTTTAAACTTAAATAGAAGTAACTTTATTTAAGTGACTTTAGAATAAGTTGATGTCCAAAGCTGGCAGGAAAATGTAGTGAAGAAATTAGGCATGGAAAATGTTTAAATTGTAATAAAAAAAAAACATAAAGAAAAGCATGCATGAAATGAAAATCTTGGCATTTATCTGATTGATTTCTGACACTGTAAAACAGAGAAAATCAGATTTTTCCAGCAATAAACAAGAGAAAACTGGATGGAGGCAAAACATATCCCTCAGCTGAAAGAAAGGCAGAGGCTGCTACAAGCTGCAAAATGGTCACTTTAAGGCTGCAGATGATTGACTCTGCTAAATTTAAAGGAAAACCCAAGAAAGACATATTGGGGAGAGGGAAAAGTTTCTATAAAATGATCATTCTATGCCTGAATGAGATAGTAAGAAATCACCAAAGAATTAATTTGGTGTTATGATCTCCATTACGACATCACAAAAAGTGCCTAACATTGAAATAGAAGAGAACTGGCACACTGAATATTTTAAGTTTATATAATGTAAAAAGAACATACAGCTTTTTTATAATAGAAGCAGCTATAGGAAACCATTAAATACTGGCATAGTAAGTGACTTTCAGATACTCTAATGCAAACTACATTATGCATAGTTTCCTTGTTTAATGAACATAAATCCTATTAACATGAAAGGAAAAGTATGTCCAAAAAAAATAGAGGACAGATCCTAAGGTCCTAATTCCTATGATGAGTTCTGCATAAGCAGAGACCTGTTGACTTCACTAGCATTCTATACCTGTCCTATGGTCTGTGTGAGCTGAGTTCATTACAGGACGGGGGCTAAATAAAATCTTTTAGGGTACGTCTACACAGCAACATTATTTCAAAATAACTTACGTTATTTTGAAATAACATAGGCTACGTCTAATCTACACCCCTCTGTTGGCAGAGAAATGTAAATTAGATGTATCGAAAGTGCAATGAAGACGGGATTTAAATATTCCATGCTTCATTTGCATAATGGTGGCCGCTGCTTTTTTTTCGAAACGGGGCTTTTCGAAAAGAAAACGGCAGTTTAGACGGGGCATTTTTGACAGAAATGCCCCATTTTGAAAGATCCTATACTCCTCAAAGATCATTTTTTGAGTAGTACAGGATCTTTCGAAACGGGGCATTTCTATCGAAAATGCCCTGTCTAAACTGCCATTTCTTTTGAAAAGCCCCGTTTTGGAAAAAAGTGGCAGCCGTCATTATGCAAATACATCTAATTTTGATACATCTAAATTACATCCCTCTGCTAACAGAGGGGTGTAATTTAGACGTAGCTTTAGGGTACGTCTACACTGCAAGCTTATTTAGGAATAAGCTATTCTGGAAGATATCTTCCGGAATAGCGTATTTCAAAATACCATGTCTACACACAAAAAGCCCATCAAAATAGCAATTTGCTATTTTGAAATAGTGTCCAATTGGTGAGGACACTCTATCTCGCATTTAAGGCCACTCAGAAGCAGTTCAGGCAGGGCATTAGGTCAGCAGTGACTTCCTGGAGCTGCTGCCGGAGCTGCTGCCTGAGGCTATCTGAGACGTGGGCTTAAAGGGACCCCCTGTACAGCCGTTTTCAGGTTCTTCTGTGTGCTTTGGTTGCCCTGAGTTTGGACACCACAGCGCTCCCTGCTATGGAGCCGTAGCTGCCTCTGGATGCATGACAGCTCCTGACTGTCGTGCTGCAGTTTCTGCAGGCTGCCCTCCAGACCCTGCAGGAACACAACCCTGAGCTGCTTGAGGAGATCCTCAGTATCTGTCTGGGAGCACAGCTCTTTCAGACACACCCCACTGTGGAGTGCTGCTTCTGGCAGCTGGACACCAGTTCCGAATGGTGGAACCAGCTCATCATGGAGTGGTGGGATATCCAGCAGTGGCTCCAGAACTTCCGTATGAGGAAGGAGACATTCCTGGAGCTGTGTGCCTGGCTCGCCCCTGCCCTCACCCAATGGGACATGCAGATGAGACCTGCCACCCTCCTAGAGAAGCGGGTCACCACTGCGATTTGGAAGCTCGCCATGCCGGACAGTTATTGATCCATCAAGAACAAGTTTGGCATGGGGAAGTCAACCGTCAGGGCCCTCATCATGCAGGTATGGCACTCTTGGGCTGCAATCGCAGGAGGGGAGGGAAGTCCTGGAAAGGTGGACTCTAGGAAAAGGGGAGGTTCGGGGTGCAGGAGGTGAGGGGAAGCCCCCATCCTTGGGTGCTCACACAGCCCTACCGGGACAGGGGGACTATAAGAGGAGGCTCCAGGGGTATTTGGGGAGAAGAGGGAAGGGCTCAGGGACCTGCCAAGGTCTCTGGAACCCCTTTGATTCTCTGTTTTGTTTGTTTGTCTTCTTCTGCAGGTGGTGAGGGCCATCAACACCATCCAGATGCACAGGGTCATCCACCTCGGTGATGTGGACCCCATCATCGCCGGCTTTGCCACCATGGGCTTCCCCAACTGCGGGGGGGGGGGGGGTTATTGACGGCACCCACATCCCCATCCGGGCCCTCAGACACTGGGCATCTCAGTACATCAAACAGAAGGGATACTTTTTGATGGTCCTTCAGGCCCTGGTTGACCACCGCAGCCACGTTACGGACATCTTCATTGGCTGGTCAGGCAAGGTGCATGACGCCTGCGCATTCAGAAACTCCAGCCTCTCCCAGAAGCTGGAGGCCAGCACTTTCTTCTCTGAGCACACCATTAGAGTTGGGGACGTGGACATGCCACTGTGTATCATGGGGGGATGCAGCCTACCCTCTCATGCCATAGCTAACTGGACACCTTGACCCCAGCAAGGACCTCTTCAGTGCCCACCTGGGCAGGGTCTGCATGCAGATGGAGTGCGCCTTCAGGCATCTCATGGCCCATTTCTGATGCCTCCTGACCTGCCTGGATGTGGGGTAGCAGAACATCCCCCATGTGGTGTCCATGTGTTGTGTGCTCCATAACATAGTGGAGAGGAGGGGAGAGGCATTCCTTCCAGGGTGGGGGGCAGAGGCCATCCGGGAGGGAAGGGCTTCTGAGCAGCCACGCACAGCTGCCATCCGGCAGGCCCATCAGGCATGGGTACACATCTAGAGTTGTCAGATGGTTTCAACAAAGATACCGGACACACTTGACATTACATCACAATCTACATTACATCTTATTTAGAAAATACCGGACATTTATATTTTCTCATTTATACTTTCTCAAATTTGTTTCCCAAACAGAAAGCTCAAATACTGGACTGTCTGGTTCAAAACCGGAGACCTGGCAACCCTATGCACATCCAGGAGGCCCTGAGGGACAGTTTCTCACAAGGACCCCCGTAACTCTCCCCAGGGCCTCCCCTTTCTGCCTTTCCTCCAACAACCCCTCCCTTCCCTCCTCCAACCCTGTTCCCTGCAGAGACAATAAATACCTGTTTGGTTTATAAAACCAGAACTGTGTTGTGGTTTATTTGGGGTAGAAGTAACTTGGGTGGGAGCAGGGAGAGAACCTGAAATGGGGAGTGGGGAGGAGGGGGGATGAGAACCTTGGAGGGAGCTGAAAGGGGGAGGAGGGGAGAGGAGAGGCCCAGGGCTGGGGCTGGGAGTGGTGCATAGCTCAGGTGCTTCCTCTGCCTTGTGTGCAGAGACGTCGGTGACCTTGGGAGTGTGGGGGTCTGGGGAGACTAGGGGGAAAAGCAGGAGGGGGGGGCTAGAGCAGGGGCAGGCATGGGAGGGGAGGCAGGACTGGGAACGGGGACTGGGCAGGAGCTGGCTCCAGGTAGATCAGGAGAGCCTGCATGGGTTGCACACATGTTGCGTCCTTGCTGCAGCAAGTCCGTCCACATTTCTCTCTGCCACTAGGTGTCCTCCAGGACCTTCTGGGCCAGCATCTTGTTCAGGTCCTGCAGTATGGAGACGTGCTCCTGCAACAGCTCTTACTGGGTCCTCCAGCATCTGTGGCTCTCTTGGTGTTAGGAGGCTGGCTTGGGTGGTGTTGCACTCTGCCCTGTCACAGCTGGTCCGGTTGGGGACAATAAAGAGAGATGGCCAGTCATCCCTGGATACTCTGTCCCTGAAGCCTTTCCCTCGTCTGTGAGCCGAGACCGACAGTTCCTGGGTCAGATGAAGGTGATGTCCCAGGAGCAAGGACATGTGTGGCATGATTAGTGGGCCCTTTCTTACAGGGGACCAGACGTCCCCAGGGGACCATGCCTCCGCCGCCCGCCCCCTTCCTCCTCCCCCCACGTCCCAGGGACAAGCAGGCATTGGACATTGCTGGCCATTAATCCGGAATAACAGTGCAGTATAGATGCACCCTTAGTCCGTGTCTACACAGCCAGCAGTTATTTCGAAATAACGTTGAAATACTGTCAAGCTGGAGGACTTCTTACTCTGTAACCCTCATTGTACAAGGAGTAAGGGAAGTAAGAGAGGAAGAGTGCTCTATTTCTAAACAAGTGCTGTGTAGACACTCCCAATTTCTAAATAAGCTATTTCGTAGCTCAACTTGCATAGCTTATTTCGAGTTAATCCCTGCTGTGTAGATGCATCCTTAGAGGCAAAGATTCCACAGGAAATTTGTTGAAACTATCTTCCAACAATGACCATAACATTTTGTAACTAACAGTGTCTCCATCAAATACTATTCTTCCTCAAATATATTGTTTCTCTCTTTTTATTAAAACAAGAAAAGTAACTTCCTATGCTGTTCCTGGGCTGAAATTCAGAAAATTAAACATTCCTTTTGCCATCAAAATAAATGTGGAAACTTTCAGGTTCTGCCAAATGGAGCTAATAAAAGGGCTTTGTAATGGTTGCAGTCTTAATTATAGCCTCTCCAAAAAATACATAATAAAATAATACTTAATGAATAACTAATACTGTGGCTGACACCTGCATATAACTAATGAGAGAAGTTTCTGAACAGACACCAACACTGCTGTCTGGAAGTTGTTTAGATCAGGGATTTGGAAGTTTGCTCTTTAGAATCTTTTTTCCCACTGAGCTTAATAAATGTTATACCTTTCAAAATAAGGAATTCAGGCAGGTAGTACAGGATTCACCATCGCACAGCAAGGAGTGAAGATGTTATCAGATTTGGAGGATCAGCCCCTTGCACTGACCTGCTCAACCCCTTCAGCCTAACAGCACCATCTTTCACAAGCTGGCTGCCACATGCTGAGGGACCTGGCAGTGACTCAGTAACAGTCATTTAGGGCCCCACTGGGAGTTAATCTTGCCTAAAGCATTAACTTGAAGAAGCATTAACTCTTGCTTGGAGTTCCAAATGGAATATTTGTGTGGTCTCAGCAGGGGAAGGTACTACAGAGAATAGATGGTCTCCTTTCTTCCATCCCCCCAAATCCCATGTAATCTAGAGTCACACAGGGTTCCTTGTCTGTTTCAGAGCAAGGAGAGAGAGAATCCTATGAACTGTGCATCATTGGCACATGAACTAGGGAAGATTCAGTGCACTGGAGTCACCTCCACTTATGCAGATAGAGACAAAGATATATTCTGAATCCTATTATTTCCGAGAACAAACTTTTGTGCATTAGAACCTACATTTACAACATTATTTAAAAGGGAAAATCCAGCAAATATGAAGAAACAGCAGGTTCAAAAGTTTATACAAAAACATGGCACTGCCATGTAAAAGGCAATTGGAGCCTGCCTACGAGGCCGGCAAAGTCAGGACCAGCAGAATTTCTGGATTATAAATCAGATGATCTATCACTGCTTCCATTCAAACCTAGAATACAGCACTTCTTACTTCAAGGAATGGCCTTGTGGAGAAAGAAAGAGGAACACAGGAGGCCTGTGATTCAATAGCAAGGTTCAATGTTTGGTTTTTCCAGAGACTTCTTGTGTATGACCTTGGGCAAGTCTTTTAATTTCCAAATGTCTCAATGTCCCATGGGAAAAATGGGGTAATAATTTATCCCACCTTGTCTGTTTAGGCTGCAAATGCTTTGAGGCAGGGAATGTCTCCTATATGCACGTACCACACCTAGCCTTGATCTCAGTTGGGGAATGTAGGGGCTACTCTAATCCAATTGATGAATCAGTAATATTAATAAAATCTCTTACTTCATCAAGAAGATCATCTGCATTTATAGTGGCCACAGAGATTAATATGACACCAAAACCAATAAGATGAGAGTAAGACTAGAAACGAATAGCCATCTGCTAAGAATTCAGTTCTTTCACACAAGAAGAATTTTGCAAGCAATAAGAATACTCAGGGTTCCCAACATTGTTCTCTATAAATTGTGCACTTGTGCAGCCCCTCAGGAGAGATTCTAAAGCTACCCAGCTGATTAGGAGAGTTCTTAGTGGTGCACATTCACACATGCCCCAGTGCACATAAAATTTATTCCACCCAATGATGGAAAAGTCCATACATGGATGAAAGAGACTAGAGGGAACATTGGCTCCCACCCATAAGTCTGCTAGCTGAGCCTTGTGGGTAATAAAAGAGACAAAAAAGGCAGATACCATTACTAACTGGCTGTGCAAGCAATGAGAATGTGGCCCTTGGCAGAAATAATTTATATTGCTTTTCAAAAAATAGGTCAGGCACCTTTCCTCTCCTCCAGATGAATCCTGTTATTTGGTTAAATCTGTCCCGCTGTTTCAAAAGTGCTGAGCAATATATATTACCTCTTACTTAATTATGTATTTCTAAGTCATCCCTTGCTCGTCTTTTTTTTGAAAAATAAAGTGCTCCCACAAGCTGCTTCATACAAACAGTGAGTGGAAGCACTTTATTATACCACAGGAGACTAGCAGATACATTCCTGTTAGGGAAGTGGAATTACAATATGTAAGTTATGATTCCATTTTCTAAGTACTGCACCTTTAACTTTCTTAGGCAAGAATGGCTGCTGCTTTAATGCAGCCTATGCTTTCATAGATATTATTTATTTTATTTGTTTTGTTCTGTTTAATTCTTTGTATGATGAGTTATTCAGACAAAGCAAAATGTCAATTTTTTTCCCCTTTGGAAAGCAACTCTTCTGAACAATTGTTTAAGTTTGGAAATGCTGAGATGTAATTTAAACGTGTTTAATAAAGGAGCAATTTCTGATTCTGGAAATATGTGGAAATACCTTTCCCTGTGCAGTAATCTCTAAGGATTTAACCTACCCAAGTTGTCTAGTTGTTTAAATTTCCATGAGCGGTTTCACTTTCCAGATTTCTAAAGTCCACATGGGGGAGTGGAGAAATGTTTTTTCTGGTCTTTTCTTTTGTGCAATTTGAATGTGACTTGGCTCCAGCCCTGTACTTTGAGTTCCATTTTTTTTCTATGAGCTACATATAAAATGAAGCAGAACTGGTTATGATAAAGATTTTTTTTTTCCAGAAGCTTGTGGCTCTGGCTGAAAGCAGATGCAGCTTTACCATGTGTCCCTGTTGTGTTAGAAGCAGATGTAACTTGATTAGGATTAGGTAACTTCTCTCTTGGATAAAATGGGTGCTTAAGTGAGTCCTTTGCAGCAATATGTGTGATGAAATTCAGTGCTTTTTAGTACATATTTTAAAAAGTATCCCTCGTCCATCTCCTTTTGGCATGGCCAGGTTTTATGCCATGTTTGGTTGAGACCATGAATCACAGTATTTGGCATCATCCAAATAGGCGGCATCTACAATTGCAATTTTTGGCAATTCTGCCTCTATTGCAAAGACCACCCATTGCCATGCTACCAGCTGTAGCAACACAACACTGACTGCCAACATCTTTACTACCCCTAGTTGTAGTGTGTTGTAAAGGCACTAGTGGCCAGTATAGGTTAACATCCCATCAAGGGAGTGAGCTCTTGTAGAGCTGCACCAAAGGGTGAAAGATTTCCCTCAAAAAACAAGTGCAAACAGACTCCTGGCCATGAGAACAGGTGGGAGGAGGAGGAAAGTGGCAGTTTTACAGGAAAGATAGTAAAGTGTGGAGGAGCTATATCCAGTGGACAATCTAGTCAAACACTGGCCCATGATGACTAACTCGGTTACCCCTCTGAAGCTCATAGAAAAGTATGAAGTTAGTCTATAAGGGTATGTCTACACAGCAAAGTTATTTCGAAATAACAGCCATTATTTCGAAATAACTTTCCTAGCGTCTACACAGTCAAACCGCTATTTCGAAATTAATTTGAAATAGCAGAGCGCTTATTTCAAATTTGGTGAACCTCATTCCGCAAGGAATAACGCCAAATTTAAAATAGCTATTTCAAAATAAGTGCTGTGTAGACACACATATCGAAATAGGGGGCCTCCAGCCTTCCCAGGGTGCCCTGGTGGCCACTCCAGCTTCAACCAAGAAAACTCCTCTCCCTCCCCCCTCCCCGGAGCCCTTAAAGGGGTTGACTCTGGCCACAGTGCCTGCGCCAGCTCCAAGCCTGCCAGCCCAGAGCCAGCAGTCACTGCCCCTGACTCAGTGGCCCCAAAACATGAGTCAGCAAGCCACTGGCAGCCAGCCCTCCACCGCTCCCCAGGAGCAGTCTACCAGCTCCCAGGAGCCTGCCAGGGCAAGGAGAAGGTGGGCGCCTTCCTGGTCCAGGGTGGAGATCATGGACCTTATTCAGGTTTGGGGGGGGTGCCCCCAATGTCCATGATCTCTGCACTAGATGGAGGAACACGGCGGTCTATGGCAGGATAGCTGCCAGCCTGGCCACCAAAGGCCACATGCAAACCTAGGAGCAGGTTTGCATGAAAATCAAGTTGGTCCGGCAAGACCCCCCACGCCTGAGCTTCCCCTTCTCCTTCCCCTTCCAGCTCCTTCCTCCCAGGTTTCCCCTTCCCCTCTTCCACCCTCTCTTCTCCCCTCTCCCGCCTCCTTTCCCCACTCTCACCAGTTTCATTCCCCCCCCCTCCAGTTTTGTTAAAAAGAGAGAGTTTGTGTTCATGAAAGTATATGTATTTTATTTGACATCAGGAAGGGGGGTTAGGGAGGGGTAAGTGGAAGGACGTGAGGAGGAATAAGGCACAAGCCCCCAGTGGGGCAGACCAGGGAGGCTCTTAGCGCTCCTCAGGGTGGAAGCTCTCCCACAGGGCCTCCTGGATACTGACAGCCCCCTGACGGACCTCCCGGATGGCAGCCTGCAGGAAGTGCAGCCAGGCTCACAGCAACACGTCCACAAGAAGCACCAGAGTGCCCAGGAGCAGCTCTAACTCCATGTTGCAAAATTCTGTGGTGTCCCGAGTGAGGGCAACCAGAGCACACAGAGACAAAATGCTTTGCTGTCCCTCATCAAGGGAGGCAAGCAAGCAGGGAAAGCTGAGAACCAGCTTTCCGGGGGGAGGAGGGGTCCCTTTAAGCACAGGCCTCAGATAGCCTCAGGCAGCAGCCACACAAAGTAACTCCTGACCTGATGCCCTGCTGGACCTGGTTCTGGCCAGCCTTAAATGCAATTCAGCGTCCACTCAGTGTGGACGCACTATTTCAAAATAGCAAAACACTATTTCAAAATGCATTTTGTGTGTAGACACGTTATTTCGAAATAACTTATTTCAAATTAACTATTTCGAAATAAGATATTTTGAAATAACGCTGTAGTGTAGACATACCCTAACAGGAAAAGCTTAAACAGCAAGAAATAGCTTGGTAACACTTTAAAGACTAACAAAACATGTAGATGGTATCATGAGCTTTTGTGGGGAAAACCCACTTCTTCACATGACCGGAGTGTGTCAAGTGGGTTTTGCCCACGAAAGCTCATGATACCGTCTACATGTTTTGTTAGTCTTTAAAGTTCTACTAAACTATTTACTCTTCTATGAGGTAACCAAGGAGAGGTACCAGCAGGACCTAAAGGATAATGCCACAAAGAGGGCTGACTGTCCCAACTTTTCCACAAGGAAAATATGTGTCGAGATATTCCTTCTGTGTATGAATCTAGGGGACATGATCTAAACAATATATCAGGGCCAAGTGTGCACTCACTTACCCTGGTGTAAATGTATAATTATTCCACATGCTAGAAGAGAGAAAGACTCAAAGTCAATGTAATTACTTTGTTCTTAGTTACATTTGTGTGAATCCAAATTTTTGATTTGTTGCCCTCGGAGTAGTGATATTAAAACGAATGATTTTCACCATCTGGAAAAATCTATTGTATTATAGTTTGTATTACATGCAGTGCAAATGATGTTCTGTATATACCAAATACTCTTGTGGGCTAGTTAAGTAAAACTAATCAGCAACTCAAGCAACACATCAATGAACACAAAAAAAGCCATTGGTAACAGTGACAAAAGGCATCCTATGGCACTACAGCTCAATCATTTCTATCAAAAAACGTTTATTTTTCCCTTGATTAGAATGAAGAGGGTTAAATTACTCTTGAAGAGAAAGTGATTTAGAAAAAAATAGCATTATGGAGGAAACATGAGTTAGATAGTTAGAAGATTCAGAGGGGTAGCCAAGTTAGTCTGTAACAGGAAAAACTTAAAAAACAACAATAGTCTCGTAGCACTTTAAAGACTAACAAAACATGTAGATGGTATCATGAGCTTTAGTGGGCACAGCCCACTTCTTCATGAAAGTTCATGATACCATCTACGTATTTAGAAGTGCCTCCCTAAAATCTTCATGAGCAGTTTTCTTTTTAGTAACTATTTTCTAGCTTTCTTTACTTCTTTTTCCCCCCCTTCAGTGGGTTGACTGCAGTGAAATGAACCACAACCTTTCTGCCATTCAGTTTAACATTGTACTGCAGGTCAGGTTTTTGTTTTTTTTAAATTCCCGAGTCTTTTATTATCAAATTTGTCTTTGATTCAGTTAGTAGCTCCGATAATCTACAATGGGATTAGTCTAGCAATCCAAATGTGGCTTCTAAGCCCTTATCAATACTAGCAAATTTTGTCAAAAACCCCCTTTTTGGCAACAAAGCCCAGAGAGGGTTCACATTACAACATGACAAAAGTCGCGGCAAGTACCCAGTTTAGGCGACAAAAACGTCCAGCTCTGCGGGTACATCTACACAGCAGCGTTATTTCAAAATAACTTAGTCCACGTCTACACAGCAGGCAGCTATTTCAAAATAATGTCAAAATACTGTCAAGCTAGAGGACTCCTTACTCTGACTCCTGTAACCCTCATTGTACGAGGAGGAAGTGTGCTCTATTTCAAAATAAGTGCTGTGTAGACGCGCCCAATTTCAATTTCAAAATAAGCAATGCAATTTGTGTAGCTTATTCCAAGTTAAGTCCTGCTGTGTAGACACATCCTGCAAAGGACTTTTGTCTCTCCGCCTCCCCTACCCTGGGTAAGGCTTCATGAGCCGGGGCTGTAAGGGGTAAGCTGCATCACCCAGGCTCACTATGGGCATCTCTACATCTCCCACTGTAATATTATACTCTGGAAAGAAAGTCCCTTCCAGATCACCCTGCATTTATGTCTGTGAAGTGCCTACGGTGATCCACAAGCACCTGAAGCACCATGGAGAAGTGCCCCTTATGACTGATGTAATCTGTGGCAAGGTGGGGTGGTGCTATAAGGGGAATGTGTGTGCCATCGATTGCCCCACCACAGTTTGGAAAACCCATTTCTGCAAAGCCAGCCACTATGTCATCCACTTTTCCCAGAGTCACAGTCCTATGCAGCAAAATGTGATTTATTTCCCTGCACACTTACATACATGGTGCCCCAAAGGTAGATTTCCCCAATCCAAACTGATTTGCAACTGAACGGTAGCCCTTGGGAGTGACCAGCTTCCACAAAGCAACGGCAACACACTTCTCTACCGAGAGAGCAGCTCTCATTCAGGTTTCCTTGCACTCGAGTTCAGAGGTCAGTTCAGCACATAGCTCCAGGAAGGTTGCTTTACACATCCAAAAGTTCTGTAGCCATCCCATGCCTGCATGACAATGAAATCCCACCACTCAGTGCTGGGATACTCTACTCTGCACAGCCCAAAAGCGATGCTCTACTCTGCACAACAACTCTGTGACAGTCCAATGCAAAACCACTTCAATGCTGCCTGTGTCACTCACACTGTTGTCCGCATCCAAATCATTTCCCTCTGATACTAAAGTGCAATGCACGATGTCCTAAGCATATTGAACACAACATGGGAGAGAAGTCCGGAATCCATGATTTCTCACAGCAAAGGCTGCAGTTCACAGGAAGGACTGTCATTCAAGTGGTGTGAAAGTAAGCTGGAAGCCCCAGGAGGGCTAGGAAGCAAAGAGGTGGCTGATAGGATGTTTCTCACATTCCCCAAATACCTTGCACCATATTGCACATTCCCATAGTGCTTAGCAACTGAAGATGACTCCAGGCACTGTGGGATGCTTACCCACATTGGGTTGCTCTTTCTGTCAACAGGAAAACTAACAATGTGGCCATGATATGTCAACAAAAGGTGGCAGAAAAACAGGTTTGGTGAGTTTTCAGTTTTGGCGACTTTTGCAAGTTGACAGTACTTGTCCCCAAGCTGTCCAGGTAGACATAGCCTAAGAGCAGTCCTGTGATGTCTGGGCAGGAAAGGCTGGGAAAACGAAGACATTCTAAAATAGAGAGTATCTTCCGTCACTCTCCCATCAGCATCCTGAAGGCCAACATATGGGAGCCAGCTGCAAAAATAAAATAAAACAGTGGTCCCCACTGTCCAGCAAAGTCAGTCTGACTAGTCTGTGCTGGGCGCAGGACATAAGGGGAAGGTATAAATGGTGTAAGAGCAGCTTTGTACTCCCCACATCCTAAGATAGGTTAGCTCTATATCAGGTAGATCTAGAACAGATCAAATAGAGCTAATCATACTGTTGGGGCAATGGAGTGGGGCCAAGGATCTGAACCATTTTCAAAGCATGTTAACCTAAAACAGTTCAAAATTGTCTTTAAAATGCTTTCATCAAACATCTTTGTCCATGTTACTATCCTGCTGCTGCTGCAGGGCTGCTGCCTCTTTCTGGATGTCAATACCATTGTCTCTTTTAACCAAAGTGACTAATCAAAGTTCAGGAAGTTGGGGATGTTCCAGATGGAAGTACAAATTGATGATGGACTCTTGTATTTTCTTTGACACAATCTTGTTTATTTATCAGGAATGTACAAAGTCATGCTTCTGTGAACTCAGGAGGAACCTAAGCAAAAGCTTACAGCCCCAAACTGCTGTAGCCAGCCCTAGCCCAGACACAAAAACACTCGCTCAACCTTATTTCGGGTCCACACCTTGCTTACAGGCTTTTGTTCATATTTCTCTGCTTGGTTATGTGTCCTGACCTCCACCCCAAACAATACTGAGCAAAAATGTCTCCACAACTTCTGGGTGGGTTCATATAATAACCTATTATCTGAGGTAGGCACTTGTGATTAATTTATCATTACAGTTATGTTAACTTTATCATAGAATCATAGAACACTAGAACTGGAAAAGACCTTGAGAGGTCATTGAGTCCAGTTCCCTGCCCTCATGGCAAGACCAAGCACTGTCTAGAAGATCATCCCTGACAGGTGTCTGTCTAACCTGCTCTTAAATATCTTCAGTGATGGAGATTCCACAACCCCCCTAGGCAATTTATGCCGGTGTTTAAGCACCCTGACAGTTAGGAAGTTTTTGCTAATGTCCAACCTAAACCTCCCTTGCTGCAGTTTAAGCCAATTGCTTTTTATCCTATCATCAGAGACCAAGGAGAACAATTTTTCTCCCTCCTCCTTATAACACTCTTTTAGGTACTAGAAAACTGCTATCATGTCCCCTCTCAGTCTTCTCTTTTCTAAACTAAACAAGCCCAGTTCTTTTAGTCTTCCCTCATAGTTCATGTTTCCTAGACCTTTAATAATTTTTGTTAGTCTTCTCTGGACCTTTTCCAATTTCTCCACATCTTTCTATGTGGTACCCAGAACTGGACATAATACTCCAACTGAAGCCTAATCAGCGCAGAGTAGAACAGAAGAATGACTTCTCGTGTCTTGCTCACAACACTCCTGCTAATGTATTTCAGAATCATGTTTGCTTTTTTTTTGCAACAGAGTTACACTGTTGACTTATGTTTAACTTGTTGTCCACTATGGCTCCTAAATCTCTTTCAGCAGTACTCCTTCCTAGACAATCACTTTCCATTCTGTATGTGTGAAACTGATTGTTCCTTCCTAAGTGGAGTACTTTGCATTTGTCCTTATTAAACTTTATCCTGTTTACCTCAGACCATTTCTCTAGTTAGTCCAGATCATTTTGAATTTTGACCCTAACTTTAGGTGGTGTTCACACCCATTAATCTCAACAAGGTTTTAATTCACCTCACGTTAAGCTTTCATGTAGTTCATAACATTATTATGCAATACTAACATATCTTTTACTAAGAATATAGCTCTCATGGTTAATTTTTCAAGGTAAAGTGTTCTAAGATACTAGGTATATAAGGTGTACATATGACACTGCAGCATAAGTGTTGCTTCTGGAATCACCTACTCTTTTGTGTGCATAGTAGAACAGTGTTCCCTTAGAAAATTACAAAAATGACCAATTCTTGCCACCCCTACACAAGCAAAACCAGTGAAGTCTAAGTCCACTTATGTTTGTCAACTTGAAGGGTCATATATTGTATACTGAGAGAGTCTCTTTCGTTTCTGTGGATCCAATCCCAGTTAAGCCCTGATTTGTCACAAATGCTTCAGAGACCAAAGTCTACTGTTCTTATTCACACAAATAGTCAATGGGGCTCCTTGTGTGTAAGACAAGGTGGATTTGTCCTTTACTCAATACATACTTTTTAGTGTGCTCTGTCATTGGGAGAAAGGTTTAAAAATAATTCACTAGGGCCACATTTTCAAAAAATCTCCCATTAGGCCACCTATTTAAATGTCAGAAGAGTTCACTGTCCAGCAGCTTCTTTGGACAAGGAGACCTGCTAGGTGTTGAGCATTCTTGAATACTTAGCCATTTTATTGAGGTGCTGTAGATGGGAGCTAAGCCTTTTGAAGATCTTGCCCTGCTTTTCTTTTGAGTTCATTGAAAGTTCCAGTATGATAAATTCTCTTGACAGGTGGTGCAACCCTTAAAAAAACCCTAGTAAGCCATATTTCTTAAATTAATTTCAAGTTGATTTTTTTTCCATTCATGGGGTACAGAATATGTAACAGAACAATTCTTGCTGATGCTGTCTCTGCTTCACACTAGTTCTGAAACAGTATCCTAAGACCTCAAATACATACAGAGAGATAAAATGTCAAATACTCAAAGTACTTGGACAGGACTTAAAGATTTCCTATTGCCTGAGACTTTGTAGAGATGGTATCCATGGAAAATATGTTTCATTTCCATGTTCATTCATCCTGGGGCATTGTGAAAGGCTCAGTGCTATTTGTTGAACACTGAAATAAACCAGAAGCATCTACTGAACAAAGCCATATTTGTTTCTGAAGATTATATCACCACATAGATTGTATCACCATATTTAATCAGAGGAAACATTAATTATAGTATTAAGCTTTTCCTGGGAGGTAAAATATAACAAGTCTTCAAATAATAAAACACACCTCATTTCATCCCAACTTCATTTCTGTAAACTAATGCTTCCATGTGCCTCTCTTACCACAAATTCTCATCTACATGGAAACTGAAATATTCAGAATTAGACATTCTATTCAGAGGGATGTCAAGGCATTTGATCTACAGGAGTGATTTAATATCAGCAATCTTAAATCTTGTGCCAAGAAATTCCAGTGGTTTTTTTTCTTTTTGCAAACAAGCAGAGGACAGTCCAGATGATTAAAGGGAAGCTATGTCTCTATCTGTATATTATCAAAGTCCCTCTGAAACTCATGTGTAATATTCTCCCAACTTTCTACCTATATGTCTTTCATGTGAATAAAGATGAACCAAAGGATTCAGATGTACCTGGCATTGTTAGTTAAGTAAAACAGAAAACAGGAATTGACTAAAACCAGACTTGTAAATATTCTACTTTGAATCCTCTCTCCAGTAAATTAGTTTGCAATGACAACTACTTCTATCCATAAAGTAAGAATTAATATCCATTTTTAATATTTATCAGAGTTAACTAAAGAAAGGGTTCATTACCAATATATAAAAAACTTGTCAGGGGGATCCTTTTCCCACAGAAAATCCTGGCTTCAAGGATCAACAACCCAGAATCATTCTGAGACAAAAGACAGGAAATGTATACCATCAGGACGGAGAGAATCTTTCCTTTTTAGGGAGCCTAGTACTAATTTAGAAACCTAAAAGTGTCTGACATATTTATGTATGATCAGCATATAGATTTAAGGTCACTTTTGTATTATTGGTTTTAACGTGTCTCTTCTGAGACCTGTATAGTTGGATTCATAATCAAGTCTATTCCAAAAACCACTGAAGTCAATGGAAAAATTCCCATTGACTTCCAGGGGGATTGTATCATTGCCTCTGGTATCAGGCTTGACCGGGGCAAAAATACAGGAAATATTCCTAATACAATTGTTTATAATCTCCCTAAAATATTTTTTCTGCAACATCTTTTGCATTAGTGAGTAATACCTATGTACTATAGACTGTACAATATATATCTAGCCTATTTCTACACAAATAATATAGCTGGAGTTGAGTTTCCCCAAGGTCTGCGCTGCTGGGGGTCAACAGAAGAAACTTTACCATTGACTTCCCCTTCTCTTTTATTCTGGGATAGATTAACGAGGTCAACTGGAGAGTGATCAATAGTCTATTTGGCAAGTCTTCACTAGACCTGCTAAATCAACCACCAATAGATTGATCTCAAAGTGTCCATCCCGGCTCTGTTGTAGATATAGCCTAATACTAAATATATCTATACTACATTTGAGTGTGTAAGTAAAATAAGAGGTAGCAAAGCATTTATGTGATGAAATGAGAACAGAGGTTTGAGTAATGAACTTTCTGACAGGGAAGAGCAAATCTGACATAGATTATTCAGTTTACTCTGTCAAAAAGCCAAAGATGAACCAACCATATGTAGCAATCATGATTAATGATGCCAGTAGATGCTGATAAGTTTAAGAGAATCAGTATGAATATTTGTTACCCTTGTCCACTGCTACCATCATCAACTATGTGAGATTGGAACAATCCCAGTTTAATGTCTACAAATGGACTCATCTATTTAAATCTCAGGTTAGGTTTGTTAAAAGCTCTAAAGTCCACAAGCCTCGGTTTTAGTGATCTCATTAACAGCTTTTTGTGACAATCACGTGTCATGCTTTTCATGGGTTTAACATGAAACCTAGTGAAACTTGATAGTTTCAACTGAGTTATGCTTAGAGTTCCAGGATACATTTGAATCTATATCTCAAAGAAAAAAAAATCACTAAGAGTTTGGCAAAAAGAAACTGCAACTTTGTAGCCATTTTTAGTTAGTATAAAGTATTGTCAGTTTTGCTAATAAGCTATATATTAATGCACATTAACTCATATTGTGTAATGAAAGAGATACTGGGGCTCAAGCAATTAAGCCCAGGAACCAATTAAGCTCCAGAGGCAGAGGCCAGAATTTCAAGAAAAGTGCCTCATCCAACAGTTCCCATTTAGGCTACGTCTATACTACAGTGCTATTTTGGGACACCGGAGATATCTCGAAATAGATATCCTGCATCTTTTGAGCACGCCCATTATTTCAAAATAACACGGGCTTGTTATTCCGATATCCCTGTAAACCTCATTCCATGAGGAGTAAGGGACGTTTCGGAATAGCGATTTATTTAGAAATAAGTGCTGTGTAGATGGCGCCAAATTTTGAAATAAGCTATTTTGAAATGGACTTGAAATAAACTACACAATTTGCATAGCTCAAATTGCGTAGCTTATTCTGAGCTTCGGGTGCAAGTGTAGAAGCACCCTTAGGCACCTGTTTGAAGAAGAACAAAGGGAGTAACGGATGCTGTGCATTTTTGAATATCTGATTCCAGTTGGCTCCATGGTTTATAGGTTCTATACCCAGTTCCTCTATTGACTTGCTATGGAAATGTAGGTGAATCATACAGCTTCTCTGGAATTCAGTTTCCCCAACCATAAAATATGGTGCATACTTACATATAAAACAGAACCTTTATTAACCATATCATTAATTTATTATTACTATTATTCAGGGGTGGCCCTAGACTAGCTGCCAGCAACTGGCGCTCAAGGACAACCATGCAATTGGTGCCCCCCACCTCCAAACCCCTCAATGATATTGCACCACCATTTAGCGCCCCATTTAACTTGGCACCTTAGGCGACTGCCTAGTTTGCCTATATGGATGGGCCGCCCTTGCTATTATTAATTTCAGCAGGAGCTACTGCTGCCTCATAAAGATGTTGTGAGGCTCCACTAATTAATCATTGTAAAATCTTTTGTGATCCTTTGCCATCAAAATTGATTAACTATCATCAATATAATCTTTACATGAGTGAAACAGCTTATATTATCAGAGCTTGGAAAGCCAACAAACCCAATCATTTACTCCAAGCAGTTCTGTATAGATTTAAAATTAATGCAGTATACCTTGGCAACCCAGCTAAAAGCCACAAAAATCCATATAAAACACCTTCCAAATTCCACAGGCCCAAATTATACTACTTGAAGAAACCCTTCCCTTTCTTCAATGCTTTCTTTCCCCCTTTCAGTGCTTATGATTTGTTACATAGCTAGCACTTCAAAATGGTTTGACTGATTTTTCTTTCAAAAATATGTATCCTAACTAATTAGATATAAAGACACTTAAGTGTCTCTAATTGTAGGCTGTACCTGTTTTTCTATCCTGAGCAGGGGAACTATATAAAAGACTTTCCCCAGCCCTACTGAATTCCATTGAGAGCCCTAGTCTTTCTCCCACTGAAGTCATATGATAACAACTGTACACATGCTAACTGTATGAATGAGGTCTGGTCCTTTCACTGGATTCAAAGTGCAAATAGTTTATACATCTCCCCATATAAAGTAGATAGGCACTCATGTCCTAAAATTCATGATTTGAGAGAGCATACACTTAAAATACATTTTATAAAATATTTATTTGGGTTAAGGAAAAGGAAGACAAAAGAAAGGCCCTGATTCTCCAGAGCACTCTTCTTAGTTTGCCGTTCAGTAAAACCAGCAGATTCTTTCATTGGAAGATTCTTCTTGCTAATGAAATCTCCAGGTAATGCAGGACTGCTGTAGTAGTTGGTTAAGTCAGTCTAGCTCCTGGCTTGTAGCACAGAGGCACAGACTGGGGGGGAAAAAGAGTGTTGCTGGTGCTCAATTATGTTTGGGTGATTCCTGCCTGCCATTACACTACCTTGGAGATATTGGCAACTGGTGTAGAGTGCAACAGTACAGCTTTCAAGCTCCTCAGAGTTTCATTGGCAGATGGGGGAGAGCTTCTTTTTTCCTCTACTGCTATGTAACTTTCAAATTTCAGGATGTTTTAAGAAGTTGTGAGGTGGAGGAGTGCCTGCCGCTCACACCCTCCCCCCACACCCTGCCCCCTTCTCCTCTAATGGCCAGGGATTCAAGTCCTGTCCCTGTGAGATGCCACCACTGCTGGACCCAGTGTGTGCATGGCTCAGAGGGAAGCCCAGACACCCCATAGCCTCCCTCCCACCTGCAGGCTCTCAGTTTGCCCGGTACCTTCCCAGGCCTGCTTGTCCCCGGGATGTGGGGGTAGTGAGACTCACCCCTTGGACATCTGCAGGAAAGGACCCTGCAGGAAAGGGCCCACTGTCTAGGCCACGGGTTGCCTTGCTCGAAGCACACCACCTTTGTCTGACCCATGGCCTTCTAGTCTTGGCTCACAGATGAGGGCCAGGCTTCATGCATTCTGTCTTCCAAGGTGACTGCCCTTCTCTTTGTTCTCCACAGCTGGACCAGCTGCAAGAGGGGAGCGGTCGACATCTCCTGGGCCATCTTCCCAACCCCCTGTGACCCTCTGACACAGGAGAGCCTACAAGGACCTCCAGTGTCTATGGAGCCACAGAACTACTTGTTTTTATTAGAGCAGTATGTGTAATCACCCTTGTAGTTTATCATCTAATTAAACAGAAATACAGGGATCACAGAGTATTCTTTTAATTCAGACACATTTTAAAGCTAATTACATGATGTGATGGGATTGTATAAATACTTTTTTTTTTTTTAAGGTAGAACATAGTTCATAAACTCCATTTGTGCTGTTAGGATAAAAAAAATTGTACTTCCTCCAGCAACACATTCCTCTTCAGGCCTCCTCTTTTTCTGTAGTAACAGGAGAAAAAGAATAATGTCATTTAAATTTTATCATTTAAATTCTGTCACAGTCACCAGTCCCAATGTAACTCATTTCATGCATTTTTAGGAATGGTCTCAATAAGATGGCCTGCTGTTTTTTCTAAGAATTACATTTTGTAAAGTCCCAACTAACAGTAACTAAATACAGTTCATCCACACAATTACTTTTATTAAGTGGAAACTCGGATATAAATCTTTTCTATTTAACCACTAACCTCAAATGAATACAGCACACTGGAAAAATCTGGCTATTTTGTTTGAGTGACTTACTTTCTACTGGCTTCAGTATGCCCTTCAACATTTACTCTTCTGCTCAGTTTAGCCACAAGCAACTTTTGGTCGATTTATTTTTTCTATGAATACAGAAGAGATCAGAACTCACTGCCACAGTGTATTGAAGTTTGCCTCATCTTGATTTGTTTAATCTGGAATGGAATTGATCTGCTCCAGCTCCAGGCTAAGGCACTTTGTAAGTCGTACACAATAGACACTACATTGGGGCAATGCATTGTCACAGCAGATCATAAGAAGGGCCCTAAAATGTGTTTGTGTGCAGAGATGAGAGGACAGAGATGAGGGAGGAAAGATATTGTTATACTATTATGCAAAGCCTGCTGAGAGAGAAAAAAGGGATTCTCTGAACAAATAGACCAAAACTGCAAAATATTTATAAGAAGTCAGCTGCATGCAATAAGGAAAAGAATGTTCATTTTTATAAATGCATGGCCAATATTCAAGAAGTGTGTGTCTCTTTATGAAAATGCAGTGCTCAAGACAAATGTTATATTTATTTTCATTTATCCTCTCTTTCTCGGGTGTGAAGAAGAGAAATGTTTTTTTCCAGATAAGAACAACTCCCACCTCAAAAAACAACCCCACAGCTACCAAACATGCAGAATATGTAATAGAATTTATATGGTAATTCATTTTGTGTTTACTTTCCATACTTTTGTCTGGAAAATTAATTGATGGGCAGGAATATTTGCTGAGACAGTGACTTTCAAATGAATAGTGCAGAACATTTTGGAAAGTGTATTTTAAATGTGTAATTGTGAGTATTTGCACCAGAAACCTGATCCAAAAGCACAGATTTTCTACTGTGCCTAGCATCCAGTTGAAGTAATTGAGCGAGATCATAAAGCAGTTGCTTGTGACTCCCTGAGTCTTGGGTTAGTTCTACAGTACACTGATTTAGCATTCTTTAAGACAGTCTTGGGGACTGCTGTAAATTATGGCTTCAGAAAAGGGAGAGTGGTCCCAATGGAGTATCTTCCACCTGGAGATCATTAGAGCTTCCCCCTTCTTGTCCTGACGTGCCTCTATGCCAGGGCTCTGAAGATGGGGTGGCATAGCAACTGGCAATGTAGGGTCTATGTCATCTGGAGATACTACCTCATTCCCTTATCAGGGGAATCCCCTGCTCTAGAGCTCTAGTTGCTTTCCAGATGTCCTCCTCTCTTCTGCTGCCAAAGAGGCCAGACTGGTCATCAGAATCTGACCATAAGAATTCATGACCAGAAACAAAAGATATGATGTGTGTGTCCCACACACTGTTTGCAGACCAAGAAAAAGAGATATTATTCAATTGAATAATTTAGGCTAACCATCTGAAAAAATGGTGTGACCCAACAAATGAGGATTTTGGCTACCTATGAGGGGCAGAGGTCAAGGCTGAGAATATCCAATTGCCTCCAGATAAATCCATCCACATCTTGAATACTGCATGCAGATGTGATTGCCTCATCTCAAAAAAGATCTCAACACTGGAAAAAGTTCAGAAAAGGGCAACAAAAATTATTAGGGGTTTGGAATGGCTGACATGAGAAGAGATTAATAAGGCTGTGACTTTTTAGCTTAGAAAAGAGGAGACTAAGGGGGGAATATGATAGAGGTATATGAAATCATGACTGGTGCTGAGTCAGTAAATAAGGAAGTGTTATTTACTTGTTCCCATAAGACAAGAACTAGGGATCATGGAATGAAATAAAGAGTTAGCAAGTTTAAAACCAACAAAAGAAAGTATTTCTTCATACAATACACAGTCAACCTGTAGAACTCCCTTCCAGAGGCATTGTGGAGACCAGGACTTTAACAGGGTTCAAAAAAGAACTAGATAAATAATGGATGGATAAGTTCATCAATGGCTATTAGCCGGGATGAGCAGGAATGGTATCCCTAGCTTCTATTTGTCAGAAGCTGGGAAGGGGCAACATCAAAGCTGCTGAGCACCAGAGAAGTCTGGCACAAGTTAAGGGGAGTGATTTATGACAGACAGATGCCCAGACTACTTTAGAGAGAACTACACAAAACTATGTCAAGACCAGCTTTTCTGTGTGGATCAGAGATATTGGCAACCAAAGAGAGGCACTTGAGACAAAGTGAAGCCATTGACATGACATGTTTGAGGGCAGTGAAAGAGGTGATTTTGCCATATCACATGAAGAATGATGTCTTCAGGAATGAGACCAAGTTCTGCATTATCCAGGAGAGCTGACAGACTTGCCAAGCTCCTGTGCAAGGTGTAGGCTCCAGTTCTGTGCTCCCAGAAGGGGTGAGGTCTCAGGTGGAAGGGGCAGGGCTGGGACAACTAGCCCTCAGCACCACCTAGAGCATGCCACACTATGCCCCCCATCAGTCAGCCCTCACAGTTGCCCAGAGCATGTCATGGCAACACTCCAGCATTGATTTCAAAGGCCCAGGGCTGCTGCAATTGCTGCAGTACTAGCAGCCACAACTGGAGCCATGGGCCTCTTTGAATCAATGGGCCATTGGGCCATTGCCCCCTTGGCCTGCCCCTATCAATGGACGTGGCCTTATCAGAGAGAAGCTGCAAAAGGGGAGCTGAGATGGTATGGGCATGTATGAAGGATGGATTAAGGGAATCCTGATAGGGAAGCATTTGAGACTAGAGTTTATGGGTGAAGAACAAGAGGAAAACCGAGAATCTGTGGACTATGTATAGGAGGAATTGAATTGATATGGAGTGACCACTCGACCAGCAAGCTTGGAAAACAGTGACTGTGTGACCTGATCCCAGCCAATTGGGAAAGGGAAAGAAGATTTGAGAAAATTTTGCAAACAGTTTGAAAACAGAAAAAGTGACCTACTTCATCAAATATATTTGCTGGGAACTGTTTACCTAGCTCTAATCCAACCTTCTGAACACCAGAGTGTCAAGAGTTGTTTTCAGTATTTATTAAAGAAGGACAGGGTCTATACTCTGTGAAATTCAATAGTCATCACTAGTCAATTTGACTGTCTATGTTGTTTCAAATATTTGAAAGTACGTAACAGTAAATATATTTGAGATATTATTTTTATTATTCATATTGTCTTGTAAATGTACATGGTATATTACGTAGCACTTAGTTTGGACAGCTGCCGGAGGAACAATTTAAATTGGACAGATGCAATAGAAGGAATTTCACAATGAGGCACGAGGGTGGAAGCAAACAGAGGCATTGCCACTTAGGATGGAAGGCAAGGCACAATATACGAGTTGATGATTAACAGCAATAAAGATTAGGAAGGAGGAGAGGTGTCAAAGACAGGTCATATTAAACACACATAACTTCACAAGCAACAGGAAAAAGCAAGATTTTGTAAAGTTGACAGTGTGTTCACTAACTCAGATAGCCATTGCTTCTTTAAAAATAATATTTAGCACTATGCATCTTCAAAGTACTATGTTAACATTGGCCAATTAAAGTTACATTACCGTAGGTATGTTATTTCAGTTTTAGTGATGGGAAAACTGGGAAACAAAGTGATTAAAGGCCTAATCAATGGCACAGCTCCCATTTATTTCACTGGGAGCAGGCTCCAAACCTAAATGATTTATGCAAGGCCACAAGTAAATTGGTAGCCAAAGTGAGGTTAGACCTGAGGAATTCCTGGAAATCCTATGGACAGACAATTAGAGCATGCTGCCTTTCGGGGCCCTGATTCTACTTCTGTTGAACTCCAGGCTCAAATTCCAATTGTCTACAATGGTGCAGTACGAGGCCCCGAGGACCTGATTTTCCAAGATATGCAACATGGGGAATTTTCAAAAGTAGATAACAAGGTAAAGTGCCCAATTCCCATTTAAATCAATGGCATTTAGTTACCTAACCTTCTAAAAAATTCCACTAGGTGCCTACCTGCATCTTTAGACACATCTATCCATGAAAATCTGGCCCTAAGAGGCTAAGCCTAGAAACTCTTACTCATAGGAATACTTCTAATGGAAGTACTCCATTGAAGTAAATGAAACTATTTGGCTGAATAATAATTAATCACACAGATAAAAGTTTTCAGGACTGGCCCATGCATCCTCTTTTTTCTGTCTTTCTGCAATGTATATCACAGTCTGATCTCAAATAGCTTACCTGGTGCCAGCTACTCAAGCACTGGGATGTCTATCACACTGACACTTGAAAAATCTTAATTTGGTTCCCCATTACGTTTGCCAAATAAAAATTACTTTACAGTAGAACTCTATTCAGCACCATGCTTTTGAATGGCATATCATAAGAGAGTGCTCCCTAAAAGGTTTAATACTTGACTGTAAAACATATTTAATAAAATTATAGAAGACAGTAATATTGAATTATTACCTGTCTTTCCCAGGGTCATAAAACATTTTGCTCTGCACTCTAGGAACACATTATTTCTTTCACTATGAATTCTATTAAAGTATTTAAAAAAAGTATGCATAGGGGAGAGTGTGATGTTATGATGTAGTGACTAAATTCAGCATACTCTAGCTACCAGGCACATTGCTAGAATCGGTTTCACCTGGTTCAGAAATTTCAGCAATGGCTAATGTCCTCTTTACCTCTAGTAATCTCAACAAAGCCTATTGGTGTCTAAAATGAATGGTTAGTTACCTTTTTATTACCTAGTCATCGCATAAAATTACATGGCATGCTAGTTTGAAATAAACACAAGTTGTATTGCAAATTAAAGGATGTTTAGGTCAAACCAATATGCCTTGTAAACAACCAGATTTAATTACAATGAATTAATTAACTATTGATTTTCAATAGCAATAGATTAATTAAAAAAAAATCATTAGAAATCCTGATCATTCCCCATCCTCCACGGCATTGTACATTTAGGACCAGATCCTCCAATGACATCCATACTGGCAACCTCCCTGCACCTTATCAGAGCCCCAGTGAGTGGGGACCAGCCACATCAGTCACTGACACAAGGAACTAAAGCCGGGCCTGGATTAAAGAATTTTGGGGCCCTGTTGACCTTCTACCCCCACACACCATCTATAAACTAGATGGCTCCTGTCCAGTATAGACCCTACCCCACACAGACTCCACAATGGTTTTTTTCTATCCACCCCCCACAGACCCCAGAATGTCCCCAACCCTCCCATACCTCACCACACACATACACACACACACACACACACACACACACACACACACATAAATATACTATATTATATCTATATATCTGTTCACCATAGCTCCACCACCAGATACAGGCCCAAACATCACTCACTGATGGCTAACACCGCCATTCTCGATTTCCTGCATGCCCCCCTCAGCCTTCACAACTCAGTTCACTGTCCTCCAAAATACTCACTCTCCACCAGTGCTTTCTATTACCAGCACCCTCCACTTACTCCATAGCTCACAAGCAACTCATCCCCAGACCCTCACCCATCACACCCCAGATCCATGACACTCTGGCCACTCACTGATGCTTTCCCATCTCAGCATTCCATCCTGCCCCAGGCTACGGTAACTCATTCCAGTCCTCTTTGTGATCCCAGCTTCCCAGATCTTCACTCACATGCTCTTATGCCATCATGATGGAGGGATACAGAGTCACAATGCAGTTCAGGTTTGGTTAAAAGCACAGCCAGGTCAAATTTGAGTGAGTGGCATGGCACTGCCACACTGCTCAGTTGTTTTTTTTCTCCTGAGTTTCTCTCCTTAGTTGCTGTAGCCTCCTGAGATGGGGACCCTGTGCAAGTACACAGAATGCACATTGGTCAGGCCCTGGTTGGCTATAGACCTTATTCACCAATCTATCCCTTTGAGCAAATCACTTAAGCCTATGCTTTGATAGCATTAATTTCAATGGGAAACAAGTTAAAATGCTTGGATGTTTCGGGACATATATCTGTCAAGGCTCATGGACTGGACTTGGACTCATGGACCAGCCTGTGCTAGGAAAATTGTCATCACTATTGGTTTGAGAGTCTTTTTAAAACATTTGTTTACAGACCTTGTCCTGCTTTCTACTCAATTCAGACTCTCCAAATGCAGCTCATCTGTCATTCCACTAGAATCTAGCCTTTAAGGCCATGTCTGCACTAGGAAACTATTTTGAAATTATTAAATTCAACTTCATAACTCCCAATTTAACAAATTCGAACTAGTGTGTCCCCACTACGGGGAAGCCTCAAAATTAGTCCAAGGCAGGCTCTGTTAATATGGATGTGCTACCTTGGAGTTCCAGGAAACATTGGGGAGTAATTAGTTTGAATTACTCTGGGGAGTAGTTATTCTGAAATAGCAGCACCGGAGCATTCACACTACTGTTATTTCAAAATAGCTATTTTGAAATTAGCATTATTCTTGCTTTTCATCAGGAGTACAGATTTCAAATTCCATGGCCCATTAGTTCAAAATAATGGGCTTGTTAATGTGGATGCTCTGCTTATAAATTCAATCTTGGGGGGGCGGGAAGGTTATTTCAGAATAAAATCCTAGTGTAGACCAGGGCTAAATGTTATACTTTCAACTCAGTATAAATTGTCTTGAAATGCAGATTAGATCTACATGGGTGGACCATCTGTGGAGACCTGATAGTGGAACTCAAGCCACAGTTTTGTAAATCTATACTGTGTATGGTTCAAATTTTGCTCTTGGATACAAATGGATACACATGCATGCCCTTTGGCAGGGGGACCTGTGGGAAGAATTTGGTTAGCTATGTAATAAACACAAACCTGCTCACATTTAAGCCAATGGCAAAACTCCCAAATAAGAAAAAACAGCATTGCTAATTTTCCTGTTTTGCAGAATATTATTAAAAGCTACGCTGTGGTTCCTACCGAATAATAAAGCAACCTAGATGCAAAATGTTATAAATAATAATAATATAGCTCAGAACAGAGAATAAAAATGACCAGCCTCCATCTCCCAACACTCTGTCTTTAAATCAGCTGTAGAAAACTCATCTGTTTACAATGAATTACAATGTTTGGGTCCAATCATCTTCCCACTGAAGTCAATGGCAATTTTGCCACTGACATCTAGTAGAAAAGCTCTCTGTCCTATGGCTGGACATTCATGAGAATGTCACAGCATGACAAATGGCCTTTCAGTAGAACTATCAGATTCCAAAGGATTCTCACGATAGTCTATAGAACGGTTTTATGTTTCACCAGCTGTTTGCAGTGCTCATTCTCTTGAATGCCATTTTTCTAATTAAGCATAATTTGATTTATGGACATGTACATGGACAATAAATTGCTATGTAAATCCCTTATGAAGTACACATGCAAAGCTTTCTTCTCATTCTATACTGTATTTTGTATTGACCAATTTGTCTTCTGTTCTTGCACTCTCAGGGAACACCCCTTTCTCTGCGCAGAGTTCACTTATAAGAAAGAGTAAAAGGTATTTCTTTGTGACTAGAAAGTAAACTTTACTTCACCATTTCTTCTATGAGAAAAATAATGTTCAGGTTTCATTATTATCAAATAGTAATCTGCAATATGAACATGGTGATTAATAGCATCAAAATGTTCTTCAGCATCAGTAAAAGCATTATGGAAATATATTTTATTTAAATATTAAAGACCAAATTCTGATATACTTCATGGGGATTACCAGTACAATTGATTTAAATATGTACGACAAAGTATCAGAATCTGATCCTAGATTAAAAAAAATTATAACAACATTTTCAAACTTCAGGTACCTAACATGGGTTGCCTAAATTTTTGAAAACTTTGGCCTTGTTGTGAGTAGGAAAATACTCTAGATGTGATTTTCAGCCTTACCTAATGATTCTAGATAGAACTGGATGGGACATTGCTTTTCCTGGCCCATGAAAATCTGGTATTTCAGAATTTTTTTCACAACCCAGATTGGGAAAAAAATGTGGAAATCTCAAAAGTTTTGATGAGAAAATAAAAAATAAAATATTTTGGTTTTAATATTTTTAGTTTTTTTAAATATATATGATTATTTGTTTAAATTTGCAAATGAAAAGCAGTTTCAAACTAGAAAACTGGAATTGTTGATGAATCAGCATTTTTTGATGGAAAAAGTGTTTAGCTGAAACATTCCAGATCAGCTCTGGCTTTAGAAGTTAATTCCCATTAGAAATAATTAGGAATTGAGGTTCCAGTCCCATAGGTGGCTGTCTGAAAAATAATGCAGATGTCTTTGTTTTTTACTGTATCATAAGAAACAGAGTGGTCATAGCATTCACAGTGCTGGCTATCCTCTGTGAATTAATTTTTTTTATTTAGACCACCACCATTTTTTCTGAAAAAAGGTAAGAAAATATATATTAATAATATAGTTAGATATTTGGGAGCCAATCTTGACTCCAAGCCAGATCTGGAACCCAATGAACTCAATGGCCTCTCACCAACCAGTTTCACTGGGATCGGAATTAGGCAATCGGCTTACTTTAATGGGACTTAAAGTTAAGCTTAAGTGGTGTTTAAGTGGTGTTCTGAAGAGAAACTGTTTGTCAAATCAGGGACTTAATTTTCATTCAGGCAAAATCTCCCATTGTTACATTGACTGTTCTAACTCTCATTTCATTTTTGAGAAAGACCTGTTTCTGGCCTAGTAGTGAAAGGAGAATTATAATAATTTCTTGGTCATATTAGATTTTGGATATACAAGAACTTTGTGCCACTATGACCAAAATTCACTGGTATATCCATTTGAGGAACAGAATGTTTTTCTTCCTGTGACTGCATTTTTGAACAGTCTCAAGAATTGTTTTCCATTGTTTCATTTCTATGGTTTTAGAAAATTCTCATTCAAATACATATTATTGATATTTTATCCTTTATTACATGATGACCATCTACCTCAGCCTAGTGGAGAAAATATGTTTTAACTGCATAAATAGACATAAATGGCGGAGACAGGTCAGAGTGCTCACCGGGCAGTGGACCACCACAGGGAAAACCAGGTTTAGGATTTGAAATGTTTTTCCTTGGTTAGTGAAAACTTAGTATATTGCATGGTAATTTTAAGTTAAGGAATTCTAGCGAAAACAGGCTTTAAACCCCTGATAGTAGAAAGCATGTCTGGACTTTAGATATGGCAACACAAGATGCTACATACAACTCCTGCTCCCTGTTAGGATTAGTGCCCATCACAATGGTCCCTTCTGACCTTGGAATCAATGAACATATGAGCTGGTGCAGCTTCAAAAGTGGGCAGACCAGGTCCAGGAAGAATGAAGGCCAAAGCAGAAAGGAAACAAACTGATTCCATTCCTTTCCTAGACAGCCATTGCCAGCAGGGCCCCCTGGAGTTCTGACATGACTTTAAATCTGCCCTCCCTTGATAGCATATATAAGCAGTACTGACCCCATCCTTCACTGGGTGGAATCACTCCTTATGCTGCCATAGGGAAATACTGTTTGCATCCATTCCACAACCCTCCCCCTAAATGCTGACTCCATGGGTGCTCCATGGAAAAAATATAGTGGGTTCTCAGTACCCATCAGCAACCCTGCAGATCAGCCCTTTCTTCTCCCTCCCTGCACCTCCTGTTCAGTGGTGTGCAGGAGGCACTGGGGTAGGGGAAAGGAACTAGGGCAGGAAGAGGCAGGGGTGGGGTCAAGAAGGGGTGGGATAGGGCAGAATGGGAGCAGGAAGAGGCAGAGTGGGAGGTTGGGGCAGGGGTGAAGCTTGGAGCAAAGCAGGAATTGAGCAAACCCCAGAGAAAGAGGAAGTTGGCACCTATGATTCCCTCCTTTTGACTACGGAATTGAATATGACATATGTTCAGAACATAACCTGATCTAAGTATTATTTGTCTGAGTTGAGTACCCATTTCAAGGTTACTTTGATGAGGATATAAATGCCATTGGATATTTCATTAATGTTTTACAAATTTCTATTCCACTGATCGCGTCCTGTTGGATACTGAGGGGGCTGGACCTAAAGTATAGCTCTACTTGTTACAAAATCAAAGATGTATTTGTGGAATTCAAAGGATAGAGGCAAAAGGAAGTCACACAAAACTCTCCAGGCAATTGACTGAGGTGAAAATGAATATACGTAGTAAATGGTAACACATAGTATAGAAAAATATTTAGGAAATGGAACAAAAACACTTCCCGACTGAGGAGCTATTGACAGTTAAATTATGGTGACCATAGATGTATTCAGTTCAAACATGGTTCCAGATAAAATAGTTTCTAACTCAATGTGCCTGGGATTAAACTACATTTTAGGCTAGTCTGTAACTAAACTTCATCTACAATAATCCAGAATATGAATTGTATAGTGTTTCCTCCCAACTGCACCAGTCTAGATACTATTTTACAAAGTTATAAAAAGTAAGACTAGAAAGTCTAGAATTGATAGTAATTCCCATGTGGGAAAGATCAAGCATAAATAAAAATGTGTTCCATTCTTTTGAATCAATGTTATAATTCAAAGGAAAAACATTAGAAGGTACAGAGACATATGTCTGTGAAATGTATCCATAAATAACATACTGGGCCTTCTTTTAAACAAATCATTTTATATAAACAAAGTACCTGTTGAATATTTGAAATTCTGAGACTATTTCCTGGAGCTCTGGGTTACAGCTCTGAGAAGAGTGATATGTCTGGACTTTTAGCCAAGGAGATGTGGGATACCATGGCTTGGAGCTTTAGATGTGGGGACAAGGGTACCATAGCTTGGGGTTTGAGCCCCATGGGTAGATACTGGGACTTGGAGCTTCTGCCCTGCGGAAGTCACCTAAGATCTCACCTGTTTAAAAATATTTACTGGAGCTCTGCTCTGGACAGCTCATGCTGAATTAAAACTCATGCTGATTAAAGGAAATCACAAATTTGGGACTAAACATCTTTAACATGAGGCAATTTCAGAAGCAATGAAAGTCTCTCTGGATTGTGCACTGAGAACACATTTGGGTATCTATAAACATTTCTTGAGAGAAGCTATTACCATGTTTCCCTGAGATCACTTGAAATAGATTTATTATATAGAACAAAAATACTTTTTCCTAATTCCTAGCTGTAGTCCAGTTTTTACATGTTTTCCACACTCTATTTTAAGGCTTTCCAGCTTGAATATTATGAAGCTATAACAAATCTGAGAGAGAAGAGGAAAATGATATAGAATGTGTCATATAAATCAGCTAAGGGAAACTCATGGGTGGATTTTTCTATAAGGTCTGATAGAATCAATAAACCTTGATCTTCCCAAGTAAAAGTACTTATCTATAATACCTGAAAAGCACTCCAGATTACCTTTGACAACGGTTTAAAGGGGAGACACAGGGTTTATTTTCTGTTTTTAATGGAGTAAACAAAAGAAAGTCACACTTAAAATTTCATCCAGGAGGTCACACCAGTTATTGTGTGGCAGAAAAGAGGGAGGGTAGGAACCAGGTGTTTGTTTGTTAAAAGGGGGAAGTGATTAGACAAGCATATGAACAGGTTGTTAAATCCTTTAATACCTTTTGTATACTAAAAACTGGGACCATACGAAGATCATACATTTTCAGTACTAAAGGCTGCCTGTTAACAATTAAACAATAAAACTACATTACTGATTGATATGTGTTTATTTAGATGTAAACATATCCCTAGATGACTTAGGTGAAAGGAGATGGCATTCACTTCCAAATAATATAATTTAAGCTCCTCATAAATAGTGAGATCTATTCTAATTTGGCCTCCTGAGACCAATCTGGTGGAGCCATTTTAATGAGCAATGAGCTTGAGCCTTAATAGTTAAACATTTACATATTAGGATTAGGAAATACATTAGAATTCAAATGTACACTTATATACAAAACAGTTTAAGCTAAGATGGTTTTGTCAGAAATGTAGGTGGCAAATAAGCTATTTAATTTTTTTTTAATGGAAACTATTTAAACAATTGTAATGTATTCTTCTTGGTACAGAGAGAGCTGTAGTGAATAAATTTAATTATTTAAAATATTATATTTCTTGTAGAGGTAAATATACTTGCCAATAATAATAAACCACAATGATTGTTAATCTGTTGTATTCTTTAGTCGGACACAGTTCAGTGACACTTTCACTGATATGAATAGCTTTATTGTTCCTAGTTATTAAGAGAATAATTAATCCATGGACCAACAAAGGCTGGAAATGAAGCATAAAAGATACTATGACATTAAGCAAACATTTTATACCTGAAAATGTACTGGAATGGATATAGCCCCCCCCCTTATTTTTTTCTTTTTAATACTTGCATCTGCAGATATCATAATGAGCTTGCAATCAAAATAGAAAGGCAAAGAATGCTCACAGAGAACCCAACTAATCTGAATGTAAACAGGGAAGATTTTGGAAAAGCACCTGAGAAAAATCAGTTAACCACTGAAAAGATATGAATGAATGAGTAATATAGCATGACTGATCTTGAGATACAGGGACTTTTAATATATTTAGTATTCCTTGAAAATAGTTTATTGAGGATTTGGCAGTCTGTGAGGATCAGATTTCTCAAGGCATTTAGGTACCTGAAGATGTGGGCAAGTGCCTAATGGGATTTTCAAAAGCCTATGGGTGCCTATCCACATCTTCTGACACTGAAATACCTTTATAAAAGGTTGTGTTTATGCACTGGGTTTATAACAGACTTTTAATCTGAGAGATACAGTGAGTGAAAGTGTTATCGGCCTGCTGAACACCAGAGAGAGTAGGAAGAAGTATAGAGAAGTTGGTGCCCTGCTTACACATACAACAAAGTATACATACCTTTAACTAATCAGCTTGCTTTAATTAATGTCACATGAAGGAACCTTGAAACAAAGCGAGAGTAATTGAAATAAAAGGATGGAAACTTGGCACTACTATGACAGTTTTGTTTATTGGGATTAACTGTTATTGTTATACTGGGATCATTTACATAGCTATGTAGATGTATCAGGCACTTTACAGACACATGCAAACACAGGAAAAGGCATTTATAATTTATTTTCTATCTGATGATTATGCCTTTTATGTTTTTAATATAGGGAAGGTTTATGGCATTATAGGGTTTGGTAGACAAAACTAAAGTAATTTTTTACACTTTTCAGTGATAGGATTTTTCATCTCCACTAGAACATGATAAGTGAGTTAATTTTCCCCACATTCATAGCTCCTTTTATAGAGTTTGTTCTTCATCTGAGGTCTCTTTCGGTCTGTTTCTTGTCCAACTTCCTGTAGTCCTCTTGTTCTGACACTAGTTTATTATTTGAAAATAGAGGTGCAATCCATGGGGTAGACTAGAGCATGAGAAGGACATGTTGTTGGTCTCCTCCTCTGTAAATATTCCCCTTACAGTGGCTGCAGACTTCATCCTTGTCGATCCAACCTTTTTTTCTACATGCTTGCACCTCTGCCTCAAAATCCTCTTCTGTTCTTGGGAATGTCTGGGAGACTAGTGACTTTTCTTTTATTAGGTTAACATAATTCTCTGTCTGAGATGGAAGGGGATAAAAGACAGTTTTTGAAACTCAACACTGCTTCCAAATTAGCTTCTCTCTTGCATATGAAGCTGGCTAATCCCAGCCTTTTTTCATCCGAAAGAAGTCTTGCTCTTACCTCAGAAAATATTTCTTCCCGAAAAACTGCGTTCTGCCCTTATATAAATTCACACAGCTCTCACAGAAATCATTAATTTTCTGGACAAGCTTTGAATTTTGCATAACCATTTTAACAAAAGAAAAGTGAGATCATAAAAATTCTCAAGAACCTTATTTTGTCTGAAGCAAACCATAGTATCTTCACTGAAACAACTATTACATGCTGGTCACCTCACTCAGGTCCCCTGCAGCTTGGTTTACTTGAGAAAGGCTGAAACACTTGGAAGACACTCACTAATCAGATTGCTTTGAAAAATGGATTAAATACATATGGGGTAGGGGATAAAAAGAAGACAGAAACATTCACTTTCTTACTAATTCCATGTCAAAATTCAGACAGTTCACAACGTCTACTCTATAGTTTAATAGAAGCAAACGAACAGAGGAGTATTATAAAGTGGCATCTATTTCTAGGTAGTCCCCTGTGGCAGGCATAGTATTTTAGAACAACAGAGTTATCTTGCTTGCTTGCCACTGAAACGGGTTGACTCACTTTCCACACAGCTTCTTCCCTCAGGGTGGCTTGTGGGGAAGTAACCGGCTGCTCCAACGCCAATGCACCCCCTTTGGGTGAGGTGTTACTCTTCAGGGCACTGCCCTCTGGTAGTGACCACTCTGGTCTTGGTCTGCGCCCCCTTCCTGGGGGGGGGGGGGGAAAGAAAGGGAGTCATTGTTCTTCTTCTGCTCCTCCTCCAGGGTCCTCCCTACTCCCTAGGACCCCCAGTTCTTCTCCCACTCTGCCTGCCTGGTTGCTCTCCTGCAACTCTGCCTTGCAGACTTATGGCCTGGGGCTTCCCTGGCTCAAACTCCCCCAGCCTACCACAGCTGCCTCCTTGCAGCCCGGCCTTTTAGGGCTGCCTTCATGCAAGCCCCGCCCTCCATGACTGCCTCCTTGAAGCCCTGGGCCTCAGGCTGGGTAGCCTGGGTTTGCTTGGCCAAAGCCTCTCTCATTGCAGGCAGGTCTCTCTCCTCCCAGGAGCTGCTCTATATGGCCTCCAGCTGGGCCCTTGTTAGCTGCCTCACCTGGGCTTCCTCCTGACTCCAGGTCTCAGCCCCTTAAAGGGCCAGTGCAGGGCAACGCCCTGCCACACCACCAAAATCCTTTGGATTTTGTGTGTGTGTGTACATATGTATGTGATTTTATTAGGTATTTGTGTCTTTGCCATAATAAGAACTTCTTGTATTGCTATTACACAGAGAAGTTTATACCCTGTCTCTACCATCTTAAGATAAACACTGTATTTATTGATTTATTCAGAAGTGACTGTAAAATTGGTCTCGACTTTAAAGTCTGGGTTGAAATCTACCTTGTGACAGCGGTCGAACAATACATATGCATCACCTGAGTCCTCAAAATAAGGTTTAGGTGGTGCATAGATCTAGTGCTAGCCCTCTGCATAGGAGTTAGTTTTACCCAGCATATTACCCAGCTGAATGGGGACTTCCTTCCCATCAGGGCCAGGTCAATGATTAGACCAAAGGCAAGATCCTCCAGTGGTGTATTAAGAAATTGATGGGTTGATGGGATCCAGACATTCTTAATTTGGTCATGAAGCCCACAAGGGCTTCAAAACTTAGACACTCTTACATCGGATGTTAAGGTCAGGAAGGACCACTGAGATCATGTTGTCTGATCTCCTGCATGGCACAGGATGTAGGACTTCACCGATTTCATTCTTTGAACTAGAGCCTCTCTCTTAGAAAAACATCCATTCTTGATTTAAAAAGTATTGGAGTAGATAGCTGCCTATAGGCCACTTTGACACTGTGGCTCATGACTTCAACTGCTGCCTTATTCAGTAGCAGGGATGATTCAAAGTGATACAGAAACAGAGCTCTTCAACTAAAATTTAACTGTCTCTCTGGACATTTTTCAGACCCTAAGGGTGAGCCTACATAGCAGTGTTATTTCGGAATACTGGTCGTTATTCCGAAATAACAATGTGAGTGTCTACACAGCAATTCTGTTATTTTGAAATAAATTCAAAATAACTGACAGCTTATTCCAACTTTTGTAAACCTCATTCCACAAGGAATAACACCTCTTCTGAAATAGCTATTTTGAAACAGCTGTAGTATAGATGCTTCACTGCTGCTATTTTGAAATAGCTCCTCCCCAGGGCCATTCAAAGTAATTACCCCCCCCCCCCAGTGCTTCCTGGAGCTATACATTGAGGTAGTGCATCCACATTAGGGGAGCCTGCCTCAACTTATTTCAAGGCTTTCCTGTAGTGTAGATACGCTATTTCGAAATAAGCTGTTTCGGAGTATTTCTTCCGGAATAGCTTATTCTGAAATAAGTGTAGACATAGCCTTACTCCATTTTCACTGTCACGAGTCTTTGATGCCCAAAGTGTGTGCACTCCAAGGGCCTATCGCCATTACAATCTTAAATCAACCTTTGTTAGATTGACTTATAGTCACTGCAGCAATTATAGGACTGACTGATGTCCACACTACCCTCTTTCTCTCCATGGTGCGTATGCTCACCAACAGCACTTCCACTGACTGAAGAGGGGCTGAGTAGGGACTCAGAGCCAGGGTGCTCTGCTTCACACAGCTCTCTGCAGGAAGCCCAGCTGCTCCCCAGGCTTCTCACTTGAGGCTCCTCACCTTCCCACCGCCAGTCAGGAGTGGAGCATGGGGGGAAGCAGCCCAGGACCTCGTCTCTGACGGGGAGATCTGTACTTGGAGTGAAGTCATCCCTGGTCCTGGAGGGCAGCAGAGCTCTGAGTAAGGTGCCTGGGCAACAGCCCAAGCCTGGATGGCAGTGGAAACCTGTTCAATCTGTTCGGGGAGCTGGGAATTGCCCACATGGGCACTGAGTTGCCCTAACTACACTGATATAAGCCCTATAGCTCTGTGGAGCTGGAGTTATGATGTCAGTGTAGCAGAGTACTTACATTAGCAGGAGCAATGCTGTAGTATAGGCTACGTCTAGACTGCAAGCTTCTTTCGGAAGAAGCTTTTCCAGAAAAGATCTTCGGAAAAAACTTCTTCTGAAAGAGAGCTTCCACACTGCAAAAGCACATTGAAAAAGCGATCTGCTTTTTTGAAAGATAGTGTCCACACTGAATGGACGCTCTCTCACATGTAAGCTGTGATTACTATGGATGGAGTGGCCACCAAGGCACCTGTGCTTTTTCCTCTTTCCTCTTCTTCCGAAAGAATTCCCTCTTCCCCATCCACATACACCTTTTTCCAAAATTGCTCTTTCTCAGAAAGGCTTCTTCCTCATAGAATGAGGATTACCAATGTCAGAAAACCCCCTCTGTTATTTCGATTTTCTTTTGAAAGAACGTGATTGCAGTATGGATGTAATTAAAGATTTTTTTGGAAAAATAGCTGTTTGTCCAAAAAAACTCTGTAATGTAGACTTACCCATAGACACTGACAAAATTTGGTCAACATAAGGTGCCTTGGTCAATCTAACTGTGTAATGTAGACCATGCCTGTCTCTGTTTTGAAGGGTTTTTTTTCCTTCTCACTCATTAAATAGTAAAGAAATAAATCTTGAACAGGCTAAATATCCTTTGCGCCAAAAAGAAAAAAAAAATCCACAGGCTGCTAATAACTGGGATCTTTGTTTGATATAATGTCACTTGCTCTCAAACAATTATAGGCTGATAATTTGCTTCCTTTTTGATATATTGATCCATTTCTCTCAAAGCTGTTAGAGAAGATTATCCCCAAATGATCTGAGAATTTAATCATCTGTCTCAGGTGTCGCTGACAACCTAAATAAGCCATGCTGTTCTCAAATCAATGCAGTAGAAAGGGCTTTAGTTTGGTAACTCTCCAAACTATTCTGCTTTATTCTCTTCTATAGCCCCATTTTGTGGTGCTTTATGGTGACTAAATAAATAACAATTAATTAATTAAGTATAATAAATAATAATAAATAATAATAAATGCATTAAACAAATAAGCAACAGACCAAACAGCAATGGAACAAAGTAATGAAAAGGTTAACTAGATTAGCACAAAAATAACAGGGGACTCTGCACCTCCCTTATGTCAATGCACAGGTGGAACCCTCTGCTTGTAGATCTTCCCTTTGTTTTCACAGAGAGCAGCACTGCCTCTCCTACTACATCATCCTTCCTCCTTAGCCTTCTCAGATGCTCTGCTAAGATTTGGACATGTAGCCAGTGGCTGAAGAGAGAGAAGCAGGGAAACTGCTCACCAAATTTCTAAACAGAAAACTGTCTATTAGCTATATTAAATCTCCTTGATTCTGCTTCATGATCACCACTGAACAGCTGTGGGAGGACCCGGCTAATAGCAACAGAACTAGAAATTGCGAGCTTCATTCTTTCTGTCAAACAAACACCATTACAAATGCAGTGTAACACACCATAAGAGTCTACTAGAGTTTGTCACTGTGGGAAGCTCATGCCACAATCTGTAGCAGGCATGGCCAACCCTCGGCTCATGAGCCGCATGCGGCTCTTACCCCCCCATCAGTGCAGATCGTGAAGCTGTCCCGCCCTCCAGAATACGGCCCACGCCTCCCAGCTCCCCTGTGCTCACCGGAGCAGGGAAGCCATCCGGATCAAAATCGCGGATCCAATATGGTGGCCATGGCTGCCGACAGGAGCCTGCTGAGGCCAAAATGCCTCAAAAAGCCTTCTTAAAGAGCCAGTACTTTTTTTTTTTTTTTTTGCTCTGCAACTTTTTGCCCTGGCTCTTTGCGCTGGATCCAGGCTCTTTGTCTGGAACAGGTTGGCTACCTCTGATCTATAGTGACTATTTAAAATCAGGGGTTGGCAACCTTTTCAAACTAAAGAGTCAAACTACATCAAAATTCAGAACAAGTGGTCAACAAAGAGCCAGTATAAGAATGCCCATTGGTATGACTGAAAATATACAATTTAATATAATTGATAATTGACATGATGATTAATAATAGCATAAATGAAACATTGTACTCACAGACTTTATTTAATGGAACTTCTGCTGCTGGAGGTGCAGTTTGTGGATGTGGGAGTGAAGGAGTCAGGGTTGGGGTGTATGAGGTGCTCAGGGAAGGGGCTGGGGTGTGTGGGAGGTGCAGGAGGCAGGGCAGGGAGATGGGGGTGTTAAGTAGAGTATGTGGTGGTTGGGATTTGGGACCAGATTACCTTACCTGTCTGGGGATTGGCTGCTGCACCTGGATAGCAGTGGCTGGACAAGCAACCAGGCCAGGATCACTGCAGCCGGATCATGGCCTCCCGTCCTACACGTGCCACAGCAGGAGGGGGGCCAGTGCTGGCCCTTCCTGGGTCTAGATGGGGACCAGATCACAGGGTCTGCTCCAGGATCAAGGCCAGGTTAGGGTTAGGGTCATTTTGCTAGCACTGCAGCTAGAGAGAACAGTTTAATTTGACCAGTAAGAAAGGAAATATTCAAGTTTATTAAACTGATTAAACACTTTAACTTTCTCATGTTAGTTTACCAAACTTCATTTTAAATAAAGTGAAATATTATGTCCAACACAGAAGATTTTAAGGTTATCTTTATTTATGGCAGGGGTATAGAACCTTTTTTGGGTTGGGGCCATTGACCCCCAGAAAAAATAGTCAATTTAACCAACAAGCATAAAATAAGTCTGAAGCAAGCAACAGCTTTTCTGTACATGGGAGAAGGAGAAATCATTTTTCCAGCCAAGAAGACTGGTCGTTTTTCTATGCAATTTTGCATTTGCACAAAAATCATTTTCCCATACCTGTTACTGGAGGAAATAAGGAAACTTTGGCTGCCCTGTGCTGATCTGTCTTTCTGCAAAAGTATCAGAGCATTGGCACTCGCTCTTGGCTAGGAATTCAAATCCTTAGACTTTCTAAACTTGCTATGATAAATCCTGCAATAAAACCCTATGAATTGATAAATCATTACTAATGTTGACCTTTCAGCTTAGGATGTAAAGGAAGAATGAAATTTGCTACCATATGTTGTTTATTTTGTTGCATTTAATACCAACAATTATTGGGAGAACGAGAAAGAGAGAGAACCTATACAATTTCAGAGAAAGATTAATAAGGCAAATTCTAGATATAAGTTACACTACAATGAGTGTTAACAGGTGAGGAAAAGAAGTAAATTTAGCCCATGATGTTTAAGAGCTAAGTTTCTTTGAGAAAGGAAAGAATTGTTCCTTTGTGTTCGATGTATTTAATAATAATTCAGAGAAAGCAAAAAGTGATCAATAAATATTCCTCTTTGGTACTTGGAAAGAAGCCAGGTGATGTATTCATACCCTCTGATGTTGATGATGAAATACTTTAAAGACAATGTTAAACAGCAGTGAGGCACGTTAAAATCAAGTGGTCCATATAACTTGTATTCAATAATTTTAAAAGAGGTGGCTAAGGTCCTCACCGGATCCTTAATTAAGAAGTTTTAAGTCTATTTTTAAGATGTCTTGGAACACTGGTGAAGTTCCAAAAGATTGGAAGAAAGTTAATTGTAGTTAAAAAAAAAGTATTTTAAAAGGGCAAATGAGATGACCCAAGTAATTATAGGCCTGTCAGTCTTTGATCATGGGCAAAATAATGGAAAAACTGATCTGGGATACTTTTAATTAATAATTAAAAGAGGGTAATTGCATTAATGCCAATCAGCAAGAATTTGTGGTAAATAGATCTTGAAAACTAGCATGATATAATTTATTGATGAAATTACAAATTTGGTTAATAAAGGAAATAATGTAATGCAATAGACTTCTGTAAGGCATTTGCCTTGTTACCACATGAAGTTTTGATTAAGAAACTAGAGCACTGCAGAATAAACACGGGGCATATTAAATGGATTATATTATAAACTGGCTAACTGAGGTCTCGAAGTATAATTGTAAATGAGGAATCTTCATCAAGGAGATCTGTTTCTAATGGGTCTTGCAGGGGTTGGATCTTGGCATGATTCCATTAATGTTTTGGCCAATGACCTAAAAGGAAGTATATAATCACCAGTGATTTAGCAGATGCTCCAAAGATTAGAGGATTGGTAAATAATAAAGCAGATAGGTCACTGACACAGCATGGTCTGGATAGCTTGGTAAGCAACATACAAACAATATGTGTTTCAGTATAACAAGGTCATAAATTGAGGAACAAAGAATGAAGGCTATACTTGCAAGTGGGGAGACTATCCCAGGAAACAGTGAAAATGACTTGTGGGTCATGATGGATAATCAGCTAAACATGAACTCCCAGTGTTACTGTGGCTATGTCTAGACTATATCCCTCTTTTGAAAGAGGGATGTAAATGAGACATATCGAAATTGCAAATGAAGTCGGCCTTTTTCGGAAGAACCTGTACTCCTCAAAAAATAACAACCCTTTTTCGAAAGATCCTGTAGTCCTTAAAAAATGAGGTTTACAGGATCTTTCGAAAAAGGGTTTTTTTTTTGAAAGAACCACGTCTAGACAGCGGTTTCACTTTTGAAATACCCATTTTTCAAAGAACGTGTGGCCGCCATTATGCAAATGAAGTGTGGGAAATTCAAATCCCGGCTTCATTTGCAATTTTGATATGTCTAATTTACATCCCTGTTTCAAAAGAGGGATGTAGCTTAGACATGCCCACTGTGACTAAAAGGGATACTGTGATCTTTGGATGCATAAGCAGGGGAATACTGAGTAGGAACAGAGCCGTTATATTACCTCTGTATTTGGCATTGGTGCAGCTGCTACTGGAATACTGTATTTAGTTCTGGCATCCACATTTCAAAGAGGATGTTGAAAAATTGGAGCGGGCTCAGAAAAGAACTGTATGAATGTCTAAAGTATTGGAGAACATGCCTGACAGTGAGAGTCTATGAATCCGTTGATATAATTATGATAGCTTTCACCCAAGTGAGAGCTGTAGTTAAGGCTGCTCAATACTTCTATATTGTAAAAGACCCTCATCTAGGCTCATTTTTGCTTAAAGTCTAAGGCATGGCTGTTCATATGGAGTTAGGTGCAATGACACTAAGCATCACAGGTGCCTCAGACTGTAACTCACAGACTAGGAGGGGAGCCACCTGAGGTAACTGGTGGGAGATTCTGATAAGAGTGATGTGTGCGGAGACTCACCCCTCTCATGGATTTTACAGACCCCTCCCATGGGAGGGAGCAGGGAAATCAACTCCAGCCGGTCAGAACATGGGAGAAGGAGGCTGGGGCAACATGCCATCCCAGCCTCGCTTACTTGGAGGATCATGGGGAGGTGCATTCACACACCCCACCCTGCATACAGGCCTGTATAAGCACCTAAGTCCAAGCTGCAGAGAGGATCATGTTTGTAGTATTGTTTTATAGTTGGGAAACCTCCTTGGAGTTAGGCACCTATGTCATTTTTGCAAGAATCTGGGCACATGGAAGAGGAGGACTTCCCTCAGAACTTTTAGCTCAGTGGTTGGAGTACTCACCTGGGCTTCAAGAGGCCCCAAGTTCCCATCCACCTGAAAGAAGGAATTTGAACAAGCCCCCTCCCCTCCGCTAGTTCTCCTAGATGCCCAGGGGCTCTGGCCCTACTTCCTGTAGATGAACTCTTGCCCCCCCCACCATGTTGCTTTGGAAGGTGCTTGCCCCCTCATTTCCCCTGCATCACCTCTGAACATAAGGTAGAGGTGGTAGGTGACTATTCTGAGAAAGACGGAGGCACCCATCTGTAACTAACAAAATCATCGAAAGCACAGGACTTTGGTCAGGACGGGGGACTTCAGCTACTCAAACATCTGTTCATGATTACTTTTGCCCAACCTACCTTCCACTTCCATATTCTCAACCACAACAGCCTCTCCCCTAGTAAATTTCTCCACCTACTGTAATAAAAAAGAAATGTCTCCAACACATTCCAAGAAGTTATTGGATAATCTGTACCCTGCTGTGTTATTTTCCCAAAAGATGTGCCATTAGCGATTAGCCTTTACCGATTAGCTGATGTATCTCCTCAGTCAGCTCCTTGAGTATTCTAGGACGCACATCGTCAGGCTCTTGTGATTTGAAGATATCTAATTTCTCTTAGTAATTTTTAACTTGTCCCCCCCCCATTTTAATTCCCGATCCTTCTTCATTTTCACTGGCATTCACTATGTTAGATGTCCAATCACTACCAACCTTCTGGGTGAAAACCGACACAAAGAAGTCATTAATCTCCTCTGCCATTTCCACATTTTCTGTTATTGTTTCCCCTCTCCCCCTCAGTTAATAATGGGCCTACTCTGTTTTTGGTGTTCCTTTTGCTTCCAATATATTTGTAAAATCAACAATGTTATTATACTTTATGTCTCTAGCTAGTTTGAACTTGTTTTTTGCCTTGGCTTTTCTAATTTTCTCCCTATGTACTTGTGTTTTTTTATATTCATTGTCATTTGACCTAGTTTCCATTTTTTGCAGAATTATTATTATTTTTTTTTAGATCATTGAACATCTCCTGGTTAAGTGAAGGTGGTCTTTCACCATACTTCCTATATTTCCTACGTAGAAGGGAAGTTTGTTCTTCTGTCATTAATCATTTCTCTTTGAAAAACTACCAACTGTCTTCAGTTGTTTTTCCTCTTAGATTTGCTTGCATGGGATCTTACCTAACAACTTTCTGAGTTTGCTGATGTCTACCTTCTTGAAAATCTTTATTTTGTTGTTGTCCCTCCTGACATACCTAAGAATCATGAACACTTACCATTTCATGATCACTTTTACCTAAGCTGCCTTCCACTTTCAAATTCTCAACCAGAATAGACTCTTCCCTGGTATATTTCTCCAACTTCTGAAATAAAAGAAAGGAGTCCAATGCTTTCCAAGAATTTGCTGGATAATCTGTAAACTGCTATGTTATTTTTTCAACAGATACGCCATCAGTGATTACTCTTTAGTGGTTATCTTTAAAAAGTCATGGAAAACAGAAAAGGTTCCAAAAGACTGGAAAAGGGCAAATATAGTGCCAATCTATAAAAAGGGAAACAAAGACAACCCAGGGAATTACAGACCAGTCAGTTTAACTTCTGTACCTGGAAAGATAATGGAGCAAATGATTAGGCAATCAATCTGCAAACCTCTAAAAGATAATAAGGTGAAAAGTAACAGTCAGTATGGATTTGTCAAGAACAAATTGTGACAAACCAACTTGATAGCTTTCTTTGACAGGCTAACAAAGCTTGTGGATAGGGGGAGCAGTAAATGTTGTATATCTTCACTATAGCAAGACTTTTGATGCTGTCTTGTATGATCTTCTCATAAACAAACTAGGAAAATACAATCTAGACAGAACTACTATAAGATGGATGCATACCTGGTTGGAAAATAATTCCCAGAGAGTATATATCAATGGTTCACAGTCATGCTAGAAGGGTATAATGAATGGGATACCAAAGGGATCAGTTCTGGGGCAAATTCTGTTCAATATCTTCATCAGTGATTTAGATAATAGAAAAGAGAGTATACTTATAAAGATTGAGGATGATACCAAGCTACGAGGTGTCACAAGTTCTTTGGAGAAGTGTTTCTCAACCTTTTTTTTATAAAGTACCTCTTTTTCAAAAAAAAAAAAAAATTATCAGTACCCCCATTTTTTTTTCTACCATTGCAACACATTTGTTTAAACAACTTCATCGTAGCTGGGCAGGCATTGAAATTTTTGGGTGTGAAAGTACAAAAGTGATAAAGCGCTGTAAAACTTAAAACAAAAATTCAGTTTTCTCCAAATTTCAGTTGTGTTGATGTACCCCCCAGACTTCTCTCGAGTACCCATGAGGGTACTCGTACCACTGGTTGAGAAACACTGCTTTGGAGGATAGAATGAAAATTCAAAATGATGTGGACACACTGGAGAAATGGTCCGAAGTAAACAGGATGACATTCAATAAGGACAAATGCAAAGTATTCTACTGAGGAAAAAACAATCAGTTTCACACATAAAAAATGGGAAATGACTATCTAGGAAGGAGTACAGCAGAAATGGATCTGGGAGTCATAGAAGATCACAATCTAAATAGAAGTCAACAGTGTAATGCTGTTACAAAACCACCAGATATTGCTCTGGGATGTATTAGGAGAAGTGAAGTAAGTAAGAAACAAGAAGTAATTCTTCTGCTCTACTCCATGGTAATGTGTCCTCAACTGTAATATTCTGTCCAGTTCTAGATGCCACATCTTAGGAAAAATGTGAAGAAATTCTAAAAAAAAATGCAGGGAAGAGCAACAAAAATGATTAAAGGTCTAGAAAACATGTTCTTTGAGGGAAGATTGAAAAAATCGGTTTGTTTAGTACGGAGAAGAGAAAACAGAGAGGATATAATAACATTTTTCAAGTGCACAAAAGGTCATTACAAGGAGAAGGGAGAACATTCGTTTTCTTTTTAAACTGAGTATAGGAGAAGAACCAATGGGACTGAATTGTAGCAGGGGAGGTTTAGACTGGAAATTAGGAAAAAACTTCCTAACTCTCAAGGTGGTTAAGCATTGGCATAAATTGCCTACGGAGGCAATGGAATATCCATCTCTGGAAATTTTTAAGAGCAGGTTAGACAAAAACCTGTCGGTGTGGTTCAGATAACAGAGGATTACCATGAGTGCAGGGACTGGACTCAGATGACCTTTCAAGATCCCTTCCAATCCTATGATTCATATCAACCTTGAGGCACTCCATGTGCATTGACTTCAATGGTTTTATGCACCCAAGATGGAATTCATCTATGCGAGCGGGTTAGTGGAAGGCTTATCACAATTTACATCTCATGTCAGCCATTGCATTAGCCCTCTGCATAAAGTGAATTTCACCTCCAGAAAAAAAAAAACATGTCATGAAAACTACATATTTCAGACTACTGGAGTAAGGTGTGCAATTTGCTTTTGTGGCACTTTTGTCTAGTCACATAGTTCAGGATTATGGAATTTCTTCTCTTTTTTATTCTCCCCTCCAAAAACAAACAAACAAACAAAACCAAACAACCCCCCCCCCCAAAAACAAAATACTTCCCACCAACAAATCAAACAACAAAAAACAGGAAAGACCATTTGAAAATAAGCAACCAAAGCCCCATGTTAAAGCAACATGAAAACTGCAATGTTAGAGTACTAAAAAAAATTAAGATATGTTCAAATGTGCATTCCTAACTCTGTTCCCTTATGCATATGGATTATAAAATAATATGAACTAATGTTCCTATCATGGCACATAGTGGTTCTTAAAGTGTGGTCCACGGCGCACTAGTGGTCCGTGCCCCTCTTGCAGGTGGGCCATGGGCTTGGAGCTCACTCTGCTCCCCCCTCCCCCCCCCCGGAGCGGGGAGCCTGTGCTGGAGCTCCAGGCCTGCCCTCCGCATGAAGCTGGAGCGCCAGTGGCCAGCGCCAGTGGAGCGCCGCTGGGGGCAGGGGAAGAGAGGTGAGCCTTGTGGGCGAAAACTGGTTCACAGGGAAAGGAAGTGGTTCCCTGAGCAGCGCAGGAAACTGCTCATCTAGAGGTTTTCCCCACTGCTCCCATTAGTGGGAATCAGCCAATGGGAGTAATGGGAAGGGGCAGTTCCTGGGAGTGGCAGGAGACACAGAGCCAGACAAGTGCCTCCCATTCCCCTCATGCCCAGATGCCACACTTCTAGCCCGTTCCTGTGCCTTCCCTTCCACTCAGACCCCCCCCCCCACACACACTCCTGCAGCCAACCTCCCTCCTGACCAGGCACTCATACTCCCACCCCATTCTGCACCCAGTTTGTCATCATGGGTGGCTGGCTGGTGGTCGCAGAAAGGTCTGCATTGAGTGTGGAGGGCTGTGGGCCCGAAAGTTTAAGAACCATCGATGTAGCATGTCTGGTGTGGTAATTTATCTTTTTCTAAAAGTGAGTTTTAAAAAAAACAAAAGTAAGTTGTGTAAAACTAGTTACTAAATAATGACACTTTCCAATTCCATAATTGCACATCTTAATTACATAATTAGAGTATGTACATGTAATTGGGCAATAAGGATATTTAATTTAACGTTGATTACCATGCATAAATTACCAACTAAATAATCTTAGGAAATTGCAGTGGAAAAAAACTGGCATACCAGCATAACAACTGCTTTTCATATCTGTTGTACTAATTTTATTTTTTGGAGCTATTTCCTACGTGGTACAGTGAGTGAATGCTCTCAGATTTCACCTCAGATCCTATATTGTATAAACAGAGACTGAGGAACTGTGTATGAGTGGACGAATGGTGTAGGGAGGGGGTGGGGAACCTTCTGTTGGGGGCTGCATGCAAGCGAGAAGCCTGTGACTGAGAAGCAGAAAAACAACTCCCCACATTGCCCTTGCACACCAGAGTTTCGGGGGGGGCAGGCTAATAGATTTTATGTGCACCAGCCCTGCAGGTAGGTGGCAGAGGGGCTGGAGCACGAGCATGGGCTCTCCAATGTTGAGCCTCAGGAGCAGATCCAGGCGAGCTGGGCCTGGCCTGAGGTTCCCCACCTCTGGTGAAGGGGCATACAGCTGTGGGATGGGGCACAGTATGAATTTAGTGGTCCAAATTGCACATTAGGATGGAGCACTAGGTCACATCTATAGTAGCAACCATGAAACAGCCTTCCACTGCTGAGCTGTGCATTCCTCTGAGTGCACAATGCATTTATTCAGGCTGTCATATCCAATTTCTGTATAGAAATCTGAGTGCAAGTTACATTAACTGCCCCATGGCTCTATGCTCCGCTCCAGAAACAGGCCCACACTATGGTAATCTAAAGGTTAGAGGTTTCCCCCTTGTTGATATACTTGAATAATTCCAAGAAAATGTTATCAGACCTACAGAAAAGTCAGGTCAAAGGCTCTTCTGCTCACCACCTTGGTTTAAAACAAAAATAAGGCTAAGCTAAGAGAGGTGATGGTTGGACCTAGCTGGGAAAACCACTTGGGGTATAGGCATAATATAAACTTTTAGAAATAAGGGCTTGATCACACCACTGGCAAACAGGTTACAGCTACCAGCTGGATGGAATCTTCAGCAGCTCTAAGCACAGTCTGTAGTGCAGCTCTCCAGTTGCTTCCAGTGCTCCGAGTTCTGCACCAAATGGCTGGCGTGGAGTCCAGCAGTGCAGGAGTGTGCAGAGGACACAAAGGACATGCCCATCAACTAAGTCAAGGCATTGGGTCACAACACCTGTGCACACAAGTTATAGCAAGCAATGGAAGACACCAAGACCTACAATATTCCCCTATAACTTCTGGATGTAAGAGCAGAGGGACTGGATAAGGACCTGCATTGACCTGACACTCACATGATCACCATGTTCGTGAACACAGGCAGCCCTGCTGGAGAAAGGGAAGTGTGAAGGTTGGCTGACCTCTTTTGTCCTCTATTCACCCAAGTGGATAGCCTTGCCTTCAGTGCCAGCCTCATCCTGGGACTGGCCCTTCTCATTGTCCTCAATATTTGCTCCTTCTCTTCCCTCCAGGGCCCTGACGCATTGACCAAGGCAGAAGCCAGAGCCAGGCTATCATCCAGGGAGCCCAATTTGCAGTGGGGAGTCCCAAACCCACCATCTGGTGGAGGTGGCACATCCTGGAGGGTGCAGACCTGAGATAGGGGCTGTTCATGGACCTTTCAGGCCCTACCCAAGGAAAGTGGAGGGTTTGGTGATTCTGCCAGCAGTCAAAGCTCCTGGGTGGCTCTTACCAGTGCCTGGCTCTGGCTTGCAGCCTAGCCAGAGAGCAGAGCCTTAGAAGAAAGAGGAGGTATGGAGATGTGGCCAAAGAAAGGGAGGTGTCACAGAGGCAGGGCTTTGTGCTGCTCCCCACTTCTACTGAGGATCAACTGCTCCTGGTGCAGTAATGTTGGGATAGCTCCTCCCAGTCTACCTTCTACTCCCAGTGTACCTATTTTGCCCTTAAGTGGTACTTGAGGTCAATTATATCTTCATAGTGAGAATAACAAGACACTAAATCTGAACAAAATAATCTGAAGCTAACCATAGAATTGTCTTGTCACAAACCAGTTCCACTAGTCAAATACACAGAGAGGTGTTGGAATTACAATTCATCCACAAGTTCAATTCTCATGCTGATGGCTTCAATCGAGATAAGGGATGGATGAGACATTATCAACCTAATATTCAATGAAGGTGCCAACCTAACATTCAATGAAGGTGCCAGTCCTGCCTACTTGTTTTTCCCTTTGATATTTTCATACTCTCTGCTCCTTGTTTCCCACACACCTCCTTTTTTTCCCTCCCACCTCTCCCTTTTCCCCTATTTATTTTGGGTCTGCACGTCCTAAACTCAAAACTCTAGTCATCTGAAGAAGTGGGCTGTGCACACAAAAGCTCATGATACCATCTACATGTTTTGTTAGTCTATAAAGTGCTACTAGACCATTTGTTGTTTTTTAAGTTTATCCTGTATAGACTAACTCGGATACCCCCTGAAGCCGTAGAATGGTTGTAACACAGGTTTGCAGTAGAGCACAAAATGCACTCGGACATTGAATTGTTCAGTTTAAAATAAGCCCAATGTACTGCAAGCAACAGAAGGGCAGAATACAAAGTATTTAAGCATCCTGCTGTGAATCTGTAATTGGTGGCTAATGATGAGGCCGAGTCGGGGGGTCCCCCAACAGGGGGAGGCTGGGAAGCAGCCCGAGGCAGAGCGCTTCTGGTGCCTGTGGGCTGACGTGCTACGGAAGGAACCCCATCAGCCGGGGAAGGGTGATACCCGAACCCCTTAGGGCCCCGGGCTGGGACCCGGTGGAGAGGGTGGGCCTGGGTCCCCCTAGCCCCACCCTCAGCGCTTACCCTTTGTATATTGGCCTGAGGCCAAGCCAAGGAATCTTGGGAGGGGCGTCCACCCCGATAGAGTGTGGTTAAAGAATACGGACCCCTCGTGAGGGGAAGAGCCGCGGGGTACCCCGGACGGGGGCTCGCTGGGCTCCGCTCTGCCTGAGAGGGGGAGTTGGAGGCTCGTGCCCGTATAACCGCCGTATCCTGGGTCTCCGAGATGGTGGGCTCGCTGGGCCTCACCCCGGGACGGGAGGAGAGTGCTCGCACCCGGACCAAATCCGTCACACACCTGTAAAGGGTTTTAAAGTAAACTATATTTATACCTAATTTAGTGCACCTTTATGTTGCCAGAGTAGTATAAGGAAGCCTTCGTGTACCTGGAAATCTATTACATAAAACAGATAAACATTCATTTGACAGCTCAAACCAGCAGATGTAATTCTTTCATATGTTTACCAAAAGCAGCTATTAGAGAGCTACACGTAATCTTAGCTGAGCTACAGAGTGGCAATTGAAACTAATTTTTGAGGGAGCTAATGTAAAGGTAACTTGATATGCTAACACTGAAGTAGTATCACAAGGAATATACTCATAAATTATTACAGCATGTATTTCAGTTAATTTTTTGGAGGGGTACTTTTCTATTCTTTTAAGTGGAAATGGAGTAAAGGTAAATAGCACTGTGAAGAAAACTTAGAAGTTGCCAGTTGAATTAATTTTGTATTCACTTTGGTTTTCCTAAAATTCAAAGCCAAAATTTAAGAGCCTAACTTTGTTTCTTCTACTTTCCCCAGCTCTAATCTTCTTGAATTAAAAGAATAGCACACATAACTGAAACATAAATCAGAACAGAGCTGGCCTAGAATCAAAATCTTACCTCACCACTTGCCAAGAATGACACACCACCCATTGAAGTGGATTTGCTGCATTTCTCTGTGTCATTTTTTGAATGACAGCCTCCAAAAAATCAGAACTTATAAGACTGACATTGTACCATGTATCAGGGTTTTAGATGCTGCAAAGATATGGACAAATAATTAGGGACAGTACTCCTACAGGTGTGGCTGCAGGCATTCCACCTGTCCCTGAGCTCATCAGATCTCAGAATGAAAGCATTACTAGTGACACAAGAGGGAGAATTATTTCCTCTGAATACAGTTGGTTGCAAAGTGAACATTTATTATTAAAAAAAGATGCATGTTTCCTCCAGTTAAAAAAAATGAGTAAAATGTTTGTTTTTGAAGACTAAAAACTTTTTGGCTTCCACACGAGGCTTTTGAAAAGAAAAAAAAAAGTTTTTGTTGATGGGAACTGGCACATTTTAAATAAAGCAATCACTTTCTTTGAAAATATTTATCTTCAAAAGAGATCACTTTTTGTTTAAAAAAAACATCTTTCCAATCTGCTGAGATGTAAAACTGAAATCCCAGCTATTTGTACTAATTAAAACTACAATTAGTTCTGCAGCAGTGAGGATATATCCTGGTCAATTCCATCTTTGGTAATTAAATCCTGCCTATCTAACATGCTCCTCAGCTTTCAAATGGACATGGCATTCTTCAGTTTTTCTCCTAAACTGGTGTATAGAGTTTCTGTATACTATTAAACAGCTGCTATTGCACATCTTACATCATTTCTGCAAAGTATGAAGTAATTGCCCCTTTCTAAATATTTAAAAGTTATTTTGCAATCTGTTAGATAACGGGTACTATTGCTGTAAGTGTAGGTTAGTAACATTTGCTATACAAATAAGGAATGATTCTCCATGATTAACAGATTGTGGAGCAAAATCTTCATTGTTAGAGGCACCTAAATCTTCCAGAACTATCTGTACATTTAATAACACTGGTTTTGAAGTATCTGCATTTTTAAACCACTTGAACTTATTTTTAGTGAAACTTCCCTTTACTTTGTGGCTAATCCTGTGCCATGTTAACAAAAAGCCTTATTCTGTCATCTTAACCCCCTTCCTTTTGAAGGCATGTTTAGTCATGCCATAAGGTTCAATGAAACATGACAGGAGACATCTCTTTTAACATACTTCACTAGCTAGTTTAAATTAGCCAAGAGGCGAGTTTGTTTGTTTGAGATGTATGTCTGTTATAATAATTTAATTTTGAAATATCTCTGTTACTTATGGGGCTAATCCTTGTGAAGTGTTGAGCACCAGCTATAATGGGAATTAAATGAAATCAATTGGAATTGAGAGCACATCGCGGAATGGGGACCATAAATATTAAAAAGAGTATAAATTCAACTTTTATCTTTAAATAAAGTGTACAAAAGAGAACTCCTCTTTTACATATTTTTTCTTAGACTAAAATTAGTGAAAGTAGCTAAACCGAGTATCAGATGAAATGTCTCTGTGTTTCTGCGTACTACTGACATGACCCAACATGTTGAAAGATAATAAATGCAGTTACCGTCTGTAAATCATTTTGCAAGAGTGAAAGTCTGGATTTTCAGATGCTCACCAGTGTTTTACTTGGCTCATCCAGCAGTGCTTTAAAGTCCTGTGCCATGATGGAATGATAATTGGGTGTTGATGAAAAACATCAATCATCATTGCATTATGATTCAAGTTACAGTTCTTTTACCTCTAAGATGTGAGATGTTGTGAAATAAACCACTTGAGTATGGTGATTGCATTTTAAACATCATCCCGTAATGTATGGGCCAAGTGTGAGTCATTCCCTAAATCAATAGAGTTTATTAAAAACTCTAGGATTACCTGAAAAGGATTTGAAGGGTTTGACAGGAAAAGAAAAAAACAAATCTGACTCCCTTCTAATATACATGTTCTTCTGTTTCATATCCTGTCTAATGCTTCTGAATCCCTGCAATAGTCATTCCTTTGCTGTACCTGCTGGGACAAGCCAACCCAATTTTAAAGTATGTTGGAGCAAAATAGATCGGGGGATGTGTTCTGTTATCAGCAATTTAAATGTTTCATCTGCGATGGATGAAAATCAAGACAAACATGCCCAAAGCTGCACACATCTCTTTGATGAAAAGCAATTAATCTTTGCTCATAACAGAAAACTAGTATTCAGTTAGTAAAATAGCAAGGTAAAACTGAAGGTACTATTGTTATTTTGAAGACTATAGTAGTAATAATCAGAGATGGCTGGTCACTGGAGAATAATGGAGCTCATTAATGTCACAAATGAGTAGTGTGGCTTGTGTCCTGTAGGTTGCAGTTCTGCCTTCTGCAGCTGAGGGACTACTGGTCTGGTGGGGCTGAAGCTGCTCTGGTCCTGGAGGATGGAGAACAAAGGTCTGCTACTAGCATATTGCTGACCATGCCATAGCAGAATCACAGACGTTACAGAACAGAAAGTACAAGTACAAGCTTCTGTAAGCCTATTTCATGGGGGTTCTAAACTGGGACAGCCCCCCTGCATGTTGGACAGGTAGGTTTGAATGCAGGGGGAATGGAGTCAATGGATAAACCGGACTATAGGAAGAGCTTTGTGAATAATAGATTTTTCAGTTTGCTGGTTATTCTGAAAAAAAATTGAAAAAAATCACTGTGGGTCAAACCAACATTTTTGGTAACAAAAGCGGAAAACATCATTTCAGATTGAACTGAACATTTAAGTTGATCCAAAATATTTCAGTTTGATTAAAAAATAAAATTAACAGAAATCTGGGAAATGAAAAGTTGCTTTGAACCAAAAAGATAATCAAAATGTTTCAGTTTGAAAAAAGTCAAAGCAAAATATTTGGCAAAGCCCTTAGGGGAGACACCACATATACTGGAAAAAGTTATTTTGCTGGTGGAGTTACATCACCTCTCGGAACAAAAGCTGCACCAGCTAAAAGACTCTTGACAGTTTGAGCAGCATCTACCCAAGTGACACTCCTAACTCATGCAGCTATGCCAGAAAAACTTTGTAGTGCAAACTGGGCCCTAGATTTAAGGATAAGTGAAAAGCACAATAAAGACATGATAGAGGGATAAATACTTTTTTCTCTCATTCTGTCCTGATATTGTCAAATGTCCCAATTCTTCTTTTCACCTGTCTTCCAACTTCCCTTATTCCAATAAAATGCTTCTCTGAGACACCTCTGGCTACAGTGTCTCTCTAGTCTTTTTCTCAGTGAAAATAATATGATCAGGATGCAATGAAGTCAGCAGACAGACCGCTAGCTGCATCTCCATCAATTATTGTGGGCACAATTTACCACTGACAATAATTTCTTGCATTTCTCTCACAGGGATAGCCATGTTAGTCTGTATCTGCAAAAACAAGAAGTCCCTGTGGCACCTTACGGCATGTCTACATTAGGAAACTATTTCAAAACAACTCCCAAAATAACAAAATCAAAATTGCGTGTCCCCACAACAGGGAAGCCTCAAAATTAGTCCAAGGCAGGCTCCGTTATTATGGATGAGCTACCTCGACTTAGAGTCCCAGGAAGCACTGGGGAGTAATTACTTTGAATTAGTGTGGGGAGAAGTTATTTTGAAATAGCAGCAGCTGAGTGTCCATACTAATGCTATTTCGAAATAACAATTTTGAAATAAGCATTATTCCCCGAGAAAAGCAGGAGTTATTATTTTGAAATAACCAACCCATTATTTCAAAATAACGGGCTTGGTAGTATGGACACTCTGCTTATTATTTCACAATAAGGATGATTATTTCGAAATAATTCCCTATTGTACACCAAGGCTCAGAGACTAACAGATTAGCTTTTGTGGGTAAAACCCACTTCATCAGATTCGTCCGATGAAGTGGGTTTTACCCATGAAAGCTTATGCCCTAATAAATCTGATGAAGTGGGTTTTACCCACAAAAGTTTATGCCCTAATAAATCTGTTAGTCTCTAAGCTGCCACAGGACTCCTCATTATTTTTGTATTTCTCTGTTACTTTCATCAGATGACCTAAAAGCATTTTAAAATACAAAATTAATTAATCAAGCCTCACACAACTCGTTGCAGCTAGGAGCTGATTTCACTTTGGACAGGACTGAGGAAGCATGAGGCTGCCTGTAAATTAATACACAGTCAAGCCTACTTTATCTCTTTTGTTTGCTACCATTGGCCGATGGCCATAACCCATCCCTACTCTGTTGAGTTTCTGTGGTTCCAGGATTTCACACCTAGCATTTGTTTCTTTGTTGGCTTTGTGATGTGTAGGCAAAGATTTGGGGTTTTGTGGTGTTAAAATAGTATATATCACTGAGAAATGTAAATCAGTATTATTGAGATCAGCGTCATTCAATTACTTCAGTTATCATTCATTTAGTCTGAACATATTTTGAGACTATAAAGCTAAATTCTTCTCCCTCTCCTTAGCAGGAAAGGAAACACTATTGTCAATCCAGTCTTAAAAAAATATCATGACTCAGGCACCAAAACTTGATGAGATTGGTTTAAAAACATGATATTTCATGATAAAAGTTGGATTCTTTTGTCTTCTGGTTTTTGAATGTTTAGGGTTCACATTTTAAAGCTTTTCTTGCAAGTCTGGGAGCTACAAATCTCTCTCTCTATAAAATATGTTCCTGTGGGACAAGAGAGTGATGTCATCATGTCACTCTGTGTCCCACCTTCCTCCCTACCTCCCTCCCCTCTCCCTGGTGCTCAGGGGGAGGAGCCAGGGCTGGCATGCGGCAGCCTACGCCTGGCCCCCCCGGCAGCTGGGAGGAGAGAGCTGGGGCTGGTGTGTTGCGGCCTTGGCTCAGCTCCCCCCCTCTACTGGCCGGGGGTAAAGAGCTGGTGCTGGCCCGGACCTGGCTTGCCGTCTGTGGTAGGGGCAGCTGGGGCTGCCACGCCTTGGCCCGGCCCTCCCTGGCAACCAGGGGGAGAGCTGGGGCTGCTTACCCCAAGAGAGAGGAGGGCTGGCGAGTGTAGTGAGCAGGGGGCGTAGCCTCCTAGTGGACTTGAAAAAAATCTCAAATGCATGATTCCAGGAGCTGGGGCTTTTTAGAAAAATTTCATGAGATTTGCCATGTCCTAAGCAGTGGTCAGACGGTGCTATAATACCATCACACATGCTTAGGGATATGGGATTCAGTTCTTATTAATCTTGAGCCAGATTTTCGGAAGTGTCTAGCACTTAGAAGCTCCTTTTAAGACACTCATAGTCAATATGGGGGGGGGGGGCGGGGAAGTGTTCTGAAATCAACATGTTGGGAACTTTTTAAGCTTTGGACACTTATTTGTGTACCTAACTGGGAGCTGAAAATCTGGACACAACTGTGGGTACCAGACTCTTTTGAAAATGTGGCCCCTCCTTGCTCTCATGCAGAAGAGGAAAACTGGTTTTGTTAAAAACAAAAACAAACAAACAAACAAAAACCAAACAAAAACCACCAAACCCCCAAAACCCTCCTGCCTCAAACTTCTGCCAATTCCACAGGATGAACCTGAAACTTTAATTTCATAATTTCTTGGGAAGTACAGATATAAATGGATGATTTCTATGCCTAGACATGCTACATCTTGGCAATGTCTGTGCTGGGTTTTTAATTTTTTTTTCTGTAGTTTACAGTTTTCAATTAAGTTGCATTACCTTAAATTGTAGCTAGATTTTTGTATACAGTACATGGTTTGTTTTGACAAGTGGTAGAGTAAGCCAGGCTAGTACAGATATACTTACCATTATCTTGTTCATATCAAAGAGAAACATATGTGGACCTAACCAGACTCTCCCCCATTGTAGTTTATTGCAGAGATACCACAGAGCACAATAACTTCAAAGAGACCTTATTATAGATTCTCCAATATTCATTATATACTTAATACTTACAGCATAAAAATAGGTAAGCATAATGATAAATGGATTAGTCATCCTTGCTAGCTATAAAGGCTAATTATAAAAGGATTTCAGAACAAGTCCAGTGGAGGAGCTACTTCTAAAGATATGATTAAGATATTAAGAAACTGTACTCTATTTAGTTGATGTTAACTAACAAATTTGCAAAGAGCCTTCTAAAATACAGTACAACATAGGTAGCATACTCATAAACATCTTGCCTTTCCCTTTTTAGATGAATTTTGCTTTCACTCTTGAATTCTATTTTCTACAGTTTCCAAGAAAAGCTGAACCAAACCAGGCAAGAGTAAAACAAATTTATGATGTCAAAAAAACGTCCAAAACCCACATACATTCCTTCTGAGTATTCAGGGAGGTACTGAATGAAATACTTCACCTGTCTGGCTATCTGTAAACACAGCCAAAATACCCCGGAGTATTAAAACCAACCTGTCAGCAAATAGCAGGAGACAGGAGTTTAGTGCTCTGGGTGTGTGGACACCTGTGGTTTTGCTAGACACCACCGAACACACTGTATCCAAGAACAATTTATAATGTGACAGAATATGCTGAAAAGGGACAATGATGAAATAACAAACCAAACAGGCTCTCTCACAGCTGGACGTTGACCCTGATACAGTTCTATTGCCTATGGCATTAAACTGAATTCACAGGGCAAGTTTTCACTGTAAAAAAATTGCATTTTTAGCTGGTGTTAGCTAACTTGAATTAATACAATGGTGGTGATGTGACAATTTCATTTCTAAGTGTTAGCAATTTGAGGTCAACCTCAGGTTCCATATAAACTTTTATCTGAGCTACAAACCCAAGAAGTTGCCATGTTGTCATTGCTTTTTTAACCTAAGCTAGCTAACACAGGAACCCCCTTTTTTTTTCTTCATTGAAGACATACCCAAAGAAATGCCTCTTGTCTATGAATCTCCATTTAGGGCTGTTTGACCCTGGATGGGTTTAGATCAGTGTTTCTCAACCTTTTTTTATAAAGTACCTCCTTTTTTAAAAAAACTTGTAACTACCCCCTTTAAAAAATTATAAGTACCCCCACTACCTACAGTTTTCAGACACACATTTTTTTCTACCTTTGCAACACATTTGTTTAAACAACTTAATCGTAGCTGAGCTGGCAATGAAATGTTTGGGTGTAAAAAGTACAAAAATAATAACACGCTGTAAAACTTAAAACCAAAATTCAGTTTTCTCCAAATTTCAGTTGCGTTAATGTACCCCCCAGACTTCTCTCAAGTACCCCTGAAGATACTCATACCACTGGCTGAGAAACACTGGTTTAGATCACAAAAGCACTCACTGAGTGACACTGCAGCTCATTTTGCATGGGATGGAACTGAACCAACTTCTGTAGTTCAATTCACTTGAACCTCTAAGACCGTGGTCACCAACCCGTCAATCGGGTTGAGGGGGTAGAAGTCCCGGAAGGAGGCTCTTGCTGGAGCTTCCCTTCTCTGGGGGGGGAGAAGGCGCGTGCCGAGGATTCCCTGCTCAAGCCAACACCCTGCCCCCTGTTCCCACTGGTACTCTGCTCCTACTGGCATCCTGCCCCCACCAGCACCCTGTCCCCTCCCCAGCACCCTGTCCCATGCCTCCACTGACACCCTGTCCTCTGCCCCAGGCCTTTGCCCCGGAATCCATTGGCCCTCTGTCCCTTGCCCCAGCACCCATTGGCAACCTGCCCCAGCACCCTGTTCCCTGCCCTGGCACCCAGTCTCCTGCCCCAGCACCTACAAGGACCCTGTCCCCTGACTCAGCACCCATTGGCAGCCTACCCAGCACCCTGTCCCCTGTCCTGGTACCTCCTGGCACCCTTCCCCAATACCATGTTCCCTGCTCCCACCAGCACAGTTGGGGCCACATTAGTGAGGCTTGTGGGGGTTTTAGAGGAGTTTTTATTTTGCATCTCACTTGTGTGGCTCCAACTGACTTTTCTGTGGGTCAGTGACCCCTAACTCAAAACAGGTTCCCTGCCCGTCTCATAAATAAAGACAATGCAGAAACTTTTTGTGTTTGACATAGTATTTTATTTAAAAATGAAGCCTGGCCAACAAACCCCCAATTGGAGCCAAGCCCCCATCTTCCCACAGTATTGTAACACTCCTGCACTCCCCCTTCCCCCAGACCCTCGATCTGAACCTATCATACACTGGAACCTCCTGCCCTGAGCCCCTCACATACCCCAACCCAAATTCCTGAACCCTCATATCCACAAGCCTGTGGCTTGCTTAGTACCCTAACCCTACATCTGACCCCAACACTGCCCGGACTGAAGCCCCCTCCCCGACCCAGCGTCCCCTTCTCCACCTCCTTCTGCATCCAGATTTCCTCCCAGAGCTTGCACCTCTCACCCCTTCCCACACCCAAATCCCTCATTCCCACCCCGGAGCCTACACATCCTGTCTCAACCCAGCAAGGGTAAGGCTAGACTGCAGGAGTTTTTCAGGATTCCGGAGATATCCCAGAAAAACTCATCTGCATCCAGGGATGCATTTGTTTGTCTGCTTTTTGTAGTGGAAGAGCAAACATGATCTTTCGGTCACCCCTATATTCCTCTTTCCACGAGGAATAAGGGGGCTTCCAAAATAAGGGGTTTTTCTGACATTTGGTCCAGTCTAGACAGGCCAAATGTTGGAAAAACTTCTTCCTACAGAAGAATTGGGAAAAAAAGCAGAAGTATAAGAGTTGGGGATAGCAAGTGATGGAGAAGAGGAGAATAGAGAGGAAGGGGCGGGGCTTCAAGGAAGGGGCGGGGCGGTAGATCTTGGCTTGTTCTGTCATTTAAAAAGTGATCTTGGGTGTAAAAAGGTTGGAGACCACTGCTCTAAGAGCATTTTCAGGAAAGCATGCAAACAAGTTTTGCAGCTCTCTCCAATTTCTGCTTTAACTGACAATCTGTGATTGTGTGTGTGTGTATATATATATATATATATATATATACACACACACACACATACATACACACACACACACACACACACATATACACACACACCCCTCATACTCCCCTTGTTAATGCTTCCCATTTTATAGTCTTTAAGGGGAAAGATGTTTACCTGTTTAAATATCTCAGAACTAGGAATAAAAACCCTATCCAAATAAACACCAGATGCTCACGTGTATTGGGGTGAATACATCATTCAGAATTATCATTATACCTAACTGCACTATCTTAATTGATTCATGTGCCATATTCCTGTAATACACTGGCAGGGCACTAGATTGTAGCAGAGGATTTTAGGTTTAAGGCTTGCTTTGCTTATCACATCTATATAGTCCCTTTCTCAAAAGGTGACATGCTTTATTTATATAAATACATTCTAAAATAAAATAAGCAAAAACAATGTAGTTCAAGTAGCATATGAAAATCATTTAATCATAGTCTGGAACCATCCATTTTCCCTACGTTTCCTCGGCTTTGTCTGCGCTACACAGCTTTTCGCAACATGGCCATGTCGACATGGCTATGTCACTAGAAGTCTGGCAGTGTGAATGCTGACTTGCACCCCCTCCAAAGAGGGATTGATTATCAACAGGAGAGAGCTATCTACACTGGTGCCTGGTAGAGCAACACTTTTGTCTGGGGGAGGAGAAAGGGCTTTTTTAAGCACTAGTGAATGACTAAATTGTGTTGTTCAATTGGCAGTGTAAACAAAGCCCTAGTATGTAAATGATCTCAAGCTGCAAAATTTAGATGTGGATTTTGAACATAACCCTCCCAAAAATCTGAGAGTGTTTAAATCCATGTGTGTTTTTTTTTTTGTTTGGTTCAGCCCATTGTAGAATAAAGCCCATAAGTGAAATTCAGATACAGATGTATGTTTAGATTCTAAAATAGCTCACTACTACACCTTCCTCCCCAGCTTTCACAGTCTCTCCTCTGTGCTGTATCCCTCAATGTTTGGGATATTTGATTATGCAGTCTTGTTGGAGCACTTCTCTAATTACAAGTTTGTAAAGCTTGAAGACTACAGATAGAGGGGAATGTCTGAGTTTGCTGACAAACCTACAGATTGTTTTAAATGTATCCATTACAAAAATACCTGTGCTATATATTGTAGCTAGCACTGATCTACTTTGTGTCTCTAAAAACTCAGAATTTAATAATGCTTAATATTTCTCACTTCCTCCCAGGATTTAATCATTTTTACATTTTACTGCAGTGTAAAAATACTTGTATGAACATACTTAAAAATCTCTAAACAGATTAACAGAACCTGTGAGAGACTGTTAGCAAGCTTTCTCTGTTTTCTTTTTATGTTTAACACATTTAAAGATGAGCAAAAATCATTTACAAATAATATAATTCCAAGACTATTCAAAAACAGTGAGCAATTTAAAATAACAAATCCACAGGAGGGAACAAAGCTAAAATATATTGAACTGAGGAACTCCTAGAAACCATATTATTTTAAATGTAGTCTTAATACTTTATCTCATGCATGATGAAGAATGTTAAAGGACCAGGCAAATGAAATTGCAAGCCCAATAGCAAGGATTTTTAATGACTCCGTAAATTTGGGGATAGTACCTTATGATTGGAGAATTGAAAAATAACTGCTATACATTTGAGAGAGTTTGTGCATCTGTCTGTGTGTCCGTCTGTCAGTCTGTTGATCTGTGAGTCTGTTTGTTCAATAACTGCGGGTAAAAACTAGAACCACCAAATTTGGTATGCAGGTTCCTCTTACCATAACTTAAAGCAAGGTCAGGGTTTGGTTTTGCCAGTACAATGGGATGTGTGTGGAATGCAATTGTATCTCATCAAGAGGAAAGGGAGGAGTGTGATAGCAGGGACAGTTGTACTCACGAATGACCACAGGGGGCAGCAAGCATGGGGGGATAGTTATACCTCAAAATGACCACAAGAGGCAGCAATTGCCCCAGCCCCGGGAAACAGCTGCCAGCTGGCCAGCATGGCCCTTGTCATGACAGGCTGGCCCTAGGGGCAAACCAGCAGGCAACCCCACCTCCTCCCCTGAACTACCTCACCCCCTTCCCTGAGCCTCCCACACCTTTCAACCCTTTGCCTTGACTCCTGCACTCTCACCCCATGTCCTGACCCCCCCGCTCCCTGCTCTGACTCCTGACCCACCACCCACCTGCCTTGAGCCTCTTTTCACCCTAAACCTTACTCCTGCACACACACCCCACCTCCAGCTTCCTGTCTCGAGTCCCAGTACATCTCTAATCTCCTGCCTTTATTCCTACACACCCTACACTTCCAGCTCCCTACCTGAAGGACCTGAGCAATGTCTGTTAGGTCTTCTAGTTGTACCTATATGTAAGAAAGGGGAGGGGGAAGGAGTGATCTGAGAAGAAAAAGTGATCAAGCACATTAGTTATATGTCAATTTATGCAAAATCTTAGAATTAATTTTTTGAAAGAGAGAATTAAAGCCTTATGGTAACTGAAGTGAAAATACAAAATGCTTTAAGAAAAGCTAGATCATGCTAGACCAACTGGATTTTTTTTTAGAAGATAACTGATTTTCTATACATAGGAAAAAGCAATAGATCTAATATACCAGGATTTAAGTAAAGCATTTGATACAGTTTCATCTGGGAAATTATTAAATTGGAGACAATGGAGACTAATATCAGAATCAAAAGGTGGATGAAGAACTACTTAATAGGGGTCATACTGGAAGGTGAACAAAGGGAAGTTATTAGTGAAGTTCCACAAGGATTGGTCTTTTAATCAATCATTAATGACCATGGCACAAAAGTGGGAGTGTGCTAATAAAATTTGACACAAAGTTGGGAGGTATTATCAATAGAAAAGAGGATTGAAGCACCATACAAGAAGATTTGTATGACCTGGATAACTAGAGTAATAAAAATGGGATGAAATATAAACTGCAAAGTGCAAGGTCCCGTATTTAAGGACTAACAACTAACTTTTTTGCTCTAAGTTGGGGACTTAGTTGGAAGTGATAGAGAAGGAGAAAAACCCCATCTAGACTGCGGCTTCTTTTTCAAAAACCCTTTTTTCAAAAAAGCGCTCTCACGTGATTATGCAAATGAAGCATGCGCTTTGTAAATCCACGCTTCATTTGAATTTTCGATCGGGCTCATTTACATTCCTCTTTTGGAAGAGGAATGTAGTTTAGACGTAGCCTAACTGATTGCCATATTTGGGGTCAGGAAGGAATTTTTCCCCAGGTCAGGTTGGCAAAGACTCTGGAAGGTTTTCACCTTCTTTTGCAGAATGGGGTATGTGTCACTTCCTGGTTTGAACTAAACTGATGGTAGATTCTCTGGAACTTGAAGTCTATAAATCAAGATATGAGGACTTGTAACTTAACCAGAGATTATGGGCCTTTGGCAGGAGTGCATTAGTGAGGTTTTGTGCCTGCATTGTGGAAGAGACCAGACTAAATAATCATGAAGTTCTCTTTTGGCCCCCAAATCTGAGTCTATATGTTTTGGGCCAAATGCTGATTTCATGTACTTCTCACTGAAGTCAGTGGAGTTATTCTAGATTTATACTAGTGTAACTGAGAACAGATTATTACAGATGGATCCAAAATGCAAATTTAGGTACAGACACAGATTCAGATTTTGAAAACCCGAACGTTTGAGATCTATTTTCTTTTTAAGATTTGAACTGGGAATTTTAAAAGTAGAATCATTTGCAGAATTCTGATCGGACTCTCAATTTTGTTCATTACAGAAAAAAATAATTATTGAAATCCAGCCTTTGGCATAGGCCCCACACCTTGATTCAACAAGGTGCTTAAGAATATGGCTAACATTAAGCATGTGTGTAGCCCCACTGAATGTAAACAGACTACTCACATGCTTAAAGTTAGACACATGCTTAGTTACCCTGATAACTCTCTTAGGGTGTGTCTACACAGCAAAGAGATTTTGGAATAACAACCGTTATTCCAAAATAACTATGCGAGCATCTACACAGCAATTCCATTATTTTGAAATAATGTATGGCTTATTCCGACTTCTGTAAACCTCATTCTACGAAGAATAATGCCTATTCCGAAATAGCTATTTCAAAATAAGGTGTGTGTAGACGCTCCACTTCTGCTGTTTTGAAATAGCCCCTCACCAGGGCCATTCTAAGTTATTCCTCCTGGGGCTCTAAATCGAGATAGCATGTCTACATTAGGGGAGCCTGCCTCGTACTAATTTTGAAGCTTCCCTGCAGTATAGGCATTCTATTTCAAAATAAGCTATTTCACAACAACATTCCAGAATAGCTTATTCTGAAATAACTGTGCAGTGTGAACATACCCTTAGGAATTTCTTTATCTTAAGATTTCCTTCCTGAAGGCTCTTTAAAATGTTGGTACAAGAAAGGACAATGTTTAATAAATTGCACCTAGTAGTTTTAAAAAGATAATTACCATTATCAAAGAGGTTTCAGAGGACTTGTCTTGATAATTGTCTAGGACCCAGCATAATATCATCAGCTGCTTAACAGACATCCTGTTTTTTTATTATAATATTCTGTTTGACACATTCACAGCATAATTTATTATATAGTTCTAGAATATAATATTTATACAATCTGTTATCCTAATTGAATATTTAGTTTTATAGTCTCTTATTATGTATTAATTGCTTGTACCTGAATTTCCAAATACTGCTTCATCACTGGAAAAGAGCAACAATTATACATCATTTATAAATTAATACACAGACCCCCCAAAAGAAGAGAGGTTTACATTGAAGATTGAACCTGTCTGAAAGTTAGCACAATTCCAGAATAAGAGCACTTAAAGACATATTTGTATGCCTGTCACTGTTTTTGCCCTTATTTTATTAAATATTTTCCTCTGGTACAATAAAAACAAAGCTAGAAAACATAAAAATTCCATAGCTGCTATATAATTTAAAATGTTTTGGTAAAGTTGTATGCCCAATGAAAGCAAAAATGGAAATAACTGGTTAGGTACCACAGTATGTACTCTGTGCCTATGTGCATTATAGTTCTCAGTTAGAGGACACACAGAACACCTATCAAAAGCACATCACCTGAATGAGCCTTTCCAAATAAAATTCAAAAGGCGCAGAGTTTTAGTGCATATGCAGGCAAAACTTCTATTTGACTGCAATGGGTGTTTTGCCTGAAAAAGGTATAAGTTGCTATAGCTGACCCACAGTCAGTATTTCATGCACAGAATATTCCTACCTATTCACATATATAAAACCCATACTTATAAATATTTTCCCAAATGGTTTACAACTTCTGCCAGTGTTGTAGGAGCCTCTTATAGAGAGCCAAATATGCTGCAGTTGCTCATGAGAACAAAGAACCATAGTTAAAAGGCTTCCTAGACTAATTATTTCAATTTAAAACATTTTCTTAAGCAAGAACTTGGTACAAAATCTGGATTTGCTTGCTCTTTGCCATTTTTAACTCCATGACAGTACCTCATAATTTATTTAAATCATTTTCATTTGTCTAGGAAAATATCTATTGAATGATAATATAAAACGTTTATTCTCAGTTTCAGCCTGATGCATTTTGATAGGCCAAGATGTAAAACTCTAAACTCTTGGTTTTCAATGGATGTGGCATCCCTATTTAGCATTACTAGTTGGGCTAAAAGAGCCAATACAGTAATTTTAATATTCATCTTTATTTTAAAGTCTGTGCAATCCAGCACAGCATCAGCATGAGATGCTTGCCTAGCATTTAATGCTGGCAATATTTTGCTGAGTCAAGCCTTTGAAGCTACTGTATCTGCTGCCAATGTTATTTTTAGGAACTTTGTTAAACCTACATTGTTCCTTCCCTGCTAGAAAATAAAACTGCCAGACTAATGGGGGAATTTTATTTTATTTTTTGAAGCAACACTGCAAGTCTGTAATAATATTACCCTTTCTCCATGATCTTTATTTGCACTGCTTTGGATACAAGTATAATTTACACTTTACACTGCTAGAGCATTGTAAAGGAGTCTTGGTTTAAGCGTGAATAACCTCTGTTTTGCAAAACACAGAGGTAATGTGTGAGAATCAGTGGTGCTGGAACCAGCAGGCCTGCTCACAGGGGAGAGGAAGAGAGCAGGATGAGGGAGGGAAGTGGAGTAGGGGGTGCAAAGGAGGCAGTTGCCCCAGGGCCCAGAGTTTCAAAGGGGCCCAAAGCTCCTGGCTACCGCCACAGCTAATGTAGCAGTGGCTGGTACCCCAAGCCCCTTTGAATTGTCACAGAAGGGCTGGAGCACAGCTCCAAGGGCTGGAGAATGCGGGGGTGTCAGTGGAGGGGGGTGTGTGCCGCAGTCCAGGTGGGCTAAAGGCTGACTTCCCTCAGCTCCACCCCTTCTGGAAGCATAGAAGTGCCCCTCCTTCCCCCTCCTCCCCCACACCTTGCCCTGGGGCTTGCAGTGGCTTTTGGTCCTGCTGGGAATCAGGGAAGGGGGGCCCGGCCCACCCACTTTTTGCCAGAGTGGGACCTGCCCAGGCAGTTGTGGGAGCCACACAGCCCCTTCCCCTCCTTATGGTGTGGTGGGGCTCAGAGTAGCCCCCAGACTGTGTCCCCACTCTGTGGGCTTCCTGCCTGTCCCAGAACACATGGATGTGAAGGGTCCATGCAAACTCCCCACTACAATCTACAAGTCTCCCTGACCTGGCTCCAGCTGAGGGAGCACCTCAGAGCTTCAGTATGGCCATCGTAAAAGCCATGTGGGCAGCTGTAGGGAGCCATGGCATGGACTCTCCTCCTGTCCTGGGTGGGATACCCAGGGGAACAGGGGCATGGGCTGGGGGCTCCTTCTGGCTTATCCCCACCACAAGCAGGGAGAGAAGTGGGGTCCCTGGCCCTGCTCCAGCTTCCAGCCTGCACCTACCCCAGCCTCCCCACTTTGGGGAAGATTCTGATGTCCTTGCTAGGAATGTGGTAAAATATGCAACCACATGCATCCACTGTCTAACATGTACCTTATACGTGATGTAAATGAGCCTAAGAGATTCTAACCCAATATGAATTACAAGCTGGGGTAGCAGAAGTATGTAAAGGAGGTATAAACTAATTTTCATGTACACCTTCCTGACACTCTATTTAATTGTTTTTCCAGTTATTGCACTATCCACCCCTTGACTAGCGTGACCAGATAGCAAGTGTGAAAAATTGGGATTTGTGGGGTGGGGTGGTAATAGGCTGCTACATGAGACAAAGTCTCAAATATCAGAACTATCCCTGTACAATCAGGACATCTGCTCACCCTACCCTGGACATAAATGACACTGACATATGCTCAGTCACACAGACTCACACGTATTTTACATCGTCTTTCAGTGGCACTGGAACACTTTCAACAGTAGGGGTGCTGAAGGTCAGCCCCAGCCCTTACCCCTGTCCATGCCCTTCTTAGCTGGGGCTGGAAACATGGCCCAATCTCTGGGAGGGAGGACACGAACACAGGAAAGGGGACCAAAGATGGGGCCACATCCATAGGATGATGGCTGGGATCACTAGAGCAGAGCCCCAGATGCAAGGCACCACGAGCAGGGTTAGTGATTGAGGAATGGGGTGAAGGGCCGGTGTCCCAGGAACAGAGCCCCCTACATACAGGGCTGGTGGTCGGGACCTGAGTACTGGGTGCCGGGCCGGGGTCCTGTGTTGGAGGCCCATGTGTGGGGAGCAGAGTGCAGGTCTGGGAGCAGTGCACTAAGCACAAGGCGAAGAATGGGGCCCCAGCTACAGAGCCCCAAGCAAGGGGCCAAATGCATCAAATGTGGGGATGCTTCAGCACTCCCCACACTGCTAGGTTCCACGCCTATGTTGTCTTATAAATTTGCCTCTAACTTTAGAACACTCTGTCTCAAGGTAAGCCTTGGAGCCAGACTGCACTACAAGTACAACTATGCTGCAGGACTTGTCCAACCAAATAACCAGCTTCTGTTAAGCTCAGGACCACACTTAAAGTCTCACTCATTCAAGACTACAAAATGGAACTGTGCTTTAACTGTGTTGGGAACAATTCTGTTCTGACTGGGTCACCTAACAGAGTTGAGCAGGACATGGCATTTGCTCTGCTTTTGAAAGAATTAAGAAGTACTAACTACTTTTAAGGGGACTATGGCAAGAATGGGGGGGAGGGGAGGCAGATTCTGAATGTAGTTTTTAGCTCATATTTGATTGAAGCTCTGAGTAGTCAAATAGAATTTTCTGACCTAGCTTGCTTTTTGGAAATTTTTAAAATATGATCATGAGAGGGAACTCTAAAGAGAGAAAATAGAAAGGTGTAATAATGTAGCATACATAACATATCACTGCTCCATTATTGATTGCATGATGTATTACGCCTTTCATTGTGAACCACAGAACAGGTAGAGGCATGGTAGACTAATTTGGTTTATATATTCAGCTGTAAGGCTAGACACTGCATCATTCTTTTCAGAAAGCCGTGACTCTAGGCATGTGGAACTCGTAGTCATGACAACAATACCCCCGCTCTGAATCTGAGCTTTAACTAAGAAACTGCCTTGTCTCCATCACTTCCTGCTCATGACCTGACTTTACTTGCTCTCTGGGGTGGGGGCTGTGCTTTCATGAATGATCTATTGAACAGAGTTACAGTGCGCAGGGCCTTGTCCACACTGAGCTTTTTCTTAAAGTTTCTTACTAGTGCACTAATGTTGGGGTAGCTCCAATAGTAGCAGCAATGATGTGAGTGCTAGTGCAGAAATCCTGCCAGCAGCTGTAGCCCTGTTATCACTTGTCTGGAGTTTCTCTGAGGGGAATTAGGTGACCCAGTGGTAAAAACTCCAACATATTTTCTATGTTAGGACAACCATTGCTGCTACCACTAGTAGCACAGCAACAGTGTTAGAACAGCAGTGGAATTTTTATGGAAAAAACAAAATCAATAACCGATGATGAGCACCTATGACTCCTATGTAAGTTAATGGAATTGCAGAGTACTCAGCACCTCTGAAAATCAAACTCACAATTTCTACGTTGAAAGCTCTCTCATCAAACATGGTAAAAAGCAAAGGCTGCAATATTTGTAAATACTACAGGATATGGCCCCAAGTAATAAGAGACAATCAATTTCAGTTTATGTGGTTTGTCTTCAAACTGAAGCCTATGGACTCTGGTGGTCTATGGAACACCTGTTGGCAGCCCACCATGGGTGTTGGGTGAAAGCCCAGCTGGGGAAGGCAAGATACAGCCCTGCCCCTTCTGCCTGAGGCCCCACTCCTGGAGTCAAGCCCTACCCACCCCCAGCCTGATCCTGCCTGGCTACATGGAAAGCCAGGGCTATTATGATACCCCCCGGCCTGGCCCTCCCCAGCCATGCTGTGCCACCATCCCCACCCCCGTTAGCTAGGCTGCCTTTCCCGGGGGCCAAAGGAGCTGGGCTGCCATGTCACAGTTCCAGCCTTCCCTGGCAGTGGCCCCAGCCTTAGGCAGTCAGTCATGTAGGCAGTTTTGGGAAGGCTGTGCCTTCCCTTGCTTACATGACTGACTGCCTATGTGGTTGACTGCATGTTGTTAACTCTCTATCCTATTTGCACTTGCGAAATCATATGAAAAGACAGCTAGATATCTTACATTTGTTGCCACAGGGATGGTGTGTGATCACAAATCAAAGGGGATACAAATTCCATGATTGTAAGCCAGGCCAGGATTTACACAGCCCTTCTGTGATGGGTATCATGGTAGCACATCTTATGTTCTTCAGTTTTGAGTTAGAGAAACAGAGAGTGCTACTGTGTCACAAATCTCTGGTGTGTGTCTTGCAACCAATTTCTGTCTTCTCTGTCACAAAGAAGGTTAAAGCTTGCAGGAGAAATATCTGTATAGGATCTGTTTTGTTTGTGTTGTGTGACTGTCACTTATTGAGGGGTAGCTAGGCTGAAGAAATAGAGTTGTATTTAATTAGTATCGTAGCAACCACGTGGTCAGTTCTATCTATTCCATGATTGAGTTCCAGAGATTAGGTGCAGCTCCTAGGGCAAGGGTGGGCAAGATACGGCCTGCAGGCTGGATGCAGCCCACCAAGCCTTTTGATGCTTTTTGATTCTGCCCACCAAGCCTTCCCTGCCAAGACCATGAAGCAGGCTCTCTGCCTGCTGCAAACCGAGGATGCTCAAAATGGCTGGTGGTTCCCACTAGGCACCACACACCCCTGGTTGAGGGGGGGGGGAGACTTCACACAGTGCCCCCACCTCCAGCTCAATAACCCCCTCCATAGAAAAGTGCAGCCCTTAACCACTTACCAGAACCTTGGAGTGGCTCCCATAAAAAAGTATTGCTCACCCCTGCTCTAGGGTCATGTCTACATATAGATTTAAAAAAAAATCTACCGCTGGCCCAGGGCAGTTGATTGAGGCTCACAGGATTTAGACAGCAAGGCTGAAAAATGTCTGTGTAGGTGTTTTGGGTTGGGCTACAGCATGAATTCTGGGACCCTCCACCCTTGCAGTGTACCAGAGCAAGAGCTCCAGAATGAGCCCAAACATCTACATTGCAATTTTTTAGCAGCACAGCCTGAGCTCCAAGATCCCAACTCAGACAGCCATGGATGTGCTGCGGGGCTCTCATTCCTGTACAGATGGATCCTGACAGTTCTCTCTCCCTATTTGGGAACTTCCTCTGAGCTGTTCCCAGACACTTTCAAAAATATCTAACTGGTATGGGTAGTAATGGTCATAAGGGAAAAGCAGTTCTGCAGGTATCCAGGGCCAAGTCCAAACAAGGCTTTAAAATTCAGGACAGAGACCTTGAACTGGATTCTGTACCTGTGAGGAGTGGCTGATCAGGGTGATGCATTCACTGTAATCCAAGTTTCTAAGCAAGTGAGAAATAACGTATGCTGCATTTTGTACCAGTGGTAGCTTCTTCAGGGCATGAGGCTGGTTTATGTAGCCACGATGAGCTGCACTAATCAAGTCTGGAGTTAATAAAGGCTTGATTCACTGTGGTCACCTTGGTATTCAGTAAGGCATGCTCTTCTGACCAGCTGCAGACGGAGCTGGGTAATTATCTGATCATCCACTAGATTGGAGTCCAATAAAGCTATGCCCCACCTCCTCCCTGTGAGCTCAGATGGCCTACTAACAAGGGATATAAATAGAGGAGGCAAATTCTCCTAAATAAATGATAGTGATGCATGTCATTATAAAGTCTCATTTAACTATTGCTGTGTTATTAGATATGATATATTGGATCAACAAGGATTTTCAACATGTACTGAAATGAGTTATGTTGGGTTGATCCTACTCCCATGTCGGTCAATTAAAGCTTTACAGATGACTGCAATGGAAGTAGGAGCAGGCCTCAAATCTTCTTTATTCCTTGCTTTTTTTAGTTGGTATAATTTGTGCTTCTCTCATCATTTCCTCAAGAATGTCAGCTATATCAAATTGCATACAGTTGGGCAAAGCAAGAAAATAAGTGGAATCAGTGACTTTCATTTTAATCATGCTAATTGCATGGAGTATAAGCTTAGTAAATGTTTAAGATGCTAGGTTAACTCTTTTAATAGACATCCCACCTTTCTGTATACAATACGTTTCATTAAAAGTTTAAAAAAAAATAAAAAATGCCTGATTTTCTTTGGAGCAATGCACTTGTTTCTGAGGACAAACAGCTTTGTGAGCCCTATCATCATATTTTTATTGTTACTCAGCAATTCTATTTTCATTAGCTAATATATTCTCTGTGATGTTTAATGGTCCTGATACCCTGATAAGAAATAAATGTGCTGTTTTTTATAATTGAAACAGAATGGGGCTGTGTTTGGCTTCCATATGAGAAGATACTTTGCATATACGGAAATCTTTCATCTATAAAGAGAAACATATATGGTACCAAATTTGTGCTTACTCAACAACAAATGTTGATTTCCAGTTTAAAAAAAATCTACCTATACAATTCTGTCAGCATTTCCTGTCACAAATTCTTTGTCCTTTGCCTATTTTGTGAAGGATTAACGTTGCATAAAGTACTGAATAATTTCAGATATAAAAGTGCTTCTGGAAAGTAACTTTCTTCAGGAGAGAAATAGAGTAAAAATGTTCTGAGCTGCTTTTGGCACTGTAACTGAGTCTCTTTTATAGCTTGCCTTTGTAGTCTGGAAGAGGTGCAGTTAAGAGCAATCTAAGATTTTTATTTTACTGCCCAAATCAGCAGATTAGCATATGGCAACTAGTTAGGGTAGCCAGGTATAGTAGCTGTTCAACATCTGTCATCATTGATGCCTTACTTGACAAAAAGTACACAGGTCATATTCTTCTTGGGGTTAAAGGATTCACTGGGGTAGATTTTGAAAGCCACAAATGGCAGCTATACATCAAACTCCCAATAAGCCAAATGTGCCTTTGAAAATTTCTGCCTGACTTTCTTGACTGCCATTGCAAAATCATACATGCAGTGTTGTAGCTGTGTTGGTCCAAGGGTACTAAAAGACAAGGGGGAAGTGAAGGAATATTGTTTTATTGGACCAACTTCTGTTGGTGAGAGAAACAAGCTGAACAACCAAACAGACCTGAGGAAGAGCTCTGTGCAGTAGACGCTGCTGGGGGAGGAAACAAAGGGACACCGGCCATGTGACTTCCCCACTGCAACTCCTCTCCATGCCACCCCTAGCCCAGGAGAGGGCCCCACCTCTTCCCACCCCCACTCTACCTCTTTCCCCAAACCTCTTCTGCAAACAGTGAGGCCAGGATACTAGGCTGTGTCTAAACTACATGGCTCCGTTGACGGAGCCATGTAAAATAGTTTACTCGGCATAGTCAAAGAAGCGGGGATTTAAATAATCCCCGCTTCATTAAAATAAAAATGGCCGTCGTGCTGTGCCAACGATCAGCTGATCCGGCACAGCACGGCAGTCTAGATGTGGCGTGGTCGACAAAGGAGACATACCGGAGCAGTTGACAAAGGCTTCCTTTGTCAACCGCGCCACGTCTAAACTGCCGTGCTGTGTTGATCAGCTGATCGTCGGCACAGTGCGGTGGCCATTTTTATTTTAATGAAGCAAGGATTATTTAAATCCCCACTTCTTTGACTATGCCGAGTAAACTATTTTACATGTCTCCATCGACAGAGCCACATAGTCTAGACATAGCCCTAGTGAAGGTCCTGGCACAGGCTATAGAGGTGTCCCAAACTGGCAGTGGGAGGGGGAAGCAGAGTGACCCAGCCCCAGCCTGCTCCATTCTCTGGCTTTCAGCTGCCTCAATCTATTTTCCGATGCTGGGGCCGGTTCCACCTCTTCTCCTAGCTCCCTCCCTCAGTGACATGTCTGGAAGCTTGGGGGAGCAAAGTGGGCTGGGTTGTTCCACTTCCTGTCACTGCCGGTGAGTGCGGGGATAGGCATGACCCCTGCAGCTGTGCAAGGCCCGCTGCTTGTCCCCCAAGCCACCCTGAGCCACACAGGGTACCCCAAAAGCATGGGGTGGAGGGTACATGACCATATGTGCCCCCACACACATGTTGCTCTGTGAACTTCGAAAGCTTGTCTGTCCAATCAGCAGAAGTTGATCCAACAAAAGATCTCACCTGCCTTGTCTCTCTAATTGCATAATCACCTAGTTTTAGGTAGTGTATCAAATGTGATGTATTTCTGGTGCCCTCCTGAATGCAGTAGCATGGCTAGCTGTCTGAGAAGCTTTCACAATTAATATTTGATGCTACAGATTTTTTTCTAAATGCTTAATTTCTATTTTCCATCTGGATCTGAGAATTGTGGGTTCGGCCTTTACGCTAAAGCTGGGAAACAGAAGCGACCTACTGTGGTCATAATTGCTTTTTTGTTTCTTTTATTTATTTTATTCTTCATGTTAATGAGTTTTGTTATTCAAAACATGCCATTGATTTTATTTATTCAGTTTTTATCTATTGAGATATTCACTTTTAGAAGTACTGATCCTCTAATGTATTTTTAAAGTTATTTTTAAAGTTTAAAGATCGTTTAAGTATTTTTAAAGCCTCACTCAGCATTGCCATAGTGTCTTTCCTAGCTAATTGCAAATGAGTGAAATTGTAGTGTTATGCTTTCATGGGGCTCAGAGTGCTATCCATGTGAGAGGACCAAGTTGCCAGAGACACCATTGTACTGAGACATTTTCCTAACAGAGTTTCCAATTTGAACCAAACTGTTATTTTTGGATAGATGTAAAGTCTTCTTATTCCCTTTCAGTTTACTGCTGTTTATTAAACCATCTAAGGCTGTTTTTATATATCCCTGCCAAGCCCCCCACTGGTTTTCCCCCCTGTGTGCTACTTTAAACCCTATAACTGAGTCTGTGCTTTACATGCCTGCTTGCCTGATATTGTTTCTATGGCTTGGTTGCTCCTGTCTTGATGCTTGTGACTTGTACAAATGGCAGCAGAGCCATCTCGAAAGGGGGTGGGGAGCTAAGAACCTCCCCCCCAACATGCCGTCCATGCCCTGCCTCTTCTCCCCGCCCCCAAGGCATTGTCCCTTCTCCCCTGAGGCCCTTCCCTTTCCCTGGAGACCTTGTCCCAGACAAGCCAAAAGCCAGAAGTTGGGATGGGGAGCCAACCCCGCCCCCTACTGGAGGGGGGCTGAAAGATCTCTTGCCAATATCCCTGACCTTGTCCAGGACAGGTGGAGGGACCAGGCTCAACACAACTGCCCGGGTGGCCCTTATCCTGCTTCAAACTTAATAAATCAATCTTCAACCCTAATAACACTATTTCTCAGTGTAGACAAGGCTTCACTGGTTCAGAGCAAGGAAAAGAAAAAAATATGTTTAAATCAATAACAATTAAAACAACAGAGATCTTAAATGAATAAAATGTTCTCTGTGTAAAACACAGTAGAAAATAAAATATAATTTGGTTTGGAAAAGGAATGAGATTATTAAATGAATAACTTTTATACACCAACTCTTCTTTATTGAAAAATATATTAGAACTCTAACTTCTAAAAGAACAACATGATAAAAACAATATATTGTTTCTACACATCAATGGCATCCATTGTCAGTATCCCACTATATTTTAATTAAATTCAGATTAAAGTGTTAGGAAGGCTAGGAAAGTAGGATGGGGGATTTTATATCACTTTATAAAATCAGGACCTCATAGTTTAATAAATATTGGTCCTAATATTTATAGATTTCATCAGAAAATGTTGTAAGTTCAGGTCACTTTTTACCAATCTAAAATATGTATTTTTTTTAGTACCATATCGCTTCTGAAGATTTTTTTAAAGAAGAAAAGCCTTTAAACATAACCCAGGAAGAAACAATTTTTGCTATAGAACTATGTGCCTAGAATATTACAATTTTTTGTAAAATCTGCGTATTCTTGGTATTGTTCAAAAATGTTGCTGATAAAGGCAACTCAGGCAAAATAAATGAAACACTGGAATAATAAAGTCAATTCTTAAGGAGTAAAATAGGTTTGATTTTTTCATCACCTGTTTGTTGTGCAATACTAATATTTGTGGTGAATTGAAAAAAAAGCAACTTTTCTTAAACTGATTTTTTAATTGCAACAATAATAAATACTTTGCACTTCTATAGTTTTAGTTTGTTGGAGATGAGGGGATTCCCCACTTCAGCAATGCCATTGACTGGGGAAGGCAATATACAACAGAAGCCATTCCAAGAGGCTTTAAGTGGACACCCTTCTCATTCCTTGAATACCTGGACTTCGCAGATGATCTTTCTCTCTTTTGCATACGCAACACCATATACAAGAAAAATCAACTTGACTCAATGCATGCATTCAGTCAGCAAATTGGACTGAAAATCAACTGCAGTATGACAGATATCTTGACCTTTAATATTGCCTTACCATCACCAATATGAATAGAGGATGATGTTCTCAATTATTTAGAAACATTCACGTATTTGGGATAGCATTATCAGCTATGATGGTGGAACAATCCAGGACACCCAGAACAGAATCAATAAAGCCAGGATCAGCTTCGGGAGCTTAAATACACTCGGGAGATCATCAAAATACAACACCAAAACCAAACTCAAGATTCACCAGAGCCATGTACTTTCAACATTACTTTGAAGTGCAGAATGCTGGGGAATGAGAAAGTATGACACATTCAAACTGTCTTCATTCCATACAACCTGCCTCCGAAGAATCCTCCATATCTATTGGCCCACAATACTCTCAAATAAAGACAGTGCAGCAAAGAGGACGTGAGCATAATCATTGCTAGAAGGTATTGCAGATGGATTGGCCACATCATGCTTCTGATGGAAACTGACTCCATCACCCGAGTAATAATAAGATGGACACCTGAAGGCAAATGAAAATGAGGCCACCTGAAAACAACATGGTAAAGAACAGTGGAAGCAGAGCTGAAAAAAAATTGGCAGACAGCTGGGAAACCATAGAAAGACTTGACAGAAACAGACAGGTATTGAGGAGCTGGTCTAGATGGTGGCTGGTCCTGCCATGAGTTCAGGGGACTGGACTAGAATACCTCTTGAGGTCTCTTCTGGTTCTACGATTCTGTGTCAGAGGTCACAGAGAGCTCAGTCTTGCACATCTTAGGGTATCTCTTCACTTACAAAATAAAGATGGGTCTTACAATGGGATTAGTAACCTCTATTAGCTATCTCACTAAAAGCCATAGTTGAGACAAAGCACTGTCATTTTACTGCAAGTAGAACAAGGAAAGGTCAACCAGAGGCAGGGATATGGTGCTAACCTTACTTTGAAACCTTGTGATAAAAACTGAAAGTGGCTTGTCTCCATGTGTGACTGGACACCAAGATAGCTAATTTTTTATAGTTATCTCACTGTAAAAGGCACCTGTTGAGTGAAGACAAAGTCCTAGACAAACTTCCTACTTAAGTCAATGAGAGCTTGTCCCTGGGTAATATCCATGGCAGAACAAGGAGTAAAATTCAGTAGTCTCCACTTGTAATGCACTGCTCTAAACCATGGGCCACATTATAGTAAAAGCCATTTTATCTGGCATGCTGGGGAAGCAGGCGCTGCTGGTAAATTGCAAATGCCAATTAAGAGGGAGGGTATTGGAGTGCAGGGTGGGAGCATTGGCGGAGAAGCTGTGGTGGGTCGCAGGTACTGGGAAGGGGCTTGGGTCTGGCAGTGAGATTGGATGTGGGAGAGGCTCAGGGTGCCAGATGGAGGGGGCGATCACCTCTGACAGCTCCCATAGGCAGCTTTCTATCCCTGCTACTCCTGGTGGAGGTGTGGCCAGTCAGCTCTTCTGCAAGCATGCATATGCCCTCTGTCTGCAGGTGCTACCCAGCACAGCTTCCATAGGCTGTGGTTCTAGCCAATGGGCTGGGAGCATTCAGGGAGTGGGGAATGGAGGCAGTGTGCCTGCAGAGACACCTGGCTGCACTTCTGCCAGCAGGGACAGGGAGCTGCTTGTCGGGGCTGCCAGAAGGGAGTGCCCCCCAATTCAGCATGAGCAGCTCCCACATCCCAATCTCCCTCTTGGACTCAAATTCCCTCCCAGAGTATGCCCTGCTGCCCCTCCCACACTCTAGCCCCTGCCAGTCCTATGTGAAGAAAGAAATGGTAGTTTATTGAGCTTGCCCAGTTGAAGTGCCAGATAAAAGAGCTTTTACTGTATTTCCTTTTATATGTGAATATAGAGGCTAATGAGTTTGTGTACAAATATAGGTCATCTAGTTCTCAGGGCCTAAAATTGTGTAGAGCTTCACAATGAATATTTTAAAATGTGCAATGACCTTTCTAGAATATTTTCACTTAAAAAAACCCAATTGACCGATCATATATTAAACAACTGATTTTCATGGTGGTGCTGTTTATAGCCAGCATTCTATTCTCTGTCATGCACAGTGACTTTTTTTTTTTAAGTCCTGCTTGCAAAAACCTGATCATAATGCAATACAGGTTGCATTCTGTAATTCACACCATCCTAGACAGATTGCACATAAGGTGTGTGATTTGCTTGCGAATGTTTATACATGATTACTTTTAAAATGCTTTACAATGTTTTAATTGCTTTCCTTTCTGTACACTTAAAGGTTTCATCTTACCTGCCATCTTTCCAGTTCCCTTTTATTTCTCTCCTATGTTTCTATTATTATAGATGTTGTAGAGTACTGCAGCTTTTCCATTGATTTTATCTTTATGCACATTCTTATTTAGTCTTGATCTAGTAGCTGAGGGATAGATGCAAAAGTGATGAGAGTTTGATTTAGCCTTGGCCTTTATTATCGGATACCCACAAGGAAATAAAGCTTTGATCTACTTCCTTAGAAAGCTAATCCCAGTGATTATGTGGAGATGTATGCAGTGGTAGCTATAGGGATATTCATCTATAATCTCTCGGTGTTGAATACTTAATCCAGTAAAGATTCTTGGCAAGGAGATTTAAAGAAGAACAAAATAATTAAACTGTTCACCAACATTGTTTCCAGGAATGCAGCTTTGGTAGCTATATAAATTGCTGGATCTCACATTTATTGAGTTTGTAAATGGATACTTTAAAAAATAATAAACTTCTATATTTCCAAAGTGAGGTAATGCAAAATGGATTTTCATTGATGCTAATTCTTAAACATATACCATGTCCAGTTTCCATAATGCAGAAGTCTACAAGATTTTTTTCCCTTTTGGTAAGACTAGTGTGAACTTATATAGCACAGAAATCAGACAGAACTTTAACTGAACCCAACTTTAGAGCAAAATTCTCCTCTGAGATTCATGCTGGGGAAAATGGCAGCAACTTCATTAAAGTTAATGCAAATAGACCCCCTTATCCCAGATCTAAATCTGTCCCATTAATCCTGAGCCTTCTCCCCCTTTATGGGCAATTCTGCTAACATCTGTGAGGGATGAGAGTATATTGGGAAATCAGAAGATGACTTTGAAGGATTTTGCCTTTTCACTTTTTTCCCATGGCCTGTGATATGTTTCATAGCATACAGTCAAAAAAATTAGATACAAACATAAAATACTCTTGATGGAAGACTGAAACATACTGCTATAATTCTGAGGATTAAGAACACACAAGAACGCCCAAACAGAAAGAGGACAAATGATGCTCCCTAAAAATAGAGAGGCACAGCACACCCAGCCTTGCAGTGGTTCTCGCTTGTAGCCCTTCAACTCACAGCTGCAGCCCATGTGACATCGTCAGGGCCATACAGGTAGTGTTGGATGCAGCCCACATAACACATATATATATAGCCCACAATGGTAAATAGTTGAGAACGACAGAAGCTAGTTGTCTACAAAACTGATGCCTGATTGCATACTTCCCTACAGAACCCCCTGGCTTGCAAGCAGGGACAGAACTGTCCATGTCTTCTACAACTGCTAGTGTACAGTCCAAAATACTCCTCCATACATGACATCTTTTACACAGAAAGCTTCCATCAACTTAACTAGCATGGTGGGTGCACAAGGAATTGAGGACTAGGTTCACTCAGTAAATATCCCTTGCTGTGCACACTTCACTTTCTCTTTGAAGATGAAATTCTCCCATATACAGAGGGCCAGCGCAAGGAGAGCTCCAATTTCAGCTTTGATTTGAGTGGAAATGTTTTAAAGTGATTCTTAGACCTAGTTCTGATGAAGAGCACAAATTCTTTTCACAGTTACACCAGTCAATGGAGTGCCTCCAGATTCACTCTTATCATGTGATCAGAATCAGACCTATACTTTCAAGTTATTCATCTCGAGCACTTATTAATTTTTTTTTTACAATTATAACTAAAATACATAGAGTGGTTGATTTTTGATGATTAAAAAGCCTTATTATGCAAGAAAAGGATATTTAGTTTGACTTGAAACACTGCGGCTGTGTCTAGACCGGCATGAATTTGCGCAAATGCTTTTAACGGAAAAGTTTTCCGTTAAAAGTATTTGCGCAAGAGAGCATCTAGATTGGCACGGACGCTTAAAAGTGCTTTTGCGCAAAAGCGTCCGTGGCCAATCTAGACGTGCTTTTGCGCAAGAAAGCCACGATCGCCATTTTAGCCATCGGGGCTTTTTTGCGCAAAACAAATCTGAGCTGTCTACACTGGCCCTTTTGTGCAAAAGGTTTTGCACAAAAGGACTTTTGCCCGAATGGGAGTGTCAAAGTATTTGCGCAAGAAGCACTGATTTCTTACATTAGAACGTCAGTGCTCTTGTGCAAATTCAAGCGGCCAGTGTAGACAGCTGGCAAGTTTTTGCGCCAAAGTGGCTGCTTTTGCGGAAAAACTGGCCAGTCTAGACACAGCCTGCAGGTTTGCTTTCCCCACTGCCCTCAGCAATTCACACCAGGGATTCAGGGGACTCTAAAACTATTTCATTCCCTTAACCACTATACCTTTCCTCCAACCTAACACAAACCCATTGGCTGTATCTAGACTGGCCAGTTTTTCCGGAAAATCAGCCGTTTTTCCGGAAAAACTTGCCAGCTGTCTAGACTGGCCGCTTGAATTTCCGCAAGAACACTGACGATCTCATGTATGATCGTCAGTGTTCTTGCAGAAATACTATGCTGCTCCCGTTCGGGCAAAAGCCCTCTTGCGCAAATGCTTTTGCGCAAGAGGGCCAGTGTAGACAACGTGGTATTGTTTTGCGCAAAAAGCCCCGATGGCTAAAATGGCGATCGGGGCTTTCTTGTGCAAAAGCGCGTCTAGATTGGCCACAGACGCTTTTGCGCAAAAAGTGCTTTTGCGGAAAAGCGTCCATGCCAATCTAGACGCTCTGTTCCGAAAATGCTTTTAACGGAAAACTTTTCCATTAAAAGCATTTCCGGAAAATCATGCCAGTCTAGACGCAGCCACAAAGTTTCTCCAAATGTTTTAACTTCAAAATCATCTTAATAGTATTTGGAATAGAAGAATAATTGTTTTAGATGATAGAATGCATTATTTTAAGTATTTTATTTATCATCATTATGTCCATTCCCATCTGTGTTCAAGGGAATGGGAGGTGCAAGTTCACAGAGCCTCTGAAAGATAGTCTATGGGTGTCTACACTTAGGCAGTAGATTCAAGACCCCAAATTCGTGGCCCCTCTTAAATACGTTGGTCTTACAGAGATAGAATGAAAAGTTTGTCAGAAGGAGTACAAGTCAAGAGTCTAAAGTCAATGGAAAAATCTCCTTCGCCTTCAGTGGGTTTAGGACTGGGCCCTTGCAAAAGAAAACCACATGTAGCACACATACATAAAGTGCAGGTTTATGTGCTGTGCATTTCTAGCAGCATGCTGTTGAGTGCTATTCTTATGAGCCCCAGTCACAGATCAGAACCCTATTGTGCTAGATACTGTACAAACCCAGAAAAAAAAAAAAAAAAAGATGGTCTCTGCCCTATAATTGCTTACAGTTAATCTGCACAGAGAAATTGACTGGCAAAGTCTCATGCAGCTACAGCTATGTGTACTCTATGGACCTTATAGCAACACAGACACTATAAGAGCTCCTGTGTAACTTCTCTATGACAGTCAGGTTACATCTACACTGCAATGCTCTTTTGGGATACCAGAGTATCCTGAAATAGCTATCCTGCATCTTCACAGCAAGCCTGTTATTTTGGACTCACTATTCTGACTTCCCTGTAAACCTCATTCTACGTGGAGTAAGGGACGTTTTGGAATAGCGCTTTATTTCAAAATTTGGTGCTGAAATAAACTATTTCAACGTAGCTTTGAAATAAGATACGCAATTTGTGTAGCTCAAACTGAGTATCTTATTTTGAGTTACAGTGCTGTGTAGACGCACCCTGAGAGAAAGAGAGAGAGAGAGAGAGAGAGAGAACTCCCAATGACATAATTAAACCATGCCCAATGAGCACTGTTAGCACCACTATCATTTTTGTCAGTGAAACTTATGCCAGTCAGGGTGTGTTTTTTCGCACCCCAACCAACAAAAGTGTTAGTGTAGACGTAGCCCAAGTTATGCTGGTCAGTTTCTCCATGTTGACAAGTGCTGATATGAGACAGAAGATGCGGAGACTGACAGGGGAGTACAAGGAAACAACAGGTCAATATTGTCAACATGATAGGGCGGTGGTCTGAACTCACCAGTTGCCTAACAGGTAAGATTTCTGTAGGCTAGGCATCATGATAAAGGAAAGCTTTAAGTAGACAGCTGAAGGAAGGTCATAAGGTTACTGTGTGGATGGTTACTAAAACCTTCCTCCAAGCATGTGGTGCAGCTTGGGAGAGAGTTTAAAGTTGCTTGTTTGAACGCTTAATAAATGCGTGATGAAGGCTGGCATCTTGGCAGATTGGAGGCAGAAGCTAAGTAGCGTGGTGACAGATCAAGAAGAGCCTCAAAAATGAAGACGAACAGATTATGTTTGATCAATGGCAAGAGACGGGCTAGTGTAGCAATGCATTAGCTGAGATATTTCTGTAATAAATAAGCTATAAATGCTCCTCATAGTCTTCAATTGGTATAGCTAGTTAGCTATAGCCTCGTATGCTTCTTTCTTGCCTGCCCATCACCATTTTGTCTTGAGTACCTTGCAGTTGTACAGGTTTCAGCTGTGCTTCAGTGGGAAATCTATTATTTATATCACAAATTGACAAGTCACTCTGATTAAGCACCTGTTTCTGTAAACAATATGCATGCACAATCCCTAGAGTGAGTATGTTGTAATTTGTTGTAAGTTGGAACTTATCTATTATTTACCAAAGCATTTTATCATACTTCTGCAATATATTATAAAGTCACACTTGAAACTTTCACATTCTGTGCAAATGATTTATAAAATAAAACCCATGAAATAGATCTGATATGCCACATAAAAAAATAGGCAGAATGCACAGCCTTTGCTATGCCCCACTAAAGAGCAAGATGATATTTTTCGAAGTGCAAAACTGATTTAGAAGTACAGGTCCCACTGACTTTCCATGGGACTTGTGCTCTTAAGTAGAGCTGGCCAGAAAACAAATTCCTTTTTGCAATAATAATAATAATAATAATAATAATAATAAAATACTCAAGGCTATGACATTTGATTCCTGAAACCTTTCCATGTTTTTCTGCAAAATAATCCAGAATAACTCAGGCCTAGCTTTCTGTCTGCTTTCTTACTCAAAATTCTATCCTAGACCTGAGAAACCTTCTCAGTGAAAAAGCTCATTGACACGGATATATTTCCACAAAAAAAGGGTCTTGTTTTGCAAACATTTCATTTATGACTAATCAGCATTTTCAGGGGAGGAAAAAAAAAGTTTTGTTGAAAAATTCTTGACCAGCTTTACTCTTTAATTACTTAGTCCCTTTTGTAAAGCCCAGCACAGCCCCTGGGCAGCTCTGGGTGCCATTCACGCTGTGGGATCACCTACCACCTGGCACAGCCCTCGGCCAGCTCTGGGCGCCATGCTGCGGGGCTGCCTACTGCCCAGCACAGACAGCCCGGCTGGCTGAGGGTGCTGTTCACGCCATGCTGCCTACCACCCAGCACAGCCCCTGGCCGGCTTTGGGAGCCAATTGCGCCGCTGGCTCCAGGAGACTACAACTACCAGGAGACAAAGCGGGCAAGGAACGAAACCCGCATTCATAATATTGCCCCTATGGGCAATAAGGGTTCAACTTATGATGGTCCAATTTACGACAGTTCTCCAGGAACCAATTAGGTCGTAAGTGCGGAGGTCGCCTGTTTACGCTCACCTTGTTATTTCGAAATAAAGTTATTTCAAAATAATGCTGCAGTGTAGATGTGCCCTTAAAAAAAGTTTTTGAAAGGCTACAAACCCTCATCCTTCAGGGTAGAAACCAATCTCTAATTATTGGGGGCTCAGGGAAAACTTCTGTGCCAGGCAGGTCAACTGGCTACTGCAGTATTTCTTGCATCTTCATTTGAAACATCTATTAGTCTGTACCACTGGTGACAGGATTTTTGATTACATGAACCACTAGTCTGATCCAGCATGACAATACCTATGTTTAGGATAGAGTTAATCTTTGCTTGAGTTGAACCCAAAAGTGACTAGTGACCTTCCTGTTCTTTCAGCGCTATGAAATCCTCTGGGAGGAAGCTATCTGTAGGATGCTGCCTGTAGTCTGTCTACAAGTTCCTCAAGGAAGTTCAGGCATTGCTTGTTTTAGCACTGGTCTCTGCAGCTTAGAAATCATAAATCAGCTCAGGTTCATGCAAAACCGGGTCCCAGGTTCACAAACATTTTGATGATTCTGGACTGAGTTTCACCTAGTTTTGTATCTGATGTGATTACAGCTTGCAAAATATTCAAATGGAGTATTTGGGCTGGCTCTCCAAAACATGATGCCTAATTACTGGTCTTGAAATATTAGCTACAAGGTCTTGGTTATATGATTGCAGTGAACCATAGCTTGGAAAACTTAGCACGATTGCTTACTGGATGTTAGGATCAGTCTTTCATTCTGTGTTCTGGAATCAGAACTTTCCAGTAGCCATTTGAATATAACCAGGGAACATTTTCTCAGTCTCTGAATCTAACCTCTATGAAGAGACCAATACTGGCCTATTTGGAGAGTTTAAGATTATGATTATAACAGGCCTCAGGACATACAGAATTAAATTAACAACTCATCCTATGACTTGGCTTTTCCTCAGTTAGGTACCGGAACACACAGAATCACACTCATCTTAATACAGCCACTCTTACACACACACACACACACACACACAAATGGATAAAGTTATTTATTTCTCCTACAGGCTGTGAAGGAAATGAGAAGATGTTCAAATATCATTGTGATAGGAGTCCTATAATCACAGAGATAGAAAAACAGCACCTTAGAAAAGATTTCATCCTTAAATTCTCCTACATAAACTAGGTATCTTTTAAAGAGCATTTAATGAATCAGAGGGGCTCCTAAATTATTGTACTTGTGGTTTTTTTTCCACTCTACTATGTTACATTATCTTTAATTGAAGTGTGAGTTAGCACTGAAGGAAAATTAGAAAATTGAGAAGGTTTCCATAAAATCTTATCACAGGCAGGAGTTGATTTTATTAAATGGAAATTGTATGCAATTCTTCTGACCAGAAAGGGCAGCAAACTTCCTTAACCTGCCCTTCCAAATAGGTGATAAGGAAACATCTTTCTCTGTTAATGCACCATTGAAATCAGTTGCAATGGTTCAGTTGCTTCAAATGGGAGCAGGATTAAAGTCTCAGATAAACAGGAAAGATCCCACACATACTTAGAAGAATAAGGGCTGGCCTATACTGAGGGTGCCAAATGTCCTGTTTTTAAAGGGACCGTCTCATTTTTCAGCACTCCTGCAGGTGTCCCAATTTTTTTTTTTTAAATTGTCCCATATTTTCTGTCTCTCCCCTCTCGTCAGTGCTGGTGGGTCTTGCTGCTGGCTAGATCCTAGAGGATCAGTCACTGGACTCTGGTGATGAGTGGGGTCCAGTGGCTGATGACAGGAGTAGCTCTGCAAGGCTGGTGTTTGAGCAAAGCTGCAGCATACAGGGCCTGCTGGTCCATCAATGCAATCCCTGCTGCATGCTAACTCCTTTTAAGCAGCTCCTTCTCTCTGCTCTCCCCAATCCTGTTTCAAGTTAGCAGTGGCAGCTTGCTGCGGTGGCTGCTGAGTGCAAGCAGGCAGTGGCCAGTTACTTGTTGCTTAAGCTGCCCACCTATGGGCCCTTTATATGCTCCTCTTAACCTCATTGTCCTTTTCCTGCTGTGTCCCTTCACCCCCTCTTCCCCAGCCCTGCTGTTCCTCCATATCCCTCCCCACCAGTGGGGTGCGAACTACTCCCAGTGTTGTGAGGAGAACCAGCCCCAGTCAGATCATTCAGCTCACCAACAGCCTGGCAGGCTCCTTCCTTCTTCCACTGACTATGGGTGAAGGGATGGCACCACAGAGAAAGCTCAAGACCCTCTAGCCCAGAGGTGGGGAGCCTTTTTTGGGTTGGGAGCCACTGACCCACAGAAAAATCAGTTGGGGGGGGCTGCACAGAAGTGAGAAACCAAAAAAACCCCCACCAACTCCAAACCCTCTCTGATGTGGCCCCTGATGCAGAAGGAGAAAGACACTCCCCACATTCCCCTCTCACACCTAGTGGGTCCCAGGCTAGTAGATATTGTGTGTTCCAGTCCCTCAGTAGGCCCAGGCTCCCCAATGCTGGGGAGGGGAGCCCTGAGCCTTGGAGGCCAGATCCAGGCAAGCCAGGGGCCACATCTGGCCCACGGGCCTGAGGTTTTCCAGCAGCAGCCTGGACATGTTAGCTGACTTTTGACTCTCTGTAGGCAAGGAGGGACAAGCTGCTTCTAGCCCCAAGGGAAGTGGAGTGGGGGGGAGGGAGGGGTAGAGAAAGAACCTCTGTGAAGACGTGGTCCAAGTCATCCCTACCCTCACCCTTCAGTTGGAAACAACTCCCATCCCTTCCCTTCCCTTCCCCACAGTGCCAAAAGGCTGCTGGCCACATTCTGGTATGAATCCTGACAGGAATCTGGGGAGGGTGGGCCTGTGACCCTGCATGTCCTCCTTATGTTGCCTTGAGAAGACATGGTGCCAGTTACATCCATTCTAGGCATCCTTGAAGGGTCAAGAGCACCAGGCAGGGAGGCTTGGTTCAAGTCGGTCAATCACCCCCGCCTCCACGTGTGAGAGGTATACAGGAATATGTAAGAGTCATTCTTCATGTGTAAATCTTAAAAGGTAAGAAAGTAAAAGATTCCAGCTATGCAGTATTTCTTTTCAACAGGGGATCAGGAAGCCTGATGTTAATTTGAACATTTCTACTGCATAGTTCTGATTGATTGCCATTGAACTTGCTTGAATCCAAGTAATTTTACCAAGTAACCTGTATTCAGCATAGGGAAATATGGTCACCGTATCTATACTACATAGTTAGGCTGCTGTAGCTATACTGCTTAGGGCTATGAAAAAATGTGGTGCTAGAGGAATTCTTCTTGCTAGAATCTCTCAAAGAGGTCAATGTACTACATGAACAAAAGAACTTCTGTCACTATAGTAAGTGCCTACACTACAGAGCTACAGAAGTGCAGCTGCAGTGTTTCAAATGTAGACATACCCCAAGAGCCAGCAGCCCCACACATTCCACTGCTGAAGCTCTAAAAGTACTGGAGACGTCTGATGGTCGGGTGGATTGTGGCATGTAGAGTGGTGAAGCGTTTGGTTTTCCACACTGGCAGCTCTGGTCAGCAGTGCTGCCCAGGCTATTAAAAGTCCAGTTGGTAGTGCAGCACATGTAAGGCACCTGCCCTGATTCTGCAGGGCTCCTGGGAAGCTGCCAGCTGGTCCCTGAGGCTCCTGCACATCTGGAGGTGAGGCCAAGGAGGCGCCATGCACTGCTCCCATCCCAGGCACCAGCTCCACAGATCCAATTGACTGGGAACCTCAACCATTTAGTGTTGCAGGGGTGGTGACTGCAGGTGCAGGCAGTGCACAGAGCTGCAGGGACCCACCAGCGGTCTTTTCCCAGGATCCTCCTTAGGTAAGCGCCATTCACATTCTGCTCCAATGTCCACACCCCAACCTTAAGCCGCCCCCTATACTTCAAACTCCTGGCCCCATCTGGGAGCCTCTCCTGCACCCCAAACTCCTCATCTCCCCCCCCGCACATCAACCCTCTGTGCCAGTGCTGAGCCCCTTTCTGCACCAAACTCCCTCACAGAGCCTGCATCCCTTCTTGCACTCCAAGCCCCTCAGCCCCATCTCAATCCCAAAGCCCACATCCCCAGATGGAGTCCTCACCCCATCCTGCATCCCAGCTCTACCCCAGCCTGCTGAAAGTGAGGGAGTGGGGCAGGGTTTCGGGGGAGTGGCAGAATGGGGGTGGGGCCCCAGAAAAGGGGCAGGGCTGGAGGGCAGGACAAAGATAGTCCATTTTGCGCCATTAGAAATTTGGAAACCCCAGTGGTATGAGAGCTGACTTCTGAAGAATCAAGAACCATAAATGGGGCCTCATTGTGCTAGGCACTGTACATACATCAAGTAGCAGTCTGAAGAAGAGCTTCTGTGATCCAACTGTTACTGTGTACTGTAATTCTATGAAACATGAAGGCTTGATCTACTTGTAAGCAGGGTCTAAATGAGCTCTTCTCTGATATCTAGTGATGGGCTGGGATAAAATACATCAGGAACCGACCATGTTTGTACAAACATGCTGACTCTGCCTGGGCGTGCAGCAGATGCAGCTGCTTTGCCAAAATGATCAATTTGTGCTGGCTTTGGGTTACACATCACTCTGGTACCTGAACACATAATGAAATGTTGTTATCTTTCTTACACAGGTAAAGGGCAGCAGAATTGTGCTTAGTATGTCCTGGTTGAGAGGATCACCCAAAACTGAACCTCATTGCTAAGTGGGAGCTATGGGATGCCCAGTATTAGAAGTGGGTGGAGATAGGTATTCAATGACAGAGCTGATGGGTCTCAACTGAGAGTCCTTGTTTCTAATTGATCTGATATCACTACTGAGCAATCTGGGTGTTGAGCCGGAGACCTTGAATAGGGACAGTGAAAGACAATGCAGAGACTGCACTGGCTGTGAGGTTCTCCTGATGAAATCACTGAGAGCTAGGCTAAGTGATGGAACCTCAGAACATGATATCATGGGAACAGCAAGCACCAGTGGCAGCAGCAGAGAGTGGCAGCAAAGAAACGGCAGCAGCAGTGAACCAGTTGCCAAGGCATTGAACCCTGTCACTGCATCTGTGAACTGTCACTTCACTAACCATGGACAGCCAACTGTGAGTAGGGTGCAGCAGAAGGAAAGAGGAATGATACACTAAGGCCACGTCTACATCGAGCATTAGTGCGCAAGAAGATATGCAAATGAGGAGCAGCAATGAATATCGCCGCACCTCATTTGCATACCTAATGAGCCGCCATTTTTGCACAAGGGGCTTTGGCACAAGAAGGAGCAGTCTACACTACTCCTTTTTGTGCAAAACCCCCTCTTGCACAAAAGCCCCTTGCGCAAAAAATGGCAGCTCATTAGGTATGCAAATGAGGCATGGCGATATTCATTACTGTGCCTCATTTGCATATCTTCTTGCGCAAGAATGTACAATGTAGACGTAGCCTAAAGGAATATTTGTCAGAGACTTTCACACCAGGGGAAACTGAGGCAAAGGATACTGCTCAATGCTGTGATCACATGCTTTTGAATGTGATAGTTGTGTTTTCCCAAATTAATGCTGGATTTCCTTTCCTTTCTAATTAAAGTTCTATTTTTTTTTGTCATACATAGACTCAGAGTTGTCAGAAGGGGGAAGATTGCTACTTAGTGATGTTAAATTTTACTACATTACACAGTGGGGGCTTGAGCCAGTTCTGTTGTGTGTTGTTAAGAGAAACCCCTAGACATCAAATTCAGCACTTGTTGCCACAGGCTTCACCTGACAGAGGTGTTTCAGGCTTATTGTTGAATCAATATGGTAATTAAAAATATAATTACACTGACTCCATATGTGAATGAGGAAATTCTGTTCATTTGAGTTATAAGCTTGAGACTGGATTTCTGACATTAAAATAAAAAAGAGCTGGTGCAGAATGCTTACTATTTTAATTAATTAAAGTTAGATATTTTTAAACTTGGGACTTGTCCACACAGGAAAGTGTTTTTCAGTATAACCTCAGGTATAAAACCTCATAGCATTTATAACTCCCCTCTCCTCAGGTGGATAATTTTACTCTAATATCAGGTGGTAGAGATGGGATTTGCCAATGGCACTTGTCAAAGGGGTTAAGTTAAAGAATATTTTTTTTTACAAAAATATCAGTGTCCACATTGAGAGCTATATAACCAGTATACTGGCATAACTATAGCCATGTCTACACTTACTGGGGATTGATGCTGCTGTGATCGATGCAGCAGAGATTGATTTTGCAGGTCTACTAAAGACCCACTAAATCAATTGCAAAGCATTTTTCAGTTGACTAGTACTTCCATCCCATGCAGCATGGTGTAAACACAGTAGTGTCAACCTAAGATTTGTCAACTCCATCTACAGTATTTACCTAGCTGGAGTAGCATAATTTAGATCAGCTTGCCCTGATAACATAGGCAAAGCCTATGCTCATATAATTGATTAAACTTCCCAAGTTCTTGGTCTGCTTTACATTCCTTTAATTTATTTTACTCATATTTCTATACCAAGAAATCCAAATGGAGACTTTGCAGTGGGTGATCAGAGGCAGAACAGGGAAACAACAGTTGAAAACACACAATAGTGAAGATGAGATTATTTCTCATGGACTGGCAGAAGAATGCTGCCTATTATAAGGCAACTGCTTGCTGGCAAAGCCCCAGCATTACAATGATTTGCAGCTGGTTTAATACATTTAATTCAGTGTAAATGGGATAATTGCTATTAATTTTTAATGGTCCATGAATAGAAAGAATGAATATATAAAGTGGGCAATAACTATTGACTCTTTTCCCTGAATCCAGCTATTATAGTCTAACTCCTAAAGTTACTTCCACAATAGCAATAATATGAAATAGCACAGATGAAGAGAAACAATTACAAAAAAATCCTTTACAGGTTGTCTATACAAACCCTATACATCATACAGAATGTCTCCCTACATTGTTCTCCTCAGAGCTGTATCTAATCTCATACTGAATACTTCAATTTTACTCATAGTGGCTTGACTACCTCCCTTGGTACGTTGTTTCATTGCCAATTTGCTTTTACTGTTAAGGAATGGCCTTGTATCTAACCTAAAAGCCTATAGTTTTAGGCTGTTACTCCTTGTCTTACCGTATATAGTTGTTAGGCCTTCCTCCTGTGCCTATACACAACTCAAAAATAGATGAACTGTGTGCTGGAGCATTCTGGAGCATCAGCTGGGTGGAATCATCTCCCCACTGACCAGCAGTGGATTTGGTTTGTGGGGACCTGTGCTCTGCTTCATTTTTTATCGCCACCTCACCCTCAGGACCTAGCCAAGAAAAAAAACCAAACATTTTCTGATCTCTTCTCTCTCTCCCCTGTTTTTCATTATTCCCCCTCCCCCCCCCCACTTCCTATATTACAAGTAATAGGAAATAAATGAAAGTAAAGTGAGGTGCCTTGATAGATTACAAAAACAACCTCCTCCCCCCCACCCCCCACAAACCACTTGGAAAATAGTGAAGATCTCAATGGACCACTTAATGATCTTTCCAAATGTTGTGCGTATGGTGGGGGGAGGGGCTGACAGACTTGCCAAGCCCCTGAGAACTGAGGAGAGGGGCTCTGCACACCTGGAAGGGGCTGGGACTCAGGAGGGAGGGGCTGGGGCAGCCAGCCCGCCCTCAGTACCACCCAGAGCATACCACCTCCCCTGCCCTAGAGCAGCCCTTAGTGCTGCCCAAATCACTCCAGCAGCAATTTAAAGGGCCTGGGATTCTGACTGTACTGCAGTAGTGGTGGCCAGGGGCCCCAGGCCTGATGAATCCATGGCCTTCTCATTCCATGGCCTTCTCATTTCTCTGTACCATGCCCAACTCATTCCTCATCATAACCCTCTGCCCACCCCACTTTGCCCCTTCTGTTGTTTAGGGGTCCTTCCCCACCATATGGCCCACTCTGCCCATCCCCTCTGTGGACTCAGCAGGAAACCAATCTTACTCTGACCCAGAACTGTGCAATAGTGAAGAGTCCTTGGGCATCTGTGCTCCTGGATGCAGGAGTAAAATTTCCACTGTTGCCACTTTTGAAGTGCTAGAAGCAAGTAGCAGGTGAGGGGAGCTCCCTTGAGGAGGCACAGAGCCATGGACCAAGAGGAACCAGTATTCTAGTGTAACCACCACCAGGCGGATTTGAACTGGGGACCTCTGAAGCTTAGTATAGGAGCTTCTACAGCTTGGGAGAGATCAAATGTGAGCCCCAAAAGGGGCAACCCCTACCCAGGCTAACCTGCCCCAGCCCCCTGCCTGGTTGGCTCTTCTTTCTGGGGTCCTTAAGTATCTCTGCCCTGCCCTTTCCCTTTCTGTGTGAGGAAAACTCCATTAAGTCAAGTCTAGATAGGGCAGGCAGTTTTCAGGGTCTATTGTGAGCCAAATGTTCCTTAATGGGACATTCAGCTTCACTTGTCCCTTTGCCTTCATGGGCTGGCTAAATACCTTGTGGGCATTACCACAAGAGCAGACAAACAAACATACAGCACAAAGCTGGAAAATAAGGCTTTAGTTTTTTTTCCTTTGCTGCTCCAGTGTGAGGTCCACCTGTCCTTGGGGGCCACAACCCTTCCCCCACCACTAACAGCAGGTGGGTAGCCATTGCATTGACACCAATGCAAACTCAGCACAGTAACCACCTCTGTTATTCCTCATTGAACAAGGTCAAGCTATTTGATTGATGTTTTGATCTGCAAATGGCACTCCTTAATGTCAGAACAAACAATATTTTTCTACATCACAATATTTCTAAGAAAAGAAGAAACCGCAGACCACACTTCCACCAACCACCCTCAAAGATCCAGGCTTTGCACTATGCCCAATGCCACAAACCTGGGTTCTCTCAGATTAGCTAAGGGAGGAAATCTTTGAGCAACATCCTGCACAGAGAACATTCTGCTACCAGTTCCCCCCCAGACAATTAAATATACATACAGACTAATCTTCAGCTGCCTCAGTTTGCAGGCTGAATGGCCATCTCTCAAATAATCAAAACCTAAAGCCCTTCAGGACCTTAGAGCAAAGTTAACACTTTGTTTTGCATATGGAAGTGTCTAGACAGCTAGTAGAGTTGTTAAAGAACTGTTGGCATAGATTTCATTTTATTAATAACATCTACAAAGTAGGGAAGCAACATTCTGCTGTGTAGTTTCTGAGTCCTCCTCAGTACAAATTACAGTAATCTAATCTAGCAGAAATCACCAGCATGTGGATCAGCCAGGCAAGGTGAGCTTGCACATGTCTAACCAAATGAAGAAAGGGGGAAAAAAAGGTACTTTTCACTTACAGTGTCACTGTCAATGCAAAATGCTGTACAGGTTCCAAAGTCACTCCCAAACTACAAATCTCTCAGACAGTAGAATAGTGATAGAGATGCAGCCGTGTTAGTCTGGTCTAGCTGAAACAAAAGACAGGACTATGCAGCACTTTAAAGACTAACAAGATGGTTTATTAGGTGATGAGCTTTCGTGGGCCAGACCCACTTCCTCAGATCAATTTGTGGAAGAAAACTGGCACGACCATATATAACAAAGTGATACAATCAAAAAAAGTGAACACATATAAAATTGACAAATCTGTTCTAAAATCTGATTTGTCAATTTTATGTGTGTTCACTTTTTGTTGATTGTATCACTTTGGTATATATGGTCGTGCCAATTTTCTTCCACAAATTGATCTGAGGAAGTGGGTCTGGTCCACGAAAGCTCATCACCTAATAAACCATCTTGTTAGTCTTTAAAGTGCTGCTTAGTCCTGTCTTTTGTTTCTCTCAGACAGTGGCAGACACCCACATCCGAGGCTTATCAAGGAGGTAATTAAATAAATCAGGAAGGGATGTGGCCTTATCCTTCACAAGTGTGACCCTGCACACATACATAGTTGGGCTTGGTTTACACTTCAAAGTTAGAGCTACCGAGCTAGGTCGGTCACAGGTGTGAAAAACCCACACGCCTGATTTTGTAGCTATGGCAACTGAACTTCTGTGTAGTTGCAGCTATGCCAGCAGAAGAATGCTTCCTTTGATGTAGTTCCTGTTGTTTGGGGCCTTTGGTGTTCCTAGGGGAATGGCAAATCCCCTTCTATAAGTGTGGGTTGCATACACTATGGTGTTGTGCTGGCATAGTTATGGCACCTTAGTTATGCTGGTATGATCTCCATAGTGTAAACACATCCATACGTTGTGTCAGTGACTGCAGAACTTTAGAGTAGCATGTATTCATTATATTTTATGTGAAATGAAATGCTGGCTGCCTAACAAAGTAGCTGGACTCTGTTCCAAGTACCCCTTGCCAGAGCTCAGGATCTGCCTACGCCCTTCAGACCACACATGAACATTACACTGTTATACTGTATGAATGTGACAAGACAAAATTACATTAAACTCATCACCCAGCCAATAGATCTTTCCATAAACTGAGTTTTATGGGTATGCCGTCTTGGGACGTTGCACTGAACCCAACCATCCTAGCTTTATTTTTTAAAGGGTTTTTTCTTATGAACATATTGGGAAAGAAAAAGAAAGCACAATGGAAAAAATTCACCCCCAAACATCCCTCAGTACTTCTTATAACCAAGACACAGATAGTATCTAAATTGGTGATGTCAGCCACAGATGTAGTTGCACCTAGTGTAGACAGGGTAAACTATGTAGAAACATACAAACCTTCCTGAAACTGGAGTAAACTTTACTGCTGCAAATCATGGGTTATAGCAGCTTCACCTGTCTACATTAGGGGTTTGTGTGGCTACAGCTGTGCCAGTTGCTGCCTGCTGATAGCTAAAATCAAGGGAAATCCCCACAGTAAACAAGTCCTTACTTGTGACACTACAAGAGACAAGCACTTTGCAAAGGATGGGAGAATAAACATAGTGCCAATTGTTTTCCTTTATTTTTTTGTGAGATGCAGAAAACTGGGTTTTCAAATTAACACCTTTGTATATGACTTTTTTTCCTTTTTGTTTTACAAGGACATTTGTTGAAAAAGTCCTCTTCCCCCCACCCTTTCCCAAATATGAGCACTTGAGAAGAAAGGGAAACATCTTTGTATATCTCAGAATAAACACTCCCTGCTGGGTTCTTGGCATGCACTGAGCCCACCCCTTCAGAAATCAGATCCCAAGGCAAACTAGGTTAAAAAAAAAAGCAGCTGTTAAAACATTTGGGCTCTTCCCCCATCTCAGTACTACACCCTGATTCATTTCTATCCGTTGCCTGTTGTACTAGAAGCCTCAGTCCCTCTGAAAGGAGCAATGCCACAAATTAGGCTAAAATGGAGCATTCCCTTCCCATTCCTCCTCACTGCCATCCTTTTCATCACCACCAGCCTCCTCTCCACATTCCTGGAGGACAGTCAGAAGATTTATTGTATAATTTCTTTGGCAGCTGTTAACCGAGTGTACAGCAACAGCTTGCTTTAATTAGGAAATCAGAGCACTTCTTTTATGTAGGTCACATCAGTTTTTGATTCTGAATCTCATAAAACTCCAACCTTTCTGAAAAGTCAGCAATGTATGTATGCGCTTAATGGGGAAAAAAAGAACGGCTTTAATGCTTCTGATTGTCATTTATGCCAGCGAATGCCATCGCTCCTCTATTATACAAATTGTTAGAGAGACATTTGTCTGAATGTCTGCATGTGGCATTTGGTGAAACCTATCTCCTTTCACTAGGGTAAAGCTTCCAAACAGCATTATAACTACAGTCTGAACTCCCAACTGCATGAAGCTTGGCCACATTGGAAAGTGAACAACTACTTGTCTGGGTTTTATTTCTGTCTCACCATCATTCGCGTCAACAGGAATTATGCTAAAATCAAATCATCTCAGCCAATCAGACAGCATGGAGGTACTGTTTCACAGCTGTACAATTATTATGTGATTATTTAATTACCCAAATCATTGATATTAATAACATTAATGAGGGTCTAATTTGCATGTTTTTATAGTTATTTCTTTGTTACTATACAGCATGAACATGGATCCTGGCTATTGCTTTCACAATTCCACAGCTGTATGCTGACAACATGGCTACCTCATTACATTACATAACAAATCTATACTCCACTATCCATTCATCCTGATTCCCTTCCTCCCCAGGTAACATTTTCAATCAAACTAAATGTACTTTATATATGTCCTCTCCTTCCTTTCTCAAATTCTGTAAAAGCTGGGTTAATGGAGAGCTTGATATCCCTCACACCCCAATTTAGATATTGAATTGAGAAAAAAAGTCATTCCTGTGGTGAGGGATAAGGTAAGAGGAAAAGAGCATAGATCAGGGGCAATGGAAAGAAGAGGATGGAAGGGAACAACATAAATAGAGATATTCTGGGTTTATTCACTAACTGATTTGACTGATTTTAAAAGGTGCCATTTTTTAGTTTGGGGGTAACAACACAAGGTAAAAACACAGTGAAATCCTAGTAACAGAGGGGTAGCCATGTTAGTCTGTATCTGCAAAAACAATGAAGAGTCCTGTGACACCTTAAAGACTAACACATCTATTTGGTCATAAGTTTTGTGGGAAAAGACCTAGATCATCAAAAGCCTCTTTTTTGGGGGACAGAAGGGGAAGGGTTGAAATCCAGACACTTTAATTGTACCTCAAAATAACTGTGGTGAACTAGATTTCTAGGGCTACGTCTGCACTATGAGCCTCTTGCGGAAGAGCAAATGCAAATGGAGTGCTCATTTGCATATGTCACTCTCTCATTTGCATTTCCTCTTCCTTTCCCTTTTACGCAAGAGGGTTTTGCGCAAAAAAGCGCGTTGTAGACAGCGCCTTTTTGCGCAAAATCCCCCTTTTGTGCAAGAGCTGTTCTGAAAAGGGCGGTTTTGTGCAAAAAGGCGCTGTCTACACAGCGCTTTTTTGCGCAAAAACCTCTTGCGCAAAAGGGAAAGGAAGAGGAAATGCAAATGAGAGCTGACATAGGCAAATAAGCGCTCCATTTGCATTTGCTCTTCCACAAGAGGCTCATAGTGTAGATGTAATCTAGGAGTTGGCCTTGGCAAGTTTATCTTGTAGCAAACTGAAATGTCTGGTCATCACTATGTTTTTGCCTCAGTACCTTACACATATCAATTTCCACGATGCTAAAAAAAACAAAAGCAGAATTTGAACTTGGGTATTTCAACAGCATATAGCAAACAGCATAAAACACCACACTAGAGGTTGTCTGTCTATATTGTTTAGTAGGTATGGTGTTAACTCAGCATTCTGTTTCTCATCAAAGAGACAGGGGGATGGTGAGGTAATATTTTTTATTGGAGCAACTTCTGTTGGTGAGTGAGACAGGCTTTGGAGCTTACACAGAGATCACCTTCAGGTCACTTATCAAATCTGTAGAAAGACAGTTGGAAGGAAGGCTGAAAGTAAAACAGATATCCACATCCGCCCAACCATTGAAGACATAGATCACAGGAGAGGAAGTTACCTTAAATAAAGAGCTAAGGCTATATGTGCATTGTCCTTTCCCCCCTTCTCTCAGTGAAGAAACATATTTTTATTTATACTTCTTTTCTTTTATCTTCACTTTTTCTCATATGCCAGTGGATTTTCTCCCTCTCGTGCTGGCTGAGGTGTGGAATGCTGTGGAGACTGAACTTACAGTAAAACATTTTCAAGGATTTCTTTCAGAATTGGACACCCATATTATTTAGGTTTGGGCTAAGACATATTATCTAATTATCATACATGGGGTTAAGGGTGCCGGTGCCTATAGTTATGATTTCTCACTATTTATTTGAATGGGTCAAATAACAAGCAGGGTGGGACCAGTTCAATGCTTGGATGGAATCCAGTGCTTTTGGGTAAAGCAGGGTTGCCAATGTTGTTAGTGATTCACTAGGTGACACCATCCTCTGAAGTGACACTGAACTAATGCCCTTATGTGGTGATATGGAAAACTGTATCATTAGAAACTTTCTGATGAGACATGTACAAGTGAAATCCCTACTTACTATTTTAACTGAAGAAGTACTTTTCACAAGTGAAGTGGGTAGCATTCCACATAATCTGGTAGCCACGTTCTAGTTTAGAGAATTATATTCTGCCAACCTTCATTTCAGTTTCTACTGGGACATATGTCTGTCTTTACTTTGTATCCGATAGTGTTTTCATTAAATCTGTTAAAGAGTTGCCATGTTCTATCCAAAGGCAACTGCAGAAATCTCCATTGTTTGTAAAACAATTACTTGATGGGATGAAAAAGTGCTCATAGATTTTATTGAAACAGTACTTACTGTGTGAAACAGAATTGTGTAAATTAGTTATTTTGTGGTCAAATGTGAAAATTCATGTTTTTGAAAGAAAAGAATACCACTCAAGTTATATCCTTGATCTTCTTTGTGGATTCAGTGAAAACAAAAGTTACTTTCCACTGAAATAAAATTAGTTTATTTTTCTAGTAAATTTTCATTGAGGGATCAATTTATAATTTTATTCCAGAATGGGATTTTTTAGTTGTTTTGTCACAAAAAAACCCCCCTGTATTTGCCAACAGTAATATCAAACCTTCACTTTAGAACAATTTCACAAATATTTGCAAGAATATAATTTTTTCACCATCACATAATCCTGAAGCAAAAACTGGATCACTCCACACAGCGCTAGCAAAATGCGGCAGACATTCAAGCTGTCTTGGGGATTGTGCAGTAGGCTGAGATCCAGGAATGCTTCAGTCCCAATCCTGGTTCTTCCATCAACTTGATGTGTGGTCTTGGGTAAGTTGCAGCCTCTGTCTTTCAAGTTGTCTAGATTCAAGGGAGGATAATAATATTTACCAATGTCACAGGGCTGTTGTGAGAAATAATTAGTTATTGTTTGTTCAGGACTCAGACAATCTAAAAGAGGTTCCAATGATAATGATCTATTAATTGAAATAAAAATATTTAAAGGCTACAATACAACTGATTTAAAATGGATAAAAGTGTTAGATACCACCTGTATGGTTTTATGAAAAATGACACACAAAACCACATAAAAACATAAGAATGGCCATATGGGTCACACCAAAGGTCCATCTAGCCCAGTATTCTGCTTTCCAGCAGTGGCCAATGCCAGGTGCCCCAGAGGGGGTGAACAGAACAGGTAATCATCAGGTGATCCCCCTTCTGTCATCCATTCCCAGTCTCTGACAAACAGAAGCTAGGGGCACCATTCCTATCCTTCCTGGGGTACATTTATTTGTAAAGTGTGAAATAAGCTAGGGCTTCCTTTACAAAAACAGAAGTTTCAGATGGTGAATTTGCACTTTAGTGATTTTCTTATCCATTTACAAGAATGTTTTGCTTAAAATGTGTACTCTATATTGTGTGGTAGTGGAAATAGCCAACACGCAATGTCACCAATGAATTTACACTAACCTCAGACTATTTGAACCTCACATTTAGTGATTTCCCTTTTGTTTGCTGTACCTTGTATTCTGTGCACTCAAAAAGTATGGAAAAGTTATATTTAGTTAAGCTAGGATGATTTTATGTCCTATGCAATTTATCTAAGATAAAATTATCAGTCAAGGACTCTATAAGCTCTTATTAACCGGCTTCTGATACCCTAACTCAGAGCACTAGCTTGCAGAACATCTTTCCAGAGTTACAAACTACCCACAAACTTGCTGGAGAACCTGCAGCTGACCAGTCCAACCACAAGAAGTTGATGACAGCAACTGGGGAAGTGGTCTGGCCAAGCCCTCAAGGGATGCATCGATTCAGAACATACCTCCCATGGCTTGTGCTGATGTGGATCCAAAATAGCCCAAGCTACAACCACCCTCCCAGTAGAATCCCAGGGAAAAGCTGCCATGTTGTTTCGTCTGTGAAGATTAATGCCACCTCCATCTCAGCTGCTCTCGCTAGCACATACCCTACCACCTGGGGTGTGCAGAGACTCAGAAGTATAGGAAGCATCACCTTCTAATGATGTTCTCCCTTTCCCAATCAAACAGATTATTGGAATCAAAAACAGGAAATTCCCTCCTTTGCATCCAGTGAAAAAACACCTCATTTTGAGCAAGAGGAGGTCTTTAATGTTGAGCTCCTGCTGTTCTGAGATTATTGATCTGTCAGCCATATCTCCAGCTAGCTACAGGATGCTGAGAAAAGGCATTTGTTCCTGACACATTTCTCTCTGGAATCTTCCAGCAGTATTCACACAGAAACAAAGAATTTGCTATAGGAACTGGTGTCAGAACCCCTCATGACAATGTAGTAGCTGACTTTATGAGCAAGCCGTTTTGACCTTTCATAACCAGTGAAGAAAATGAACAAGAAAACATAGTGTAGCTAGAACATTTTGATGAATATTTAAATATCCACCAGCCTCTGAAGAAAGCTGTTTTCCACTGTGAAAAATCATTTATTCTTTCAAAAACAAGTAAAAAGTACATTTTGTTCCCTGTCCCCAGATACTCCATTTCCTGGTTATTAGTTCCAGATCAGTTGTAGGTTATTGGCATGGCAGGTAATAAGGGAGCACCACAGAACTGACATTTTTAGGTGACAGAAATTAAAGCATAGGCACCATTAAGTATGTCCCTATTGGTCATCCATTAAAAAAAATGGTGTACAAGAAAGGATGGAAACTAGGTATGGCTGACATTTAGCTATGACAGATTAGACAGATAATTGTTTGAGCACAGTCAGGAAAAAGTAGAAATATTTAAATATTTTCCTTGCTATCCTCCTGGTATAAGGCTGGCAAACAGTAGCATGACACTTTTACCAACTTTTATAATTTCCTTGGAATTATTATTTTATATTTGGCTTCACATAAATATCCCACATTTCTTCAAGAGAACCCATATATTTTACTGGTAGATGAGTTATCTTGTGCCATTGGATAGTGTAATATTCCTGGACTATATACACAACATCCCTTTAATAATTCTCCTGGTTAAAGGACAGAGGAAATTCTCTTACTGCTATTGCTATAGGTTCATCAAAGTAAAAGATTTGGGTTTTTTTTTGGGGGGGGGGCTCATAAGTCATCTAATTTTCCTCATTGCCAGTTCAGTTCTTTTCTACTCTATTTTTTCCAAGCATTTTGTCTTTTCGTGTTTTAAATGTCTCAATCCAACCATATACCTTGAAAAAGCACACCACAGTCCATTCAGTCTAAAAGTAGAGACATTTTCCCTTGTATTTAGCCTAAATTTTACATTTTAAAATGTTATTTAGTTATGCTCTCCATTTATACTCTAAACAACTCATCTCCCTGCTGGGGTTCCTAACCTTCAAATATTTGTACACTACTATCCAGTTCCTGATTTGGGTGGGGTGGGGAATAGGTATAGATTCAGGGCTGGCAAGTTGTATGGGCCCATGATGCCTGAGCTCCAAGAATATTCCTGGCTGAGGGACCCTACTCCACAAATGTTAGGGCCAGGTCTCTCCCCCAGCCCCATGTTTCACCACTGGCAGCTCCCCATTGTGCTCCCTCACTGGCTACTGCCACAGCCTGCTACAAGGGATGAGCATTCGGGGGACAGGCTGCAGCAGCTGCAGTGCCTGAGGAGAGAGGAAGCACATAGCAGCCCCCGCTTCCCCCACCAGCAGGTAACTCTGTGTGTGTGGGTGGGGTGTATCCTGGCACAGCTGGACCTCCTGGGCTTTAGTGAGTGTTCCGCTGGGGAGGGAAGGGAGAGTCTTCCTCTCTGGCCCCCATCCCAACCCTAGGATAGACTGTCTGCTGCAACACAGATTCTTCCTTCCTGGCCTAGCCCCATGACCTGCACCCCCTCATGCTCCCCAATGCCCTGTCACAGCCCAGAGTCCAGAACCCCTCCACCACAACCCCTCCGGCACCCCAACCCTCTGTCCTAGCCCAGAGCCTACATTCCAAACCACCAAAACCTGGTTAGATTTACAGTATCTCCAAGTTCCCACCGCAAAACAGCGTGTAACAATTTCTGCTTATCCTTCATCGATGAATAGTGGGGTATGGCATAAACATATATAACCTCCTCTAACTGAAGTCCTGATACTATCAAATCTGCACTGTGGGATGATCTTTCAAGTAATTAATTCCCTCAAGTTCTCTTGTGCCATTAGACTGAGAGATGGGCTCCCTAATCAAGACCTACATTTATTACACAGTCATTATTTAATTCTCCCAACTAGTTAAGAGCTGTCCAAGAGTTATAATAACAGAGGCCCTACCTTCAAAAATGTGCAAAAATTTAAACATGTGAGTAGTCATACTGAAGTTTTAAAGTGTTTATTTGGAGCCTTAATATTTTGGCTGATAAAATTTCCAAATTAAAAAAATGACTGTCCCTTCTAGATATTCCCTTTTGTCTCTTATCTGAGGTGCAGTGTATTTTTCCTGAACAGAAGAGATGACTATGAGTGTGTCAGTGCATATTATATTTTACCAGTTACAATGTTAGTTGCCATATCCTACCAGGTCTGTTTGCCTTGCATTACTTTTTGTTTTTATGTAGATGAATAACAGCTGTATTCACTGTTCCTTTATACTGTACTTAAAAAAATCTTTGCAGGGGAGTGGTCCCATTTTTCCTTTTGGTTCTGATTAATGTTGTTCTACCTATCACTATTGCATGTATCATCTGTCACTAAAACTCTCTTTCATCTCTGAAGAACCCCACTAAAATAAATGGCCTCTTGGCTGTTCAGACGGGCAGTTAATTTGCTGCCTGACTTTATTATTTATAAAACTTTTATTTGCCGATCTCCCATTCTGTGACTGTCTATGTGCAGCACAGACAGTTGAGTGAGTGATATTCCAACTACACAACAACACTGCGTGAGCCTTTAAATTTGCAGAAATGACAGTGAGTTTGCAGCAAGAGGTGAGCAAGGAAGTTCACCTATAATTAGGGTGCTAGAGGAGCAACAGCTCCTGATGAAATGGCACCAAAAAGTTAAGTTATTTTTAAGTTATTCATGAAAATCTCAAGGATGACTAACAATTTCCTTCCTGAGAAATACTGAATTCTTACCAGAATAAATGTTTTAGGAGGCTGCATATGTATACTGCTAAATAGAAGAGAGTCCCTAGTGAGGGGAAAGTACAAATGGATATTTTTGTGATTTCCTAAACATTTGGATTCAGCCATGTTTGCAACTTTTAGGTTTTGCCTTTTGTTTGTTTTTCAAATTGTTCTTGCAGGCCAAGTTTTGGTTCCATGAACGTCTTTGGGAATTTAATGTCAAGCTTGTAGCTGAGATTTGTGTAATGAAGAAATGAAATTTGTTACATGATGAATGGGGGAGCCAGGCTCCCTACATACTCCCGAGGACCCATTGTCCATCATTTACCCTCTCTTCAACACAGTAGTGACAGCTGGGAAGGGACATAACGGGGGAGGGGGGGATTACCAGCCACATGACTGCCTCCCCACATGACTCCTCCCCATGCCACCCCGAGTTCAGAGGATGGCCCCACCTCTTCCCACCCCTACCACATTCCAAGCCTCATGTCTTCCTGCCCTCACTCCAACCCTTACCCCACGCCTCCACCCCTGCTCCTTCCTTTCCCTGCCCCCCCCCCCCCCGCTTACTGCTCCACAACTCTTATGTGTGGCTAGAAGGAGGGGCAGTCTCTCAGACAGTCCCTGGATGTTTTTTTTTATAGCGTTGGTTTCTCAAAGCCTATTACCCCTTGTCAGGGTTTATCCCTTAACTCTCTTTCTGGGACATAGTGCTTTGCTGATAGCCAAGGTGGCTCTGGGAATTGTGGGTCCCATGACTGTCTCCTCCTTGGCTGGACTGTGTCTCTGTTACCACTAGTCTCTGAGCGGAGCAGCCATTTTCCTGCTAGCGAGGTGCACCTAACAAGCCTTGCGAGTGCACCTTGTTACTGCAGCAAAGGCTCAAAAGAGCCTGATAGCCTCCTCTCCCTGGTGTGAGTGCATGTCCCTTCACAGCTGAATTTATTTTGTAGCTAAATAAAATTTTGGGGGGCTGAAGTGGAAACCATGAAGGTCATGTTAGCCAATCAAAGTAGAGAAACAATACCTTGTGACTTAAGGAACCAACCACATAGCCAGAATAGCAAATTCAGAATAATGAAATCACTATTTGCTAGGAATTGCTTACATAAATTGTCAAACCATTTCTAACATCAAACAAATTCACAACAATAATGATCTGTTTGAATAACTCATGAACTGAAAAGAGAAATAAATTCACTGGAGAATTTTTCCACTCAAATTATTCTATCAGTTCCTAATGACAATCCCTAATCATAAAGATACAAAATATTAAAATTAACATAATGCCTTTTTCAGTTTCAAAATATTTTAAAGGTACTGGAATTGATATTTTGATTTACTTTTCTGATAAAAATGGGGGAAATGATGCTTCAATCCTATTCAATGCAATTGATCAAAATTTCATGCACAAATCCAGAGAATTGAAGATAGTGAAAAACGTGATGAAAACAATAATCACTTGGCCTGAACCACATTTCTACCATGCTCCAGAATCTTCTCTGAGATAGTTTAGACCCAGCACTGGTGCCAGGTCTGGTTCTGAGGGGACTGGTGCTCTCTGTGCATCACCCATTTCCCTCAATCCCAGGGGGATTATTTGCAAAAGCAAGTACTCATTCGATATTATATATTATCTTTCAGGAATATCCTGTTGTGCTGTTGAATCCCTATGGCATTGCAGTTAGCAGCCAAGTAGATTAGACCCTGGTAGCTTCTGAGGGGACAGGGAGACCTAGGAGGGAGAAGGAACCCAAAGTCTCTGCAGAATGGCTGTGGCCTCAAATGGTTCCCCTAAAGTCTAGGGAGATTTTAAGGGATATGCATGCCTGTCAAGTTTTAAGGGATATGCATGCCTGTCTTTAGACCTCAAGGGAACAATATAAAGGAGGGGAATGTTGTAGTATTTGCAGATTCCAGGACGACTTAAGCAATAATATAAAAACTTACTATAATGCCAGAATTCTTTCAAAGTATAGATCAGTGGTTCTCAAACCTTTTGGACTGTGGAGCACCTGGCTCAATGTAAACCTTTCCACAGACCACCAGTTGCTAATGGAAACTAACCGTTAATTACATAATTATGCCCAAGCCATTTTGCTACTCCTGCAGCTAGGGAGAACGGTTTAATTTAAATTATTAAACAGATTAAGTGTTTTAACTTTCTCATGTTAGTTTATCAAACTTCATTTTAAATAAAGTAAAATATTAATTAATGTCCAACACAAAAGGTTTCAATGTTTTCTTTATTTATGGCAGGTGTGGAGAACCTTTTTTGTGTCGGGGGCCACTGACCCCCAGAAAAATCAGTTGGGGATCACACAAGTCAGAAGCAAAAAACTCCTCCAAAACCCCCAACCCTCACTAATGTGGCCCCCAACTGAGACACCTTACTCCTCTGGTGCTCCAGCATCATGGGGTGAGGGAAAGGGACAGGGAGGACTGAGGTTCAGGTGTTCCCATAGGTCAGATTTACTTTTCTGGGGTTCCGGAGTTAGTGTAACTTAGGCTCTGGGGTGGAGACAAAAATGAGGGGTTCAGTGTGCGGGATGGGGCTGCCAGCAAGTGGGAGAGGGATAGGGTACTACAGGATCTGTGACGGAGGTGGGGTGCTGAAGGGAGAGAAATTGCAAGGTCTGAGTGGGAGATAGGGTTGCAGAAGCAGGCTGAGAGTAGGGTGTCTGGCCAGAGGGGGTAAGCAGGAGCAGCGGAGGGTGCAGTGAGTGGCCAGGGGGGAGGGTGCAAGAAGCAATGGTGGATGCAGGAGCATAGTGGGGGTAGGTTTCTGGCCAGGAGGGAGGCTTTAGGTATGTCCAGGAGGGGGCTTTGGGTATGGTGTCTGGTCAGAGGCAGGAAAATGGGGGCAGGGAGTGCCTGGAGATACAGCTGGGGGGCAGAGTGCCTGAGAGGGTTCAGGGAGATGGGGGGTGGGTGCCTCTGGGAATAGGGCTGGGGTTAGGGTGGCTTAAGGTGGGTTCAGGGAAATGGGGGATTAGATGTCCTTGGGGAGGGGGCAGGGAGGCTGTGCACAGCGCGGCGAGGTGAGGGTCGGTGGGTGACCCCAGGATGTCCAGCCCTGCTTGGGGCCTGGTCCATGGTGCCTTCAGGAAGAGAGCTTTGAAGCATCTGAGCCCCTCTCCCTAGACCAAGTCCCTGCGGGTACAAAGTCCTAAAAGGACTCGAACACCCACCTGCGTCCTGTGTGTGCAGGGTCCTCAGACCCAGAGCTGCCTCCTCCCACTTCCACTAGGCACGGTGAAGCCTAACCTGCTGCCAAGGAAGGAGGAAGGTACCGGCTGCTCACACACCATGAGAGCTTGCCCACCTGGCTGGGCCCTGTGCAGCCCAACCTGCAGCCTGCCTTGCAGGAGCAACCGAGAGACGCACCGCTTTTACCACAGCGACCACGAGCTCAGCAGGGCAAGGTGGACGCTTAGTGGCAGGTGGGACTTTTCCATGGAGGGGGTGGGGAGGCGCTCCTCCACATGTAGATCCACAGCCCACATGGGGGCAAGAGGTGAGTTTGCTTTTTTCACCTTCCCATCTGCCCACTGGAGCTGTTGCTGCTGCCTCTTGGCGGCGCATCTGCTGTGAGGCTCCAATGGCAGCACAGGTTCCCTGCTGTGTGGGGAGGGAGAAGGGTTGAGTTCCTACCACATACCACCTGGGAGGGCCCACAGAGCGCACTTTGAGAACCACTGGTATAGATGTTTCATTCTGATTAGTAGTTATTTTTTCCTGGTGCAGTGGAGCCTTACACAGAGCATAGGTATGAATCCCTGGCTATATGAAGGGCAATAAAAGTTGTACATTTTCATCATATTAAAATGTGCCAGTTGGAAATTTGATAATACTGATCTTCAACTTATAAAGCCCAAGGCAATGGCCACTGAAAGTCAGTGGAAAAACTCCTGCTGATTTCACCGGGCATTGGGGAAAGCCAATAGCAAAGTCATTTTGCTGCCATACATATGGGATTTTCAAAGCGCTCAGCCATGTCCTAATTTGACCTCCAATGAAGTCAGTCAGAATTTCACTCCAGACACCTCAACCTCCACTTGGAATCCCCTCTAGTACCCCAAACTCCTCATCTCTGGCCCGACTTCAGAGCCCGCACCTCCAGCTGGAGTTCTCCTGCACCTCAACCCTCTACCCCAGCCAGGTGACAAGGAGCAAGTGAGTGAGGGTAGGGGAGAAAGAGCAATGGAGGGAGAGGGGGAATGAAGTGAATACAAGGCAGGGCCTGGAAGAAGGGGTGGACAAGGGTGGGTTAAGGTTTGGTTTGGTTTTCTGCAGGTAGAAAGTTGGCCACCCGGCATAGCACTTCCAGTCCCAGAGCTCCAGGCAGCCAAGAATTATCCCTAGCCCCAGAGTTGGGGAAAGCCCCTAGTGCCCAGTGTCCCTTATAATTTTCCCACCCTTGAAGGGAATGAATTCTGTTATTTGCACCAATAAGGAGGTGATGTGTGAACATAACAAAATTCATGGGCCAGTGGTGGGGCCAAGGGTTCTGAGCATGAATGGAGGTTCAGGCCTGGAGCAAGGATTGGGGTACAAGGTGTGAGGGCTCAGGCTGGGGGTGCAGATTCTAGGATGACACTCAAGTATGGATCAGAGGGTTGGAGTGCAGGGGTGTGAGGGCTCTAGCTGGGGGCACAGATTTGAAGGGTTTGGGGTGAAGGAAGGTGCTCTGGGGTTATTGCAAGGAGAGAGGACAACCCACCAGTTCTTTTTCCTTGCAGCAGCTCCTGGGAGAGCAGGATAGGCACCCACCCCGCCCCCAGCAGGTTGGAGCTGGGGCTGGGTTGGAGCTGAGGAGGGCTTTCCCACCATGTCTGGGTTTGGACCAGGGAAGAGGCACCCCAGCTGTAGCACTTTTGAGCGGGTGCTGGCTTCAGGACATCCTTTCCCCCAACCACAGCAGGTTGATGGCCGGGCTGAGTTGGGGGCCGGGGTAGAACAGGCCTCCTCTGGCCTCTTCAGGTCCCAGGGCAAGTTCCTTGTGCACCTGCAGAGCGCTAAATAGCTTTCTGCACAACTGCACAGCCACGAAGCTTACCGGGAACTTAGCTAGACTCCCTGTGGGCCATGCAGCCCTAGCCCAGCACCAGCCATTCTGAGTCCTGAGGCTCACCCAGTCCCCAGACAGCCTGGGCTAGGGATGAGCTGAGTGGGAAGAATGAAGAGGAACCCCAACTGCAGAAAGAAGCCTGGAGATGGAGCAAGGGTGAGGCCACAGCAGGCTGCTTGGGGAGGCACAGCCTCCCCCAGCCTGTGATACCCTGAGCTACAGTTGCCACCTTTCTCATCAAACAAAACTCAGCATCCTTGTCCACCCCTGCTCTGAGGCCCCATTGTACTCACTCCATCCCCTCCCTCTGCCGCTCACTCTCCCACACCCTCACTCACTCGCTCACTTTCACCAGGTTGGATGAGGTCCCTTTTTGATCGTGTTTTCGCTTGAAAACGGGACAGCTGGCCACCGTACCCACCACCCCTGGGTGAAAAAAGACAAGCTTCTTAGGAACACGGTCTCTTCCTCGGGTCTATGTAGCACAAAATATTTACTCTCTCACCAGTAGAATTTGGTCCAATAAAAATATTACCTCACCCACCTCGTCTCTCTCAAATAATTTAAATGCATTTTTTATTAAAGAAGCTGATTTGCTCTCCCATTTTATTTCTTTCTGAGGAAACAAATGTCTTTCTTTTTATGGGTATCTGCCTTAAACACCTTACTGCCTTACCTAATGTGACAGTTCACTTTAGAGATCTGTTTAATTTTTAAATCTGAGTAACTTTTGTTCAGCCTGTTCTGATATTTGAAAAAATTCCAGATTTTTAATTTTATGAGCATAACTTTTTTTTTTAAAAAGTGGTTTCTACATTTATTTGATGTTACTGTTTAAGTTAAAAAAAACCCCTCAGTCGTTTGGGTTTTCTAAATAAAAGAGGATTTAACGAGGAATAAAAAAGTAATATGAGAAAAAGTAGATCTAGCCAGAAAAATCACAAATGCTGTCTTTAACAAGATGTCTCAAAGGCTGTGTTTACACTACTCAGCTTTTAGTGTCAACGCAGCCTTGCTGCTAAAAGTCACTTTGTGTGAACTGTTTGTCCGCATTTTTTCCCATAAAATATTTCCACCTCCTAGAAGGGGGTTTCACTTTGTTGACAACATTCACACTTTCACTTGCTACAGAAAATCTTTGTTGTTCATGAAGGGGGAGGGGTTAAGCATCCATGAATGGCAAAAGTTTTGCAATTAAGTGCAAGTGTAGACATCCCCTAAGAGTGTATTTTAGTCTTATAAGGAAAATGGTGAGGATCCCATTGCTACAGTTATTTAGAATTAGACTAGACAAAGAACTGAAGCAGAACACATGGAAGAAACCACTCAATGAAATAACAAACTAATGGGTCTTCTCTCTCTCTAATTGCTATGATTTTGAGATAAGGAACCTTTTGATGCATGTGCCCAAAACATTAATACAGGTGTCTCCTCTGTCAACTAATGGAAGAATCAATGGAAAAGAAAATAAATAAGGAAAGTAAACTCTTTTTGTGGAAGTCATGAAGCAATTGGACAAGATCAGTGGCAATATATTCACACTGGATGCACACTATTTTTACTGGGATAACAAGTTTCAGAACAGTTTTATTTCTCATTTCTGATGCATTATCTTATTTTCCCCCATGCTGTGCCACAGCATGTCATCTTGTTTTGTAACTAGACACCCTGCGAAGCCTGGAGACAAAACCTCTAAAGCATAAGAAAAAAATGTGTGTGCTCTTTTTCATTTGGGAGGCAACTGAATCCGTACTATGCAGTGGACTTTTGTCGGGCAAATCATGATCTGAAAACATGGAATTTGCATAAGTTCTAATGACAGGATTATATTTATTGGCCCCTCAGTGTCTGCTTTCATGACTATAAGTGGAAAGGAAATGCTTTTAAACAGCCCAGTTATTGTTAATTATTTTTACATGCCTAAGGGCTTACAGGGACATTAAAATATAGGTAACAAGATGTAGTATCTGCCTACAAGATTTTACAATTTAATTCTAAATACAGAATAATATTAGGGTAGAGGTAAGGCAGGACAATTATTATAGTAATAAGATTACCACATGGTTATTTATACAGCTTGGCTGTTGAACAATTGGGTAATTCAGCTTGGTTTGGTATCTTCATCAACTATCCCATTTTATATTAGCCTCGAACTCACAAAATCTGGCACTGGGAGCAGAATACTGATTCTTCTGAAGAACTACCCGAAGAACACCAGTGACCAGTGGTAGCAGCAAATTCCTTATTTTCTTTGTGAGTCAGCCCCTAAAAGACAACATACATAAAACCCTCATACACACAAAGCCAATGCATCAGTCCAGTAGTCATTTCCAAAAGCAAGCTATACAACATGAGCTCCTTCCTATGTCCCGAGGACAGGAGCTAGAATCCTAACCCTATTCCTCCCCCACAAATGACAACAAAATCAAGCAACAACATTTCAGCGATAACGTAGCAATAGTTTTAAAGATTAAGAGGGGTTGTACTTGGTATGGTGTACTTGGAAGGAAACACTGGAAATCTAAATTTTAGGCCAAATCATGCTTTTATGTATGGAGAAGGTTTTAATTTTGGTTTCTGAAACTATGATGAAGATGGCTTGTCTCTACCTACAGCTGTATTTAAACAGGGTTCAGCTGTTCCTTTTACTGCACCCATTGTCAGCAACAGGTAATTTTGGAAGTATAGGGAAGGTCAGTGAGGGAAGAATGTCCATGGTAAAATACACATCTGTCTTTAATCTTCTTTTCCCCTTTTACCCACTCTAACAAATTCCAGTTCCATTAGTGATACCACCAGTAGTGCCTCTGAAGAGATTTCATGGGCACGTGTGAAATTTACAACCCTACCCAAACAAAAAGGTTTTTTTAATCAATTGGATATATATTATCAACTCTTTGTCATCCTTAAAATTAGAAACCCTTTGAGTCTGGTCTTTATTGCACCTTGAGGAGAGGGGAGAAAAGTCATGTTAAAAAAGTTCTAAAATCCTTCTTGAGATGTTTGGTTTTTTCCTGAAAGCTGTAAAAGCTGTAAAAGTTTTGCTCCTCCCTGAAATTGTCAGAATTCTTCTATGACAAAACAAGAGAGGTCACATTCATGTCATTTTATTTATTACCATTTGGTTTAAAATAAAAAAGACAAAAATTGTAAAATGGATAAACATGGCTGTATTTCTGGAACATGTACATTAGGCTAATTGCCTAGAATAAAAGTTTAACCAATAAATGTTTATAAAGGATTAAAAACAGCCATGGCTGTGAAGTTCTCTGCATGTAATAGACTGTTTTTTCTGTTCCTGTATTTGTAATTGTTTTCAGAATTAAGATTATTTTAATTCTAAATAAAACTTGACCTTCCAGGAAAAATAAGAAGAAAAAAAATAGGAGCGTACTTATAATGTATATTAGAGTATTTGTGGCTAACCTGGGGTTGTTGTTGATTGACATTGGCTGCAGGGGTGCTCACAGCTACTACAGTCATTGCCCCTTTCAGAATATTTGCTGTAGGCAACAGTGTAGAAGCAGCGCCTAGTTTGAGATCTCTCAGGGGGTGGAAAGCAATACAAGGCATAAGAGAACAAAATTATAGTCATTTATGCTTTAAATTGAAGCAAAAAGGTCTCTAACTGGTAAGGTTTTGGAAAAGATTTTGCGTGAAATTGTAAAGAATCAAAGGTAGAGTGTCATGGTTTTCTTTTTTAAATGATCTTCCAGTGGTAAAACACCTGTCAACTTTTTCAATATCCTAGGTTACTGACCTTCAAATAGCACCTAAATTCTGGAGCTTTTAAAATCAAACACAATTTATAGATCTTTGTTGGTTAACCTTAATACCATTTAAAATAGGTTTCAGTGGGATAAACTGGAATTTCACATTAGGATACTTTATTACATTAAATGACATTTCCTAGCTTTAATTCTTGCATATTCCTCTAATAGTGTATCCTTCCTTTGGTCATTTGTAATATATAATTGCATTTAAGATCTAACATTCAAGGGGATCAAACTTAACAAAACTGACTAAAGTTGATAAAGAAAGAATAAGGATCAGATAATTAACGTGCAATAATAGACTTGTTACCCACTGATCCTTTGTATATTATTAAGGGAGAATCAGAGCAGCTGGCTGTCAGCACGGAGGACTATGAACAAGAGCCACAGTTTCTGCAAGATGAACTAAAAATACAGAAACATGGCATGGAAAGTATATAATTCAGATAAGGTAAAACCAAACAGATTTCAAAGACACAAGAGGAGATTTCAGCGATCTTGCAGGAAAAGGGGTTTTTGTGCAAAAAGAAAACATCTACACTGCTTGTTTTTGCACAAAAACCCTAGCAAAAAAATGGATCGGCAGAAAATATGCGAATGAGATCGCAACTCATGCAAATGAGTCCCTCAGAATATTTTTTGTGAGAAAACTCGTAGTGTAGACGTAGCCCACGAGTCTGGGGATAGAGGCTCCTAGAAAGGTCCAAGAAGGGGATAAGAGCTCTTACCTTTTGGCAAAGTGCTCATTTCCAAGTAGCCAGGATACTGCTTAAGGGTTTCAGATATGCTCGACTTTAAAGACTAACAAGATGGTTTATTAGGTGATGAGCTTTTGTGGGGCAGACCCACTTCCTCAGACCAAGATCAGACTAACAGGGCTATTTCTCTGTTACTGAATCACTAGACTGGGTTAAGTGGTGCCAACTTTAAATGGGACCAGAACAAGCAGTTTTCTTGAGACTGGAGACAGACCTGGAAAGGGACACTTGAACTACTGCTACTCACTGATCCTAACTAAAAGTGAGTGGGTGAGATGATGAAGTCAAGGAACTTTTTCCTATAGGATATCATCACCTGTGGGTGGGAAGAGTGTTGTACAGACTATTGCCGAAGTTATTGGACAGTGGGCAGAGTAGAGTGGCCATAATTTACTCCATATTTGCATATCTATCCTGTTGCGGTGTTTTCCCGAGTTTATGACTATATTCACTTTCTCATAATAAAGAATCCCTTGTTTCAGAGAGCACTGGAGAATGGGAGAAGTTATGCCTGATAAGGTCATCCAAGAAGGGAGCTTTTTTTTTTTAATGTGGGAGTATTGAGACAGTTTAGTTCCTTGTCATGAAGAAGCCTAGATATATGGAGCTCTTCTTTTGCTCCCATTAGCCACCTGACCAAGGGGTTACATAAACACATAACATCTCTACAGGCATGCCTATTAAAGAACAAAAGAAGAATAGGTAAACTCACTTTAGAGGCGGATAGGTAAATACTCACTTCAGATGTAGTAACATCCAAGTTAAAAGTACTTGCTCTGTCTGATTCTATAGAGTTGGACTTCCTCATATAAGACAGAGCAGGGATTTGAAATTGGATCTCCCAGTCTCTTTCTTGGAGGAGCACTTACACTTTTTGTACAAATAACTGAACGAGGCTCTGTAGCCTGTTGGTGACTCGTAGGACACTGGAGACCCAGGAGAAAGTTAATGCTTTCAATAAGACGCAGCAGTCATTTAAAACTAGCTTTCTTGTATCCTAGATGACTCTCTAACTTTAACCATTAGGATCATTAGCTATTTTGGGGGACTTGAAGCTCCATCTTGGACTAAGAAACCTTCCCAATGAAAATTCTGTTGAAGCTAGAATGTTTCCATGAAAAGTTTTGGTTTCAACTATCAGAATTTTCAGACAAACAAAAAAGAAATGTTTAGCTGAAAGATTCCTGATGAGCTCCACTTTTATCAACATGTCTTTCAAAGAGCATGATCCATTGTGTTGTAAAAAGAATACTGCAGAGTACAATATGCAAGGTAAATAGCTATCCAACCTATGTCTATGGATGCTCTACAAAAGGAAATCGTAATCATTTCAGTGAAGTGGCTTCTAATTTGATTTAGTTAAATCTTACACCAAGTTGGCAATCTTAAATAAGAGTCACAGTGCTAATATCAATTTTGTTTAATTCAGTTTGGAAGTGAAATCAACATCAGGAATTTGGATTTAAGAGTGTCTACACAAAGTGGTAGTGTCGATTTAACTAAATCAATTTAGAAACAGATCAATGTTGCGAGAATCACAGGTCCGATGATGAATACCCAAGGGGGGAAGGACAGAACCAGGTGGACAGTTTTATCAAATAAAAATTATTTATTTATGACAGTGGTGAATTTATAGTATTTATTCTAAGATTTTTAATAGACCGTGTTAATAATGAACTTACAGTATTTATTATATTTATTCTATGGTTTCTAGTAAAACGTGTCAGAGATATAAGGATGGGAATGGCAAAGGGAATAGTCTCTAATCTTAAAATATCCAGCTACAGTAATAAAATAACAGTGATAACTACAAACTCTTATGTACTACCCCAAAACAACTACAACACTAAGCTTATACAACAGGGAAAAATCAAATCATACATACCAACTTACACAGCACACGGAACATTACAAAGATATCGGTTCGGTTGCGAAGGCCTTGGTTATGCCCGAGAGTCGGGGGAGGTGGCTGGTCGGTTGATCAGGCCGGCAGCGCTTTGAAGTATACGAGAAGGCACACGCACGGTGGTACGTGTGTTGCGAAGACCTCCTAGAGCGAACTGTGCCATGGGTATTTATCCCCAAATCTGCACATCGCTTTCCTGCACTTGCATATTACCATATATGGCCCAATGGTCACCAAGTGGGGGGTCTGTGTCCCAGGGGTTGGGCCGAAACTGTGCAGGTTTCATGAGACCAGGTAAGCCCCGCAGTTCTCACGCCAAGGTGACGGGTGGGAGAGTCTGAGGCTATTTTCCCCTTTTCACACCTTCCCTTTTTCTAAAGGCAATGTATGCAGGAAGGGTGTGGCTGGTTTCTCTCAAGGAGTACTGCAGCCCACTATAGCAAGAGCGGCCTGGCCAAACTTTTTTACTGGGGGAGCAGTTTATTTTCTCTAACAATCAAATTAAATTGTGAAGCTTCTGTAAATACACACTGGACCTAATTTTTTGTGTGTGACCCTGTGACTTTTCTGGTTATAAAGATGTTTCATTTGCACTCTTAGGGGAAACATTATGTTTAAATACAAATACAGGCAGTATCTCTTTAAATCACTGAACTAAATGTACTGCACTCTCATTTTTAAATTCCCTGTTATATCAGCAACCCAAGCAATAGCTTAAAACCTCTCTTACTAGCTCCAAGAATGGTGTGTCTATCTGTCTATCTCTATTAGCTAGCTAGCTAGATCAAAGGTGTAACATTTTGGAAGTTGTGTTGATTGTCACTACAAGTACTACATAGAAGAAGATAGCAGTTCTTCAATCTTCTTTCAATAATGTATAATAGAAAAATAATAAAAACTCCTCTTTTACTTGTATGCAAAGTTACTTAAACTTTAAAAACTAAGAATTAAAAAAATGAAAACTGTGCTTGCTTCTTCCCTGTACTTGCACACTCCACTCCCAGATGTACCCTGTTTATACCACATGTATGTTTGCACAAGTTAAATACCTTTGTTCTGACTGAATATGCATTAAGTAAATAATAAGAGCTTTGTTTGACGATAGTTTATGAGCACATGCTGTTATGACTTTAAATTATGGACTCAAGCTGAATGTATAGACCAGGGCAGCTTTACAATGAGATTTTAAAAAACAATTAGAGCCCATTTTCTTCTATTTGGTCAATTATTTAAAAGATCTTTTTTTGTGGTATACATGGAATCTAAATTATTACATCGTGAGGCAATTTTATATACAAGTTCTCATTATGAGGAGAAGGATGTTGCTCCAAACCTGACAAGGGTCAGCTTTATGGAATCTACTGCACATGTGTGGGCATTAAATTACCTGATGTGATCATAGAAAAAACAAAGCAGTTGTTAATCTTATATGTAATATACTGAATATATTCATTAGGGGTAGTGCTTTCATTCCTTACCACTCCAAATTAACTAGTGGAGAGTGTTGAGAAGTGCCGTGAAAACACTTTTCAGCACAAGGCCCAAACAGACATTGGTCTGTTGGGCTGTAATCCATGGTCTGTGTTAAGCAGTGATGCTATCCCTCATGCCTCTGGGAGACTGTGCCTCAGACTGACAGAAAGCCTTCTAGACTGCAGGGTGTGCAGAGTCACCACACCAACCTTTGGCAGAGTGCAGCACATGTGTTCCCTCCCACATGCGGCCAACTCTGCTGGCTAGTTTAGACTCAGTTCCTGTTGTTAAGGGCAAGAGTTATGAAATTCTAGCGCCCACAGAAGAGAATGCAAATGTTGTCACTAAAGGAGCCCAAGTACCACAGGCACAAATATAGAGAAGAGGAGGAATTGCTCCTTTCACCTGCTTTCCTAAATGTAAAGTAATGTACATTGGAAAAAATAATCCCAACTATACATACAATATGATGGGGACTAAGGGTGTGTCTAAACTACACCCCTCTGCCGACAGAGGGATGTAGATTAGGCACATCGCTATTGCAAATGAAGCGGGGATTTAAATATCCCGCACTTCATTTGAATAGAAATGGCTGCCGCTTTTTGCCAACACGGCACTTTGCCGGCAAAAAGTGGCAGTCTAGACGGGGATCGGTCGACAAGGAAAGCCTTTTCCAACTGATTCTGTAAACCTCGTTGCACAAGGCATAAGGGATCGGTCGGAAAAGGCTTTCCTTGTCAACCAATCCCCATCTAGACAGCCGCTTTTTGCTGGCAAAGTGCCGCGTCGGCAAAAAGCAACGGCCATTTCTATTCAAATGAAGTGCGGGATATTTAAATCCCGCTTCATTTGCAATAGTGATGTGCCTAATCTATATCCCTCTGTCGGCAGAGGGGTGTAGTTTAGACACACTCTAATTTGGCTACATCTACTCAAGAGAGAGATCTTGGAGTCATTGTGGATAGTTCTCTGAAAACATCCACTCAGTGTGCAGTGGCAGTCAAAAAAGCAAATAGAATGTTAGGAGTCATTAAAAAAGGATAGAGAATAAGACAGAAAATATTTTATTGCCTCTATATAAAACCATGGTACGCCCACATCTTGAATACTGCTTATAGGTGTGGTCGCCTCATCTCAAAAAAGATATATTGGCATTGGAAAAGGTTCAGAAAAGGGCAACAAAATGATTAAGGATTTGGAACGGGTCCTATATGAAGAGAGATTAAAAAGACTTTGACTTTTCAACTTAGAAAAGAGGAGACTAAGGGGGGATATGATAGAGGTCCATAAAATCATGACTGGCATGGAAAAAGTGAATAAGGAAAAGTTATTTACTTATTCCCACAATATAAGAACTAGGGGTCACCAAATGAAATTAATAGGCAGCAAGTTTAAAACAAACAAAAGGAAGTTTTTCTTCATTCAGCACACAGTCAACCTGTGGAACTCCTTGCCAGATGATACGGTGAAGGCTAGAACTTTAACAGGGTTCAAAAAAGAGTTAGATAGATTCATGGAGGTTAGGTCCATCAGTGGCTATTAGCCAGGATGGGTAGGAATAGTATCCCTAGCCTCTGTTTCTCTGAAGGTGGGTGACAGGGGAGGAATCACATGAGGATTACCTGTTGTGATCCCTCCCTCTGGAGCACCTGGCATTGGCCACTGTCGGCAGACAAGATACTGGGCTAGATGGACCTTTGGTCTGACCCAGTATGGCCGTTCTTATGTTTTTATGTTCCCTTTATTTCACCTGCCTGAGGTGGGGCAAAATGAAGCCCAAAAGGAAGAAACAAATTTAACAGTAGCAGGGCTTGTTCATACCCAGTATTGCACTGTTTGTACAGGTGCAGAGAATGGGGAGAGGTACATGACTGTTGGCTGTGGAAAGTGAAAGAGGGCTCAAAAGGCAAAAGGGAACCCATTATTATGTATCTAAGGCTACTTTTACCGTACAGTTGGGATTCACAAGCAGAGACTGATGCACCAGTGATCGATTTAGAAGGTCTGTGTAGATCCTCCCAATCAACCACAGATCACTCTCCAGTCAACCCAATACTCTATCCCACACAAGAAGAGTAAGGTAAGTTGACAGGTGATACCTTACAGTGACTTACTGTGGCAATGGAGAGGTGGCTTAAGAAGTGGGGTGCTTGCTCTGCCAGTAAGCTATGGTTCTTTGGATTTGCTTTGATGATGAAGATGTGTGGATAACTCTGTACGTATATCTACTGGAATACATACATCTTGTTTTAGTCACCAACTTGCCTACCCCACTGATGTATCCCATGTTCAGAAAAACTGATGTACTATTTGCAGTGAGTCAACATTCCTCTTGCTACATTGGCATTTTGGGTTCCAAAGAAGAAGCGTTTCTAGCAATACAGATGAGTGCAGTGGGGGATTATTTTCAGGGACAAGTAGAGGTGATAAATATATCAGCTGGGTCATATATAGAGTGTCCTCCTATTTGGATGCAGTTGAGTTTTCTTGGTGGTATAAATTCCATTCCTTTCCTGTTGCTCCACAATGTAAATGGTGCGTTGTTAACAATGCACTGGTACATAGTTAAAAATGAAGTGCAAAGGTATGTGCATGAGAGTAGTTTACATGTGGATGTGCTTTTACTATATACAGCTATAAATCAATGTATTACCTCCTTCCTAATGGATATTCTGAATGCTTACTTTCGGCTTTTCTGAGCTGTACCATCCCCTATTCAATGTGAGTTCATTAAATATAATGATGGAAGAGTGCACCTCAGATCAGTATTAGACAAACTGTTTATCACGTTTGTATGGATTAGGAATCAAACAGAAAATATATAACAAGAACTCCCTTTCCCTTGCATAATCACTCAATAAATGTATACATTTAATAAAAAGACTTTCAGGCTTCCTCTTCTACTTGAAATATGAATGTCCAGAGCAGACTGGAAAACAAAACAAAACAAAAAATTTTTTCCACAAAAAATTTTATGAATCACACCTCCCTTTTTATCAGAGTTTTCTGAGCAACTTTCAAAGATGAACTAGAAGAGGGTGGGGGAAAGTTGATCTCAGTCTCAAATAAGACAAATACAAAAGACACCTCCCTTTTTATCAGAGTTTTCTGAGCAACTTTCAAAGATGAACTAGAAGAGGGTGGGGGAAAGTTGATCTCAGTCTCAAATAAGACAAATATTTCAAGTTCCCCAGTACACACACAATGTCCTATTTATTTCTAAAGTGTTACATAATGTTTGGGAACAGTGCAGTCAACAGTTTGCCAGGAATGCAAAATTCAAATTCTGTCAGACAAACCCTCCAGACTCATTAGGAAAAGGGCATCAGCTAACTACCTTTTGGCTTAAGATAAAGAGAAACAAGTATGAAAGCTGCCAATATTCATAGATTTTATTCATTTGTTTAATATGAGAGATTAGGCAGAGGGGAGGGAGAAAGAGGGATTTTGTGAGCCCACACAAATAAAATCTTTAAGCAGCTAACTTTTGTTGTCTTGGGGATTTCTCCATTGAGCTGAATTATGCTCTTACTAATTTCACAGGTGTGAAAAGCTTCTTGTCAGACAGGTAGGGTTTGTCAATCGACCACTGCTCCAATACTGGAATTGATTCCAAACTACAATCTGAACAATGTGATCTGGGCATTAGCAATCTAACTTCACTGTCTCACTGAAACAGTTCTAACAAGACAGTTATTCACTGTTTCCCCCCAGAAAGAACAGGGCCAGCTTTTTTCTTCTGTGATCCTGCGCTGTCAAGACACCACTTTGGAAGTAGTGTTACAGGGTATCAGGCAAATGGTTATAATAAAGCAGCAGGGAAATGGGTATTATTACGATGGAGGTTGGGTGAAACCTTGAAGCTGGTGGGTATGACAGCACTCTTCATTTAGGATAAACATAAGAAGCAGAACAATTGGAGACACTGCCCAAAACATGGGCTCAACACATGGCTAGGCAGAAGCTTGGCTCTGTGGACAGAGTTTTGCTGGAGACTAAATGAAAGCACAGGTTTGGTGAAGGTGTGCTTATGGCAGAAGCCCCCTGAGAACAGGCAGAGAAAAGCTGCCAAATAAACCAACAGGAGAGCCAGAAAAAAACTGAGAGGATAACTCAGAGAGAAAGCACAGAGAGATAAAGTGCTAGTTGGGTTGAGTACTGACTGGAAGGAGGCTTGGAACTATGAGCAAAGAAACTGTCCACTTTTTAAAATTTTCATTTGATGTTTAAGGAAACAGACCATTGTGACCGTTCCTTGTGAGTAAGCAGGATTGCATTAAAGAAATATCTAATATAACATCAATTTCTCCTTATAATGGAAACAATCCACAAGACCCCAAATATTGGCTAACTGCTCATCTCAAAAGGAGTAACAATATGCAACGACAAATCCAAGTAAGCATTTTAGCAAGTCACATCAGAAGCTCTACAGCAGGGGTGGACAAATTCCACAAACAAACAAACCCCATGTTCCCCTAACACACCAGAGCCTAAGGGGTCCCAGGCTAGTAGATTTTCTGGCTGCCCCATGCTCTGGGGTGGGACCAAAAAGGAGGGGTTCAGTGTGAGGGAGGGCGCTGCTGGGAAATGGGTTTGTGATGTGGGGTGTGCACAGGAGGGAGGGTACAGGAGTGGGTTGGGAGTTGATGGGTCTGGAAGGGTGATAGGGTACAAGAGCAGGCTGGATGTGAGAGGGCTGGGGGGGAGGCAGGGTGCAGGAGTAGAGTGGGGGTTTGGGGTCTGAGCAGAAGGGGGACCACAGGGCTGGTGCACTACCTCCCCAGTGTTGGGGGGAGCCCTGAGGATTAGATCCAGCCCCTGAGCTATAGGTTCTCAACCCCTGAAGGAACAAACCATTTTCAGCATTATTGCGGTTAACCCTGCTCTGGTCCTTCTTGGTCCTCCTTTCCACTTGCAGCCTACTCATAGTCACTACTGAACTAAGGGAATGCCTCCTTTAGAAACACTTTAGTGGCACAGCTATTAAACTGTGATTTGAGGACTTCAAAATTAGCCAGAGGTTAGGGGTTTATTTCAGGAGTGAGTAGGTGAGGTTCTGTAGCCTGCAGTGGGCAGCAGGTCAGACTTGATGACCATGATAGTCCCTTCTGACCTTAACATCTATTAGAAACAAATAATGGATCGTCTACATCACTAACTAAATGTTTCTGATTCCACAAATAGGCTGGTTCAAGATATGAGTAGATACTGAACTCAAATCTTATTTTTACCTGAACAAGTTCATGTTCATTCATAATTTTTATCCACAATGATTTACAAGAAATAAAATGTATGATGATTTTCTTCTACCATATCTGTGGCAGTTCACTGAAATGCATTTGTTTTTCTTCAGCGTAATTTGAATAAAAATAATAGAAAAAAATACCAGAAAGCCAGATGCTGCTCCTTCTCTTCAATTATAAACAAGTTAATTTCAGCATTTAATGCAGTTTGTTTTTTTCCCGTCAGAAGATTGTATGGAAGCTTCAGGGGGTAGCCGAGTTAGTCTGTACAGGATAAACTTAAAAAACAACAAAAGATCTGGTAGCACTTTACAGGCTAACAAAACATGTAGATGGTATCATGAGCTTCGTGGGCACAGCCCACTTCTTCAGATGACCGGAGTTTTTAGTTTAGGATGTGCAGACCCAAAATAAATAGGGGAAAAGAGAGAAGGAGGATCCTACACTCATAACTCCGGTCATCTGAAGAAGTGGGCTGTGCCCATGAAAGCTCATGATACCATCTACATGTTTTGTTAGTCTATAAAGTGCTACCAGACCTTTTGTTGTTTTTAAGATTGTATGAATTCAAGTAAAGAAAATTACACTATTGGCTGAAGATTCTGAACAGCAATTATGATTTAAAAATTAAAATGTGATTTCTGATCATCATCTGTATGATGTAAAGTACTTTCCAAATAGGAACAGCCCAGTGATGGACATGATTTTGCTATAATTGGTCACACAGTTCCCTCAATAGCTCTCATAATAGCTAAGAATGGTATTTTCTGAAATGTCTAACAGTGTTCCCTCTAATTTTCCCATCCATGTGCAGAATAATTTTTGTTCTGTGCTGAGGCATGTGCAGATGTGTACCACCAGTAGAAACACATGCTTCCGACTGTGGGTGCTCTGCTAGTCAGGTAGGTGGTATTTGACTCCCTCCTGGGTGGTTGCCCAAGCTCTCAGCTTACAAAGAACACTGATGCCTAAGGGTATGTCCTTACCTGCTCTGAGCATTGGGTCAGCTTACCTTAGATGTGGGCATCTCCCACAGCAAATCCATAGCTGTGTTATGGTATCTTCACTGAGTCTGCACTTGCAACTGTTTGAGGGACCGCATAGCCCATGTTACTTAAGTGCTCTAAGTTTCTTTCCTAGTCAATTGTTATATGCAACATGTCAGTCCCAGAGATTAGCGAGACAAGGCTGGTAAAAAAAAAAATCTTTTATTTTTTAAGTTGGTCCAATAAAAAATATTACATCAATTTTGTTAGTTGTGGGAGAATTTGTCTATTCTTCAGAAGGAACTGTGGAAAGGCATTGGAGAACTATTAGCAATCCAGCAGTTGTGCAAGCAACTTCACAGTAAAGCTGGTAGATTCTACTGCAAGTGAAAACCGAACCCATGCTCTCTCCTATACTCCCAGCTGTGTAAACTTGTCTGGGCTTAAAGTGCCAGCCCAAATCCAGACCAGAGGTTTCTCTTTGTTGATGGTACAAAGGTTTGGGCTAAAACCTAGGGAAGAGCTGGTGTGCACCAAAGGTTTGTCTAGACTACAAAACCATATAGCTCTAACAATATCAGTATAATTAAAGTGTTACAGTCTACCTACCATGGGCGCCATTATAGCATTACAAAGGGGCATCATACTGGGATAGGTTTGCCTGTATGGGAAGGTGAATAACCACATCCATATGTAACCTTTACCCTACTAGAACTGCATCTACACTAGACTTTTCACTGGTATAACTATATTAGGGGAAAATTACCTCCTTAACTAGGAGTGTTATACCAGGATCATATTTAAGTATAGGCCAGGCCTAAACCATAAGACACTTTACAAAATCCCATTCATCCCATCAAACCCTCAGGTGAGCAAAAGACAAACTGCTTATTTGAATGTTCATTTTTATTCAGAAATGTCTTTTTCTGGTTTGGCATTTATATTCAATGCACTAAAATATCCCTCTAAAGAAAGCCTTGCCCCCAGGGTCTTTCTGAGGCTAAGCTGGTTTGTAAAGAATAATTACCATTTCCCTCCTCTCTACCCTCTGCCCTCTTTATTTACAGCAAAACTCACAGCTCCTGCAGCAGCAGCAGCTGCCTACCAGTCAAGGTTTATATTCCACCTTTTTGTATCAGCCCTAGGAGAGAAGAGTAGGAAAGGCCATGGTCATGTGAAAACAACCCTGCCCATCCCCCACTGACTTTTTTTTTTTACAAACTTTTCTCATTCCCCTGCAGCTTGGGGAGGGGGGAGTGGAAGGAGGAGAAAGCCTCATTTCACAGTCAACACCTGTGAAAACACCCACAGAGTTGAAATTTTCATCCCCTTAACAAACCTTTGCCAGGCCTTTGTTTGGCTGCCTCCAGACATAGGCTTTGTTTATCTGTGCTCTCAGGCCACCTCAGCTGTGACAGTTTGAAATTAGGCCATTATTTGCTATTCATATACAGTGCAAAGAATACATAGAGTGGAGCTCACATAAAAAGGTGGGGATGGAGGAGGGTAGGGAAAAGCCTAGAATGGGGAAGAAAGAAACAGCTTCCCTGGAGGCCCTTTGAGTTGTTTTTATCCCTTTGCTGAATATTCCCTCAAGGCTTTCTTTTACTCACCAGTGGTCAGAGATTAAAGGAAGCCCTGAGAGTCCCCTGTGTTCTCTGTTGATGCTACAGATGTGTCTCCTCATGCATTACATTGATTCAACCTAGCTGAACTTCTGAGCCTCTTAAATGTTCATTAACACTTAGCAAACCCTCCTTCCTGCACCAAAGTTTTGCATAACTTATGAGCCAAAGATACATTGTCACATAGTTCCTGCTCAGTATAGGTCTGTGCCCAGCCCACCCATCCAGCACTGCTACCTAGGAGTGGGGTCAGGGCACTGCGGGAACACTGGGGGGCACTTTCCCTCCCCCACCTGGGGCTCCATGCCCCCCCTAGTGCCTGGAAATCCTGGTCATGGGTCCCATAGGTGACTAATCTGCTACTGCTTAAAGGGAATTAAAGACTGTGAGTTGATCAAATACTACAATAATGGGTGTGCATGTGGGTCTATAAATATCTTAAACTGATAAAAAGCTTCAGAGGGGTAGCCCCACACAGAAGTTTGAATGTTTATCCAAATGATAGAAGCCTCTGATAGTGAGTCTACAAAACTGAACTGACTCTTGTGAGAAGTCTGGTGCTCTCAGCTTGTGGTAAGGTTGGAAATACCACGACATCTTTCAGACAGACATTTTAGTCCTCCTGTGTGTGGTCCCGATTGGAGCCCAGAGTTATGAAAAATAAAAAATAATGAGGGAGGGCGGAGTGATGTAGTTTAATACCATGAGAGCCAAAATGGTTTTGGCTGTGACTGTCAAAGATGCCTAGGAGAGCTGGGTAGCTAATTCACATAGAACTTCAATGGGATTATAGCTTTTAATTTTCTAAGCTTTACCTGAACTCTCCCTGTAGCTCAAAAGCTTGTCTCATCAACTGAAGATGGTCATGTAAAATATAATGTTACACACATTGTCTCTAACACAAGGAAAATATTTTTACTCGAAATCATTGCATTTTCACAATATTATTGTGACAATTTTTGTGAATTCCTAAATGACATGTTGTGGCTTTGTGTATGGATTTTTAAAATTGGTTAAAGACTTAGGAATGGTGAGAACTACCTAGATCAGGGGTGGGCAAATACCAACCTGTGGGCCGGATCCAGTTTCCCAGGGTTAGCCCTCCACATGACACCACTGCGCCTCTGCAGGTATGGGCGACTGCAGCTCCTGTTAGCCGTGGATTGCCATTCCTGGACAATGGGAGCAGCAGGAAGTGGTATCCTGGTTCTTGCTGCTTCCTGCAGCTCCTATTGGCCTGGAATGGCAATTCAAAGCCAATGGGAGCTGCAGTCAACTGTATTTGTGGGAGGTGCAGGTAAATATAGCAGCAGCGGACTGATAATGGCTAACACTGGTGAACTGATGCTATTTTATTGCCCACCCCGATCCAGCTTGATAAATGGGAGTAATGTTAAAGTGTGTGAAATTCTGCTATAAAGAATATACAACTAAAGCTGGGAAAGTAATTCATTATGAATATCTTAATTCATTTTCCCTCATGAACTTTTGTAATTTTCTCAGAATTATTTATAAATTGAAATTATTTTCTGATGGATGGATTCTAGCACCTTTCACTCAGTGAGTAAATAATCCCATTCAGCTCAGATACTATTCACAGTGATTCAGACGGCCTAAAACTGCCCTTCAAGGATTCTTATGAATAATTTGGACCATCGATTGTTTGAGAGCAACTTATTGTAAATACTTAATTTAGATTCATTCTGTTTTATTTAGAAAAACAGATTACATGGACATTTCTGACCCTTGACAGGATGAGCATTCTTCAACCAGTGGGGGGATCTAGTTTCAGTCTAACAGGCTTTGAACACCTGGAAGCTTGATTACAGAAATTTGCCATAGCTTTACTTGGGGCAGAGGCACAGCTAGTAAAAAAAAAGAAGAAAAGGGGCAAGTTGTTTTTTGAAAACACCAAATACACGTTTTCTGTCCAAATGCCTATGTGCAATAATAGTGGATAAGATTGCTAAGTTCTGAGTGGCCAGTCTACATCTATGATAGCATGCCCATATCTTGGTAACGGTAGTGACTAGAGCTGAGCAGATTTTTTGGATCAATAGCTCATTTAATGAAAATTGCAGTTTCGGTTAACCTGAAAGAATATGCTAATTTCACACAAATAATATCATATAGTCACAGATTGTCTAGGGGAAGAGGAGGCTATGGTGGTGCTATCTTTCCCAAAGTGGTTAGGACATTTATTTGGGATATAGGAGACTCAGGTTTTAATCACAGACAAAGTGGCCATTTCGGTTCACCCAAAACGGAAAAAAATTAGATTGAATTCAACCCAAACCAAAGTTTTTCTTCTCCAATATTTTGGAACTACCACCCAACTGAAAAACATGGCTATTTACCCAACTCTAGTGGTATCAGGCATAAAGGATCTGTCTGCTGCCTTACATGTCTTGCACTTTATATAGTCATGTTTCTATGCATTGTGAGTACAAAATGGGTGTAACATTCTGCCAGATCGAATTAATAGCATGTTACCATCACTTTGTATATGTGTGAATGACCACCCAAGGGCCAAGTAGTGGAAAATTAGGCCCAGACTATTCTCTGCTTGAATTTCAGATGCTGGCAGGGGGGTGAGATAGGGGAGTGCTTCATTTGACAATGATTTGCAAGTCACTGCCAGGCTTTTCTTGCATGGTAATGTCCAGCTTTGTGGCACTTTCTACAAGGGGAGAATTTCAATCACACCCTTGGAAAATGAGTCTATCAGTTTAGTTAAAAGAGATGTTTGTCCTGCACTTTCTCTTGGTGCGAACAATCTCAGATCCACTCTTTTGGGGTAAGTTTATCAAGAAGTTTGTGGTATTGTGGTTGTATCTGGAATCCACCTGATCTTAGATCCGGTCATAGTATAACCCACACACCTAATGTGGTTTACTGTCCCATGTAATGGCACTTAGAGCATTTACAGAGAGAAAGAATGAGTTTGCCCTACTGCCTTTGCTATAGGGGCACATCATTAAACTCCAGAAGTCCCAGATTCAGTTCTGCCTGTCGGTGTTACCGTAGCAGAGGAATTAAATAGCTGTGGTAGTAGAGGTTCTTTTTGGTTTTTTTTTTTGGTAGTGGAGGAACAAACCAGATGACTGTATAGATCTGTTCAGTCTGACAGCTGTCTTTAATATCATTACAATATGTTGTTGGCACATAGGCAGATGCTCAACAGAGTAGAGTTTTGTGTGTTTTCCATCCTTCTTTTCTTAAAGGTGTCTGTCCTAAGTGATTGTTCATCTGCGTAGGTGCTGTCTCATGCAAAATTGTATTCCGTCCTCCTAGAACAGCACCTGCTGGAAAAGACACAGGGTAGCAAAACAAGGACCCAGTCCAACAGCCAGTACTAATGTGGATCCATAAATCTATAGTGTCAGTGGTACGGAGACAATTAAACCCTCCACAATTGGGGCCTAGATGATCTACAATTATACAAACCATTTCAGTGAGGTAAACAGTCACATGTGAAAACAAGATACAAAGACAATTTCTATTTTCCCCCTCTTCCTTTCCCCGCCCCCTTTTAAATGAAATGGTGGGAAAACATTTCCCACCATCTGTTTCCTTTATTCTTTGTATGAGGATAAAAATCAAAGCACGTAAATAAATAAGAAATGTGACTCACTCTTATGTCTGCATGATATAGAAAGTACTACAGAAATGTAACATCCCCTTTGATACTTCCCATGAGATGGAATGAAAGGACTGAGGGGTTGGATCAGCATGAGTCATTCCTCTTTTCTTTTGACTTCTCACAAGCCTCCATGCATGAAGTTTATGCAACCAGGCTTCCGCAGGCTTTCAGAATGTAAGGTGGGTGCAAGTCCCAGAGCAAGAAACTATGTGCCAAATCTCATTGGAAACCTGTGGGGAGCTTTCCCTTATAAATTAATACTGATAATGTGCCAAAATTCCTGCTCCATGTCTTTATAACCTCACTGAAGGAAGCTGGAGGAGGGGAGGTCATTTTGGTTCTGCTCTTGAGAACTCTGAAGCTCAGGGACTTGGGAAATATCACTGAGAATCTGGACCTTCTTGCAGATGCCTTGCAGTCCAGATGCACCATAGTATCTTCAGGATTTCCCCACAAGTATTAGCAATAGCCACAGGTTAGGGGTAACATAACCTGTCTGCTCCACAGGTGTGCAAATCCTGTTATCCAACAGCATTAGGCAGTGAAAATTCCATGGTCTTAAGGCAATTGATATTTCTGCCTAATGCTGCCTCTCTTTATGGGTTATTCAGAAAAACTGCTAGGAAGAGTGCAACTGGCCCAGGTAGTGGAAAAAAGATGCATCAGACACTTTTTTTGTGCGTGCTTACTTTGATTAGGCTCAGGCTACTTTTTCAGTTTTCTTTTTGTTACAGTTGAACTTGATTTATTTAGCTGCTATCAGAACTATAAAACAGCATTGTTTCTGTAGCATAACATTTTTGCCATTTAAGAGAAAGCTATGTTTCATGTGATACCAAAACAAAATATACAGAGATATTGCCATAAATGTTCCTGAGCTTAATTTTAGATGATTAAAATCTTACAACTTTGAGTAGCCCCAAAGTAGATTTTTTTAAATAAATATTTTCCAAAACATGGTTATGGGAATAGTGAAACACTATATTTTGCTGGCAAACAGTTACAAGGATTTAAACCTTTAATCAAGCCCAGCTAAATGCTTCAGTTTATAAATTGTTTATGAGTTAACCAGGACTTTCCACACAAATCTGTTTTACTTTAATAATAGTCTGGAACTTTTCTATAGAGTATTCTGTACAGTACAATCTTCTACTGTTCAAATTTGGCTACTGTTATGGTCTGATCAGAGTGAGTCTCACATGAAGAAAACCTTAAATATTATTGGAGTGAAGTCAGTGCTATTAATATTCAACTTGCTGCAGAGTCAAAAAATGTTTTAAGATGTATTTTATCTTCCTCCTTGTTTCCCTGCCTGCTTCAATACCTCTTGCATAATATGTAGATGCCTCTGGGAGGATAGGCAGGCAGAGAACACTTGGATTCAAAGCCAATTTCCCATCATCATTCTACTATGAGAGTGCCACTTTTATGCAGCTATTTCTCTATACAAGTCCAGGAATGAATATCTCAAATTTGTTTCCCGTCATGTACAAACACCAGATCCAAGAGCTCCTTCTTCAGCACCACCGTAAGAATAGATTAGTCTGCTGTAAAAATTAAAATTAAGTCTGTTTGCTAATGGACTATTGCCATGTTGCTAATCATGTCACTATGCGTTATTACATACTAACACATGGAATTATTATGTAGGGGTTTAGCTTCTGAAAAAGCTAAGGGGAAACATTGGGAGTATATGCTTGTTTTGTAAGCATTACTGCCCTCTAGTGGTAAAGTATAGCAACCTAATTAAACAACAGCAGCACGAACCAAGCACGTCAGAAACTTGGAAATGAACAAACAAATGTTTAGGTCAAAGTTTTGAAATAAATGGGAACTGTGAAATTGCTGCAGTCCTGAAAATCAGGACATGTATGTGCCTACCCTTTGGCAGCCTGATTCTAGCATTCGGTTTCTTCTCCTCACTGGGGTAGTCTATAGGATTCCAAAAGTTTGGCTAGCTGACAGGGGTAAAAGAAGTAACACTTAAGAAGGTGAAAAAGATTTCTTCATGATATTCCAAAGATACCCAAATAGGAATGAAAGGGTACTTCTATAAAATTTTCATAATTAACTACAAAACATTATAATACACAAACGTACACTAAATAACACTGTACTCAATGTACAAACAAGAAGAAAACAATCATCAAGATTTTCTGTTTGGGAGAGTTTGGAAGAAAAGCAACATGCTGAGAAGGGAGCGGGAGGGGAAGAAACATTCAACTGTAAAGATAAATGTGGTGTATATTCCATATAAAGAACTCACTTCTTCCAAATTAGTTGTTGTGGGATATTCTCATACCTGTAACACATAGCTCTGGCTTTCCTTCCATATTTTTCAATCAGGCCCTTTCAAAGTGTCAAGTGCAGAACCCAGGCATGCAAAATCATAAGTTGCTTTTCAAAATTGTGGTTCATTCATGGAGATGATGGAAGAGAGATGTTTGAAAACTCACACTGGTTTTACAAGCCCTATTAGCCCCCCAAATACCTGTAAGGTTTCTCAGATTTCTAACTCCATGATGTTCCCCCAACCTTGGATTATAATCATTATTAAAACACAGAGTTTGTTTATGCTTTAATTATTTATTTGCTTTGATAAATTACTTTGAATAAAGAATTTGCCTTGCATTTTAGATTTTCTCGGGCTTCTTTTTTACTATCAACACTATTTTTGGTAATTATTTTTAGTGGAAAAAATGTACTTTAAAATGGTCATCAGTACATCCTTTTTGTTAGGATTCACTAATATTAAATGTTCTTTTTCATGTGCTTTTATAGGAAGCCTTTGTCTTTTGTGGGGGATATGTTCTTGAGATCACCGTGAATGGCAAGGGGTGTTTCCTGACACAAAACAAGCACATTTTCCGTATAAAATGATGGAATAATGCAATAGATTAATATTTACATGTAATAAACACATGCAATAGCTAACATTTTCTGGTACAGAATCATTGACAAAGGCTTCCTGTAAAAGCACATGAAAAAGAACATGTAATATTAGTGAATCCTAACAAAATATTTGGGTTCAGCCAGCTTTTTTTTAAAACAACCTACTCCCCCGCCCCCAAAAAATGGAAAGCTGACACATTCTGTAAAATAACTTTGTCCTGTCAAAACTCAATTATCTGTCATGACACTTTTTGGTGACAAATTTTGAATCAGCCCTAAATGTTATTTATATTTCTGGGTAATAAATAAGTAGAATGAAACATTTTTATTGATATTTGCTACACTGAAATGGAATAGCTGCCAGCATGTTAATGAAATTTTTGTAATGCACTGAGCTACTTGTCTTGTTTTGATACAGGGAACGCAGAGACGTAAGGCATTTTTTCAGTAATTACCATGAAGTTACCCGGATGAATCAGGCCTACTTCCAGGAGTAATGAGGCCAACTTCATTAACTTGAAAGTGCTCTCAAGTAGAATACTCATGGAAGACACCAGGGCAGGGCCTAGATCACACTTTTAAATGTCAAAACCTCTGTTTTTATTAATATCAGAGGAAAATCATTGTGGGACATTTCAAATATCCCCTTTGTTGTTTAAGGAGACAATGAATTAGCTCAACTTCAAATATGTCAGGCTTTGTAAACCAATGGGTTATTAACTTTAACAGTGTGAATGCATTGTCACTAATAAGTATCCAGGATAATAAGATGGGAACTGGAGTAATAATTGTACCTTATTGACCCATCATAAATATAGACACCTACGTGCACATAAATCGGGGAAGTTTGGGAAAAGCACAGCCAGAGAAATAAGGCAGGAGATAAGGGAGAAAGATGCATCAGGTGAAACGACTGATAGTGATATAATTCAGAAAACAATTTCATAACGTTAGATAGAAATCCTCTTTATTACAATACACTGTGGCTGTGTCTAGACTGGCAAGTTTTTCCGCAAAAGCAACTGCTTTTGCGGAAAAACTTGCCAGCTGTCTACACTGGCCACTTGAATTTGCGCAAGAACACTGACGATCTAATGTATGATCGTCAGTGTTCTTGCTCAAATACAATGACTCTCCCATTCGGGAAAAAGCCCTCTTGCGCAAATGCTTTTGCGCAAGAGGGCCAGTGTAGACAGCTGAGAACAGTTTTGTGCAAAAAAGCCCCGATGGCGAAAATGGCGATCGGGGCTTTCTTGCGCAAAACTGCGTCTAGAGTGGCACGGACACTTTTCCGCAAAAAGTGCTTTTGCGGAAAAGCGTCCATGCCAATCTAGATGCTCTTTTCCGCAAATGCTTTTAATGGAAAAACTTTTCCGTTAAAAGCATTTGCGGAAAATCATGCCAGTCTAGCAGCCTGTGTGTATATTAAATATCAATAGGAAAAAGTAACTATGTAATAACAAAGACTATAATACACATTTTAAAATATATACATATACACAAAGAGTATATTTTCTCATGCCAATAATTCTTGTTTGTAATGAAACGACTCAATTCATTTCCATTTCTACTTATTGAATATATGTCTGTAACAAACAAAAATAATAGAACAGATGCAAGAACTGTAATGTGCATTCAGACCCCTTATATTTTACTCTGTTATGAATTCTAATTCTTTTGCATTAGAAATTAGAGAGTAAAACAGATGGTGAAGGCTTAGTGCAGAGTGGTATAATCTCTGCTGCCAAGAAACTGTTTGCTGTTGGCCAAATCCTGCCTGCTCCTGTCTGCGGTTTCAGATGGCCCTTACTGCACTAGATCTGGGCATTTTCCCTGTGTAGGGGATGGGCAGGATTCCAAGACCGCACACAGAGGATCTGTTTCTTCCCACATTCTGCAAAATTTTGTTCAGTGGGATGATCACAGATCCCCAGCATACTAGCTTGGTTTTTGCTTTGTTTTTTTGTTTAACAGGTAGAGAAAGGTCTGTTGGATCTTCAACACCACCACCACAAACGTGACTCTTGCTCTTGCAAAAAATTAGCATCATGTTGAGCCAGGGCTGAGAAGACTTTGTGGTCTCATAGTAGTGTGCTCAGTTAAAGCAAACAAGAAGTGTTTCTGGAGAGCTCACTGTTCAAGGCACCTCTGGATGAGGTGCAGAAGGTGCACTTCCTCAGTAACAATTCTGTTTATAGTCACTTCTTCAATATAAATATTATCAATCATTTCTTAAGTGCTAACAAATGTGTGCAAGGCAAAAATGCAGACATGCTTCCCCCATCTGACAGACAATGAGCTGGAATCTCAGCTGGTATAAATTGGTGCACTTCATTGATGTCACTGCAACAACATCAATTTACACCTGCAGAAGGACTGGCCTACGAGTTCAATCTGTATAACACTCTCATCTGTGCTTAACTTGAAGAATCTAAACAGTTCCACTGATGTTAATAAGACTACCCATGCGCAAAAGTTAAGAGCATGTGCAAGTATTTGCAGGAAAGTGGCATAGAAAATAATAGTTTTCTGCAGTTCAGGAGATGGAATGAGTCAGCATTTGGAGGTGGACACATTTTCAAGTTACAATTTTTAATAAAACGAGTATAGTATAGTAAAATGTCTAGTAAGGTCTGTGCACTATATATAATCAAACCCAGAAATAAACAGAAGACGTATGTACGTACTTCTTTGGATTACTGTGGTCTCATAAACCGCCTATCCTTCATCTCCAGGTGTATCATAATGTCAAAAGACCTTATTGAAATTATTACCATTTTATATAATGCATAGTTTCAAATTTTTCAGAGGAGATGAAGGAATTTCATAGAGGATTCTGAGTCTACTTAGATTTCTATCAAGATTTGTCCCAGATAAAAGCATTTCAACATGATGTGATGCTTCCTCAGCATGTCCCCAGTACTATCAATTGTTGCCCTTTTGACTCAGTGGGTGTGTCTAGACTACACCTCTCTGTCAACAGAGAGATGTAGATTAGGCACGTTGAAATTGCTAATGAAGCAGGGATTTAAATATCCTGTGCTTCATTAGCATAAACATGTCCGCCACTTTTTTTCGACACAGAGCTTTTTCGAAAAAAACCCCTGCAGTCTAGATGGGAATCTGTCAAAAAATAAACCCTTTTTTGACAGATCCTGTATTCCTCAAAAAATGAGGTTTACAGGATCTGTCAAAAAAGGGTTTATTTTTCAACAGATCCCCGTCTAGACTGCAGGGTTTTTTTTCGAAAAAGCTCTGTGTCAAAAAAAAGCGGTGGCCATGTTTATGCTAATGAAGCACAGGATAGTTAAATCCCTGCTTCATTAGCAATTTCGACGTGCCTAATCTACATCTCTCTGTCGACAGAAAGGTGTAGTCTAGACATAGCCAGCGAGAAATATTTGCAGATGCTAAACTGAGTGTAATTTCCCTGACAATCCAGTCTGCTAGCTAGCCCAACAAGTCCCTCAGGATTCTGCCAGCCCTTACTTTGCCTTGCAAGTAATACTTGCTGTACCTGTGTTCCTTGACCCATCTTGAAAAGCATTGTCCTGTGCCATCATTTGAATTGCTCCAGGGAGGCCAGTGTTCCCTGTAAACTGTGTGTGTGGGTGGCCACCAAGGAGAGATTCAAATGCCTCCCAGCTGATTAGCAGAGTGCACACAGCTGGCAGCATGTGTTTCTACTGGTGGTGCACATCCACACATGCCTCAATGCATATAACAAAATGTAGTCTGCACACAGATGGTAAAAATTAGAGGGGACATTGCTGGACACTAACAGAAAAGTACCAAGTCTGCTGACTCCCGAGCAATAAAGTAATAGGGTACACACCAGCCTGTTAACAGCTGATGCGACAATTAAAATTACATCAATGACCATAACTTGTATAAATATCTCATAATAACCATCCAGATCAGAACATTACAAGCATTCATGAAAGATCTTACATTCCATATTGTTATACATTATAACATCTATTGTATATTTTCAAGAGTTTGTTTGTTTGTGGATTTGTTTGTGCAAAATAAAGTCATACTTCACTATTATCTACAGACGCAAAATTTTGCATAAATAATCCTGCCATTTAAATTAGTTGAGTGCACTACTTTTTACACCAGAATATGCTGGGTGAAAGATTTAAATAATTATTTTTGTTTTTTATCAGAAATGACTTTTATGATCAGAGTTCATAAAAATATTTGCTAACAAAATTAAAATTGAGTCGCCTGTTCAACTGTCATTTTAGTGCAAAGAAAATTTTTATTGTTACAAATCACAAAATAATTCAAATTAGTTATGAAAAGACTAATGGAAGCTTTATGAGTTTCTGATTCAAATATATTATGTATGGTAATTATTCAATAAAATGAATAATGTTTGAAGTTGAAATCCTACAAATTTAAAACTTTACTTCCCTTTTGCAAGCACAATAATAAAGAATTCTATTACATATATTTAATTTCTTGAACTTTCCTATAAGTGTAATTTATACAAAATGACTTTGCCTGGTCAATGATGGGCCTCATCAGCTAGTTACATTTAATCAGTTGATTTGATTGTTTCACTTTTAGGGCTTAAACCCTGTGTTCTCCATTTGGGTGTCTGGATCCTTTGTGAATTTGATGCAGGAATTTTTACCACTGGCCAGGATATAAGTTTCACCCCCTGCTCCTTCTTTTCCAACCCTGAATATGTTGAAATTCCTTGGAAATGGCCACCTTAAACACATAGATTGAGGTTTGCCTTTCCCCCTCTTTTACATCTGCATTTTTTCCTAGCAATTGCTTTATGGCCCTGTGGGCTTTCCCATCCTTTGCCAGGTCTCACCTACTCCCAGCAGAGTTTTGGCCCATAGCTATTCTTAGTTGTGCCAGTGCCTCACCACACCCACCAGTTTTTCCCTGCTCCTCGTGGAGTCCCAGCCCACAGCTATTTCCTAGCTGTACCAGTGAATCACCATTCCCAAGAGATCTTGGGCTACATTACCTTTCAGCTGTACCACAGACATACTCAGCTTTGACTCAGTTTCCATGGTGAGGGTTCACCCCCCCTTGACCACTGAATCTGTCAAATCCTCAGACTCAGCCCCATTACCTCATTACCAAAAAACCTACAGCAAGAATGATAATTTCCCAAACTCCCTGTCAGAATCCCAAAACAAGCTTTAGTGCCCTTAATACTTAGGCGACCAGCAGTGTGATGGGGTCCTTCTACTCAAAGCTGTTTGTCTGCTAACCCTGACCAGGCACTCCCCTTATTATGACCTTCTTCCTGGATCTCAGGGGTGTGACTTCATTCTCTTCTTCTCTTCAAGCTGTCTGTGTTTGTTCTGATCAGCAAACTTCTGTTACACCAGCTCTCTCTCCTCCTTCTGGCACTGGCTTCCAGCTTCATCTGTCCTCTGACAACAGCCTTTTCTGACTAACCTTCACAGCCCCAGACTTCTCACCATCATGACTGCTACCATGGTTACTTATTGTACTAGTGTTTATCTTACATTGGGAAGAGCTCCTTTTCTCGTATTTCATGGACTGACTCCAGTCTTTGCTTTAAATTTCAGAAATATTAGTTTCATGTTTAACCTGCAAAAACAGCATGTGTGGTTAGAATCATAGAATACTAACAAGGGGACCCTCTCTTGTTTTCCTGGATGTCCTGTAGGAGAACAAGGGACTGTGCTGATTCATGGTTTGGAACAGGTGCCCCATTCTGCTTCAGGCATATGAATTGCAGGCATAGCCACCAACTCCAGTTTCTTCTGATAAGCTGCTGATAGATCTCACGGCATGCACAGCTCTTCTAACTGCTTCTTGCTGATTTTAGCATATGTCTCCTTGCTCAATCTGCCTTTTGCCGCTTTATTCATCTTAAACTGCTGTGTTCCATTTCCTTTGCCCAGCATAATAAACCATAAGCTTTTACTTTGTTCTCTCACATTTGAATCTCTCACAATGTGTTTAACAAACTTTTGTGTGTGAACCTTAATTTATTGATATTGGGGCATATTACCTGTAATGGCATTTGGCATTCCAAGTATTACCCTCTTTCTCAACAAACTTATCAGGACTCTGAGAGCTCTTCACCTGACAGTTAGCACTTGGTGCACTTCAGTTCCCAAATCTTGAAGAGCATTGCCCTGCAGTATCCAGCTCCCTCATAGAACACTCACAGAACTTCCCAAGTCCATTGTTTTCAAAAAGGCAGTGTTCACACCACCCTGTCATGAGGTGATGCTGCTGCTGCACCACAGTTACAATTATAGCATGAACCTTCTGGCACCCTTGGGCTCTGACTGGTGCCGGACCATGGAAGGTCAGTATCGTCTAGCGGCACTACCAACACTTCCACTGCTTACTGGGCTCTTAGAAGATATTTAGGAGTAAATTAGAGCTAAATAACAGCACAGAATACTGAGAGCCAGGACTGGTGGCTGTAAACAAACTTTATGGGACTGTGAGAAATGACCACACCCATGATAAATGGACATACAGCTAACTAAAATCATGCCAGACCCCAGATGTTGTCAGACCAGAGAGTGCCAGACTAGAGACATTCAGCCTGTACAATTTTCCATAAATATATACATGCATACATGCATAACCATAACCTGTATACACATCTCAGATTAAGTTCAGAACATTACAAGCTTTCATGAAAGGCCTTACATGGCATACTTATGCACAATAACATTGTCTACATCCAGTTGATTCAATTGCTTATTCTTTGGGGTTCAGTCCCCCTATTCTCTCTTCGGAGTGTCTGGACTCTGACTGTCACACATGGGCTGCTGCCAACTCATTTTCCCATGAGAAAAGACTTCACATTCTCCAGAACTCTTCTTTCTTTCTTAGGGTCAGCTTCAATCTAAAGGGTAAGGTCAGGGGTGATATTAGACGAGAGATGGGCATACTCTGTTCAAACGGAAAAAGAGCCAACCAGTCTTCCATCCAAGTTCAAACCAAATTTAAAGCAAAAATATTTTTGAGTTAGATTAACATCTTTCTTTTACTGAATAAGGGTTATTTTTTGAGATCATGACAGATCTACCAATAGTCTCAAAACTTGCCCCAGCAGGAAAACTAGTTAAGTACCATATAAGCTGTAAAAGGAATTTCCTCTCCCCAGGTGACTGCAGGAGCTGAGCACAAATATAGAAGAATATGAAGAATCAAATGAACTACAACAGAAGCTTGAAAATATCAAGAGAAAGGTGTAAGGAGTTATCTGAACATAACAACTCTCAAGTTCTGTTCACAGCAAGGCCTTTCATAAATGATCTGTTGGTATTTTTTCTTAGATTCAGATATAAAAAAGGCAGAAATGTTTCTTTATCTTTTGTCAAAGGTTGTAAAGTGCTCATCTGTAACAATTTATCTTTCTTATGTCTGACTCTATCATCTAAGAAGGAAGCCTGTCGTGATTACAGAAGTGTTCATACAAAAGATCTTAACACGTGGTTCTATTCTGAAAAACGACTAAGTAAAAACAGCCACTTACTATTTACCAAAGTTGCTCCCACTGTGTATCCAGTCATATGTGCTTGCTCAAGTGATATAAATAAGTTTTCACTCCTGCAGAGCCAAAACAGATAGGAAAGAATAAGCTGCAGATCCCCGTTCCATCAGCAGAACTATTTAATGACTTCCAGCCAGATACACCTGTGCGTGCCTATAAAGGCAATGGGCCTGTAGGGTCATCAGTGAGGGCCTAATTTGGCAATGTGGTATCACACAGGAGTAATTTGGATGGCAGAACCTTGAGTACTGGCAATGATGAGTGAAATGAAAAAAACCCAGCTTGACTCTAAGAGCCCAGGCTGACTTTGCAGTTGGGAAAAGCAACTTTTTATTTGTAAACTGAGCACATTCGACACAGAAATCATTCAGAGATAATAGCGTGGAACCCCACAATCTCATTATTACAGTCACTTTCCAAAATACAGCTGCACTTTCAGAGAAAATAAAGAATGACAGATTAAAGTGGACTATATACAGGGTTGGTTTTCCCCCGTAGCTGAATAGCTGGAATTTTCAGCCTGGAAATAAGATGTACATTTTTAACAGTGAGTGTAATTACCCAGCAGAGCAGTTCACCAAGGGTTATGGTGGATTCTCCATCACTGACAACCACTTTTAATCAAGATTGGATGTATTTCTGAAAGATATGCTCTAGTAATTATGTTGGAGATGCTCATGGCCATGTGATACAGAAAGTCTCTGAATCTAGACGGATGGGGCCATTCCAAGGTTAAATTTAGCCTTCATTGTCCAATCCAGACTATGTTACATAACAGTAAAATGATTAGCTTTAGAAATGTTGTCTATATTACGCTATCATTTTGTAAGGATTTTTTTGTTGTTGCATTGATCACATTTACGAATCCAAACACTCATTTAAGGGGGAAGTCATGCCTGAAATTAAAGACTATTTAACTTCATGTCTGCTCTTGTGGGTGAACCCTATTGGAACTATAGGTTCTACCTCAACCAGATGACTTCACGTTAAAAATAACTTGGCCCGACGATTGCAAAGTCATGTTTAACTTCATGTTAGTTATCCTGATGTCTCCTGATCATATTCTAACACAATCTAATTTTTCAGTGATGACAAGTCCTTCACAAGCTATAGTTATATGTGGTAAAAGGCAGTGGTTTGCCCCCATTTTATACCACATATGAATTCAGCCCATGGTGTTCACTCCTTTTCAATGTGAAGTAGCTGTTTATTAACTATCAGATTTCTTTTACAAGACCAAATATTAATGCAGGCACATAAATTATTTATATCATGTCTACTTCTAGTCATTTTCTTCCTCGTATATGTAGGAAAGAAGGCTTTTATGCCAGACACTTTTCTTATGCCTTTCATTCAGGGGATTTTTATGTGTGAAAAATATTCTTTCAACAACAAAAGAGAGAGAATACTTTGATATATGTCGATTTATCTGGGTAATAACAGATCTGTATGGGTATGTCTACACTAGCCTCCTAGTTCGAACTAGGGAGGCTAATGTAGGCATTTGAAGTTGCAGATGAAGCCCGGGATTTAAATATCCCGCGCTTGATTTGAATCTTCCCGGCCGGTCGCCATTTTTGAAATTTACAAGTCCAGACTGACTGCCCGCGTCTACACGTGACAGGGACCCGGTAGTTTGAAATAAAGCCCTAGTTCGAACTACCTGTTATTCCTCCTGGAATGAGGTTTAACAGGTAGTTCGAACTAGGGCTTTATTTAGAACTACCGGGTCCCTGCCACATGTAGACGCAGGCAGTTAGTCCGGACTTGTAAATTTAAAAAATGGCGACTGGCCGGGAAGATGCAAATCAAGCGCGGGATATTTAAATCCTGGGCTTGATTTGCAACTTCGAATGCCTACATTAGCCTCCCTAATTCAAACTAGGGGGCTAGTGTAGACATACCCTATTATATACAGTATATTGTATATGTCATTAAGCCTTTTTGCACTAAATAAAAGATTCTCCCCACCCCCCTATGACTCTCATGCACAGCAATTCTGGGTCCTAGGACATAAGAGTCAATGTGCTCCCATGTGCCCCAAGCTGCTTGAGCTGCTGGCTGTGCTGCTGGAAGCACTTTTCTGGAACCTTCAGGGCTTCCCCATGCCCACCTAGTCATGAAAACTCAAAGATCCTTGCCCCACCCCTGCCCTGCCCCTTCTCTGAGGTCACGCCCCTATCCCACTGTGACGACGCAGTCGGGGTTCCCCCGTTTCTGCACCCCTGTAGCAGCAAGAACAGACTCCGCCAGTCGTAGAATAGAGAGGGGTTTATTGTTCCTTCAGGATACAGCACAGCACATATGTGATGTGGCTACAGGGCCCAGGGCCAGGATGCCTCAGACCCTAGGGTTAGGGTTCCATCGCCCCTAGGCCCCCAGCTTAGCCTCTTCTCGCCATACTTCCCAGACCGCAACTGCCTCCCTCCCAGGCCCTGCCCCCCAGCCAGGCACTGGTCTCCTCCTTCCTCCCTTTGTCTCTCTCCCTGAGAGGCTGAGCCTAGGTGTCTGGGTTAATACACATTTGGGAGAGTCAGTGAGAATCTCACATCACAGTGCAGGGGGACCCCGGGTTACAGAGCAGACAGCACCCCCACTACGACGCACCCACCCCTTCTCTAAGCCCCTGCTCACTCTTGCCCACCCTCCCTCACATTCACCAGGTTGTGGAAGGCAGTTGGGGTGCAGACTCTGGGAGTTCAGGGTCTGGGCTGGGGCAGAGGGTTGGCTTGTGGGAAGAGATGAAGGGGGGGCAGGGCTTATCTTGGTGGCTCCCAAACATGACTAGCACACCCCTCTGGAAGCAGCTCTTAGGTGGGGAGGGGGAGGGGGCCAAGGGGTTTCCGCATGCTGCTCCCCACAGGAACCGTCCCTGCAACTTCCATTGGTCACAGTTCCTGTCCAATGGGAGTTGCAGAGACAATGCTGAAGGTGGGATGAGCATGTGGAGACCCCCCCACCCAGGGTCTGCAGGGAGGTGCCAGTCACTTTCAGGAGCAATGCAGAGTGAGGGCAGGCTGCCTTAGCTCTGATGCATTTCTGGGGATCCTTAGACCCTTTTGAATTGCCCTAGCTCCTGGGGAATTGCCACCTTTGTCTCCCCCACAGTGGGCCTGCTTGTACATACTCAAGCTCACTGTGGCTCTTACATATTATTTATTTATATAATTCAATGAGATTTGCCTTGCAGAGGTTTCGAAAGTGTCACAGCATTTCAAACATGAAACTCTCAGCTACTTTCATGTTTCAAATATATCCTTTGTCCTTAGTGGAAAGAAAACCCCACATTTGCACTGTATTTATTAATTATACCTAACTGTGTGCTACACTCTTTTTGGAAAATAATAAGTCATTGCCTTAGGATTCAAGTTCCTTGAGACAATCAATCTCCCCCCTCAAATTAAATAAATAAATAAAATAAAAATCACTCTTCAGAGGTGGTTTCTCTTAATTTTATTTTACTTCTAATATTTTGAACTTGTTATATTCTCTGACTTGCTAGTAATATTTATTTCAGCATACGTGGTCAGTAAAATGTGCTACCCTGGTCACTTATTGTACTAATATTTATTTTACATTCAGTAACAACAGAATTCCTTTTCTCATATTGCATGGACTAACTCCAAGTCTTTGCTTTAAATTTCAGAAATATTAGTTTTATGTTAACCTGCAGAAACAGCATGTCTGGTTAGAATCATAGAATACGAGAACTGGAAGGTACCTTGAGAGGTCATCAAATCCAGGCCCCAGGCCTCATGACGGGACCAAGTAGCGTCTAGATTATCCCTGATAGATGTCTATCTAACTTGCTCTTAAATATGTCCAATGATGGACGTAAGGCAGTGGGAAAGCGACCAAGGAGCTTGCGAACAGGTGAGTGCTAACAGGGAGTTTAGAGAGGGAGTTCTCCAGGTAAAGGAGAAGCAGATACAGGACTCTTGAGGGAAGTGTGTGTTGTTATTGGGGCTTTCTTACTGTGTGCTGAGCTTGTGTTTGTGATTGAGGGTTGGTGTGTGGTGGTTTGTTTGGTGTTTGTTTTGTGTTGTGGGTTTTTTTTTTTAAATCCTTTTTCCAGGACAGCAGGGATGGATGGTGATAGGTCTGCTGTTGTTACCTGCACAGCGTGTGCCATGTTTGTCTTCCTCCCGGAAGAAAGAACGGATTTCATCTGCACGAGGTGCAAGCTGGTTGCCATTTTGGAAGAAAAAATTAGAGGACTGGAGGCCCAAGTGTCGACCCTACGCTCGATCAGAGAGGATGAAGACTTCCTCGATAGAAGGCAGCAGTTAATCCTACAAGCACGGCAGGTGGAAGAGCCAGAGTCGGCAGTACGGGACCAGGAAGAGAACTGGCAGCATGTAACTTCTAGAAGGGGAAAAAGGCCAGCACGGGAATCCCCCAATGCTATAGAGGTAAGTAATCGTTTTCAGGCTCTCTCCACAGGCTCTGCGGTGGTGAATGCTTTGGAAGGGACCTCACAAGGAAGAAACTGCAAGGGAACACCATCTACTGGAAGGCATGGGATGCGTAGTCTGAGGGATGGGGGTTCCACGACCACCACCCCCAAAAGAAGACGACGGGTGGTGATGGTCGGGGACTCCCTCCTAAGAGGGACTGAGCCATCCATCTGCTGTCCGGACCTGGAATCTCGAGAGGTGTGCTGCTTACCGGGAGCTCGAATTCAGGATGTGAGTGAGAGGCTTACCAAGTTGATCAAACCTTCGGATCGCTACCCCTTCCTGCTTCTCCATGTGGGAACTAACGATATGGCCAAGAATGACCTTGAGTGGGTTACTGCGGATTATGTAGCGCTGGGAAGAAGGACCCAAAAATTCGGAGCACAAGTGGTGTTCTCGTACATCCTCCCTGTTGAAGGGAAAGGACTGGGCAGGGATTGTCTAATTGAGGAAGTAAATGCGTGGTTGCGCAGGTGGTGTCGCAGAGAGGGCTTTGGTTTCTTCGACCATGGGACTCTGTTCCGGGCACAAGCATTGGTAGGAAGAGATGGGATCCACCTAACCAAGAGAGGAAGGAGCATCTTCGCGGGCAGGCTTGCAAACCTAGTGAGGAGGGCTTTAAACTAGGTTCGTTGGGGGATGATGACCAACACCATGAGGGGAGTGGGAAAGTCAGATACTGGGAAGGAATGCAAAGAGGAACGAGCAAGAAAGGAGGACCCCTGATTCGAATGGAGAAGATGGGGCGATCAGCTGGTTATCTGAGGTGTTTGTACACTAATGCGAGAAGCCTGGGCAACAAACAGGAAGAACTGGAGGCCCTGGCCCAGTGCAAGAAATATTATTTAATGGGGATAACAGAGACTTGGTGGGATGACTCGCATGACTGGAGCGCTGTCATGGAAGGGTATAGACTGTTCAGGAAGAACAGGCAGGGGAGAAAAGGAGGAGGAGTTGCACTATATGTAAGAGAGCACTATGATTGCTCTGAACTCCAGTATATGGAAGGAGAAAAACTTGTTGAGAGTCTATGGGTTAAGTTTAGAGGTGCAAACAACAGCAGCGATGTTGTGGTTGGTGTCTACTACAGGCCACCGAATCAGGTGGATGAGGTAGATGAGGCTTTCTTCGGACAACTGAGAGAAGCTTCCAGATCGCAGGCCCTGGTTCTCATAGGGGACTTTAATCACCCTGACATCTGTTGGGAAACCAATATGGCAGTACACAGGCAATCCAGAAAGTTTTTGGAGAATGTTGGGGATAACTTCTTGGTACAACTGATGAAGGATTCGACCAGGGGCCGTGCGCAGCTTGACCTTCTGCTCACAAACAGGGAGGAACTAATAGGGGAAGTAGAGGTGGGTGACAACCTAGGAAGCAGTGATCACAAGATGGTAGATTTCAGGATCCTGACCCAAGGAAGAAAAGAGAGTAGTAAAATACACACCTTGGACTTCAGAAAAGCAGATTTTGACTCCCTCAGAGACCTGATGGGCAGAATCCCCTGGGATGCTAACATGAAGGGGAAAGGAGTCCAGGACAGCTGGCAGTATTTTAAAGAAGCCTTATTGAAGGCACAGAAAGAAACCATCCCGATGCGTAGCAAGAGAGGCAAACGTGGTAGGAGACCAGATTGGCTTACAGGGGATATCCTTGGTGAACTTAAGCACAAAAAGGAAGCTTACAAAAAGTGGAAACTTGGACAAATGACCAAGGAGGGGTTTAAATGTATAGCTCGAGAATGCCGGGGGGTTATCAGGAAGGTGAAAGCGCAAATGGAATTGCAACTGGCTAAGGATGTGAAGGATAACAAGAAAGGTTTCTACAGGCATGTTAACAAGAAGAAGGTGATCAGAGAGGGTGTGCGGCCCCAACTGGATGAAGGAGGTAACCTAGTGGCAGATGATGTCGGGAAAACTGAAGTACTCAAGGCTTTCTTTGCCTCTGTATTCACAGACAAGGTGGGCTCCCGGACTAATGCGCTAAGTGACACAAGATGGGATGAGATCGACAGCCCTTAGTGGGTAAAGAACAAGTTAGGAACTATTTAGAAAATCTAAATGTACACAAATCCATGGGTCCGGACTTAATGCATCCGTGGGTACTGAGGGAATTGGCAAATGTCATTGAGGAGCCTTTGGCCATTATCTTTGAAAAGTCGTGGAGATCGGGAGAGATCCTGGATGATTGGAAAAAGGCAAATGTAGTGCCCATCTTCAAAAAAGGCAAGAAGGACGATCCAGGGAACTATAGGCCAGTCAGTCTTACCTCGGTTCCTGGTAAAATCATTGAAGGGATCCTTAAGGAATCCATTTTGAGGCACTTGGAGGAGAGGAAAGTGATTAGGAATAGTCAGCATGGATTCACAAAGGGCAAGTCGTGCCTGACCAATCTGGTTAGCTTCTATGATGAGGTAACTGGCTCTGTGGATATGGGAAAGGCAGTGGATGTGATATACCTTGACTTTATCAAGGCTTTTGATACGGTCTCCCACAATATTCTTGCCAGCAAGTTAAGGGAATGTGGATTGGATAAATGGACAGTAAGATGGATAGAAAGCTGGCTAGAAGGCCGAGCCCAGCAGGTAGTGATCAACGGCTCGATGTCAGGATGGCAGTCGGTTTCTAGCGGAGTGCCCCAAGGTTCGGTTCTGGGACCGGTTTTGTTCAATATCTTTATTAATGACCTGGGTGAGGGGATGGATTGCACCCTCAGCAAGTTTGCAGATGACACTAAGCTAGGGGGAGAGGTATATACGCTGGAGGGCAGGGATAGAGTCCAGAGTGACTTAGACAAATTGGAGAATTGGGCCACAAGAAATCTGATGAGGTTCAACAAGGACAAGTGCAGAGTCCTGCACTTGGGACGGAAGAATCCCAAGCATTGTTACAGGCTGGGGACCAACCAGCTAAGTAGTAGTTCTGCAGAAAAGGACCTGGGGGTTACAGTGGATGAGAAGCTGGATATGAGTCAGCAGTGTGCTCTGGTAGCCAAGAAGGCTAATGGCATATTAGGTTGCATTAAGAGGAGCATTGCCAGAAGATCCAGAGATGTCATTATTCCCCTTTATTCTGCTCTGGTGAGGCCACTTCTGGAGTATTGTGTCCAGTTCTGGGTCCCCCACTACAAAAAGTGGACGCATTGGAGAGGGTCCAGCGGAGGGCAACCAAAATGATTAGGGGGCTGGAGCATACGAGCTATGAGGAGAGGCTGAGGGAGTTGGGTCTGTTTAGTCTGCAGAAGCGAAGAGGGAGGGGGGATTTGATAGCAGCCTTCAACTTCCTGAAGGGAGGTTCCAAAGAGGATGGAGAAAGGCTGTTCTCAGTAGTGATGGATGGCAGAACAAGGAGCAATGGTCTTAAGTTGTGGTGGGAGAGGTCCATGTTGGATATTAGGAAAAACTATTTCACTAGGAGAGTGGTGAAACACTGGAATGGGTTACCTAGGGAAGTAGTGGAGTCTCCATCCCTAGAGGTATTTAAGTCTCGACTTGACAAAGCCCTGACTGGGTTGATCTAATTGGGATTGGTCCTGCTAATTGGGGGCTGGACTTGATGACCTCCTGAGGTCTCTTTCAGCTCTATGGTTCTATGATTCTATGACATTTCACAACCTCCTTAGGCAATTTATTCCAGTGTTTAGCCACCCTGACAGTTAGGAACTCTTTTCTCATGTTCAACCTAAACCTCCCTTACCGCAATTTAAGCCCATTGCTTCTTGTCCTATCATCAGAGGTCAAGGAGAACAATTTTTCTCCCTCCTCCTTGTAACACCCTTTTAGATACTGGAAAACTGCTATCATGTCCCCTCTCAGTCTTCTCTTTTCTGAACTTAACAAACCCAATTATTTCAGTCTTCCCGAATAAGTCATGTTTTCTAGACCTTTAACCCTTTTTGCTGGTTAAAACAGCAGCGCCAGAAATGACTCTGATAGCAGCTGTCTGCTAAAATGTTGACTTTAAAAGGTGAAATTTACTCTAATGCAGCAAACAATGTTACTTGATTCATGAACATTTATTATCTGAATGTGGCGTTGGCAATAGTAAACCTATACAAGAACTTCACACCATGTAATGAATTAGGGGTAATTCCTTATCACCCTCTGATAAGGACTGGAACCTTTTGACTGCTAAATAAACATATAGGGCACATCTAGACTATATGGCTCTGTCGATGGAGCCATGTAGATTTGTTTACTCTGAAAAGGGAAATGAAGCGGCAATTTAAATAATCGCCGCTTCATTTAAATTAAAATGGCTGCCGCTCTGTGCCGATCATCTGTTTGTCGGCACAGTGCTGTAGTCTGGACGCTCTGCGGTCGACATCAAAGGCATTTGTCAACCTCCCCGGTAAACCTCATCCCACGAGGCATAACGGGGAGGTCGACAAATGCCTTTGATGTCGACCGCGGAGTGTCCAGACTACAGCGCTGTGCTGACAAACAGCTGATCGGCACAGCACGGCAGCCATTTTAATTTAAATGAAGCGGTGATTATTTAAATCGCCGCTTCATTTCCCTTTTCCTACAACCCTAATCTACATGGCTCTGTTGATGGAGCCATGTAGTCTAGACGCACCCATACTGTATACGATTTTGATCCTGGAAAGATACATGGATGAGTTACCACAGCTACATGATGGTAGAAATTATAGTCCTGAGTCATGATGTGGCAACAGATGGTAAACTATATTTCCTATCTTTGAAAGTGATCAAAGATAAAAATTAAAATAATTCTTCTTTAGATATTTTGAGGGATTTACTAATTATTTGACCAATATACCAGTGACTTGCTCACTGTAGGGTAAACTGAGGTAGTCCATGGTATCTTGCTGAGAACTGACAGCTCAAATCCTAAATCATTAGGCCAGGCCTGGGAAGCACACAGACAGCAGTTAACTTGACCCTGGTCGTCCTGGCTACTACATTCCAAAGTGGCCTCACTCTGATAAGGCCTGGCTGGTATCAGCCAGGCTGCGCGGTCTCACTGTCTCCTGTGATTTCAGATTAATGATCTTGGATCCCAAGGACTGTGCCAACACAAGGATGGAGTCATCTCGCAGTAGACATCACAAGTTCAGCTAACAAGCTTACAGCAATATACCCATTCTGGGGGCTGCCATCCTGTTTATGTTGGCTCATTTAGCTTGTTAGGAATAACTACCTGTATTAGTGATAACATGTTTAATTGGCAATGGGCGGAGATACTGTATAACTTCCGTAGCTCATTGGCTTATGTGCATATCTCACTTCCGCTTCTAGACCTATCAAATCACTTCTCCTCCGTCCATCTGCTACCTATATAATCTAATGTATGTTTTGGTTAAGTTAGTGCTCATCAGGCTAATCCCCTGATGGGCACTCCACCAGCTGTATGAACCAATAAATCCTCTGCTTGTTTTCACCTGCACCCAGTGTGTCCGGAAATCATTCCTTACACTCACTCCTGTCCATAATGTGGATAAATAAAAACAACAGAATTAAAAGAATAATGTATTCTATAAATTCACCATGTTGAATGAATAAATGTTTCAATTAATGTTCTCCAGCTCTACCTTGACTGTACTCTGCTGCAAGAAATCTCTTGTAATGAAGTAGCAGCAAAAACGGCAAGTCTTTACAAAAACCATTAGCATTATGCTAACTTATGAAAATACTGAAAGAGTGACTTATTTAAAAATGGAAGTGATTCTTAACATACACATTATTAAATCCCAATTCTGCAGCTAACTATATATGCAAGTCTCTGCATTGAACTCCATGGATTTGCTCATTAGTAAAGTCACTAATGTTTCTATGATTCAGGCCTTATATAGTAAATACTTATTTAGCAATGAAAGAACCCAATCTTGCTAACATCTTCTAATAAGAATACTGCTTATGATTGTGAGTCTTCCCATCAAGCCCACCAACAGCAATTCTGGTGCCCTGGGCAGAAATCAGTGGGCTCCCTGCCCCCCTTCCTCAGCTTGGGCCATAAGCCCCCTCCTCTCCATTCCCCTCCCCGCCAGAGGAGTCTTGGGCTGGCCCAACCCCATCCCCCACCTGCTAGGATGGGCTGGGGCCCAAGGCAGCCACATGGTGCCTCCCTTCCCTTCCCCAGACCTAACCTGCTTGCTTGCTTGCTTTCTTCTGTTATTCAGATCTTGATAAGATATAAGAGATTGGTAGTCCAAAAAACTCAAACTCCATTATTATTACAGGTCTCAGCCTTTCTTTTTGTCAAATCAAGTTTGTGGGCCACATGTACTGTGAAGATGATCACTAAAAATTGTCTGTGTTGTATTTTTTTCTCTTCATATTGAACTGTGGATAAAGTATAGTAATTTGCTACAATTTGGTATATAACTCAAAATAGTAATTTGGGAACAACGTACAATATATTACTTTGTGGTTGAAGTTATCAATAGACTGTGTGAGGTTTCCTAGAATGGATTTTTACTAGTAATTCTTGTGTGGCAATTTTTTTCTTGGATTTTTCCTTTCTGGACCTAAATCTAGTTTCCTCTGTTTACTATTTTCACAGCGTGTTAGACTGAAGTAGCCAGAGGAAATGAAACAATATTACATGTCCATATCATCAGTGAGGTTATGGTCCATATAGGCACCATGGGGTGTCAGTCTGATCCTCTCTTCAGTCTAAGTTCAGGTGTTATTATGAACACATTTAGAAATAATTATTAAGAACTAGAGAAAGGGAATATTGCAAGTACAGAATTTTCTTGAACTTTAGATGTTTTTGTGTTAGCTACATCAAATACTGTAGCACAGTATTTCTTTTGGATCTTTTATGTTGCCCTGAAATAAGACACACTGAACCCAAGTCCTCTTTGATGTATCTTTGTTCTTTGTGTGTTATGGTAACTAAAAGTTGGTACAAAGATTCAAAGTTATTTGCTTGTTTAAAAACAAAACAAACAAAAAAACTTCAAAAAAAAAAACCCTAAATAATCTAATGTAGTTATATAACAGAAATGTTTTGGGACAGAGGACTAGTCAGTCTTCAAATAGAGGATTAAAGGAATTTTACAATACCAAGGCTTTCTGGTCATGCTTTATCTTTAGGGTCCATAGAAAATGTTTATAAAGGGTTAAAAGATAGTAAATTATTATAAATTCTTATGGGGCCAACTAGTCAATAAATTAGTTACAACCAAGCTATATAATTATATACAACATATTCAGCATGGTATGTAAAAATCAACACATGCCACTCAGATCTATAACATGCTTATCAGTGCTGTTAATAATTTGTTAACTCTATATAAATCATACCTTATTAACTGAAGTTTAATATAAAATGTGACCAACTTTATTTTTTTAATAGTGATTAATGAAAGTGGAGGGAAGATAGAGTAGGAGAATGCTTGATCTGGTGGGAGGGGAATGGGAGTAATTTGGCAGAATACAAATGAAAAGAAGAGCAAAACAAACAATGTTAGTTTAATTTTGTAGGTACATAAAAGTTGGAATATGAAGCCAGTTAACTGAAGAGGATAAATGGATTCATGTATTTTTGTGGTCAGAAGGGACCATTTATGATCATCTAGTCTGACCTGCATAACATGGGCCATAGTATTATACCAACTGGTCCCTTCAGCAAGCTCATCTGACTGAGTTAGAGCATTGCTTTTTAAAAGACATCTGTTCTCAATTTAAAGACTTCAGAGGATGAAAAAAATCTACCACGACTCTTGGTAAATTGTTCCAGTAGTTAATTACCCTCACTGTAAAATATTTACACCTGATAATTTGCCTAGCTACAATTTCCAGCTACTGAATCTTGTTATGCTTTTGTCTGCTAGATGGAAGAACCCTACACCATCAGAAATATGCTCCTTATAAACTGATAGGCTGTGCTCAATACATCTTTTCATCTTCTGATTGTTAAGATAAACAGTTTGACTTGTTTTAGGCTTATTGCAAGGCATGTTTTCCAGCCCTCAAATTATCCTTGTAGAGCCGCATTTTGTGATTATGGCTCTGTGTGAGGAATTCAGAATTTGACTCCGTAATAGGTATACCAGTCAAAGCAATGGTAATACAGAATAGGTAAATATAATAAATAAACAAACAATAAAATAAATAACAAATAAATAATACCTTAAAATAGCTTAATAAATCAAAAGGGAATCAAAAGGGAAGAAGGCATGAAGAATATCTCTCCTTGCTAAAGTAGCCTTTGCTAGGCCACCCAAGAATTCCTCTAAACAGGAAGAATAGTTAGGGGGACAAATCTGCCCACTTTATGGTTCCTCTGGTTCCACATAACCTGGAGTTTCAAGATTTGGTCCTATATTTGCTATTTGCGTTGCAGATATGACTCATTAGGGAGAATGCTCGGGTTTGCTGGGTCCCAACACACAGGCTTTTAACACTTCTGTGAAAGGGCAAGCTCTATTAGCTTGCTGTAGTAGTAGTAGATTATTCACTTTGCCTTGATTCTTTTTTGTAAAGATAATAGATTAAAGAATGTATTCCTTATCCTTCTGTCTATATACAATACTTATAATGGTGCCTATTATTGTAGTATATGATTGTCTCTTAAAGGTTAATGACCAAAATAACAACTGACCAGTGCTATAATTGACTATTGTTTTAGTATGATGAAAGATTTTGTTCTATTTGTTTCTAAATTCACTCACGTAAGGTTTTCTTTTCCTTTCCCAGTATATTTTACTTGAAAGGCCAGGCACACTTTTTTTCATTGTAAGCAACAAGAATATGACTCTATAGGAGAAATGTCCCATCATTTGAAACAAATGGTGAATATATAGATAAAATATATTCCTGTAATTTCATAGTACAGATGCAACTCAATATATAAATGAACTCTGTTCTAATTTGTGTAATGATCTCTACAGCTCCACTGTTATATAGAAGACCTGAAATTATTTAATGGGCTTCAGTTAGATAAGATTGTGCCAGATACTCAAAGGCCCTATCTCACTTGAGGAAAATAAGGAAGCTATCAAAGAACTCTCATATGGCTAATCACTTCTCTTGATGGATTCCCTTCTTAGCTCTGCAGAATATCATTTTATAGCATACTGTAAACAATCAGGAATACATCCCAAAGAGGACATGGGCCCTCATTTCTTTTATGCTGTAGAAAGCAAAGCCCGTGTGACCATGTTGTTGTTACAAGCCAATATTGTTGATCAGCCAGCACTGCAAGATCTTGGCCAAAGTGTTGGCTGTTTTCCTTATCTCATTCGTCCCAAAGGAATTAACTGTGTAAAGAACCAATGATTAGATGATAGCCTTAGGTAGTTTATTAATGTAGGTGACCCAGGTTCAATTCCCCCCTCTTTGCCAAAGAGGGAGAAATTATTTTGAACAAGGACCCTGCCACCTCTCAGGAGAGTGTCGTAACTACTGGGCTGTGTGATAATCTACCGTGGGACCTCCTCCATTTTCTCTTTTTAGAGCTGTTCCACCATGGATACACAATGAAAGAGTAACTGGAGCAGAGGAACATGACCCTGGGTCTCTCATCTCTCAGGTGGATGGCCCAAGGATTGGACAGCTTCAATAGACAACATTCTAGGATCTTCCCCCACGCTCCAATCAGAATATCCCATAGCTCAGTGGTGAGAGAACTCCTCTCTCCCCCAAGAGATGGGAGACCTCAGTCAAAAATCCTTTCTCCCTCTGGGAGAATTGAATCTGGGTGTCTCACCACCCTGGTGAGTTCTTTAACTCTTGGCTAAGAGTTATAAGTGGGCACCATCTCCACCTTTGGCTGACCAGATTTTGAATCTGGGTGATATATATGGGAATCAGACTTTCAAATTCTTATTCATATGAATATGTTGTACTCTCTGAGGCTATGTATACACAATGGAGTTTTTGTGGAAAAACGGCTGTTTTTCCGCAAAAACTCGCGGCGTGTCCACACCTCAAGCGCATTTTTGCGCAAAAAAATTGAAAGAACGGAGGGATTTTTGCGCAATTGGTATTCCTCTTTCTATGAGGAAGAAGACTTTTTGAGAAAGAGTTATTTTGTAAAAAGGCATGTGTGGGTGGGGAAGAGGTGGTTTTTGCACAAAAGGAGGAAAGAGGAGAAAGCACAGGTGCCCTGGTGGCCATTCTGTGCATACCAATCAGTGCTTACTTTCGAGAGAGCATCGATGCAGTCTGGACGCTCTCTTTCGCAAAAGCCCATCGCCTTTTTGATGGGCTTTTGCAGTGTGGACGCGCTCTTGTGCAAGAAGTTTTGGCGGAAGATCTCTTCCGATAAAAGCTTCTTGCGCAAGAAGCCTGCAGTCTAGACATAGCCTGAGTGGCAAGAACTACATATATTGCAGGATTGTGCCCATGGTCTTCTCACTGCTCTACTGACAACCTATGCTTTTTTCAGTCTTGATGAAAGCTGAATGCTGTGTGAATCTTTCTTTTCTTTAACTGAAAGACTGGAAACTATTTGTCATTGAAATAAAGTGACAAGTTTTAAAAAAAATCTAACCATAATAGAAAAAGCTTTTATGAATTCAAACAAACCCTCTAGCAATCAACGTTTGTGTTGATTGAAACGTTTTACAGTATTTGCAAGCTAACAATTGCAGCAGTGTGCTAATGCATGAGAAGCAGAAAGTGAAACTGATAAGAAATCTAAATGAAATTGTCCATTATATTATCTTTCTGAAGCCAAATGCAATGCATTAGGTAAGGTGACAGATGTAAGTTCTAGTACCTAAGTTACGTGACATAATACTTAGCAGGACAGGTAACATAGGTAAACAGCATAACAAAGGTAAAAACCCTTTTTAAATATATGGGGCCTCACTACTCTGCCTTGCATCTTGTGTGATGATTTAAATCTGTTGCCTGTCCAGTAGCAGAGTAAAGCAGAATGATAGTGTTTCACAAGCACATTTTGCATTTACAGGATAAGGCTTATGATTTTGCACTTGACAAAATTCCTTTAATCTGTGCTTAATTCTACTTTAACTCTTTTAGTGCTGCCATAGAATGCATCACACTAAATTCTATTTGTGTGGTCCTATGAATAAATGTACATTACAAATCCTCTATTAGTGGATGTTGGCTTTATTTGTGAGTAAGTAATATGGCTTATGAGGAGCAGGCTATGTCAAAACTACCACTCCGCTCAGTAAAATTTATGTTGCTCAGGGGGTGTGAATATTTCACCCTCCTGAGGGACATAAATTAGGAGTGTAAGTGTTCATGTGCGCAGCACTATGTTGGCTAGAAAGCTTCTCCCACAGACATGGCTTCTACCACTTGTAGGGATGGTATTTGTATGTGAAGGGGAGAGCTCTGTCCCCTTAGTACACAGAATCTTTGCCACATGCTATACGTGTAGATATGCCCCTATTTTGTAAATACAGAGTTCATTTTTATTTGTGATTGTTCTCTGACTGACAGGTACAATGTGATCTTTCAACTTCATTTCACAAACATGATTTTGAAACATCTCATTCAAATCCAAAAGCCATTTGAATTTCCAGATTGTTTACAAGGCTTTTTTCTGTGATTTCCCACACTCCGTTTACTCCACAAATATGTGGAAAATGAATACATATGAAGATGTCCAAACAACACACACTTCTGATTTGTTCAATATCATTCCTGAGAATCAACTAACCATTGTGCAGTAGAAATTAATTTTATGGTCTCTTTTGTCATGCAAATCAGTCACAGAAAAACAAAAAAGAGTGCTGCAAAGAGAGCTATGTGACATGCTTGCAACTAAACCCGAAACTAGGTAGAAAATGGCTGGTTTTGTGTTTCTCAGCAAACTTGAAACACAGCCCAGGTTCTCTGAATAGTTCACAAACCTTTTTAGCAAACTTGGGCATGGATTCAAGTGAACCTGAGCATGTCTGTGGTTTCAGGTTGAAGCCATGAAAAACATTTCCCATGTCCTTGAAACTGAAACACAACATTCTGCACAACCTTAATTGTGAATCCTTTAAAAAGTGTAGAATACTCTATAATCTCATCAGTGTCTCTATATGAATTCCATAGCTGCACCCAGCCATACTCACTCAGCAAGATTAAAAAATGCACTTATTCATTTAGTTACATTCAAATACCTAATCAAAGTGTATCACAGAGGCACAGATACCCAGCCATTGATAGCTACGTGGAATCATTAAAGCTTAAAGACTCCAACATATTTAAGCATAACACACCCCATGTGAGTTAGACATTCAAATACCTTTAAGGACTTTGAACCTAGATGCTCACAATCACTCCCTGCCCCAGCCACAAAACTTTTCCCTTCATGACTGAGAGGGAGTCACTTATTTGGCTATGAAGCATAAACTGATCCCATTTTCATAATAACGAAAAAAAGAAGAATGTAGTGACCTATTTCAGAGTTCTGAAATTAAAAATCTACTTATACTTGACTAAGTGATACCCCCTCCTATTTTTTACTCAAGTGAAGTGGAAGATTTTTTTTTTTCAGCAACAGAGTGTTCTGGATAAGTTTGTCACAAAACACCAAAGAACATTCATTTTGGCCAGAAGAATGGCTTTGTTAGTATCTACACTCCTTGGACTTTTTTCTTCAATGTAAACACAGTTTATTTCATGTAATACTCATTCCACATGTCTCTTTGTTCTAAGTAAACAAAGAGCTAATTCTACTTGGCATAGCAATGCAGCTTGAGCAAACATTTTAGTTACCAACACAAATAAACAAACAAACAAAAAACAGTCAACAGCACCACACCCACCAAGTATTTTGATTGATGAAATAAAGAACGAGGACATTTCAGCCAGTCATGGGATACTAGTATATCACATGAAAATCTGGGACAATCTTGGTAAAATAGAAATGATAGTTACTATACTGTAGTAAGAATAACAATTCTATACCATCAGTATCTCAAAGAGAAAGTATCAGTTATGTCTCTGTTAAGTAAAGGATGTGAATGAGAAATGGGGAGTCATACTTTGCTTAGACAATGATTATGTGGAGAATATTGGAGTCTGCATTATCATTTATTTATCTAACCATAGTTCCTAATGGTAGAGAAATTATGAGAGCATACACAGACCAAACTTTAATTTTCTTACGTAACAAACTCACCTTTTGTAGGTGGTCCTCTTCATAACACAAATATAAAAGAGGCCAAAGGACATTAATGAAGTAACAGTTGATCTCAAGGGGTTTTTTCCCCTCTTAAGTCAATGGAGTTAGAATGGTGTAACAGATTCCAAGTCCAGGGAGCAGAAATCATATGTACCAGCTAGTAGGAGCAGTGATGGTTTGGATTAACAGCCAGGTGTATGTTTTCACAAAGAGATTTTGATATGTCTAGGGAGGAGTTAAGACACACACATTTCTGGAATCCAAATATTTCCTGACTGCCTGGAAACCAGGACATTATGAACATAGAGAGAATGGTGTAGGCTGCTGATGTGTTTCCCCAGTCCAGGGAGCATTATATCCTGTATCTAGACCTCTTTCAGGCCTTTCCCTTCAGGCACAATTTATTAATTCTAAAAACACAACAGACAAAACCCTACAACCAAGCCAGCCAATCAGCCCCATATTGTGCAAGGAAACATGAACCAAAGCTATTCCCTAACCAGTAGAGGCTGCAGAAGCTCCAAGGCCTTTCATTCTCCATCTACTCTCTAATCACAGGAGCCAATCGCCTTTCTGAAAGATCTCTCTCAGCTCTTTTATAGGGACCACCTAAACTCTACCCAGCTCTCCTGACGATAGAAGAGAGCTAGCTAAAAAGGTAGACAGACCAGTTACAACAGATATGTATTAACGAATAATCATGTAACCCTTCTACCAGATGGAGCCAGCAGCAACCAGAGCTGGGTTCAAAATCTAGAGGTTCCTTTCCATTGATACAACACAGAACCAGCTCGAACCCCAACCCAGCAACCTGGGAAAATTACACACCACTCCCGGGTGCCTGTAGAGTCAATACTTATCGGCCCACAATTTCTGATGGCTGCATGACAATGCATCCACATTTACATTGCTTTTCCCTGATCAGTACTGAATGCTGAATTCATAGCTAGCCAAGGTGGCCAGTTGGCCACCCACCTATGCCCTGTGTCATGCAGCTTAGTACTTGTCAACATGTAAGTCAGGGGACTGTTGTCTCTGTCTACATTTGAAACCTACCACCATAAAAATAGTTACAAAACTTCCTAGTGATGGGCCACTGCAAGGCCAAGAACTCCAGCTCATGGATGGAGTAGCCAGTTTCACTATCAGACAGCCCTTAGCTTGCAAAGGCCACAAGTTTACATGTGCCTTCAACTTCTCAGTATAGGACTGGTCCTAAACCAGGAGTGGGAAACCTCAGGACCGGGGGCCAGATGTGGCCCTGGCTTGCCTGGATCCAGCCTCCAAGTCTCATGGCCCCCTCCAGCATTGGGGAGCCTGTGCCAGTGCTCCAGCCCCCTCCCCACTACCTCACTGGAGGGCTGGAGCACACAAAATCTACTAGCCTAGGTCCCCCAGGCTCTGATGGGCAAGTGGAATGTGGGGAGTGTCTTTCTCCTCAGTTGGGGGCCACATCTATGAGAGTTTGGTTTTTTGCCTCTCACTGGTGTGCAGCCCCTGACTGATTTTTCTGTAGGTCAGCGGCCCCCCAACCCCAAAAATGTTCCCCACCCAGTAAACCCTGCAAACTGCCATCTGTAAGTAGGAGTGTGAGGGGCTTCGGGGTGCGATCACCCCCTGACATCCTGCAGGGGGTGTCGGCGGACCCCGACACCCGCCTCTTGGTTGCTGGTCGTCGGGCCAAGCCTGGTCCCGACATGGTCGGGTGCGATCACCCCACCCAGCAGGCCTGGGGGATCTGCGAACCCTGAGTTTTTCTCCCTTCGGTTGGGGCCTCTCTGCCCCTTGGTATTTGCGAACCTAACTTTCACTGAGCTGTACTGATGCCGACCCCTGTGGGGTTGTGTGGGGACGGGGACCCGGGCCCACCCTCTCCTCCGGGTCCCAGCCCGGGGCCCTAAGTGCAGGGGTCTGCTAGTCCCCTGCACGACAGACGTGGGATGATTCCCTCAACACGTCTGCCCACGGGCGCCAAAAGGGCTCCGCCCCGGGCTGCTTCCTCCCCCCTACGGGCCTCGAGGCCCCGCCCAACCGATCTTTGGGTCCTACTGTGACTCAGGTGTTTGCCTCGGTAGACGTCTTCCGCCGGGCTCTGGTCGCGACTCCGGGAACGGGCGATGTCTGCGGGTGTCTTGGGCTTCCGGGGTTTGGTGTCCGCACGCCGGCCACCCTTGGGGGTAGCGCCAACTCGACCCTGACCCAGTGCATCCCAGGGGCTGGCCTCAGTGGCTGCCCCCCTCCTTGCTGCCGGCAGGCCCTTTTGAACCGGCCCGCCGGTTGTGACGTGCCAGCGTAGCCCTACCCCGGCTGGGATGTGGCTGGCTCCCTGGCCTCCCCCCACCCGTCACTCGATGCGTCCGCCTCCCACGGACGCACGCCGGGACGGAGCCGCCCGCCGCAGGTTGGTGTAGCTGCAGGGGAAGGCTCTGGTGCCGCTGCCCGCTCCCCGTACCGCCGGTGCAGCTAGGCGCCGCCGCTGGGGTTGCAGCTTCTCGCTGCCTTGCTCCAGGGTCCCGAGTGCGGGCCGCCGGCGGCCTGTCGCAAGGAGGAATAGCTTGCAGATAGGAACAGTGGATGATCTATTATCCTTCGTTGGCTTACTTGTCAAGATTACCAAGATTCACTGCAGTTTTGAAAGGCTGGGGTTATAATTTTGCTTTCACTGTATGACAATTGCATTGGCGTTCCATAATTTCTAAAATGCTTTGTGTGCTCATGTGGATTAGATATTTCCCAAGAGATGACAGGTTACAACCTGAAGTTAATGATACTGTCATTGGACAGTCACTTTTTCACTATTGCTGCTTTAAGTACTAGATAAGAGAAGGAGTGCCCAATCACAATTAGTATGCTATGGCCCCAATACACTGTTATGGCTTAATGTACGGCTAGTGCGCTTAATCTCCTTTCTTGAATTTCTGTCACTTTGTAAAATGGGCCTGATTCCCAGCCCACTGAAGTCTACGAAAATCTTTGAAATGCAGAATGTCTGACTTCCTGTACATTAGAGGCCACTAAGGATATGTTGAGACTTTGAGCTGGAGTGAATTTCTCAGCTTGAGAAGACATACAAACTCTAGCTCTGATGGACCTAGTGTATTAAAAATCAAGTGTAGTCCCAGCAACAGGGCTAGCTCCCATTATTATCTATGGTCCCCTTTTCCATTTGTTATATTATTCCTCTCATCCCAATGCATCATTACAGACACATGGAGAAATATAGCAACAGAATTCCTTCTTGTCCATGGCTTTTTGCTCCACTAAACCCAGCTGGTGATGTCTTTGGCTACGTCTATACTGTAGCATTTTTGTGGAAGAGGAAATGCAAGTGTAGCGCTCATTAGCATTTCTCATGCTCTCATTTGCATAGTCTCTTCCGATCCATTTTGCAGAAGACGTTTTTGCAAAAAAACCCAAAACCGCAGTATAAATGGGGCCATTTTGCGCAAAAAAGGAGATCTACAGGATCTTGTGCAAAAGGGTTTTTTGCCCCGTCTACACTGCATTTTTTTCCACAAAAACCTCTTCCACAAAACAGATCAGAAGAGACTATGCAAATGAGAGCACCGGAAATGCTAATGAGCACTTCATTTGCATTTCCTCTGCCAACAAAATGCTATAGTGTAGACATAGCCTCTGTGTACAATGTCCTGTCAGCTTATCAGTGGCTATCCTCCATGTGTGTCCAAACTTGGTTGTGTCTGAATTCTTTTCTGTTGGCATCCTGTCATTGGTTTGTCTCCTACAGTGTCACTGCCACAACGTTTAGCCCTTTAATAAATTCCTCTTGAAGAAGTTCTTAAAGAACTCAAAATATGACATTTTCCTGCCTATTTTTTCTTCCCAATCAATTTCACTCAGTTTTCCTCAACAAGTAGTTATATGAATGGTCGGTCTTGAACAGGATCCTATATAATGCATATCCCCTGAGCCCTTGGTTCTCTCCCCCTGCACACTCTTGCTTCTCACCCACATAAATAACTTTTTTATTCTAGCTGATATACCTCTATATGAATGCCATAGCTTACAAACTTTTAAGGACTTGCCAATTAGAACCAACTGCTGGCATTGTTGCAGAATTTTGATTTTTGGAGGAAAGAGGTTTTTCTTCTCTCTGAAATTATTTGTTGTCCTAAAGAATTTTTAGATACGTGGGATGAGAAATGACTCCAGAACCAAAATGTCCTTTTTGAACCACACCACCATACTTACTGTATTCCTCACTCTTATATCCTGTGACATGGATCTGGAAAGATGGAACATTTTTTTCTTTGACTTTAATGAGGCAAGTAGGACACATGACGAACATATGAATGATATTTTCCCAGTGGCCATTTTTTTCTCAATGCAAAATTCTGTGTGTTCCTCAGGAAGGCAGTAAGTAGATCTTACAGGGAAATATTAAGGAAGAGATAACAATAATCAAATAGCCATACAACAGAATGCAATGGATTTTAGGTGCTTTATTTCAACAAGTCCTTGTTTTTTTGATGGTAAGGATTGGTGCACTAATCTTAAAGATAGAAAACAATTTTTTAAAATTCTGATGGCGACAGCTAACAAATGTATTTTTATCTTGTCTCTAATAGAATCTTCCTGACTATAAGCATGTAGACAAACTTACCCATTCAAAAATATATTTAGGAGAGAGAACAACAAATTTAAAATGAGGTCTTGAGTATTTTGAAGATATAATAGATAAAAAGTTTTAAAAAGCAAATTAAAATATATTAAACCAGACTATAACAAAACAGAGCATTAAGCATTTACTTTGGAAACAATTTTATATTATACATTTTTTTACAAATTATTTATATATACTCATTTCTGAGATCATAATTAGCTTGTCTTATTCAGATGCCTATTATGAATGTGTTTTTCTCCTTTCTTCTACTTGGACTCTGAAATAGCTTGTATTACCATTACTAAAGGTAACTAAAAATATAATACAAAAAGCTACAGAAAAACTAGGTTTTTTAAGTGTTCCCCCCCCCACATTTTAGCAATGTTTCTGAAGTGGTGAAACCTTTTATCAGTGTCACAAAAATCTGAATGGATGTAATTGTCTCTTAAGCAGATCACGCATCGTAGTTATACTGCTGCTTTCCTTCAAAATGACCAAGGAATAAATCTGAGAAGGAATTTAAGTTGTTCCATTTGGTGGCAATTGGCATTCTATACCACCATCCTAACAACCCGCAGAGATGCCCTTTTGAGCAGTATATTTTCATTTAAAATTAACTTTTGCATGTCTCTTTTTGCTTTGTTTCTATGCTCCATTATAATATCCTTTCCCCCAAACTTTAGTCAGATTAAGTTCACTCTTGGGATAAATGTGCAAAATTCTCATTCTCTTCAAGGGTAGGATGGGATTTACAGCCACTTATGTCAGATGGATTTGTATGAAAAGGGTCCAATCTTTACATAGGACATAAAATTGGGGATGAGGGTGAGTCACATTCTTGGGTTCAGTACAGAGCAGTGATGGGCTGCATCACTGCCTGCCCTGTAATCCTGGATGCCTTAAATGCTGTGTTGCTATGGCTCACAGATTTGGCACCGACAGCTAGCAGACCAGGATACATGGAGCATCTCTGTGTTAAGCAGCTCTGACTCAGCAACTGTGATTCCAACACCCTTCATGTGGCACTGTAACAGTCTAGTCTCTATCATCCAGTTACCTTACTCATGGGCGACCTCAACACATTCCTACTCCAGAATTTCTCTAAAACCATCTGCCCTGAAGAGCCCAGCCCTCTCCTGGCCCATTCACAAAAATAATAAGGTATGTTTGCACCTTTAAAGAGACAAAGTGCCCACTTCATCACTTTAATTAACATTAACGATCACTTTAAATTGAACACAGCTTGTATTAGATTGAAAGTAAAATAAGTTTATTAACAAAAGGAGATAGGATTTTAGGTGAACTCAGGTATAAAGGAGAGAGTTAGAAATGGTTACAAGCAAAGAAAAATGCTTTCTAGTTGCGAAGGCTTAACACAACAAGGTACAGACTTTATTCAAGGTAACTTCTAGGTGGCAGAAGCACATTCGTTTGTCTAGAGTGGGGTAACTATAGTCCTGTCTGGCAGAGACACTCTAGGAACATAACTTCCAATATGTTTGTAATTTTGAATTTGTCCTCCATGCACACACCAAACAGTAATATTAATGATCAGCATGCTATTAGCTGTCTATTGAGATTGTATTTGACACCTTTGAGATACAGGTTGTGACATTAGTGAGTTGAGGTACACTGAACTTGTCAAGCCAGTTGAAACTCATCACCGGATATGCGTGAAACCCTTGCCCAATTGCTGTAGGATGCTCCTACTATCACAGGGGGTTTCAAAAAATCCTCTCCATACTCCATTTTTGTCTGGGGTTTCTTTTTTACCTTTCTCATTTGGCAAACACAAACTGTTGACTGCACACTCATACCTTGTCTCTGGTGGAACTTGAAGATAAAGTATTTCTATATGAATTTACTTCTCTCTGTGTACATCAGCATCACTGGTGACATTAACAGGCTAGGGGGAGTATCCAGTGTGAAAGGTGGCTGGTGAAATGACTCAGGAAACTGGTGGGAGAGCTACAGGAGGAAATAGCTAAGCTGAGGAGCATTCATGCCCACAAGGAATTCCTTGAGAATACTCATCTGGAGACATCAAAGGCTGAGGAAGCTATCCAGCTACAGAACACTGCTAACATACCACAAGGGTAGAAGTTGGATCCAGTCTGTATCCAAATGTGCTCTTCCCCTTCCTTGATTGGTGGACCCCATTTGTGATTATCAGTTCTTCCTGGAATGGCACCCTATTGTCAAGGAAGCCAAAGCTCTTCTGTTGATGCCATCCTCACCTCCATCTGTCTCTGCATGAGACCCTACCTTTGACAGGGAGGACACTGACAGCTGATTACTTCTGGAAGCAGGCAGTATTCCATACCTGCTCCCAACCCACCCACATAGTGCTGTCCTGGCAATGAGAGATAGGGAATCACCCCCTAAGGTAAAGGAGGAGAAGCCATGTACCCACAAGGCTGGGAGGTCTGCAGCCACCATTCCCAAGAGGAAACATGGGATTATGGGGGTTGGAGACTGTTTTCTGAGGGGAAAGGAGACATGTCACCCCAGGATTTTCTGTTGGGAAAATAACACAGTTTTCACCAAGAAGGTTGGGTGATTGGACACCTAACATAGTGAATGCCAGTGAAAATGGGGGTAAGTTCAGAAGTTAAAACAGGAAAAGAACCAGTTAAAATGACGTAGACAAGTTAGATGCCGCCAAAACATTAGGGCCTTATGAATTTCACCATAGAACACTCAAGGAACTGACTGAGGAAATACCTGAGCCATTACTATTATCTTTGAAAAGTCATGGAAGATGGGAGAGATTACAAAAGACTGGAAAAAGGAAAATACAGTGCCCATCTTTAAAGGGAAGTAAGGACACCCACGGAAACAAAGATCAGTCAGCTTAACTATTGTACAGGAAAGATAATGCAGCAAATAATTAAGGAATCCAGTTGTAACATCTACAACATAATAAGGTGATAAGTAATAATCAGTATGGATTTGTAAATAACAAAGCGTATCAAACCAACCTGATAGCTTTCTTTGCTAGGATAACAAACCTTTTGCCTAAGGGGGAAAATGGTGGATGTGGTATACCTAGACTTCAGTAAGTCATTTCATAGTCTTGAATGATCTTCTCATTAATAAACTAGGGAAATACAATTTAGATGTGGCTAAAATAAGGTGGATGCATAACTGGTTGGATAACCAACACCAGAGAGCAGTTACCAATGGTTCACAGTCATGCTGGAAGGTCATAACAATTGGGGTCCCTAAGGGATCAGTTTTGGGACCAGTTCTATTCAATATCTTCATCAGCGTTTTTGATAATAGCATAGAGAGTGCACGTATAAAGGTTGCAGATGACAGCATACTGGGTGGAGTTGCAAGTGCTATGGAGAATAGGATTATAATGCAAAATAATCTGGATGAACTGGAGAAATGATCTAAGGTAAATAGGATAAGAATCATAGAATCATAGAGCTGGAAGAGACCTCAGAGGTCATCAAGTCCAGCCCCCTGCCTAAGGCAGGACCAGTCCCAACTAAATCTACTCAGCCAGGACTTTGTCCAGCTGAGACTTAAAAACCTCTAGGGATGGAGATTCTACCACCTCCCTAGGTAACCCATTCCAGTACTTCACCACCCTCCTAGGGTATGTCTCCACTTGCAGCCTTTTTCAGAATAGGGCTGCAAATGTAGGCATTTGGAATTGCAAATCCAGCCCGGGATTTAAATATCCCACACTCGATTTGCATCTTCCCGGCCAGGCACCATTTTATGAAATTTACAAGCCCGGAATTACTGCCCGCGTCTACACGCGGCAGTGAAACGGGCATTCAAAATAAAGCCCTATTTCGAACTACCTGTTATTCCTCCTGCAATGAGGTTTAACAGGTAGTTCGAAATAGAGCTTTATTTGGAACACCCATTTCACTGCCGCGTGTGGACGCGGGCAGTTATTCCGGGCTTGTAAATTTCAAAAAATGGCACCTGGCCGGGAAGATGCAAATCAAGTGCGGGATATTTAAATCCCGGGCTTGATTTGCAATTCCAAATGCCTCATTTGCACCTCTATTCCGAAATAGGCTGAAAGTGGAGACATACCCCTAGTGAAATAGTTGTTCCTAATATCCAACCTAGACCTCCCCCACTGTACCTTGAGACCATTACTCCTTGTTCTGCCATCCGTCACTACTGTGAACAGCCTTTCTCCATCCTCTTTGGAACCTCCCTTCAGGAAGTTGAAGGCTGCTATCAAATCCCTCCTCCCCCTCACTCTTTTCTTCTGCAGACTAAACAAAACCGAAACCTTCAGCCTCTCCTCATAGGTCATGTGCTCCAGCCCCCTAATCATTTTGGTTGCCTTCCGCTGGACCCTCTCCAATGCTCCCACATCCTTTCTATTGTGGGGGGTCCAGAACTGGACACAATACTCCAGATGTGGCCTCACCAGAGCTGAATAAAGGGGGAATAATCACCTCTCTAGATCTGCTGGCAATGCTCTTCCTAATGCAACCTAATATGTCATTAGCCTTCTTGGCTACCAGGGCACACTGTTGACTCATATCCAGCTTCTCGTCCACTGTAATCTCCGGGTCCTTTTCCACAGAACTGCTACTTAGCCAGTCGGTCCCCAGCCTGTAACAATGTTTGGGATTCTTCCGTCCCAAGTGCAGTACTCCTTGTTGAACCTCATCAGATTTCTTTTGGCCCAACCCTCCAGTCTGTCTAGGTCACTCTGGACCCCATCCCTGCCCTTCAGTGTATCTACCTCTCCCCTAGCTTAGTGTCATATGCAAACTTGCTGAGGGTGCAATCCAGCCCCTCATCCAGGTCATTAATAAAGATGTTCAACAAATCTGGTCCTAGAACCCATCTTTGGGGCACTCCACTAGAAACTGACCACCAACCTGACATCAAGCTGTTGATCACTGGGCATGACATTGGGCATGACAGTCTAGCCAGCTTTCTATCCATCTTACAGTCCATTTATCCAATCCATACTCCCTTAACTTGCTGGCAAGAATATTGTGGGAGACCGTATCAAAAGCCTTGCTAAAGTCAAGGTATATCACATCCACTGCCTTTCCCATATCCACAGAGCCAGTTACCTCATCATAGATGCTAAACATATTGGTCAGGAATGACTTGCCCTTGGTGAATCCATGTTGACGATTCCTGATCACTTTCTCCTCTTCCAAGTGCTTCAAAATGGATTCCTTGAGGATCCCCTCCATGATTTTTCCAGGGACAAAGGTAAGGCTGACTGGTCTGTAGTTCCTTGGATTGTTCTTCTTCCCTTTTTTAAAGATGGGCATTTCATTTGCCTTTTCCTAGTCATCCGGGATCTCTCCTGATCTCCACGAGTTTTCAAAGATAATGGCCAAGAGCTTTGCAGTGACATTTGCCAACTCCCTCAGTACCCTTGGATGCATTAAATCTGGACCCATGGATCTGTGTATGTTTGGCTTTTCCAAATAGTTCCTAACCTATTCTTTCCCCACCAAGGGCTGTCTACCTCCTTCCCATACTGTGTTGCCTATTGCATTAGTCTGGGAGCTGACCTTGTCTGTGAAGACAGAGGCAAAGAAAGCATTGAGTACTTCAGCTTTTCCCTCATCATCTGTCACTAGGTTACCTCCCTCATCCAGTAAGAGCCCCACACCCTCTCTGATCACCTTCTTATTGCTAACATGCCTGTAGAAACTTTTCTTGTTACCCTTCACATCCCTTGCTAGCTGCAATTCCAATTGCGCTTTTGTCTTCCTGATTACTCACCTGCATTCTTGAGCAATATATTTATACTCCTCCCTAGTCATCTGTCCAAGTTTCCATTTCTTGTAAGCTTCCTTTTTGTGTTTGAGCTCTCCAAGGATTTCCCCGGTAAGCCAATCTGGTCGCCTACTATATTTGCTTTTCTTACTGCGCATCAGGATGGTTTCTTCCTGTGTCTTCAATAAGGCTTCTTTAAAATACTGCCAGCTCTCCTGCATAAAATTCAACAAAGACATATGCAAAGTACTTCATTTATGAAGGTGTCCCACTAGTGTCAGCAGGCAGACCACTGTTGTGCACACTGGTATGAGTTTGCTCTAAATTCTGTGTAAGGTGGGCCATGTGAGATGTAAAATGAAAGCTTATGTTATGCTATATGTACAATCTCTGTGTGTAAAGTTATGAATATGGGCTTTGTATTTATATTTTAAATGTTTTCTACTGTGAGGGGCAGTTGCTGCATGGACAATGGTTCTTAAGGGTTGCCAGTAGACACCTGAGGAGCATACAATGGCCCTCTGCCTGAGAAGGACACACCTGGATACTCCATAGCTCCTTGATTAAAAAAGGATATAGTCTGGTTTGATGGGCATGTGATCAGTCCCATTTTGGGAGGAACCAGCACCCAGGAGAAAATGGATTTTCCCTCCGCATAGACAAGGTTATAAAAGTATCTTGGGGGTGCCTCCATCTCGTCTTCACTCCTTCCCTCTGCTCCAGAACCACCACTGGTAAGGACAGGGGGCCCAGAAGGCCTTGTTGACTCCTCCTAACATAGGATGTGCTCCAGAGACTTTTAAGCTAACAGTTTGTAATATCTCCACTAAGAGCCTGCATCAAGAACTTGGTGATTGTTGTATGATTTACTTTCTTTAACAACCTTACTCTCAACATTTTCTTTCTTTTATTAATAAACCTTTACATGTTAGTTTCTAAAGGACTGGCACAGCGTGCTCTTTTGGGTAAGATGTGAGGCAAAGATTGACCTGGGACTGTGGCTGGTCCTTTGGGACTGGGAGAACCTGTTTGGAGTTGGTGAGACTGGGTTTTATAACTTCTTATCTGTGTAAGGAGTGGGGCTGGTTGTGGCACAGGTAAAGCTGGGATGGGTAAGGGAATTGCTTCTGTAACCTCCTGCTGGCCAGACTGGCAGCTGAAGTGTATTTTGTGACTGGTTTGGTGCCTTGTATAGGGGGCACCCCAGTCTTGGGCTGTAAGTAGCCTTGGTCATAAGCTGTTCACTCTGATATAATACTCACAGTGGTGCCATCAGACAACCTATTATATTACAGAAGGAACAATCAGTTTTACATATACAAAATGGGAAACAACAGTTTAGGAGGAAAGTACTGAAGTAAGGGATCTAGGGGTCATAGAAGACCACAAGCGAAATATGAGTCAGAGTGTAACAATGTTAATAGACATTGTTACAAAAAAGGAAACATCTTTCTGGAATTTATTAATAGCAATATTGTGTGCAAGACATGAGAAGTAATTCTTCCACTCTACTTTGCCCTGATTAGCCCTCAGCTGGAGTACTGTGTCCAGTTCTCTGTGCCACATTTCAGAAAAGATGTGGATAAATTGGAGAAGATCCAGAGAAGTGCAACAAAGATATTAAAAGCCTAGAAAACATGAAAATATTACCTATGAGGGAAGACTGAAAGACGTGGGCTTGTTTAGTTTACAAAAGAGGAGACAGAGGGGACATGATAGTGGTTTTCAAGTATCTAGGGTGTTATAAGTATGAGGGAGAAAAATGGTTTCTCTTGGCCTCTGATGATAAGACAAGTAGTAATGGGCTTAAATTGCAGCAAGGTAGATTTAGGTTTTAGGAGATTAAAAAAAACCCCTCCCTGTCAGGGTGATTAAGCATTGGAATAAATTGCTTAGGGAAGGTATAGAATCTCCATCATTGGAGATTTAAGAGAGGGTTAAACAAACACCTGTCAGTCTAGATCAGTGGTCACCAACCGGTAGATAGGGATCTTGGAGCTGGTAGATCTTGGAGCCTCTGACAGGTGATCCTGACTGGTTTGGCTTGGAGCTAGAGTACTTCAGCTGCCATTCCTCCTACTGCTGTGCTGTTCCTGGCCTCTGCCTTGTAGCTGGCCCCCAGGGGGCTTCTGTTTGCTGTTCAGGGTGGGGGAGGCAGAAGAGAGGGGCCACTGATGTAAGGGTGTTCCCCCATTTGTACCCCCATCTCCACAGAACAGGCAGGGTGGGGCCTTGGAGAAGGGGTACGGAAGGAGGTGGAACTAGGGTATTTGGGTTTGACGTAGATCCTGGCTTGACTTAAATTGGAAAAGTGAGCTTGAGCTTAAAAAGGTTGGAGACCACTGGTCAAGACGGTAATTCATCCTGCCATGAGTGCAGGAGACAAGAGTTGATGACCTATCATGTTTTCGTCCAGTTCTATGATTCTATTATTAAAATGGCCCTTTTCATCTTATCTGAGAGCTAAACTCCCTCCACTGACTCTCCTGCATAAGAACAGAAACAGTATCCTGTTTTTTGTTTCAGCTACACCAGACTAACATGGCTACATTTCTATCACTATTCTACATGCAAGGCACTACATTTAGCCGTTTGGAATGGAAATCCATCAACCATATGAAAAAACTTGCACAGATACAGACAGACATCGTCTTTCTATCCAAGTGCAAGAAGATGGACATCGTACCCAAAGGACTGAAAGTGAACAATACATTAAGATCAACATACTATACTGACTACAGTGAAAGACTCTGCCTCACACTATCCAAGAAATTAAGGAACCACCTGATAAGTATTTTATACAAGAAACAGAAAAACATCAAGAATGACATTTCTAACTCAGAGTGTCTCATCTCAAGACAAACATCCACACTGACTAACAAGACTTTTGCAAGACTTTTGTTCCACCAGACAAGAAATCTACTATACACACTTCTATTCCCTACAACAAAGAAAAGACAATAAACTTTCTAAACTGCTCCACACCACAGGCTACAACAGCAACTACCTCAACCCACCGATAATATTGTTAACCTCTCCAGCTACCTCTCAATCCAGCAGAAGAGTCTGTCTTATCCCGGGGTCTTTCTTTCTGCCCCACATCCCCCACAAACTGGATACAATTTTGTGGTGACCTTGAGGCTTTCTTTTGCCGCCTCCGCCTCCGAGAATATTTCCAAACCACCAATGAACATCAATCTGACCTACCAGATCCCCCCTATCAACACCAAAGGAAAAATAATTCTATATGGACTCCCCCTGATGGTCGGAATTACAATCTGGATTTCTATATACAAAGCTTCCGCAACAACGCACAGACTGACATTATTCGCAAACGACAACAAGCGACACACAATCTCAGCCGCGCTGAACACCATGCCATCCAGAGTCTCAAAAACAACCTGGACATTATAATCAAACCAGCTGACAAAGGGGGTGCTGTGGTCATTATGAATAAGGCCGACTATAACCAGGAGGCAACCAGACAACTCTCCAACACCACATTTTACAAACCTCTCTCCTCTGATCCCACCTCGGAATACCAAAAGAAACTACACTGTCTCCTGAAAAGCCTCCCTATAGCTACTCAGGAACAAATCCACACAGAAACACCTTCTGACCCCCGACCAGGATTGTTCTATCTGCTTCCTAAAATCCATAAACCCGGACACCTCGGACATCCCATCATCTCTGGTATCGGCACACTCACTACTGGTTTATCCAGCTATGTAGACTCTCTTCTCAAACCCTACACAACCAACATCCCCAGCTATCTCCGAGATACCACTGACTTCCTAAGGAAACTACAAAACATCGATAACTTCCCCGATAACACCATCCTTGCCACCATGGATGTAGAAGCTCTATACACCAACATCCCACATGAAGACGGATTACAAGCAATTAGAAACACTATCCCAGAGGACACCACTGCCAATCTAATAGCAGACCTATGTAACTTTGTTCTCACCCCCAATTATTTCCAGTTTGAGAACTTATACCTCCAGATCAGCGGCACAGCCATGGGTACACGCATGGCCCCACAGTATGCTAATATCTTTATGGCTGACCTAGAACAACGTTTCCTCAGCTCCCATCCCCTTTTACTCCTTCTCTACTTACGCTACATTGATGACATCTTTATGATCTGGACGCATGGCCAAGAAACACTGGAGACATTCCACAGAGATTTGAACAACCTACACCCCACCATCAATCTCAGCCTGGACCATTCTACATGAGAGATCCATTTCCTGGACACCACAGTACAAATCAGCAATGGAAAATTAGACACCACTCTCTACAGAAAACCCACTGACTCATACAGTTACCTACATGCTTCCAGCTCCCATCCAGAACACACCATATGATCCATCATCTATAGCCAAGCCCTTCGATACAACCGCATCTGCTCTAATCCCACTGACAGAGACCAGAAACTTCAGGATCTCTACCAAGCATTTATAAACCTCAACTACCCACCCGGAGAAATAAAAAAGCAAACTGAAAGAGCCAGACAAATACCTAGAAACCATCTACTTCAAGACAGACCCAAGAAAACCAACAATAGAACACCACTTGTCATCACCTACAACCCCCAACTCAAACCTGTCCAACACATTATCAATAAACTACAGCCTATACTGGAACAGGATACTAAACTCCAAGAGGCTCTGGGAGACAGACCCATAGTCTCCTATAGACAACCACCTAACCTCAAGATGATTCTTACCAACAACCACAGGACATACCACACTAATACCAACCCTGGTACCTTCCCTTGCAACAAACCCCGTTGCCAGCTTTGTCCACATATTCACTCTGCTGATACCATTATTGGACCTAACCAAGTGAGTTATAAGATCAAGAACACATATTCCTGCGCATCCAGAAATATAATGCTATCATGTGCCGAAAGTGTCCGTCTGCTATGTACATTGGACAAACGTCTCAGACACTTCGCCAAAGGATCAATGCCCACAAAACAGATATTAGACAGGATCACAAAGAAAAAACAGTTTCTTGCCATTTCAACCAGAAAGGACATTGTCTCAACGACTTGATTACCTACATCCTGCTTCAAAGGCCTTTTAAGACTACACTTGAAAGAGAATCCTCTGAACTGTCATTCATGCTTAAATTCAACACTTTACACCTAGGTTTGAATAAAGACTCTAATTATCTCACCCATTACAAAGATAGCTTCCCCAGTTATCACCTCTAATATCATTAGCTCACAGACATTTACCTCCCCCCCCATCCCTCTTCTGTTCTGAAATTTGATTTGTCCTTTTCATATGTGTTCATTTTTTTAATTGTATCCTTTGGTATATATGGTTGTGACAATTTTCTTCCACTATTTGATCTGAGGAAGTGGGTCTGGCCCACGAAAGCTCATCACCTAATAAACCATCTTGTTAGTCTTTAAAGTGCTACATAGTCCTGTTTTTTGTTTCAGTATACGTAATGAATACTTTCTACTTCTGTCAGTCTGACTTGATTTGAAGAAGTACTCAGCACCTAGAATTGTGGCTTCAAACCACGGGACTCAGGGCTTATCAGCACTTCTGGGTATCAGACCCCAATCTTATTTATTTTAAAGCAGTAATAATCGAAGGTGAGGGAAGGGAGATTGTGTATCATTTATTCTAATTACGTGTGGAAAAAACTCCGTTACTAAAAGAAAACATTCTTCTCCCCATCACATTATGGAGACAAACCAAAATATAATAAGTGAGCTCCTCCTGCTGGTTTGGAACCAACAATTAATGAACAGACAGCATCCCAAAACTGTGCATGTGTCCACTGCTATCATTGCTGATACACAAAGAAGTAAACCAAATGGTCTTCAGTGCACACAGGCACACACATACACAAGAAAAACAAGAGAGGTGGGACTATATCAAGGTTTGCTCACAGAAAAATGATAGAAAAATGCATTTTAGTGTAAAGCTTCTAAAAAGATATGTCAAGCAATGCAAGATAAGAACAAAATAAAAGCTACATATGCCAGCTTGTGAACCGTGTAGATCAGTTTTACCACTGTCTCCACAGAAAATGTAAACACATCTATATAAAATGGAAAATAGAGTATTTTTGCACCCACTATTTTTCATAGTTGTAGGAAATGGGAAGTAGAGAAGCTGCTATGCTTTAGAGGTCACACAAGATCTGATCCTCAAAAAGCAAGTACAGATTGAGGTTGTAGGAAGGTTAAGTAGTAGAAAAGGAGAAATGTAACTTGTAAAGATATCATACTTGTTGGTACACATTGGAGGTAACTCTGTGCACTCCTACCATAGTAATTTAAAGGTGTACTGAGTTTAAGGTGAGGTCACATCTCCTAAGGGTAACAACCAACTGATTTAGTAGCTAGCTTTAGGTCAGTCAGATTTTACTTACTAATATCTAACATGGGGAACAGTGACATAGTACATTTGTTTTGATAAACCTTGATCAAATGTATCCCCGAGGACTTTTTCTGTCTTGTACAACCCCTCCTATCCCACATTCCCTTCTTTCTGGTGCCTCTGGAGCACAGACATTTCTATAATTGGTTTGTTGCACTTTTTGACCCAAGCAGTTAGCCAATATTTGAGTTCTTGCTTCTGTTATGAGGAGAAATTGATGGAGGAGTCAAATCTTTTTTGATGTAATCTTGTTTATTTACAAAGAATGTACTGAAAGTTTAATTCCCCCCCCCACACACAAAATAAGGCATAAAATAAGAGGATGTTTATTTATTCAGTTCTAAACCTCCTTCCAGCCAGCACTTCCACCCAAATCTCTCTTTATTAGGTTTTTCTCAGCGTCATGCTATTTGAGATTCTTTGTCTGCCTGTCTTCCTTGATGCTATTCTGCATACTTCACAAGTGTTTCTACTGCCTCTCACTACCACACTCAACATCTCACCCCCCACCAAATAATATCCAACTTACTATATTCACTGGGAACATACATTCAGTTCCTAGTGAATGCTTCCATCCACATTGCTTAGGTGTCTAAGTAGTCTTGCATGTGACACATGTTTTGGGCAGTGACTCTTGTAATTTGACTCTCTATTGCATTAATTTTTACATTTATCTTGAATGAAAGGCAGCTGTTACATTCAACAGCTCCAACAAGATTTCACCCTGCCCCCATCAAAAGATTGTTTTTAATTCCCCCACAATCCTTTATGATGCATCTGCAGCACAGATATTTATTTAATTTGCAATAATGTATTAAAAGTCAACTCCAAAACTGCTTCTAACTGGTTAATTTTATCCAAAGTAGCGAAACACATCCAGCCAACTTTAATTGCTGAAGTTCATACTTCTGCTTTTCATTTAGTACAAACTGGAAGTCATTTTCACATTGTTGAATAGGTCTCCTTGGGCAAAAATGGGTATGAAACAAGAAGGGTTGAACTGTTCCACCACTTGCTTGGTTATTTTCCCTTTTTTAACTGCATTAGTGCTGCCCATAAGTGTGTTTCTGAAACACTTGCCATTCCATGATTGCTGAACAAATATTTACTATGAACCGCATTCATTAGGCCAGATGATTTTGATATAAATATAGTAAGTATAAATCATAATTTAAGTTCTTTTGCCACTGGCATCAAATTATTTTACCTTTCACTTACTTTGAAGAATTTACATAGATCATAACCAAAGAGTCAAAGGATCATTGCACACTCTTGATTTAGAATAGTGACTCCATGTAAGGATAAATTCATTCATTGTGTCAAGTAGGAGACAATTTGTTTCTTGCAAATGTTTCAGGAAATATTAAGGGGGCTATTCTACAATAAACCAGTTCCAGTTCACTATCAAATGCTTTGGCTTTTTAAGAGCTTATAGTAAATGGAAAGGACATGGTGATATGTTAAAGTCCTATTACTGAAAAAGAAGCACTGAGAGAAATGCATGTGTGTTCTATATTTCCTCTTTTGCTCTATGATAGATTAGGTAGTTTTAGTCTATTCACTCAAGAGTCATTCAGGTTTCAAATGACTATTACAAAAGTGCTACTACAATCAAAACTCCTGTTTGTGCATATTTTATACTGATAACTAATATATGGGGTTCTTTACTCAGTTACTTCTTCTTGTTATATCTGTTTATGTTATCATGGGTCAAATTTCTCTGAATCTAGCTTCAGCCCAGGCCTCAATTGCCTTCTAAATAGAATGCTGTAAGGCTGTGGAAGCAAGAGAAATCCACATGGCTGTACAAATAGCTACATTTCATCTAGCACCATAAAAGCATGCCTCTTGCATAGACCCATTTCCAGAAAATGCCAAGGCAGGTCTGACTAAGAACTTGGTCTGCTTATGGAAGTTAACCTGGAAGCCTCACCACTAATGATATAAAAACTCACAGATGTACCAATAATCATTATGCAGCAAACTTTAAAGAAAAGAAAAAGTCCAGCATGATTAGGAGCTGGAAACAGATGAGGGTGTTGGGTCTAAGAGGGAGTTTGGATGAAAGAGGGGCTCATGACCGGGGACAGAGGATTGGGGTGCAGGGTTCAGGAAGGGATATGGGTGCAGGAAAGGATTCTGTCTTGAGGGAGAGGTGGAGAAGAGGGTGTAGGGTCTGAGAGGGAGCTGTGACTTGGGAGCAAGGGGTGCAGAGGGTTTAGGTGGTGACCTAGAGCAGGGAGTTGGGGTGTGAGAAGGGGTGGGGTGCCAGAGGAAGGCTCTGGCCCGGAGGTGCTTACCTAGGCAGCTCATGGCCAGCAGCCCAGCAGGACCCCCAGGCAGGCTTTCTGCCTGCCACAGCCTTATGCCACTCAATGTGCCTCTCTGTGCTGCATGCTGTGTGTGTGTGTGTGTGTGTGTGTGTGTGTGTGTGTGCGGGGGGGGGAGCTTCACATAGTTCCCCTGCCCCCAGCACAATCATTCAGCTCTCATTGACCAGAACAATGGCCAATGAGAGCTGAGAAATTGTGCTGGGATGGGGGCAGCATGCAAAGCCTCCCACACCCCCTGGCACATAGTGCAGAAAAGCACATGGAACTTCCAGCTGCTTTGAGCACCATTGGACTGCTCCCTTCATGAGGAGCAGTGGGGCAGGTCGTGGGCCAATACAAAGGCTTGGTGGGTTGAATCCAGCCCGCGAGCCATAGCTTGCCCACCCCTGCTATAGATCTAGGTGCACAAACACAGTATAACCCTTTAGTAGCAGAGTCAGTTTCTTCACATTACTTCACTAACAGTAGAGATCCAGTGTAACTGGGACTTTCACTGTAATGCAGAGTAAGTGTATTTTTCAACACAATTCCAATCCAAGTGCACTGAGAGCAATGGAACTCCTTCTGTAGGTATCAGCATGTTTTGGACCAAGCTCAATATGAGATCATGTGGGTCTGTTCCTGTCTGATCTGTACCCCAAACTCTTATTTATTTCAATGAGAGTTCCACATATGGCACTTCTCCAGTGCCTGCAAGAGGTTTTTTTATTGTCACTCTTTGCCTTGCATTGTTTATTGAGAGCCACTGCTTGTCAAAAAGGAAGCAGGTAGAAATTATTAGCAAATAGGTATCTTGGGGCACTTGATGCTAATGGAATAACTACTAAACAATTTATTAGAGGTGTCCTTTTGGGAATTGTTGCAAACAACTTCACAAGATTCAATAGCATAATATTTACCCACCTCTAACAAGTTTCTTGGAGAGAAATTATTTCTTGACTCAACAAGGATTCTTGATATACTGCCCAAATTAGATAGCATATTAAAAAGTAATGCTGGGCCACTTTCCTACAATTATACGTGTATCTGGGGAACAGACTGTTCCTTGTTTGCATGATGCTAGTGCTTATTGGCTGTATATTTTATTTATTGCTAACACTGACATCAGTTAGCCAGTTAATTCTTTTCACACATGAGCAGGTAGATAAAACGGATATGTCTGGGATGGTACAGATCAAAAGGCACATCTGATCTATTTTAACTTTAATTTTAACTCCAAGGCCCAAACCAGTGCAATTTCCAAATGTAGCTACTAATGTAAATGTTATAGTAATTTATGAGGAGACACGCAGAATTTTGTACTGGAGTACCTCATCTCTCACTGTTATACGTTACTTCATTTTTTGTGAAGGCTAGCGCTAGTCAGAATTTTTTCAAAGCATTTATTTTGAGGAAAATGGTAATTTTTGTCAAAATCCAAATGTTCTAAAAATGTGTCCGTTCTGATTAATTTTATTTAGAAAAAATGAGAAAAAGCATTTCAATATCTTTGGAATGGAAAGTTTCAATTATTCATTTTGTCTTGACTTTTGGAAAATAAATGAATTGTTTAATATAAAAAGCATTTTAAAAGATTCAACTCAGACTGAAATATTTGAATTGAACCAGAGCAATGGTGTTTTTTCCCCAGACTTTTCTTTCATAGGAAATTTTGAAATGTATTGTTTTCATTCCATTTTGGAACAGAATAAATTTCAAAATAGATTTTTATCCCCAAACAGAAAATTTGGTTTTAACCTCTACTGAGGGTTAGTTTATGTCAAATGTAAGTATGTAAAATATGTCTAAGTACAATACAGTGAGATACAGTTTGGTCTAGTGGGCCCTTGAGATACTCCATTGCTCCATCAGGAGAAGTGAGCAGATTGTGCCAACCTACTCTGCTGAGCAGGAGCAGAAATCTAAACAGGAGGGCTATTTGAGAAATAAGGTACCATTCCTCATAAATAAGAATGGTACAATCTGATCCTTAAAGTGCTACCCCTTTGGGAGAGAGATCTTCTCTTACTATTCCTCAAGCAGCAGAGCAAGATCTTAAGGGAACAACAGTCTGATCTGAGTGCATCTACACTGAACCCATAGGCCAAAATAAGATCCGCAATTTGAGTTATGCAAATCGTGTATTTTATTTCAATCTAATTTGGTAATAAACCGCTATTCTGAAACAGCCCATAACCCTCGTGGAATGAGGGCTATAGGGACATTGGAATAGCAAGCCCATTATTTCTGAATCTATTTCAGAATAACGGACAGGTATAAAAGACGCAGGATAGCTATTTCAGGATACCTGGCGCATCCCAAAATAGCGCCGGAGTCTATACGTACCCCTCCACTACTAGAGTATCAGCCAGCGGTGGTCACAGAAGCACTACAGATGTAGAGAGAACTTCATCCCACCAGCTGGCCACTGGACCCATACAATTCATGGCTAGTGAAGGCTGGTGGGTAAGTACTCAGTCTCATACTTGTGGAGATTACCAACCCCTCTCATAGAACTGCCCAGAATGTATTGTTTTCAGTGGATTTAATATTAAACTGTATTTCTCTACAGGCCACTAGTCATGTGACTCCCATCTGATTTGAAACTGTGTTGCATCATGAATAGTATAGTTTGGCTCATAAACGAGTGGGACCATGAGATTCCTGAAGATGAAGAAATGTTGTCCACAGTTCAGTGCAGTTTTATCTTGAACTAATTATAAATTAAACATTTTGGAGAAGTTCAACAAATGTTTATTTTGTTTTTCCAAAAAAAATCAGCAACATCAAAATTTTCCTGTGGCAAATTTCTAGTTTGTGGAAACTGCATTTTCTGTCAAAAAATCACTGTGGCAGAAAATTCCCAACCAAAACTACCTGGGTTCAGCCTGGTTGAGGGATCACCACTTACTCCATCTCTGTTCTGTACTGAGGAGAAAGGGTTTGCAGGCATGCCCATATTGTATGATCATGGGGAAGACTGACTTGTTGGGCTTATGTCTGGTGCTGACTGGCTAACAGATTTTATGATGACAGAAAATAAGTCTCAGTGAAAAACAAGTAAAGCAAAACCAACACCTGAAGATGGATCACAGGAGGTACTGTCATTAAACTAGCATTAGCTTATGTTAAATATAACCCTAAATAGGATTTGGCACAACAGCTATTTTAGATATTTCATTTATAAAAATATGAACATGCTTTTATTTATTATTTTCAGATTTAAGATTTTAAACAAATATTATTTGTTTTTCTCTTCCTCTAAAATACGAGTTTCACTAGGTATTAGAGATCAAACCAAACAAATCTTACTGCAAACATTGCACTTTAAAAAATTCTTTGCCTGACAGTTATTTTTCATTTCACTCTACTGTGGCATTTTTATTAGGTCCAAGTTTACTCACCTTGCCTTGAAATGTCCCATCATAATTAAAATGTCTGGAAACTCTGAGTTTTGCTTGTGCAGTGAAAATAAAATCTGAATTGACTCAGAAATCTGAGGATAGGTGACACAAAATTACTAAATCCCCGCATGTCTGGAAGAGATTCCTAGGGGTTCATGAGAGTACCTTTAAAGGAGGAGAAGGAAAAAGGGAGAGGTATTTCTACATGTGCTAGATGGCTGGTACCTCTCAGCCTAAAGCAATGGCAGTTAAAAATATAATAAAATAAAGGGAAGATCTGATCCCCCAAAGTTATTCCCTGCTCCAGTGTCTGGTTAGCTCCCAGACATTGAAGCTTCCAGACTGGGGGAAAGTGCTAAGTGCAGTTGTGCGAGAGGCCAGTGAAGAGTGAAGGAGAAAAGTTGGGGTGAGGAAGTTGCTTCCACACTACAAAAATACTCTCCAGCTGGACCTGATCCTAGGTGGCAGAAAGTGGCTGGATGCTCCTTGTACATAGAACTGATTGAAAAAATCAGAATTGTCATCCCATGGGCAATTTTGATATGTTCACATTTGTTTCCATTCTGGATGGCGATGAAAAGTTGAAATAGCAACATTTTTCTGTGAAATGAAAAGTTTTGACACATTTCTATCAGGAAGTAGCAAAATGGTTCATGTCTGATGCGTTTGGTATGTAACTGCATCCACCTGCACTGCCACAGTTCCTCAGACCCCCAATAACCTTTTGTGGATTGGACTTCTTGGATGGACTACATCCTTGAGCAAACACCATGTTTTCCATGGAAAATTTCCTGCTAGGGGCTCTGACAGTGTGTTTATCCTTTGCTCCTGCAGGAAAACACAAGAAATGAACACACTGGTGTCATCAGTTCCCAAGTATCATTTATACTAAAAATCAGAGCTAACAGCATTGAAATTAATGTCATTAAACGAGTGTAAATATAAGCGGTGTGTGTGACAGCATTATTATTACTACTACTAGTTATATTAGATGTCCAAATCAGGACTGAGGGCCTATTGCTCCTAAACCCAATACCAACAGATAGCAAGAGACCTTACAATGTAATTCTCAGACAAAACATAATAAGCAAGTTCCACAGTCAACAAGTAGGAGGGTGAGAGAAATATTTCAGGCTTTGTCTATGCTGGAATTTTAGCATTAGCATTTCTGCTAGTGTAAACCACTAGTGTAGATAATGAGTGGTCCTGTAGCACCTTTGGGGTGCATCTACCCAGCAGGGCTTAACTCAAAATAAGCTACGCAAATTGAGCTATGTCAATTACTTATTTATAGCTTATTTCAAAATTGGGAGCATCTACACAGCACTTATTTCAAAACAGAGCACTCTTCCTCCAACTTCCCTCATTCCTCATACAATGAGGGTTACAGGAGTCGGAGTAAGAAGTCCTCCAGCTTGACAGTATTTTGACATTATTTTGAAATAACTGCCTGCTGTGTAGACAGACTAAATTATTTTGGAATAACACTAGTTATTTTGAAATAATGTTGCTGTGTAGATGTACCTCAAGGGTACGTCTTGACTATAGGCTTTTGTTGACAGAGGCTTTGTCGACAGATACTGTCAACAAAGCTTCTGTCGACAAAGACCGTCTAGACTACATCCAATTCTGTCAACAAAGCAAGCCACTTTGTCGACATGAGAGTGTAGACAGCACTCGGCGGTAGTGTAGACGCAGGTATAGTTTTGTTGACAAAAGTCCACTTTTGTCGACAAAACCCTGAAGTCTAGACACACCCCTAGGGACTGAACAAAAACATTAACTGAATTAGCCATTATATTCAACACCCAAATGATATCAAAAGCTAAGTATGGGACACTTACAGCCCACTCTATTAGCCTCATTTAGCACGGACACTATAATTGACAAGGGTTTTTTTCCTCCCCTTTGTGGTTTCTGTGCCTCTTTGTGCCACTTGCTCCACTCATCTGAGGAAGTCGGTTGTGCCCATGAAGGCTCATGGTACTATATATTTTTTGTTAGTCTCTAAGGGTATGTCTACACTAGCCCCCTAGTTCGAACTAGGGAGGCTAATGTAGGCATTCGAAGTTGCAAATGAAGCCCGGGATTTAAATTCCACGAGGTGTAACAGTTAACTCGAACTAAGGGCTTAGTTCGAGTTAACTTTTGACTACCACGTGTAGCCGCGGGCAGTCAGTTCGGACTAAGGGGGATTTAAAAATGTCGCCTGCACGGGGAGATGGAAATAAAGCCCGGGATATTTAAATCTCGGGCTTCATTTGCAACTTCAAATGCCTACATTAGCCTCCCTAGTTTGAACTAGGGGGCTAATGTAGACATACCTTAAGGGACTACAGGACCACTTTTTTAAAGGTTTTTTTAAGTTACAGACTAACATGGCAAGCCCCTGGCACTAGTGTAGATGTATTTTATGCTGGTGACATTTATTCTGATTTGAAGTCCTTTATAGCAAGGGGGAGAGTGCATTTCAGATGCTCCAGATTTGGGATGCATCTGTTGGGAAATTTATTGGAAGAATTAATTATCTTCTGCTCAGAAGCAGAGCTGAATAAGCAGGGCTCGACAAACCATGGTGAAATCCACTCACCAGCCCCGCACCGCACATGTGCCAGACCCGCACTGCGCATGCGCGCGCTGCTGGTAAATGGGGCGACCGGCTGAAATCTACTCGCCACAGGCGAGTAGATACACGGATTTGTTGAGCCCTGTGAATAAGAAATGGTGGACTAGGAGTAGAAGTCAACCTGAGCGAACATTTAGGGAAGAAGACAGAAGCCCAAGGGCTGGCAGGTATAACTTTGGCAGGAGTCTGAAAAGTCCTCAGGGCCAAAATAAAAAAGTGTTGCTCATAACCTCAAAATGCACTTCCGCTATTACTTACCACCCTCCACACTGTGGTATTAATGGCTCTGCTTTGACCAATAATACCTTCAGCTAGTTAAGACCTGCACTTCCCTGTGGAATAAAAATGGGAAAATCTATTGGCAAAACTCCGTTTGAAGACAACAGTATTTCATCTTCTGTAAAGACTGCTAATTCAAGTCCTGTGTTTTGTACATGTTATTCATGACACAAAACTTTCTTCATTTATGTTAGAGAAAATTTTAAGACAAGAGAACAGACTGAAAAAGGCCTGTCTAGCACAGACATCGCAATGCCTTTCTCTTCATGAGGTAACTACCTGGTGTTTTTGACATCTCAGCCAAAACCACTTTTTTAGTTTTCTTTTTTCAGCATAAAAATATGGCTGCAAATGCAAGAAGTGTTGAATGTGCATATGGCTGTACGTGAAGGAAGCATGTTTTAATGCTCTGTGGGGATGCCCACTTCCAAAATGAATGGCTAGCCTTATAATATTTCTTCCTCCCTTAACATTCATATGTAAGAGACAGTGGTGGCAGAACTGAATATTGGCCTGTCCCTAAAATGCTGTGTGTGCTTTCAAACAGCTCATTTTGGACATGATGGAACACCTCAATATTAAAGCCTTGTCCCATATGATTGCAAAAACCTGGTTACTAGCCCTTTACATCAAAAGAGAGTTTCTGCTGCAGCAAAATGGGATTTATTATTTTTATTCCTGTCCACATACTCATCATTTAAGGTTTCCTTCTAGACTGCCACATTCCTATGCTAAATAACCTTGACTACAGCTTGTTAGGGAATTGCATCAATCCAGGATAACACTAGATGTTGTCTATTAAACTGGAACATGTCATTCATTGTCTTGCAGACTGTAGGTAGACCATGAATGTAATGAAGATACCATGAATGTGGTATAAGTAGAATGCAACTTTCTTAACTAACAAATCTAGGCACTATCCAGCAATAACTCATTCAGTGTAGGTCACGGTTCTTTTGTAATCCATTACACATACAGAAGGACTGCTACCAGCCTCTCTCTCTTCATTCCACTTGGTCCCAGCACCACAGCTAGGATACCCTCTCCTAATAATGGGTGAGTTTGTCTCTTCTTATGTTTGTATGTTCTCTTCACAGTACCAGGCATTGAGAGTCCCAGTTCCATTGCACACCTTCGTTACGAGACGTGTGGTCTAATCTTCTTTCAGTTTTGTTTTGTTGGGATTTTGTGGTACCCAATAATAACCAAATGAGTCAGATGGTGGGCAGAAGCAAGGGTCTTCAATACTTCATTCAATTCAACAAGACTTTATTCAATGTGCACAAAGGGAGAGCCCCTGTTACAAAAATCAGCCAGAGTCCCTCGAGCAAGGAGCCCTTCCCCTTGCTATTTTATAGCACATGGAAGTTACATAACAAGTTACATAACACAAACCTCTGGCCAATCATATTTAACATTTCCATATATGCATTTGCTCATCACATGCTTATACTTCTCCACTCCACATGTTGAGCTCACCCCCCTCCCCTTGGCCTTTTCTAGAATGTTCCTAGGGTGGTGAGCCTTCTAAATCACATTTTGTTTAAAATGAACACAAGCATACCCTTCAGTTTCCTTAGGGAACTGGACCCCCAAGGCTATGTCTATACTGTGTCACTATTTTGGAATACCGGAAGTATCCCAAAATAACTATTCCACGTCTTTTGAGTAAGCCCATTATTTTGAAATGTAATGGGCTCGCTATTCTGATGTCCCTGTAAACCTCATTCCACAAGGATTAAGGGACATTTCAGATTAGCGTGCTATTTCACAATTCTTCATCACTGATAGAGGCAGAGTGAAAAGAATGCAGAACAAGCCACTATTTCTGCAGGTAATGGCATTGAGGTCAGTCTGGGTAAGGTGATTTATGGAATTGTTAGTAACCCTGTGTGATTAGGATTTGCCCTCCTCCCCCCTCTCTGCTTTTTTCCACTTTTACTTCTCAATGTCTCTCTCCTCCCATAAAGTTAGACTAAAAACATAGTGCTAAAAGGTTTTGCATTAAAAACATAGACTGTATACCAAGGAAAAACTGAACAGCTCCTTTTTAATTAATATGATTTATTAGATCTGAAACGAAAACAATACTGCTCTAGTTTTTTCTAGTTCTCTCATTACTAGATTCTTTTATTGAATCTCCCTTTCTTATTTTCCTTGTTAACTTTGATAAACCTCCCAAAAAGCAGTAAAGCTCTGTGGAGTAGAACATCTCAGTTTTCTAAGCCTATTTATGAGGCTATTCACTTTTCCACCCTTATGTTGACAACATTTTCAGCAGACAATGATAGAATAAGGAAGTTTATTATAATGAGCATGAAGAATAAAGTGATTATTTTTGTTAGAATTCAAGGTAGCCCTTGGCTTCTATGAAAGATGAATATGTTACTAAAACATATTGTTTTCCTAATTAAAAAAAAAGCAACTTTTTTGCTTTGAGAAATTAATCATATCTTAAACTATTTTACAAAGAACCCTTTACTCCTTTGGTTACTCTCTGAGGAATCTTTTATTTTCCAGGCAGACAAAAATCGGAGCCCACCTGAACATTAATTACTGGGCAGTTTCTGCCATCAGTCTGAGACATCTGAGCTCAGTGACAAGTGCTGGGGAGCGATACAAGAGGGGCATGGACCACATCACCACTCCCCCATGAAACTCCTCTCCACACCACTCCTAGCTCAGGGGAGAGCCCGTGCTCCCCTGGCTTCCAGCATCACTCTGTTTCCTGCCACTGGTTGGAGGTGGGGGGAGGGGAAGGGAAGCCAGATTCCTGGTGCTGGTACCAGGACCCCCTCCCCTCTAGTTCCCCAGGCCACATCACTTGGGAGAAGGGGCTTGAGGGAAGGGGTGGAACAGAACCCCACACTCACTGGCAGAAGGAAGTGCAGTGACACCTCAGCATTGATTCCTTTCCCACTGCTACTGATGAGTGCGGGGTACCCCTGCAGCTGCCACCACTAGGCCCCCCACTAGACTCCTGTGCTGCTCTGGGCTCCCCCCAGAGTGCAAGTCCTGAGATGGCTTTGCCCACCAGCTGCTGGCCCTTCCTCCTCCCCCACAGTATTTGGGGCACATGACCCTTTGTGCCCCCCCTATATGTATCCTCTGTTCAAACTTGAACGATGGGTCAAACTTCAGCTGTTTGTATTCAAAACTCAAATAGTTCTCTTGAATGTAACATAAAAGGTGCTTGTCAGGAAAATTTGCTAGATGGCACTCTTGAGGCCAGATTTCCAGTAGCACATGTTTTTTTTATTTGACCATAAATGCCAAAAGATTAGTCTCATGGTATTTTTTTATTTGACCATAAATGCCAAAAGATTAGTCTCATGGTATTCAGTATGTTTCTGAATAAGATCAGTAAGTTTGGAGGCACAAGAGCTCTCATTAAGTTAGCATGAGTATAAACAGTAATGTAGCTGTGTCAGTGAAGATAGTGCTAACGGAGGCACGAGCATCCTGTGCCAAGAATAACCCCCTGAAACTGTTGGGTATGGACTCCCAGGCCTCTGGTGCTGCTGTGCATGCTACTTTGGCTGTGTTGGTCTTCATACTCTTACTAGCTTCATGAGTACCAGTGTGAGGCTGTGTAAATGAGGAAGGGAATCACAGCTGAGCTGTCAGTGGAGACATAGCTTGTATGACATCTGATTTGCACTAGTATAACTCCACTAGTTTTAATGGAGTTACACAAGGAGAAAAAAGTGAAGTAATGGAGTTGTGAATCACACCTGAGTGTCTTCAAATTCTCTGGAAATGAGGCGTAATTTTTAAAAGCGAGGGTAATTAACCATTGGAACCACTCAGCAAGGATCATGGTGAATTCTCTGCCACTGGCAATTTTAAAGTCAAGATGGGATATTCTTATAGAAGATGTACTTGGAAATCAATTTGGGGCTTGTGTTATTTGCACCGTATCATCAGACTGGAAGATCACAACGGTCCCTGCCAACCTTGAAATCTAGGAAAATTCATTTGCATTTACTTCTGTCTCTGAGAGTTGCTAAAGACTAAATCATTTTTTTCTAGAGCTATTTTATTTGGTAGAAGAACATACTATAAAGTCATGGAGTTAAGCTAGGTGTGACAAAACATTGGCCATTTCCTGTGAGTCTCACACTCCTGGAGGTTAGTGTTAGCCTAGGGGCTCACTGTGGCCCTCCACATGGCCTTTTTCTCTGTATTAAAGGCAGGAGCCACAGCCTACTGAGCCATGCTCATCATAGGCTAGTTCATAAGTTGGAGGTAAACTCCCCTCTGGAGTCCTGATCGCCCTTTTCAGGGCAGATTTTTATGATGTCCTGGGGAGGTCTGGGGAGAACCTGGGCCCGCCCACTACTTTGGGTTCCGACTCAGGGACCCTAAGGCAGCAGCAACAGGCAGGGTTACTGCCACTCTCAATCTGGCAGCTTTTCTCTGGGACACTTCCCCAAACTAACCCTCCCAGTACCTCTTCTTTGGTACCTGCTCATCAGGCTTCTTCTCACACCTACACGGCTCTTCTACACCATCTTCCTGTCCTTTACTCTTTTCCTAGCCCCCTTCCTTACCTGGGGGAGACCTTTTAAAGCAGCATCAGAGGCCATAGTTTACTGCAGGTGCAGCCTCACACTGTAGCTTCTAGCAAGCTCTAATTGACCTCAGATGCCTGCCTAATTATGCTGCAGTTAGGCTTGAGCTTTTCATTCAGGGAGAGTAAGCAGTTCACCCAAGCCCCAGCATGTCTTCCCTCCATCAGTGTGTGGCAACGAGCTAGTCTAGTTTTGAGCTTTCTTTGTAATTTCTTCCCCTGAAAAATCAACACGGAAATAAAAAAATAAAAAATAAAATAAATTACCCATTTCCCTTTCCCGCAAGCCCAATTGCTCCTCATGCACAGTTAGCTCACTTCTGTCTCTTCCTATCCTACTGCAACTATTCAAGCAAAATCTGGCTAGAAAGAAATATTTGCTACTGAAAGACTCAAAATGCATTTGCTCATGAAAATATACTTTTTCAAAACCCAATTTAATGCATTAGTGACACAAACCTACAGAAACATTTACACAATGTTTATTTTCTGTGCCATATGTAATAGGGACTCATTGCAGTTGATTTTAAACAAATACACCATTGACAGCTAGGTTGATTTGTAAGTTGATAATGTTTTTCATATAGCTCTTTTAGGATATGTCTATAAAGGAGGACTAAAGTCAAATTAAGCTACGCAACTTCAGCTATGTTAATTGCATAGCTTAAGTCAAAATAGCTTAACTAGGCTTTAGGTGCTGTCTACACAGCAGGAAGTCAAAGGAAGAACACTCTTCCTTCTACTTCCCTTACTCCTCGTGAAATGAGGGTTGCCATGAGTTGGAGTAAGAAGTCCTTCAGGTTGACATTATTTAGAAATAGTGGCTTGTGATGTAGACACACTCTTTGTTATTTTGGAATAACTTCATTTCTCCAAAATAATGCTGCTGTGTTGACATGCCCTTGGTGAAATACTTTTTAGTTTCTTCGTATTCAAAATTATATTACCTGTTATGCTTTCTGTGTAAGCTCCTTTATCAAAGCTACCTATCTAAGATGATTATATGGCCCCCATTACTTTAGTCTCAAGCACTTTACTTCTGTAATGTATTTATCCTCTCACATCTATGTGGGGTGCTATTATCCCCATTTTACAGTGACTTGCACCAAGATACACAGGGAAGCCTGTAAAGGAGCAGGGATTTAGACCCACATCTCCTAAGTCCTAGGCTGCTGCCCTAACCATTGCATTATCCTTTCTCTGTATGCAGAAGGCGACATATCAGAGAAGGGGATGGATACAATTCTGAATATTCTACACAAGATCTAGTTCTAACCGATGCAGAGTGAGCATGAACATATGTGAGTGTACCCTCCGTGCCATAAATATCCTCCCTCGCCCTGACAGAGACTGGAGAAGCAATGGGCAGGGAACATAAATTTCTGCACAAATCTTAAAATCCTGTCCACAGTGTACGTTTTGGAGATCTGGGCTATGCACTGGTGATTTTCTCTCCGAATAGAGGGGATGGAATTCCATCACATTGCAAAGCAGAAGTAGAATTGGTCTGTGGAATTACAGCAACTGCAGAGCAGGATTACCCATCACCACTATAACTCTTGAACAAACCTTCATACAAGGGATATACTTGCCCTGCTGCCACCTGCTCCTAAAATCCTGTTGCATAGCAATATTCTATAGAAATCCATATTCTTGACTTAGCAAACTTTAGCCACCTAATTCCATTGTGAATTGGGCTCTCCTTTCCCGGTTCAGCTGGGAGGCTAAACTTTGCCCTTGACTTCATTGAAATCCATGGGACTACCTGGGGTCAGGACAGAAATTAGGCTGCGCAAATGCCCGTACTAAACTCAGACCAGAATTTAGTTGTTAAATTTATGAAGTATTTGCACAACTAAGGTATATTTTCAAGCAAGAAAACAGCTGAAAAAAGCACCAGTAAGAACTAATTACCAAAGAAAAAAGATCTTTAGAAGATGTTTTCTTACAAAAAATACTGATCTTCAGAAGATGTTTTCATAATTAAAATAAAAAGATAACCTTTCCAAGCTATACTATACTATATTTCTCACTATAGAAAGGAACAACCATATAATCAACCATTACTAGTCCTGTAGTCTATGCATAGAAGGCAGTAACCCAGAGTGGCATCCAAATCAAGGAACAGAAGCAAAACCATGTGACATGACTGCGTATTCACAATGAACAGTCTACAAAAGTTTCCATCAAGTACAAGAGTACATGTCAAAAATTACTAATCTGAAGATTTCTGCCAATTATTCTGAACAGATGAATTTCAGAAGTTTTCAGTGTGCTCATGTCCAGAAAAAGTAAAGAATGGGAGCTGGATCAGTCCCTGTTGCAAGAGCATTTCTCACTGCAACCCTATTTCCTTTTTTCCCCCAATAGATTGAATATACTATTTTAAAGCAAAAGAAATGCAAGTGGTCATTTGTCTATTTGCTATTTCTAACCAATGTGTCTGAAGAAAGAAAAACATTACATTTACTGTATTATTCTAATTCACAAATGCATTTATTTTAATGAACGTTGACTGCAGTTTACATTGTACTAAATAAATGTGGTCATGAGAGAAGGATCACAAGATTTTGACAGTTACAATTTGGGCTTCTTTTCCTGACATTATTCCCCACTGACTAGATTTATAAGAAACTGAAGCAGATGGGTTTGTTTCCCAGTTTTCATGACAAAGCTTACCCTCGTACTATTTCACTTGAATATCCTAAAAGTGGTGGGAGGAGGGTGCATGTACAAAATAATACACTGAGAAGACTCAGATGATACTAAGCTAGGATGATAGAATTTTCTGTTTTGTCAAGTCATGTAGATAATTTTGTGAATGGTATAAATGTTATTCTGGTGTTTGTTATGATTTTTCTGGTGTTTGTTTGATTATGTTTTGAATCTGACAGCATTTTAATAACATAAAGCCCACTATTCAGCCAAATAATGATGTTCCCATTTTAAGAGAGTGTAGTGCTGCTAATTACACAAGATAGATTATATATAAAGAAAACTTAAGTGGCAAATTCATTTGGAATATTATGGCCAGATTCCCTTCCCAAGTCTCTTCTGTCATAGGCTCTAGGCAAAGCCCAATACGGAGGATAGGTAAGAGGGAATACTGCAGTGTCATCAAGCAGCCCAATATCCCAAATTTGAAAGCTTAGTAAAGCCCCCAAAATGGGCATTGCTGGCTAAGGAGGTAGTTCCTAAAACAGCTTTGTACCACTGAGAGAACAGAAAGGAGGTCAGCGAAGACTGAGGTCAGGTCTACACTACAGGAGAAGGTCAAATTAAGATAGCTGGAGTCAACATATTATAATTTGAGTTTCCACGCGGTCTCCACAACGGGAGGTCGACAGGAGCAAACAGTTCCATTGGCTTCACTTACTTCTTGCGAGGAGCAGAAGTACTGGCACTGGTGAGGGCACCCTCTGAGTTCAAATTAAGGCATAGAGATAGAGAAGTAAATGCCATGAGGTAATTGGAAGTAAGATTATGTAGGGTTTTGAGATCAAGGGCTATGATTCTGCCCTCAAAAACCCATTCCCTCTGAGGTCAATTTACATGTTGATACATGGTCAGTTATTCCAGGTGACTCCCGTGGATGTAGGGGGAAGGAGTATGGATAAAATAAGATACTCCCCCTGAAACAAAAATAAATGGAAGAATGTCCTCCCTGGATCTTTACATAAGCCTTGATCCCTTCAGATATAGTTGTTCCTATGCAGATTTATTCTACATGTTAATTTGTGCCATTCAAATAAATAACTGTTAACGAACTGTTGTTCTAGATGTTAATGCTATTTCATGTTGGTTAACATAGGCAGAATGTTAGTTATTTACTCCATCTTTCTGTCTCTGGGTATGCATTACCCTAAGAGGACAGTGGTTCTTCACATAGAAAATAGCTTTCTTTACTTACTTAACTCCATGCAGAAACCAATTAACTTTTTTCTTCACAAAGGATTAGGCCCTGTGAAAATGTCTAATGTACCAAACTAAGCATAACTGACACTTCCTTACTTTGATAACCCTTTGCTTATCCTTGTGCAGTGCTTTTGTGTCATCGTTAATAGTCTCATTATGTCACATCTGCAATGAATTATTTAAACATTTCAATAATAAACTACCATGCATCTGAACAAGAAAATAAACAAACTCCTTCTTCAGACCAGAAGTAACTGAACCCATGCAGTTTGCTTTGCTTCTAGCAATAGTAGGGGGTGGATCATACTCCCAAGGTCTGTATGCTCAGAGTTCTGCTGGTAAAATATCCAGGTCCCCTTTCTTGTGCTGTATCCACAACCTCCACTGTATTATTCATTCCTCCTCTCCCTCCGGCCTCATGGAGAGCCCTGTGTGGGGTCAGGATATGCAGGGGAACAATCCGGGCAGTGAGTGATGCTGGGAGGACATTGTTTTCCTTCTAATCCTGTTCAGATTATTAGCAAAGTGACACAGCTGCAAGATGTAGAGTCCCTCAGTGCTGGGGAACCTCCTCATTATGGGAAGCCCTGGTAGCAGCTCCAGGGAACTCAATCTACTTTTATTTACACCCGTATAAATGAGAATGATCTCCAATGAATTAAGTAGAGTTACACTGGTGTCAAATCAGAGCTGGGGCTGTATGCTTTCACATACGTGTACCTAAAGCAATGGAAATAAACATTTTTTCTCATTTTAGCAAATGTTTGTATAGTGCTTTGCAACTGAAAAGCGCTTTAGGAGTGGATCGGTATTAATAACATAAAGAAGTTGACACATTGGCCAGTGCTCTGAGATCATGTAATTAAAGAAGCATTTCATGAAAATATAAATCAGAGGATAAAGATAATAATAATTAGTGGATTAGTGAGAGAAAACATGGTCACATTACTATGCAGTTTGCTGTTGTTTACAATACAGCACTGCATATTTATGACAAATTACTACTTTTGTCCCCATGGTAGCAACTCAGAAAGTAATTCATATCAGTGCTGGAGGTCACAGTATTTCTTCTGCAAAGAAATATTGCACAGAGACATCACTCGCAGATGGCATAAGCTTCTGGCTCTAGCAAAAAATGGGCATGTTGCAAACTGGCAAACACCAGCTAGTTCAAACGTTGCTGTTACTTTTGCATGTCTCAGCTGGCACACCTACCTGGAGACAAATAACTTGGCAATAACATTCCACTTGTAATTCTGTCCAAATGTTACCTTTGTCTCAGTTTCTTTGCATTGTTGGCAGTTAGGCAGCCCAAATAATAAGAACAAAATACTATGTTGGCTTTCATTTTGCTTAGAACCAGAGAACCTAAGAAGGCCAGCGAATTAATGAACAATAATTAGATCTTGGACATAATTCAAGATTTATATTGCTTTTAATTTAGCTCAGTAATTTTGATGGTTTGGCAATGCATATCAATTAAGCAAAACCTTAGATATTTAACAATTCAGAAAATCCAAGATAGTAGGCACACTTTTCAAGTAAAACTACAAAGAAAGAATAATACCACCCGCTTCAACAGTCATCACATTCTCAGGGAGCATGTCAATAGCAGGATATTATTTTGAAATAACCTATTTTGAAATAACTCCTGAAATAACTATTTTGAAATAGCATGTCCACATTACAGGGAAGTCTCGAAATTAGTCGAAGGCAGGCTCTGTTAATGTGGATGTGCTACCTTAACGGAGAGCCCCAGGAAGCACTGGGGAGTAATAACTTTGAATGCTTCTGGGGCGTAGTTATTTCGAAATAGGAGCAGTGGAAAATCCTCACCACCACTATGTCAAAGTAACTATTTTGAAATAATCGCTATTCCTTGCGGAAAGCAGGAGTTATAATTTCAAAATAACCAGCCTGTTATTTTGAAATAACGGGCTTGGTAGTGTGGGCACTCTGCTTGTTATTTCAAAGTAAGGGAAGTTATTTTGAAATAACTCCCCAGTGTAGACCAGGGCTGACTGTGCTGCTGCAGCAGCAGACAGTACTATCAGAGTATTTCTCACTCCATGTAGCCCCAGTGCTGATGCTCACTGTGGTTGTCATGGCTTGGGGAATTGTACGTAAAACATGCGTTCTGGCTGATTCTATGACATTGTTGTATGATTGTGTCCCTCAGTACATACTGAATCAGCCATTTACTACTGGGGCTAGCGTCATTTATCTCTCTGACCAGGAAAAATTGTGAATTATTAATCTTTCTAGTGACATATTTTTGGCCTCTGTCTCCCTCTCTTCCTTCAGTACATTATATTTAACTGGTTAACTGGGATCCTGCAGACAGGGGACTGCTCGAACCCATACAGGCCCACCTCACTGTGGGCTGCTTTGACCAGGCTGGGCCAAGCCCACCACACCACCAGACATCAGCTGCTTGGGCTGAGCCATCTGCACTGCGCCATGTGTGTGTGTGGGGAGGGGGGCTGCCTCAGCCAGGCTAGGCAAGGCCCACCGCAACTATGCAGCGGGTAGGGGGCTGCTTCAGCCCAGCCCAGTTGGAGTGCCCCTCTCCCAACCAGCCCCCTACCTGTGGCATGACGTGGGTTGGGAACTGCTTCAGCTGGGCCAGGCTGCCAGTTAACTGGGTACCCCAATAGGATGCTAGTAAGACTGACGTTTACCGGGATACCTGTTAACCGGTTAACACTTTACGTCCCTTGTCCCTGGGAAGAGACACCCAAAAAAGCATTCCTAAAGGGTGTTTAAGCTCAGTCTCCACTTCGGATTTCACTGTACTGTGCTAGTGATGGACTTGATTGATTTTTGAAAAGTTAATGTATACATAGTTGCAGCAAAAGTACATCTTACCATAAATCTGGATGCCAAGCTGTGTTGCTTCCTTCTATGGAGATAGGAAGAGAAATAATGTAAATGAATGCATGGATTCCGCAGAATTGCACCCTTTTCTTCCCAAGTATAGGCCCTCCGGGGGCTTTTTCAAAAGGGGGAAATTTGCAGGAGCTCCTGGTTAGATCATTGGCAGTGTGTCTCTGTTCCTACAACTTATCCAATGCAAGCAAATTCCAACAGCAGTAGCATTGGCCTATTGCCACTGGCACTGAGGCACAAAGCTGGATCAGTGAGTGTGTGTCACTGCACATAGATTATACAGTGAGAAAGGGGCTCTCAGTCGCATCCAGACAATTATGAAAAGCTGAATATTATGTATTACCCCAAGTTATGTGAAGTGGCATGCGCATTTGCACCTATTGTATAATGTGCAACACCAATAGCACTGCTATTGTTTATGGTGTTGTACACTCTCTTAATCCTACGCTGCCAAGATAGCTGCACATTGGTCAATGTCAGAGAGGGTTCATAAGTGACTGAGGTAATGGCTACATCAGTTTTCTTTAACTAATACAAATTGTTTTAGTTTTGTGGCAGCACTATTGCTCCCAGGCAGCTGACCAGTAAATATCATAAGAGGCTGCCAAGGCTTTTGTTGGGTTGTTTTCTTCTCCCCTTTTCCACAGGGTTTACATTATAGGTTTGGGAAATTATAGTCTAAATACATGCACCTGGGAAGCAGCTATTGTGATCACTAAAGACTGCAGCTGCTACAGCAGGTTAGTTTCTTAATGTAACAGGAAATTTCTCCTCCTCTTTCCTAAACCATGTGGCCTTTTGGAAAGAAACCACAGGGGAGGAGCCAGCCAAAGGCTAAAGCAGGCTCAACAGCTTCACCAAGCAGTTCAAGCAGGGAGAAATGAGGCTGTTTTTACTCTGAACATCCCATGCTCTGTCAGGCTGTTCACTCCAGTCCTTCCCACCAGCTCCTTCCTTCCTTTTCATCTGGTTAATCCCCTCCTAATACAACCCCATTGTAAGGATTTAGATAGGAAAACAAAACCAAACTTGTTCACTCTGCTTCCCCTTTGCTGTATCCTACAATGGGGGACTTTTCATGTTAATTGAGCAGAATTATTTAGTAAAAGAATTCCATTGCATTGCATTACTGTGCAGGCCTTGTATGGTTGGGATGAAATCCAGCTGCTCTGAGCTAGCATTAGAGCCAAGGACTGCTGCCTACCTAGATATGGGTGCTTATGAGATGATTAGCATGGAACAAGCAGTTGTGAAGCGTACCATGGCACTTCCAGGGCATATCATCTCTAATAAGGGTATGTCTACACTACCAATTTTTGTCGACAAAACTTATGTCGACATCCAAAAGTCAACATCCAAAAGTTGACAAAACAAAAATTGCCAGAGGGTGTTGACACTTGCTCCCTTTGTTGCCAGATCACGTCCACACTGGGGCACCATGTTCCTACTGCAGGGCAGAACAGGAACAGTCCAATGATTTGCTCTTTGTTTGTTCCCCAAAAGGAATAGTACACTCAGCTGTCAGATACTTTCCCTAGCTTTGAAAAGGGAAGAGCACATGTCTACAGGGCAGCAAAGATCAAAATGGCAGGGCTGGCATTGTGGGATACTGGTGGAAGCCAGTTCTGTTGACAAAACAACCAGTAGAGTCTACACTGGCTTTCTGTTGACAATAAAGGGAGGGGAAAAGAAAGAAGCCTCTCGCAGGGATGGAAATTTTTTGTCACCCAAACTGGGCATTTTACCTGACAAAAGTTGCATTGCAGTGTGAATGCTCCAACTGTTTTGTTGCCAAAAGGCAGGTTGTGGAGACAAAACCGTGTAGTGTAAACAAAGCAAAGGAGGAAGTGAGAGATATTACTTGAAGAGGGGTAAAACACAAAATAAGAAGAGACAAACACCATCTTCATTATTCTCACAAGATTCCTATGAAGTAGGTATTTATTATTCTCCTCCTTTTACAATACAGAAACTGAGGTAGAGAGATTAAGAGATGTGCATACTTCTGTACATTAAATTATGAGACTATCCTCTCCCATGCTACATTACTGTCCTACTTATGCATCCTTAGGCTTCTGATGGGAATACACCAATGTGGAGGTTATTGGATGATGGTAAAGAAAATGCAAATAAGATTTTCCAAATTCTAACTGTGTAACATAACTTAAGGATGTGATCAGCTCCGATGTGACTGAAGGATCCAAGCAAGAACAGCTGTATTTTGCATTTAAAAAACAACATGGTGCTCACCCTGAGACTTCCAATGCAACATTGACAAATGTGATGGTGAAGAGTAGATTTTTTAAAAAGGTCTTTCAAGACATTGCAACCTGCCAGAAGAGACTTTTCAAAATTAATCACCACCACAGAGGAGCCTGCTGAAGACCTTCAAAGTGTCCTGGTTTAGTATCTGTCTTTATGTTTGTTTTTCAGAAAAAAATAAAAACAGATGACACAGGAAGTATGAATCATTTCTCTTAGGTGCACAGCTTGAATTGTACAACTTTATTGGTTGGTAGAACATTTCTCTTATCAGCACAGCAAGGCCAACAGCCAAGACCCTTGGTAAGGCAGAGGGCTCTCCAATCCCACCTCCTCCAGAAGGGGCAGGGCCTTGGGCAGAAGGAATGGGCCTGGGGCTAGGCAGCCCTCTGACCAGCCTTCAGTGCTGCCAGGAGAGTGCCCCATGGCTCTCCAATTTAAAGGCCCCGGGTTCCGGTCGCTGACACTGACACTGTAGCGATGGTGGCCGGGATCGTCAGGCCCTTTTGTATCATCAGGCCCAGGACAGTTGCTCCTTTTGCTCCCCTTCCATCAGAGGGTCTGTATCAGCAACATCAGCAAATTTTACCCCAATTTCATGTCCCCATGCTGTATGACTAATCTGATGCCACAGACAACAGACAATCTATAAAATATGTTGAGAAAAGTACCCAAAAGCATAAAGATCACTTATAGATGATAACTAATAGGCAGTTGAGAGAGGCTGAGAACTCCTTGTTGATGTGGGAATGGAAAGAAGTGTCTTCCCCTGTAACTAAAGAAGGTGCATGGAACTAATGGACCTGTCACCGCTGAAAAAATGTTATTCAGGAGTGAAAGTGTCCATTAAATGGCTACAGTTAAAAGGGCTTTAAAACTATCCTCCATGAAAAAGCAGCAGGATGCCGAAAGTAACATGGCAACTTGTGGAAGATGTGAACATTACCCTGCTGTAGGCCCTCTTATTCCATTTAAAAGCTCGATAATCCCAGCCCAAGAATTGAAGCAAAACTTAATCAAGCGCCCAATGGAAATTTGATTAATTTGTGGATAACCAAAATAATAATGCTCTCAGGTATGAAGTCATTGTAGTTCATGTAATATTGGAGAAAAAATAAGATATTCTATGTTCATAAGCATGAGTAAGCAGGGTCCAGAGGTGCAGAAATTAGGGGAGCAGGGGAGGGGCATGCAGCACCCCAAATACTGGGCATTCCAGCTCCATGACCTTGCTGCTCAGGGTCCTGGCTGCTGGTCCCACAACCCTGAGGCACAGGGGTCTGCTACTGAGCCCGCACTCAGCCTCACTCAGCCCCATTGATGGCTCCCTGCTTGGCCCACTCAGCCCCACAGCCAACTCCTCATTGGACCCCACTGGCAGTCCCTCACTGTGCCCCACTGCTGGCTGCTGGCCTCTCGCTCAGCCCCACCATCATCCCCCTGTTCCCCACTAGGCTGCCAGTCCCCTGCACTCTGGTCAGCCCTGGGGTCCCAGCCTACTGCCAGTCCATTGCCCTGAGGCTCCACCTCTGAGCCCTACATGCAGGGTCCCAATTGCAGGCCCCAGCTTTAGGAGCTAGTGAGGGACACAGACAGGGGCAAGGGGTTTGTGTGCAGCTCAGCATCCCCCTCCAGAAACTGTTCCAGTGCCACTGGCAGGGTCTGAATGAACTCTCCCCTGACCATCAGTTAGAGTGGGGGAGAGACTTAAGGAGCAAATGGTATGTACATGTGCACACCTAATCTGTGTAGGTAACCAGCAGACAGAGGCTGTAGAGTTCCAAGTGATCAATTTTGGCTAGTGTTTAGTTACAAATCACGTATGCGTGCAATGCAGGGGTAGTGTTGTTGTCTTTATTGTATGAATGAAGGGGAGCAGGACTGTGTTTAAGCTGTCCCAAATGAGTGGTCATCCGCAGCTGAAATGACCTTGTTAACCCAGCTGCTTGAACGCCATATCCCTATGAAAGAAAAAGGGGGGGCAAGGACAGGTGAGGACGGGTGTCCCTGCCAAGAGATGTGCATGACAGTGCATGCAGTGCACGCACATCTAACTGGAATTTATGAGAGCACTCACTCAAACAAAAACATTTTGATAATAAACCAAGCCCTTCTTGCTGCCCACTCCATCTGGCAGAAGGGTTACAGATGTGATCAGTAAACTTACAAATAGGCCAAATGCAAGGAAGCAGTCTCATCCCAGTGTGCTCCTGTAGGATCAAGTAGAGCCTGACAAAGCACTTCAGATTCATGTCTCTCGTTATACCCTTCAGCTAGCTTGGTACTTTTAGCAAAAACCCAGTTTGAAGCAGTTTATTTTTGCTTCTTTCCTTCCTCTCAGGCCTTCCTTTGTCTTCCCTCATTCCTTGCTCATTGGCAGAACAATGGAAAGGTTTGTGCTTATTTATTTTAAGACAGGTTTTCTTTGTCTTGCCACTGAAGCTCTTTATTATATTACTTTTTGAACGACGCATCCTTCCCACACTACAAGTCATATTATTTATTATTCTCACAGATTGGGGACTTTTCCTTACTAGCCACAAACCATAAAACCAATATACCATTTTCTTAAGCAAATTTAAGGCTATTCTAATACTTGAAATTCCATAATGATCCCTGAGCACTAACTTCAAGGCAGCTGTTCAATAGTCTTCAGTGAATTCAAGTTATTTTTAAAAGAACATGTGTCATAAATTAAAATCTCAGTGGCTATCCTAAAGGCCAAAAGATAAAAATCAAAAAGGAAAAATTTGCACTAAAGAAAGTCAAATTAATCCCTACAGCAGTGACAAGAGTCAGAAATGAAAAAAAATTAATATATTACATGCTTCAGCAACTGAATAATTCAGCATTTAGAATAGGTTATATAAAGTTAGGAGTTGCTTTATGGTTTATTATTCAAATATCTCTGTAGCCCAAGGTTTATAAATAAACTATAAAACAATCCATACACTCTATCGTATTTTATTCCTTTTATATTGATTGCCGCAAGCCATCTTTGTTTATATTGCATAAGCATGTATGTTACACACTGTCAGATATCACTAATGTTTAGAGGAGATGGAGTGCATACCAGGTGAACTGCTAAACAAGTTTCTGTTCTAGTCTGTGTCTTTCTTCTCCTTTATTGTGCAAAGGCACCTTCAACATTTAAAATAAAATGTTTTATTTTTTCATTTACATTAGAAATCACAGGAGCTGGAATGATTTTGGCGTTCTGTGGGGAATATGGACAACAACAATTCAAAGTAGAAACTTAAAATATAAAAGGTGCTTAAGATGATAAACCTAGGACGAAGTGTCGTTTTCTGCCTAATTAGAAATCTGCCTTTCAAGTTTCAGCCACCAAATTGTGATGTTGGCAAAAATTATTAGTATCATTTGGAAAAACAGAAAAGTGAAGTAAAATGCCAATCTTAATTGTACTTTGCACATATGATTTCTGTAGAGACATTACCTTAAAATGTTGTGACTGCAGTTAAAAAAATCTCAAATCCAAAGCCATCCCACAACAAACATTTCCATGCTGAGGTTACCAATTGAAAATCTTATCTTACTAATTGGAATAAATTAGCTTTTGGAATCTGACTTCAAAAGGGATAGGATCAGGCTTAATACAAATCTGGAATTCATAAACAGCAGTTGAACTTGTCAAACTAGTCATTATACTCAGTTTATTCTTCAGATATGGCCCTTGTTCTGTTTTCAAAATGTCCCCCAAGTGACTGATTTTTCCTGAATTCGCTCGTGATTTATTTTTATATTTTGGGGCCTGTTTCTGTTGCATGAATTGTTCACAGCCAGTGCTCCTTAGAATATTTGATATGCAGAATTTGTTTCCTGGATTTGTGATCCATCATTAAATCGCATTGTAGGATTTCTACTCCCTGACTAGATTACCTTATCTGTAGAACAGAGCACTGCCACATAAATCACTGGGGGTATTAATCTTCCAGTAGTAGGAGAGCAGTGAGTGAGCACATTAGGAACAATAACATAGCAGGAAACAAGATGAACAAGGCAAGTTAAAGTACACTAAATTCTAGAGTTAGGTCCTTCTCTTGCTGTAGTAATGACTATTATTCTTATGGTTCACCCTTCTTCCCTGACTGTTGCTCTTACTTGCTGGCTGCCACATCTCCCTGATAACTGGAGAAGGTGAGATTCTGCTCCATATTGTGGGACGGGAGTATGGGTTTTATACAAGTCCAGCCTCCTATTTCCCTCTGTCCTCCTTACTTCTCTGTTCATACAGTGCTTTTCCATTTGGGTAGAGGAAGCCAGTGACTTTATAAACATTCTATCTGCCCTAACGTCATCTCTCCAAAGCCAGTCTATATGTGTTTGTGTAGGATGTGCCAACACTTCTGAAGAGAATACCAAGAACTGTACAGAGATGTGTTTGTGCATGAATTCTGACTCGCATGAATAAAATGTCCCCAAATATTGGAACAAAACAAATAACAAGATCAGACAGATTCAGGATCTCAATATGGGCTGGCTCAAGTTTCAAGTTCAAGTTTGCCAAGTATATTTGCTGATATATTTTCTAGCTATTTGACCAGCTCTACATACAAGTATAGTTAAGGAGCAGGTTCAAATACAGAAAAAAATATTAACTGACCTGTCACAACTGAATTTCAAAAGCCAAATATTCCAAAAAAGCTCCCTGAAAGTATTCCTATGCTCAGAAAAATGGTTTGGTTCATTCCTTCTCATGAATTATCTCTGGTAATTTGCAGGTCTAATTATATCCCAGTAACACCTGTGCAATCCTATTTTGCTCAGATTATGCCTTGGTGACATCTATATAACCCTGTTGCTGCCAATGAGTTAGCACAGTTGAAGCAGACTGATTTTATAACTGGATTTTAGTAAAGAGTTTCACAGCTATCCATACAAAGTATAGTTTTCTCACTGAAGTCTACAGATTAGACCCAATACACACAAGAACAAAAAAGCGCTTTTTTACCTCACCATTTTCAAAAGTAGGAACATAAGAGCAAGCCACTGCTGCATATTGAAATTGTTAGGAAAGAATAGAAAATACGTAGTGAAAATGAAACACCTTATCATACATTTACATCAGCCATTGTGCATAAGAAGTTTTAAAATGGGAGAAGTGTTTTATGAAAATATTTTTAGGCAAATAATGTATTTGTGCCACTGCTGATTAAATATGCACAGTATTGTTGTAAACCAAATACGTTGTGCAGTTTAAAAAAGAAAGTGTAACTAACCATTTAGAAATAATACCTATTGTAGTACAGGTTTAAACATTGTGAATTATGATTTACTAAAGGAGTTACATGACAAAGTAGTTAGCTAATTTTAAAAGAATGTGGACACACTTTCTAAACAAGGAAACCCATTTCAATAATAAATAAAATTATGAATAAACTACATTTTAGACCCGTGGCTTAAAAATTTATCATCTTCAAATAAGGATGCTCCCCTATTCCCAGCCACACCGAGGGCAGTAACAGCACGGATGAATTTGACCCATGCATTTTCATAGATTTTAAAATGAGAAATAGGCTACAGTTAAACTGTTGCCCTTTTTTTTTCATAGAAATTTGCTTTAACTTCCAGCCATTGGTTTTTGTTATGTCTTTCTCTTCTGGACTGAAGAGTGATTTAATTCCCATATTTTCTGCTAGTGAAAAGAGTTATACATTGTAATCAAGTCATCTCAATCTTTTTGATAAGCTAAACAGATTGAATTTTTAAGTGTCTTGCATTTTTAATTTCTCCAGTTTCTCAGCAACCCCTTTAAAATTTGTATTCTGTCTTCCTTCCTGCTTCTGCTTTGTATGTTTAATCTTCCTTCCTGTCCGATCTCCTTATTTTTATTCTGCTCACCTTTAAAGCTCAGCTCCTTATGTTAAATGCTCCATGTAGAGAACTGCACCCAAGTGTAACCAGTCGGACACGAGCCCCCCTCCGTCCTCTTCACTGGTGTCTAGCTGACCAGACACACTCCTCTGCTTTTCCCTTCTTCCCTGACCTTGGCTTTCTTAGTTATAATTTTGAAGCTTTTTATCATGTCTTTGGTATGCTATCTGTAGTACAATGCAACTTCTTGTACCCAAAGCTATGAGGCCCCATTTTGCTTAGAAACCATATTGCTTATGAATATGTTTGTAACCTGTGGAATGTGTGTGAGGTGTGAATAAGAAATACCCAACCAAAAAGGCAGTTTAGGATCCGTGACCTTTTAAGGTAGACAAAGACCTTGCAATCAAATAAATTAACTGAGAAGCAGCCAGAAATCTCTCTCTCTCCCTCTCCTTCTTGGACAAGATGTAACATCAGAGCAGAAACCTGGGACTGGCCCAGAGGAAGTAAAGCCTCCTGCAGATCCGAAGGAATCTCCCAAGGAACATCATGGTCGAGTCTCCGGGAAGCTGACACCTGTCCAGCACTCCAGCCACCAGCAAAATCAAAAGTAATCTGCACTGCACTTGCAACCTCCTTCCAGCATGAATATGATGTATGTGTGTGAGTATCACTTTATTCTTAAGAATCTGTGGCAATAAACAACCCCAAAAGCAATACTGCTCCAGCCCTCCCTTTGTCCGGGTTTGTTCCTCAGAAGGTCTGAGGAAGTGCAACACCAAGAAACCATTCACAATGCTCAAGTGGAAGGTTTAATTGTCTTAAAACTCCAGGAGGTATGTTATATGGTCTTGAGTGTGACTACCTATTGCCACTTTATTGTGATATTGCTGCAAATATCTGTATTAATTTTATGAATATTACACATCATGATTCTGTTGCTGCGTAAAAGATAGCAAAAGGTTTAAATCAATCTTAAGTAGGTTGCTCATCCAGAAATATAATTTATGCCATCATGTGCCAACAGTGTCCGTCTGCTATGTATATTGAACAAACTTCTCAGACACTTTGCCAAAGAATCAATGCACACAAAACAGACATCAGACAGTTTCACAAAGAAAAAAAACAGTTTCTTGCCATTTCAACCAGAATGGGCATTGTCTTAACGACCTGATTACCTGCATCCTGCTTCAAAGAGATTTTAACACAAGACTTCAAAGAGAAGCCTCTGAACCATCATTCATGCTTAAATCTGACACTTTACGAATGGGCCTTAACAAAGATGCTAATTATCTTACCCATTACATAGATAGCTTCCCCAATTATCACCTGTAATATCATTAGCTCATAGACATTAACCTCCCTCCTTAATTCCCCCCTCTGTTCTAAAATCTGATTTGTCTATTTTATATGTGTTCACTTTTTTTGATTGTATCCCTTTGGTATATTTGGTCATGCCAATTTTCTTCCACAATTTGATCTGAGGAAGTGGGTCTGGCCCACGAAAGCTCATCACCTAATAAACCATCTTGTTAGTCTTTAAAGCGCTGCATAGTCCTGTCTTTTGTTTCAGCAAGACCAGACTAACACAGCTACATCTCTATTACTTAAGTAGGTCTGATCTTCAGGAACCTAAAAGGACAATACAATGAATCCACAATTGGAAGTCTGCTTCCAACCCACTTGATGAGATGCACAAACCTGATTGACCAGATTCAGGTATCCCAGCCCCCCCAAAAAAGGAACTCTAAAATAGATAAAAAAAACTGCCTGTGACCTCAGTAGGGAGACATAGACTCAGGAGTCAGACTGATAGGTAGAGACTTGAGGATGCAGTCTGCTATGCTCAGTCCAGTGGTTGGGGGTGGGGAAGAATGACTGAGACTATGAAGATCCTACCTAAATTTGCAAAAAAAGGCAAAGATTTAGGTACAAAAACATACATGCAGGCATTTTGTTATTTAAGCCTTTTCCTTACTGTTGAATTCCTATGGATAAATAAATGCTAGGTTTTGAACAAATTATTCTCGGTCACTGTACTTTCATATTGGTCACAGACTCCTGGAAGAAATTTCTGGCAGATGTCAAACACTGTGGGGAGGCTGACAACACAGTTGGTGAATAGGGATGCTGAAATCTGAGGACCCAGCCTAAAAGTGGAATGATTCATGGGATTCATCCTGTGAGAAGTACAGGCATGGGCTATCCCTTGGAAAAGGTGCCCATAGGAAGACAGAGCATGTCTTCACTATGGTTAGATTGAGGGGGCAGGGAATCAATCTAGCTGGGGCTGATTTATCGCATCTAGTGTAGATACAATAAATCGACAGCTGATTGCTCTCCCATTGACTCTGGTATTCCACCAGAATGAGAGGAGTAAGGGGAGTCAATGGGAGAGGTTTTTTCTGTTGACCCAGCATGGTGTGGACCCTGTGGTAAGTAGATCTAAGCTACATTAACTTGAGTTACTCTACTAATGTAACTCAAATTGTATAGTTTAGATTGACCTGTCACTGTAATATAGACCTACCCTGAGAGGGAGTCAAAGGTACAACTCACACTAAAACCATAACCAGCGGTGGCGGGTAAGAGAAGCAAGGGAAGGCATTGCCTTCCCAAAACTGCCTATGCTCTCCACTGGCCACTTGTAAGGGTTAGGGCTGCAGTACATCAGTCTGGCTCTCTGGCTGCCTGGGAGGGCAGGGCCATGGCACAGCAGCCCAACTCCCTGGCCACTCAGAAAGACAGGGGCCACGGTGTGTCAGTCCGGCTCGGCTCCCAGCCGCCTGTGAGGGCAGGGGCCGTAGGCTCGTCAGCCAGCTCTCCTGTAGAATGCTAGGAGATCCTGTAGCTTTATTTCTGTCATTTCAGACTAGTGGATGTATATAGAGTAGGGCTGAATGAAACACCTCTCTGTTCCTTGTTGTGGCATTCACACAATAGCAAAAGCAGCAGGCCTTGATCCAGTGGCAGATACTAGGGCAAATGTCCATCAGCGAAGAGGGTGTGAAATGTTGGGAAATCCTGTAGTTTTGTTTCTGTCATTTCAAATCAGCAGTCCATCCCTCTTCTAAGGAGAGCAGCCAATGAGCCCACAAGCTCTATTCTATTCACCCTGTCAATCAGCTATCTAGGTTCTGTTTGTCCTGGAATATTCAGTCACTCATGAAATGCGCGTTTATACTAGCATGTTCTATTTAAAATGAAATTAAAGCCCTTACTTGAGCCATGTGAGAAGCTGGGATGGGTATATTTGGTTCCCCCAAAGGTGCTCCCCATGTGCCATTGATACCTGTTTGTTTTCATCTCTTCTTTTCATGGCTAGCAATATACATTAAATATGCACTAATCAACACCACCACTGGCCCCATTTTATCTCTTTGCCTCAATATCAGCTCTATGAAATGCAGAGGGGAAATGTTTTTTTTTCTTAGAATGATTTTATTAATCTATTTATAAAAATCAATTTCTTAAGAGAAAAATGAGTGTTATAATCAGTTTGACACTAACATCTGCCACTCCTGTCTAATTGACTGTTCCTGAATCAGATAAGAGGATTTATTAGACAAGCTTGCAGAGTGACATTATGGAGTGTCTCCAATGTTCCATTTCATTATTACAAAGTGATAGCTGTTAAAACATTTTGCATCACAGCATGAATGGAAAAAAGTTGTTCTGTAGGAAGTCTGTCGCAGGTTGAATAATACTGGCATAAGAATCAGAAGCCTACTGATGACTCATAAATCATACTCTTTAGAAAAAATTCTGTTTATACTGAAAAAAATGGAGCAAAATACAAATATGCTATTTCTCGGGATATTCTCATGAAAGCAAGAATTTATCACTCAAGTGCTCCATCTGTTCCTGCTGCTCATTCTATGCAGGTCTAAATTCAAAGATGGCAGTTCCTAGAAGAACAGTACATGTGCTTTGGCAGTCCAAAATGTTGTACTAATCTAATATTTTATTTACCTGAATGCTCAGGAGATAGATCTTGGAGAAATGCTTATTATTAGTTGTGGTGTAGCAGTTTTTAGAAGCTGGGCATATTATCTGTCAAGTCTGTCCCTTGCCTGAATCTCTAATACTATTTTCCTTTATTTATACCCGGTGCTTATGTGTTAAACAAGCAAATAAATCATTATACAATGCCAAAACATGCCTAATAGTGGAGGTGTGTAAATGGAAGAGAAGCAAGTTTGATAAGAATTACACCACTGAGTATCAGGAACTGAGGAGTATATGGATTCAGTTAAAGAGGGGGTTGGTTCAATGTGCCATACCTGATCAGTGCCAATACCTTTAAGTTGGCACAAATGAAAGTTATGGTGAAGTGTAAAAAAATAGGTAACATAGGTCCCAAGTTACACAAGTGACTTCTGGTTTTGTAGATAGTGTTGCCCCCACAAATAATTGTGCATGCAATTAAATGCAGGTGCAAAAACGTGTGTTTAGACATCCAACTACATGACTGCATCTAATCAGGTAACTTGATGTCTATGTGCCCACATTTGAACCTGCAATTGAATTTAATAGTTTTACAATACAGACAGAATATTGCCTCCACTAGTAAGGGTCAGGTTGAGACTCTTTTCAAAATCTCAGACTTGTCTTCTTTAAGTGAATGTAAGGAGTTACAAAGCATTCATTTATGGCATCAAACAGCAAGTATATTTGACACTGTCTAATCAGCTACTGCACAGTAATCAATAAAACCGTAAAGTTATTTTCAAAAGAAAGCAGCATAGCACTGCATGTTAAACAGAAATACATTAATCAGATACAAAATGGGATCCACTCAAGTCTTTGTTTTGGTAATATGTTTCAATACTTCCTGCCATTTGTAGACACCAGTCACACATTGGATATGTAGGGCCAAATCTTGACTTGAAAGCACTGGCTTGTGTTAGAGACTGTGCAGAGCAATAAATTCCTTTGGAGCTTCTGGGAAGAATTATGTCTCCCTACCTCAGGTCAGTTCTGAGGGCACGCATGAAAGTGTATCCACAGGAAACATCACTGTGTGTGTAGGAATGGAATGGGAAATGCAACGAAGGAAAGCTTTTTGCACTTTTACCAGTCACAATATAGTCCTCAGCATCTAAAGGAAACTGGGGCTCAGGTGGGTGTTAGCTCCTAGGATAACTGAAGTCCTATTGACAGTACGAGGAAAGTATAAAGAAGTAGCAGAGATTTTATCTTCATCTTTAATTTGAGAGGACTGCTGGTCATTTCCGTAGTTTCTCCTGGATATCAAGATAGCAACATCTTGTTGAAATGCTTTTAACATTTACCTGGGTGGTTGGCAAGGAAATTGTGTTCTTTTCTTCTGGATATAGACATCATACTCCTTTGTCCATACCTTTGTCACCACAGTGTTGGACTGCTGTACACTTTATAACCACCCAAAGTCTACTTAGCACAGGATGATATGCAGGGTTTCCCAGACTGTACTCTGTGGAACTCTAGGCTCCATGGGAAAATATGAATGACAGTTGTATGACCACATTATTTTGTTACTAATTTTCTGATATAATTGATAAGAAATATACAAGAAATAAAAATAGAATTCCAAAATTGTGTCTTTTTGGGTACCTATTGAATTAAAAATCATGATATTTTAAGAGGTCTGCCAATTTTTCAGGCCCCTGTCGGGGCTCCATGGCTGAAAAAGTTTGGGAAAGCCTGGGTGGTTTCTCTCACTGGGTACACTTTGTAATTGTGATCTTTAAGATTCATTGGCTGTCAATTTCCAGATGAAATCTAAGGTTGTGTCCTATACAAAACTTTTGCAAAAGGTTTGGGTTTCATTTAGCTGGGAAATTGCTTCTCCTTGTGTGATGTCACAGAAGTTGCAGTCAGCTGATGAGCTCTGGTCTGAATTGAAAAGGGTTATTCTGGGTAAGAGACTCAACATGAATTCATTTCTTTGGTCTACCAAAGCTTGCATTTAGTCACCTTCAGAGTGCACTGCAAGGGTGACTTACTTTTCTTTTCTCCAGGCTTTTGGTTGGTGGAGAGGAGGTTGGTTAGAAGGTGTTTGCTGGAGAACTTAAATTGTGAGGGCTGTACAGATAGAGTTTAAAAAAGGCCAGAGGTTGTCTTAGAGATCTTAGTGCTTTATACTACCACTTATCACCATAGTATCTGAACACTTTCTATGTACAATCAATAGTAATTGCAACATTTGTAGTAAATTTCAGAGTCTCTGTCACTTCTCCCTTTCTAGGGTCAAAACCTGTAAAAATTTGTTTTATTTCTTCTGATACAGATTTTTGTTTTTGGGGGGCAGAGAATGTGGGTGTTTAGAGAGAAATGTGGGTGTCACTCAGTGTTGTGAGTATCATTCTTACGGTGTTGCTGGGGGATGAACAGCACCCAGACAGCTGGAATCTTTATAAGTGGAAATAAAAAATAACTCATTGGATCTGCCATTAGCCCATGGCATTAGAATGGGATTGCTGTGGTATACACATCCATATGCTATTTAGACAGCAGGTTTCAATGCATCCTCCTTATTAACTGTTGTGCCACAGTGCAGTACCTGTGCTGCAAATTTTGTTTTCTCTGGAATTCTATTACATACCTCCATCACTTGAATGGAGTATTTTAGGCTTTCACCGCCTTCAGCACACACTTTGAATCTGACTCATAATCCTCAATTTGAAATACAATAATTAACTTCTGTGGAGAGGATTTTGCTTTCACAAACCATGTCATCATGTAAGGCATAAACAGCAGGAATCAATACATTCATAAACAAAGAGCCTGTCTTTATCCAAATGTTCTTAGTAATTGAAACAAGAAAATAATCTGGGAAATAATCCAGGAAATATATCAGCAGAATTGGTTTTAAATAGAATATGCAGATTTTCAAAGAGGCATAAATTATGAGTGTGCAAAAAGTTCCGTACTGGCGTGCATAGGTTGGCTGACCAGAGTCTGCTTACCACAGTGTGTATTGTACTGTGACTCAGACTCCTGCTCCTGATGTGCAGTGGCAGAGGTGTGAAAGTTGATGATTTGAGTGCTCTAGAGTGATGTAGCCTCCTTGCTATGTAAAATGGTTTTCCTCTCTGGGGATGAAGAATCAAAATTACTATCATTAAAGATCATACAAAAAGCATATTACTATTTCATTTCTATCCTCTGGTGTTTGTATTCCTTTAAGAAGGTGTTCAGTAGCTCACACATTGTAAAAGTAGCATTTATCAGGGCATTTTTTCATGAAACCAAAGTAAACAGGTTTATAATCCTACACTAATTGCCTATACAGAATTGACTGCTATCTTGGGTCTGCAGTCGCTTACACATTTACCCTTGCTGGCATTTACCCTTATTTCTGTCTAGTGTTTTGAAAGTTTGAGAAAATTCACTTGCACGTCTATCTATGGAGAGCTTAATTAAAGGTGTTTGAGTTAGTTTGTGTATATCAGATACTCAAGAGAAAAATGGATCAAACAATGCTATTTTGGGACCGAATTGATGACCCTTTTCTCTCTACTCACAGCCCTTCTGATGTTCAAGGAAAGCACTTTAAAATGCTCTGGTAGGGGTACTAGCCATACCCAGTCTCATCTTTTTCTCTCAGCTGAAGAAAGCAGCCATTTTGAGGCAATGATCTCTGAGGCTCAATCTTAGCATATTATCTCCCTTACTGCCTCTCCCGAAGTGAAGACAAAAATCATTTGAAACATTCTGTTGGGGGCTTAATCAGTGATGTTCTAGAGAAGAGAGATAAGATTTCAAAAGAAGATTTCATTAGAGTACAGGCTCTGATTTTGTAAAACTGCTCTCCAATTTCACTGGCACAATTTTTCCTCAAATAGTTGCAGGTACAAGTTGTATCAAGTATGTTTCTGGATGGATATGGTAGGCAGATAGATGCTCAATTATAATTTTCTACCTCAATTAATTATGGGCATAGTCATGCAGGTACACAATTGTGTACAAAAATTAGGGGTTTAGAGTAAATTAAGCCTCAAATCTATCACCTCACTTTTTAAAATTGTATCCAAATCCAGTTATCCACTTATACAAAAGGTTCCTACACACTACAGAATCATAGCACAGGGTAGTAGTTTCATTCCTTACAACCTGAATACCCATGCTGAGAGTGTTCTAAAATTTCCTTGTGAAGGCTAAGATGCCTATTCTGAAATGATTAATCTGATAAATGGTAAGTGCTAAATCTCCTGTTAAATTAAATACATATTCCTGATATTTTGTGCAGCATATCAAATTCTTAGCAAAACTTTAAACACCTTTTAAAGCAAAAACTTAATACAAAGATTTCTCCATAAACAAAAATGTCCTCCTTTTCCAGGCATTTAACATCTCCAAAATCATCCAAATAAAACAGTGAATCCACTACCCCTTCAGTCTGTTCAACCCTCCACAGCAAGAAAGACCTGGGAAAACAAATAAGCCTTGCAGCAAAAGCAAATCCCAGAAATGGGGCTCTTCTCCAGTACCAGAAACATCACCAGAAACAAACTGGAAGCCAGTGCAGAGTATGGAATGCAGGGGTAGAATTTTCCCTACATTAAAGAATATTTAATAAACAAACATCCGCATTCTGCAGTAGCTGCATTGTTGAAATGGTCTTTGGGTGTAGCTCAGAGTAGAGTGCATTGCAGTAATCTGAACTTTACAAGGGCATGAATAACTGGGGTTAGGTCCATATCCAAAATAAAAAGGTCCAATCACCTGACAACCTCAGAAGAATAGACCAGTCAGGATCAACCAAACTTCCCAGCCCACATATGCAATCTGAACAAAAAATATTCAATTTCTGCAATATCCTTCAGCTCCTTTTCCCATTTGGGAAGCAAGACCTCAGTTTTATCTAAGTGGAGCCTCATAGCAATTACCTATTCATGCAGCTCATCCAAATACAAGTTAACTTCAACTACACTGGCAATTTAGGCCACAATCTCTCATACTTCTCTTCATTAGTCTCATAACTGATTAGCAGGAGAGGCAAAAGAAAATAATCCCATGGAATCCTTCATGAGGAAGGATTCTGCAGGCACATGAAGAGTTACACTGATAATTTCTGGGACTTCCAGTCAGAATAAATCCACCTATTACTAGCATCTACGCATGTGGCAACATCACTATTGTATAGGATAGCAAAGGAAACTGATAAATCTAAAAGGATCAGAATGAACACAATTTTCTTCTGATGATGGCTGAAGGTGGATTTTGGTGGCAACAGAAACTCTCCCACCAACACAGCATTGTCTCTGTAGTGCAGGGGTGGCCAACCCGTTACAGTCAAAGAGCATGTAGCGCAAAGAGCCGGGGAGGAAATCTTGTCGAGCACAGCTGCGTTTGGTCAATCCAAAAGAAAGAAAAAAAAAAGGACTGTCCCTTTAAGAAACATGATTAAAAGCTTTTTGGCCACATCGGGCTCCTGCCGGCTGACACCATCTTGAAGACGTCATTTTGAATAGCCGCGATGGGCAGCACAGGGAGCCGAGAGGCGGGGACCGTTTTCAGGGGCACAGGGGCGGCTTCAAAAGCTGCACTTTCAGGGGGGGAAGAGCCACATGCAGCTCTCAAGCTGCGGGTTGGCCATTTCTGTTGTAGTGGAGTACGTAAATATAACAACATAGCTCAGGGTGAGATAGTTATATAGTTCTGTAGTGTAGACAACATCTTAATGTTCACACTTGTTTACAAATCTCCATTAGCAGAAGCACTTAATCTAGTTCAACAAACTTGGTTTGGGATTCACCCATTTTGCGCCCCTCCATTTGTTGTTGGCAGCACTAAGTGTACTAAATAACATACATCTCAAGGATGAAACTTGTCAAGATTTGAAGGGAGGGGAGAAGGGAGGCCTTTTAATCACTGGGTAGTGGCAGATGTTTGTATTGTTACTTTGTGTTCCATGTTGTATATATGTACCAAGCCATAAAGATGTTTACTTACCCATTTTTCTGTGTTGTGAATTCTGATGCTTTTAAAACTACCACTGCTTTTGCAGCACATAACAATGCAGTTTCCCCATCCCTCCTGAGTATCGGGACTTGAGATATTAATTGGTTTTGGGGTGGGGGCACAAGTGCATGTGGGGCAGATAGTCAAATGTTTCAAGTGTGATGGCACCAGACAGTGAATGTTCCAATTAATGTGCTGTGAATTGGGAGTCCCAATCCTGAACTTGAAAATATCTTATGTTTCCCACACGTAGGAAAGGAGGTCTCCCACATTAGTCAAGGAGATGTTAACATGTATTAAAACTACTACAGTGAATATGTAACTGAAGTTTTAAAAAAGGCAATGTATACCAACAAAAAAACAAAGGGATTGAATCTGTGACCAAGGGCCAAATGTAAAGATCTTTCCCCTTCTCCTTGCCTTTCCCCTCCTCTTTTCTGATTGGAGATGGGGAGGGGAGGAAGAACTACAGTGGAAAATTGTTGTGCGGACAACTGGGAAAATCTCCTGCACAGAGCTTGAGGGTTTCATGTGGGGGGCTTCAGGTACTTTTACAGACCCATTGGTCCTTTTTTGTAACACTTAGGCGAGATCCTATGAGGGGTTTCAGATGCCAGAGGAGGGTGTTATCCTGCGAGTTCTGCAGGCTCCTCTATCTCATCAGTGGAGGAGAAGGATATGTGCTAGTTCCTGAAGAGGTGCTGTGGCCATGGCAGCAGGCAGATCCAGAGCTCATTAGGCCATCAATTCTATGAATTGCTCCATTAGGGTATGCTCCCATTCTCTGTAGAATGCCTCCTGCTCCAGGAACTGGTGTATCTGAGCCTCTCCCAGCTGGAGAACCCAATGTTCCTGTGTCCTAAGGAGCTCAAATTGCTCCTGGTTCCCCTTGTACATTCCCATGAGCACTGCAGGTCCTCCAGGGTCCTTCCTCTGTCTGCCTCTACTGTCTCTGGGATGCTGTTCCCGATCTCCCAGAAGAATGGTTTCCCTGTCAGGAGTCAAAGATCCTGCCAAGGGTATCATGTTTTCCTTTGGAAGAAGCTGAGAAATCCCCTCACATAACAAAGCTTTGCCATGGAATTAGCCGCCTTGAATATTTTAAATAGAAAGGCGGGGTAAAAATATTTAAATAATAAAATAAATGGAAGACCACAGTGTTGATATTCCTCGTCATTCCAACAATGCAGCTATTGACTATCCTTGGTTCTGACAACTTTTTCAGGCCCCTGGAAAGGAGCGGAGACTTCTAACAAGTAGATACACATATTTTGTTTTAGTTTATTTTTTCCATAGTATTTCAAGGGAGAGGGGGTGACAGTTCTTTCTAGGGGCTGTTGTGACCAGTTTGCAATGTCTGCTTCAAAGGATGGCCAACATTCGGAGAACATTGTAGCTTTCAAGGCAACAGAATGGAAAAAGAGAGGTCTCTTTCCATCCTATGGAGATTCCACAATTTGTGCTTCACAGATGCTTCAGTGAATGATTGTCCCTCTCCATGCTGCTGAATGGAGGGGTTTAATCAGCTAGGCAGGCGGTCCAAGCACATTCGCATTGCCATTTAATTCTGAGACCCAGCTGGAGTTTCTGCTACACCAGTTTTTTGAAATATGCTTACAGGACTGGGAAGCAATTAGACTGGAAACTGACTATAATGTCAGCTAGTATACGGTATTTCCATGGAAAGAAAGAAATTAATCATGAATGCACATACCCATCCCTCTCTCCTAGAAATCCTGTTCCTGGCTAACAGTGGTGAAATGGACAGGGAAAGAGAGATACACTGGAACTTTAGGGGGGGGGTTATGGCCAGTGTTCCCTCTAACCTGCTTCACAGATGATTAATCAGCCCTACCCAGTCAGAGGCTCAGGGCTCCCTGCAGGGAGCTGACTGACTGGGCGGGGCTGATTAATCACCTGTAAAGATTATGGCACAAACATGTGCATGGACACATATATAGTTGCTCATGCAGAGGTATCTCCAGGCAGACTCTATAACCAAATGTGTTGCCTCATAACATAGCAGGTGAACATTCATTAAAAAAAATACAGATAAATCAAGTGTGATTGTGGGATGCATATAAGTATGACTGCATTTATCCTTACATGAGCTTTTTGGAAGTCTCTTCCTATTGCAATCTCACTGGGATAGTTTTGCCAATATCCATCCAACACTGCATGACCCCCATAGGGTCTGTTCCATGATCAATTATTGACCTTTCACTTGGAAGTTTTGTTTTTCACCTGAAATTGGATGGATTCTCTATAAAGATTTTGCACAACCCTGTTTGCCACTTGCTGACTCTTGTATAAATTAGTGATCTTGATGAGGCTGGGAGGTCTGGTTCAGAGTTGAAAAGAAAGAGGGAATCAAATTCATACAATTTTATCTAATTAATATAGCTAGGTATTTCCCACCATATAGTGGGATAAGATAGCTTATCTGAAATTACCCTTGCTCATGAAAGGTGGAATCAGACTGACATTTTTGGAGCTATTTCAACAACTGAGCACTGGAAATTAAATACAGGTTGTACCTCCCTCTTCCAGCACCCTTGGAACCTGACTGGTCTGGAACAAAGGGATTTGCTGGACCAGGGCAGGTCTTTCCCAACATGATGTGTGCTGCCCTGCTGCCCCCAGCTAAGGCACCAGCCCAGCCCCGCTGTTGCCTGCCAGGTTGTGGGTCCCCAGGCTGGAACTCCATGGCTGCCAACAGAGTCTGAGATCTGCGGCTACTGCTGCCGGCCCTCGAACTCAGTGTCAGGAGCTGGAGCTTTGCAGCTGCTGCTGCCAGCCCCTTTCTACTGTCCACCTGAGGGGTCAGAACTCCCTGCTGCTGCTGGATGGTGCTGTACCACAGAGTCCTGGATAAGGGAGGTACAACCTGTACAAGTAGGGCTGAGTAAGATAGTTTGACAAATGATGGCAAGATGTACAGACCACAGGTAAAGATGGGGATGATTATTAGAGATCTCTCAATAAACTGGGATCTGTGCCATGAATTAAAGAACCTGACAATTTTCTCCTTTATAGAAAGGGCTGCTGTTTTCAGAGTGTTTTATCATATTTGCCATACATTATAATACGTTACTTTGTGTGTTAATTAGCTGTATTAAAATTAGCATTTTAAATTTGTTAATCTGCTTGCTAAACTCTGAAATGCCACTCACTTCCTCATGTATTGGATCATATAATTAAATTTGCATGGGAGCCAATATTACTTGTCTCTTGTTGAAACACTGAAGGTTTGTCTGCCCCTGAAACATGGAATATTTTTATTTTTGTGTGTTGACAATAAAATATTCATTAATTTTAAGCAGTGTAACAAAGCAATACAAATACTGCCATTATAAATATGATTGCCTAGTCACAGCATATTCCTAAATGACAGTGTGAACTAACTGAATAATTATGACTGTGTTACTGCCCACAATTTTTTTTAATGTAGTCCTCATTCCCAGGTGACCATTGTTTGTTAAGTGAAGGCATTTGAACCAAATATTATTCTACTCCATAAATTGCCAGTGTAATCAGTCAGACCCACAAGAGTCTGTGATTAATCACGTAATAATTGGACTATTCCTTCATTGTCAATACATTAAACTGCATGCTAAGAATTCAATAAGATCATTTACTAAATCCCAATTTCTCTAGAGAAATTTTACATTTTTCAATGAACACTAGAACAAAAGAAATACTTGTTCTCTGTTCTAATTAGAGATCTATATCTAGATCTTAAATGTTTACTACTTGTTTTATCTATACTGGTTAAAAAATACAGTCACGATTTGCAAGCAATTAAATCTATTAGTGTCCTAATTCCACCCTTAGAGAAACCTGCAGAACCCTTACTGACTTGAGTAGGAATTGATATGCAAGGATTTGGCTCAAAAGAACATAATCTTTGTGAGCTAGAGTTTTCAAAATATACTGATCAAATATCTCGCATTGAGCCTTGATTCATCTAGACTATGTCTACACAGCAGTGTTATTTCAGAATAACATAGTCCATGTTTACACAGCAAGCCATTGTTTCAAAATAATGTCGAGCTGGAGGACTTCTTACTATGACTCCTCTAACCCTCATTTTATGATGAGTAAGGGAATTTGGAGGAAGAGTGCTCTAACTCAAACTTCCTGTGTGTAGACAGTGCCGAAAGCTGAAATAAACTATTTTGACTTAAACTACGCAGTCGATGTAGCTCAGGTTGAGTAGCTTATTTCAGCTTTAGCCCTTCTGTGTAGACATGCCCCTACAGACCTCTAGCTCACAAAAACTATGTTCTTTTGAGCCAGATTCTTACATATCAATTCCTATTCAAGTCAGTGAGGGTTATGCAGGTTTCTGTAAGAGTAGAATTAGAACACAAATAGATTTAATTGCTGGCAAATCATGACTGTATTTTTTAACCAGCATAGATAACCTCAGCTTATGCTTGTAAAATCTGAAGTATACAAAGTAAGGTGGTTTGTGATAGTATATCTATATTGACTGGCAGAATATGGCCCTGTGTGATAGAAGCGTGCATAACAGTTTGGAGCTTGAAACCATGTACTTAACTTCTTTGACTAAATTTGCAGATCTCCACCTTTATAATTCACTATTTTGATGTTAATATGTTCTATTATTATGGACCTCTGCTTTTAAAAATAGTTGAGCAGTCTGAGTGTTTAGGTAGCCAACACTGGATTCTAAAATATTTGAATACAAGCAAGATCAATTTTACACTTCTTAAAATACAAGATTTGTTTTCAGTTAAAGTTAGGTAGCATGTGTTCACCTCATATTGGGCCAAATTGACAAATCTTTATTTAGGCCCCAATTCTGCAAATTGCAACATGTGGCAGACCACTGTATCCACCTGGAGCCTCACTGATTTCTGTGGAGCTACACATAAATATTTGGGATTGTTCCCACAGAGGTACTCATGAGACTGGTCCTTAGTTTTCATTCATTCTTAATTCAGACAAATCTCAATCAAGACAGGACATGAGCATACATTTACAGTTGAGATTTGGACACCCAATTGCCATTAGAAATTAATGAGAATTGGGTGTCCAAATCCTCTATATGGCTTTTAAAATCTCATCCTGTATCGGTGAGTCCTGATACACACATACACGCTACTGGTAGGTTTATCTGCAGCATGATAAGTGAATGGCCCTCATTCCCAAAATGGGGATGGAGGAAGAGGACTGGCAATTTAAAAGTGAGATCTCAGCATAAGTCTCCCGTCTAGCTCATTGAAAGAGACAATTATATACTTATATATAATTGCCATTGATTTGAACCCATTTCTATGTGAAGAAGTCCAAAGGGATTGCAAAAAAAAAATGTTATCAGTAAAATCTATTCTCAACCTTAACTCTTGTTTTAAACAAAGATTTTCCCCGGACGATCTGAACACTCTCATTGCATTTATGTCACTGAGCTGTTAACATCACAACTGTCACTTTGCTGGAGGATCTAAAACACTAACAGAAGGTGCTAACTGACGCAGCCAGAAGACAGGAGAGATGCTGGCACAATTAATTGAAGTATCCAGAATTGATGAGAGCTGTCAAGAGCTCACTATGAGAAAGGCTAGTAAGGCAGACTAATAAAGCGACTGGAAGAGATTAAGGACATTGTGGGATCTCAAGAAAATGGCTGGAAGCAATGAGAAACAGTGGGACAGCACAGTGTGGCATGTGAAAGAGCAGAACAATGCTCAGAAACCCAATTCAGGAGTGATTAGGGTGCCAGAAGGAATTTAAAAAATTCAGAGTAAATACCCCATACCACTTATCAGTGATCAAGCCAACACTAGCTTGGGAAGATAGAATCAGCTTTCTTAGCTTTGTTATATAATATCCCATGTGTATCACTTATGTCTAATCAAAACTATACTGTTTGAGCTGATACCCCCTCCTTCCTTTTTAGCTGAACTTTTGAGACATATTAAAATAAGCCTTATGCCAGTGTTTTTTCTAATGATACCATGCTGTGCATGTCCTTAAACTGACTCTAACCACCTGAGATTTTACTGGAAAATGTACATGGCTGAGTAAAAAATAAATATTGTATATTTTATAAAAGGAATTGAAAATGGAAATATGGGCAACATGTGTAGTTATTATCACAGAGCGAGACTTACCAAATGCTCTAATCTTTTGGATGAGCACAAAAAACCCGTTAGCGAGGTCCACTGGGGTCTGAAGATTGATTATGTGTCCTCGTTCCACTGTACTACCAGTGCTGAGAATGTCTTTTTAAACTGCTGATTTCACAGTGTGTGAAGGCTGTAAAGAAAGAGGTATTGGGTGTTATCTAGAGGCAAGAACGAAAGATTCAGAAGCCACCCTGAGAATATGAAAATTTTTGCTTTTCCCTGGGACTGCAAGGAACTGCAGTCACAGGGAGTTGCAAATTTCTGGGTTGATAAGTAGCTCACCCAATATACTTCCCTGATTTGCAACAACGGTAAAGATATGAAACTAGAAGCCTAGAAAATCCATCAAATAATGTGATGGTTAATAAGGTAAGAATTAAACTTTCCTCCATTATTTGTCAAGCTTAAAAGCTCATGGGGGCAGAACCTCAATTGATGGAAGTAGTTACACATAAATCGTCCACAATGACAACAAAGCTACAACAATTTACACCAGATGAGGATCTGCCCCCTAAGTTATATTTCTTGAGTACTTTGACAAATACGTTATATTTTTTTAATAAAACATTGACTTTTTTCTTATTCAATATGATTCAAGACAATATTTGGATTTTTGGCTTCTTTTGGCTTTAGATTGAATGACAGCGTGGGATTTGCTATAGCAATCTCTTCTTATAGATTCTGCTGGCATCATTTTAACAATATTGCACTATTAAATCAACATTCTGATTAGATTTTGTAATTGTAATTACATCCAGAAAGAAAATGAAAAGTACAATATTGAGCAGGAAAGGAAGCTATAAATCAAACTAAAATCTCCCAGACAGCCAATCTCTCTATATTTATACCTTGTAAATATCTATATGGCCTAAAAAAGAGCTGTACAGTTCAGTGACCTACTGATACTCTTTTCAAGTTTCTCAACTAATAATAGAAAATGGTGTTCCAGAGTGTTCTGACTTTCCATTCCTAAATGTTATTGGTGCCTTTTAAAATCTCCTCCTCAAAACTAAACATCAGATATTTAAAAGGGGCTCACTCATTGCTGGGATTAAATTAAAAATAAAAAAAAGTCCTGATTCCCATTAAGCACCTAAGGGTATGTGTCCACTGTGAGCGAGTGTGTGATTGTAGCATGGGGGTTTGTCTAACTATGTTCTCTTTAAAGTAGCTAAGCAACAATAGCAGTGCAAACATAGCAGTACAGATATTAGCTCCATTTAGCAACCTCAGTATGTATCCATGAAGCCTAGAAGGCTTGTAGCCCAGATTTTTAACAAGACACTCATCCATCAGGGTTGATCCCCTTCAGTTCTGGAGCACAAGCCACCACCATTTGAGCTAAAGGAATAGATTCATTAGCTGGTAATAATAGTAGGCTGTTTGCCTGTAACAGAGCAGGCCCTGCAGAGGAATGTGATACACACTGTGAACTCATTTAGCTGAGTTCTATGGCAGAGAAAAGATGATAGACACATTTCCAGAAAAACTGGATTTTTGCAAGCTAGGGGAGGATCTGAACAGAAGCTGAAGCAAACAAGTTTTGTGGACAAATGTGGTAACAAAATCACTTACAGGAATTATGTGGAGAGTGACTAAATCCACAATTGAGTCCAGATTGCAAATATTTTTGGAAGTCAGAAAAGAACTGCCATTGGATGAAATTTCAAGTTAGAACAGAGTGACCATAAGTTGATGCCAGATGGCCACAAACACTTCACATTTATCAACATTAGTTTAAACTAGTTCTGAGATATGCAGGTTTTTATCTCTGACAGGCAACTTGACAACAAAGATTGATGTGTCCAACTGAGAAGAATAAGAATATAAATCTGTGTCTTATTTTGAGGAGAATGCAAAGAGCAGATAGGGATGAAGCAGTGGCCATAATCTGTGTAGGCTGAAAAGAGACAATTGACACCGTATTGTAGAGGGCAATAATACATCTTCGGGTTAGCAAATAACATACAGAAGGCACCATACCCTTCAGTCTGTCAGTGCTGCACTATGAGAGCCTGAACTCTGAAGCATAGCACATGTGTTCTTCCCACACTGTTTTTCTTTTCATCCCTTTTGTCTTTAGCTCCTTGTTCCCTCTCTTGTTACAAACTCTTCATTTTACATATGCCCTATATTATAATTTCCTTCCTTCTTTATCCCTCCTGACTTCTCTTCCTTCTAGTTTTCTATTATTTCTCTATCCCTTCCTACTTGCAGTGTGCTCTAAAGTATTCTAAAAACATAGTGCACACAGAGGGGGTGGATCTATCATCATCCCCACATTTGTCCATTGCCTCAGCTACCTATTCCTTCTGTCTCCTTCAGCCCTCAGTCCATTCTGTCCCCTCCCAGGATACGACTACACAGCAGGGCTAAAGTCGAACTGAGCTACACAATGTCAGTACATCAATTGTATAGCTTAAGCTGAAATAGTTTAATTCGGCTTTTGGCACTGTCTACACAGCAGGAAGTTGAAGGAAGAACATTCTTCCTTCTACTTCCCTTACAGCTCCTGAAATGAGGGTTACCATGTGTCAGAGTAAGAAGTCCTCCAGCTTGACATTATTTTGAAATAAAGGCTTGTAGTGTAGATAACGTCAGTTATTCTGAAATAACGCTGCTGTGTAGACATACCCCCAGTGTCCCCTTTGCACCTGGATTCTTAAGCCCCCTCTCCCACATCTGAGAGGGTCTTCTTTCCCCTTAGCCTGGACAAGTACTGCAGAGAGCAGGTGGAGAGGGGAAAAAAGGAGCCATTCCTGTTGCTCACAAGAAGGAAGAAAAGAGGAGGAAGCAAAACTGTCAGGCTCTTTCTGCTCCCTCCTCAAGGGGAGGAGGAGAGAACTTTGCTTGCTTCCTCCAGCAGCCCTGAAGATCTGTACTTTATAGTGTTTTTAGAGGAAAAAACCAATAAAAGAAATTAATTGAAATTGTTACCTGAAACATTTATAAATTGACTTGAAATAACAGGTCACAGATGGCTGCAGCTCTAGTTACACAGCTGGGTTGCACCACATCAGATCTGTAGTATGCTTTTCAAAATTACATGCTTACAGATGATCTTTTTATGAATTTATGCCCACTATGCCAACCAACCTACTTCATTAGGTAACTAAGTTGCTGAATGGCAAAATTTACCTTACAAGCCCTTCACACAAAAAGTCTATTTCTGATACACACATGAATCCTCCTTTCATATTCACTGAATTCTATGTTGCATGGATGTCTGTACACTCCAACATATACAGGATCAGAATACACACCCCATGTTCTGTACAGCTGAATTATAATGCAAAACATTCCTTCAGAACTTGTGTAGGGTGTCTATATAATGGCAAAGTGCATGAGGTGTTATTTTGCTGTAGGGAAGTATGAAGTCCTTGTTCTTCACTGAGGGTATGTCTAGACTACATGGCTCTGTCGCCAGAGCCATGTAAATTAGTTTACTAGACATACCCAAATGAAGCCGCGATTTAAATAATCGCGGCTTCATTTACATGAAAATGGCTGCAGCACTGTGCCGGGGATCAGCTGTCCCGGCACAGTGGGGCAGTCTAGACACGCCGCGGTCGACAGGGAGGCCTCTGTCGACCGCTCCGGTAAACCTCGTTTCACGAGGCATAACGGAGCGGTCGATAGAGGCTTCCCTGTCGACCGCGGTGCGTCTAGACTGCCCCACTGTGCCGGGACAGCTGATCTCTGGCACAGCGCAGCAGCCATTTTCATGTAAATGAAGCCGCGATTATTTAAATCCCGGCTTCATTTGTGTATGTCTAGCAAACTAATCTACATGGCTCTGGCGACAGAGCCATGTAGTCTAGACATATCCTGAGATACTGTGTCACAGATTGCTGGGGGTGCGGGGGGAGTGATGGACACCTGTAGGAATTTTTTAAATGTACATGTGAAATATTTTGGATGTGATTAGGTCAAGATTTTTTTTTATCTGCCCCCCTTGATTTTATCAGGCCAATGTAATTTCTGGGGCTCCCAGAAGAGAGAGTGATTGAGTGCTGAGTTATGTGAGGCAGTTGGCAAGTGGTTTAGGTGCTTTGTAATTTTAGTTGCTCAAACATTGCAATATTAATATTGTCATTTTAATATTGTCAGTAATGATTTGATGCAACTGTGAATTTTCTGAATTTTTTGTGAATTTTCTGTGGCCTTGAAAATAAGCTCCTCAGAATTGTGCCATGAGAACTAAAACAGATCTCTTTCCATTTTCACAAGTACTAGAATACAAGTATTGGCATTTGGCAAGGACAAAATTTGGCCTTTTCTGAAATAATGCATATGAACCTCACTATCAAGCACCCCTTTAAGGCCAATGCCAATGTGGAATTTAAAGAATTTCCCTCAATACATTACATCTACCCTCTAGAGATAACAATTGTTATGTGAGATAAAATTCATATGCGTTTTCCCTTTCCTCTACTGTGTCTGATATCTGTCAAGAGTTTTATGTAATGGAATAAGCTTGGAGTTCCTCTGCCAGACCATACGATAACTGAAACAACTCACTACTTAAAAATGCTGTTCACAAGTGAACAACAAATTACAACTATGGGTGAGCCAAGTTCTGCTCTCATTTTTACAACTGAAAGGCTATGTCTACACTGCAGTGCTATTTCGGGATATTGGAGGTATCCCAAAATAGCTATCCTGCTTGTTAACAGCAAACCCATTATTTTGAAATATGACCTCATTCCATGAGGCGTAAGGGACATTTTGGAGTAGCGGGTTATTTTGAAATTTGGTGCTGTGTATAAATAAGTTATTTCAAAATTGACTTGAAATAAGCTACGCAATTTGCGTAGCTCAAATTACGTGGCTTATTTTGAGCTACAGGTGCAGTGTGGATGCACCAAAACTGTGTTGGGCTTCATAGAAATGTGAAAACATACAGAGATGTTTTGACTTTGGTTGGTTTGAATGAAGAAGCAGTTAGACAATGATGATTTGCTCTTTCACTTTCCTGTCACATTGTATCAGAGCAAAGATGAAATGTGGGACCTATAGATGGAATAAAAAATACATAATCTCAGGGGCTCAGAAAGTCTGGATTTCTAATCAATAGAATGCCAAATTTCAAAATGGGTTTCAATTTGCACAGGCACACCCATTTAGGAATAACTATTTTCAATAGCATGCAAATAAGGTATTTATGGCAATGCTTGCAATAGCCTAAGTGACTAGATTATAACAAATGGTTATACAGAGCCAAGATCTGCTCAGCTACATTGTAGTAAATCTGGAAAAAGAGATGAGAGGAAAATGGCAGATGGCATGGGAAAATGCCATAGACACAACTTCTTAATCTGAAGACTAGGGGTATGTCTACACTAGCCCCCTAGTTCAAACTAGGGAGGCTAATGTAGGCATTCGAAGTTGCAAATCAAGCCCAGGATTTAAATATCCCGTGCTTGATTTGCATCTTCCTGGCCGGTCGCCATTTTTTTTTTTTTAAATTTACAAGTCCGGACTAACTGCCCACGTCTACACGCAGCAGCAGGGGTGGATATAGGGCAGGGCGAGCAGGGCGGCCACTCCGGGCCCCACACTTCAAAAAGCCCTTTGCATGCGCCATGGTGCCACCACGCATGCGCTGTGGCAAAGGGGGGCCCCGCAAAATTGTGCTGCCCTGGGTCCCGCAAAATGGTCATCTGCCCCTGCGCGGCAGGGACCTGGTAGTTTGAAATAAAGCCCTAGTTCGAACTACCTGTTAAACCTCATTCCAGGAGGAATAACAGGTAGTTTGAACTAGGGCTTTATTTCAAACTACCGGGTCCCTGCTGAGTGTAGACGCAGGCAGTTAGTCCGGACTTGTAAATTTCAAAAATGGCGACCGGACGGGAAGATGCAAATCAAGTGTGGGATATTTAAATCCCGGGCTTGATTTGCAACTTCGAATGCCTACATTAGCCTCCCTAGTTCGAACTAGGGGGCTAGTGTAGACATACCCTAGGAGTTTCTCCATGGATTTATTAGAGTGACTTTGGATTTACAACAGTGTAACTGATATGGCCCATAATTCATAGATTCCAAAGCCTTTTGATCATATAGTCTTACTTCCTGAATCACACAAGCTATAGCACTTCCCCACATAAATGTCTATATGTTGTAGAAAAAAAATCTAATCTTAGTTTAAAAATTGTCAGTGATGGAGAATCTAACATACCCCTTAGTAAGTTGTTTTAATGTTGAATAAACTCACCATTAAAAATGTGAGTTATTTCCAGTCTGAATTTGTCTAAGTTCAACTTTCAACCATTGGATTTTGTTAAAGGTTGAACCTTTCTAGTCTGGCATTATCTGTGGTCTAGAATGATTTTAAGTCAGGCAGATTCTGTTTATTATAGATGGGGCTAAGTTTCCTACAGTCAGGCAAAGTTTGTATACAGCCACCAGTCCTGGCTCTCAGTGTTCTGTGCTGTTGTATAGCTCTAATTTACCCCTCAATATATCTTCTAAGGGACCAGCAAGCAATGGAAGTGTTGGTAATGCTACTAAGCATAAGCATGGGTCAGGACAGCAAAAGGTGAAATTATTGCAGAAATTGGAAAAGGGCACCTCAGTATGTTGTTCTGTTCATTCACCTCAGTGAAATAAAAATAAAAAGAGACCCAGTTGCTACAATATTGATCTCCTGTGGTTCAGCAAATTCTGTGGTTTGGCACCAGTCAGGTCCCGAGGGAGTGGGACTAGAGATTCAACCTCTGTACTTTTGTTGGACAGATTGAAAAGCTTATTTTAAAATATTTGTTCCTCCTACAGGTACTTACAAGTGTAAGGAGTCATCTCCAATCATCTCTTTGTTAAGGTAAACACCTAGCACTCTATGAGTCTATCACTATAAGAAATGTTTTCTAAACAGTAATAATTCTTGTGGCTTTTTTCAGAAGTGTCTTCAATTTATCAACATCCTTCTTGAATTGCTGACACAAAAACAGGACATAGTATTTCAATAGCAGTCACACTGGTCCCAAATACAGAGGTAAAATATTCTCTGTTCTCTACTCAAGATCCACTGTTTATTCACCCAAGGACTGCTTTGGCCCTTTTGGCCATAGACTCATACTACACCACTGAAAGATCCTGTAAAAGTACCATATTAATAATACAAACAAATGTTAGGTAATGTATGTAGGTCAGGCTTAATGTGGTATATTTAATGGTAGCCTGTTCTGATCTACACCTATAGTAAACCTAGGTGTCCTTAAAAACCCAAACAGTTTACAGTTTCTGCATTTCGCAAGTATTAATAAAGTATTGTCATCCTTGCCTGAGCTGGATTTTGTTTTCTTTACCTGAGTAATAGGCTGTTTTCTAGGAGATTGTCATTAATATCCTTTATAAAAATCCAACAGTGGAGTCAGATATGCTAGATTTCTTTTAGAATAATTATGGGTTGTCACAAGATAGACCAGTGTACAAGATGATATCTTTTGGATCACTTGTGAGTAGATGGAGGACAATCCTTACCCTGTTAACCCAATCTTCTACTTTTATGCCCAAATAAGAAGTAGGGACAGCACAGAAAGCATACCTAATTACTATAGAGCAGATTGTTTTTGTGGAAGCATATTCAATCTGTAATCATCTGTAGCAATATATGTTATATATATATACTTCTCGTTGCAGCATAGCATTCCTATTTTAGATTTCATCACTTTATGTTCTCCATTACAATTTCTGCCAAATTCTAAGCACTAAGATGAGTATCTCTTAATACCAACTGTGTGATGTGTTGAGCACTTCATGGAGGGTGCTGAGCACTTTTACTTCCCCCTAATTTAGGGTGCTCAGAACTGCATAGGATTGAGCCCTTGGATTAATGCCTACAGTCCAATGGACTGGGGTTATAAGCAACACCACTGAAGTAACTTTACCAGGCTATCAGAAGAAAAGATGTGGAAAGAAGGAGCAGACTGACTAGATAAGAAGGCTAACATGGAAGAAGAAATGCTGAGCTCTGTGCTTCAGATTAAAGGAACAATTAACTTTGTTTACTGAACTGCATGTAGCCTCCATAGCCAGTGTCTTTTTGCACAGTCTGAGCCACTCCTGGAGTAAGCTCACCAACTCCCAGGGACTTCAGCTACTGACTTCATTGGGAGTTGCACATGCTTAGAAGAGAGCTCACGTGGAGCCATAATGGGAGCCTTGAGGGTATACAAGAATGGAGATTCAATATGCAGAATCAGTGCCTTCGCCCTCCCAGAGAATTAGTTTCCTTTTGTAAAACAGATGTTATTCTATGCTCTCCCGCAAAACAATGTATCATCCACACAATCCTGTGGTGCCTGCATTTCAGCTGATCCATTAAGTAACTGACACACCCCACTTATCTGTGACTTTTTAATACAAACTGTTTGACCATGTCACTGTATAGTAAGTAGTAAGTTCCAGCTGAAAAATTGAGTTACGCAATTTGACAGTGGAGAATGCAAGGCATGAATATGTAGGTAGGAGACTGGATCTGTTATCTGAAATTACAACCAACAAGGGCACTGATGCCCCTCCCCCCACTCTGCTGCCAAGACAGTGGTATCTGATGCAGAGAAATTAAGTTTCATTGAGGCCACAGAGCTGCAGCAGAGACTCCACAGTAGCAACAGTATTAAGGAGGTCTCAGTTGGCGCCACCACAGAGTTGTGATTAATAGTGGACTTATTGGCCCCTATTCCCCTCTGCAGCTATGATACTGAACCTGCTCCTCTTGGGCCAGGCCCCTATGAGAGGGAGGTGAGGATTTGTTTCCAATAGGTGTCCATTAATAAAGGCTGAGAAAAAGAATAGAATGGAGCAATCGTTAGTCATGATGTAGAAGAATGACTATGAGACTGAAACAAAGGACTTGTGAATTCTAATCCCTGTTCTGTCAGTACCTTGCTGTGTAGCCTTGGCTAAGTCATTGATCCTCCCCAAGTCTCAGGTTCCTCAACTGAAAAGCAAGTTAATCCTGTTTCACTGAGTGAGGGTTAATCAGTCAACTTTTGTAAAGCCCGTTGAAAGTGCCTAGTACTATATAAATGCCACATATTTTATTTTAAGCTGGAAAGCAACTGAGATGCTGGTTTTGTTTCTAAGTTTTTATATAAAGGGAAACAGAATTGTTGACAAATTATTTTCTTCCATAAACAGCAATATGGACGGCACTGGATGTAATAAGTAGGTGAATATAGCAGATTTGAGGTAGCTAGTTTTAAACTGACACTTTAAGAACCGGAACTGGTTATATGAGACTCCTGAGAGAATATGCAGAAAGGATATTACTCTGTCAGTACTGGCTGACACTATTCTACACAGCAGGAAACTTAGATTGAGCTGTTCTGGGATGTAACAAAGTAAATATATTCTGAGTGCTAGAGAAAAAATGAGCCATAGTCTTAAATTTTATGCTAGTGTGTTAGTGTCTAAGATATAATGAAAGATAATACATTTTTATATTAAATGGATTAAAATAAGATTTTGGAATTCTCTGTAGTCCTTTGACAATGAAAGCATCAGTTTCTTCCAATGCTAGAAGTGTGGCCCCTAGCTTTATCAAATGCTGTGAATTCAGGAGGTCTTTTATTCTGGATATTTGCTTAAGAGAAATGTAATTAAATGAGATCCACTTCCAGATTACATGTTGTCAATAAAATGGAAAGAGAAATAGGATTTTATGGAATGCACTACAAAAATACATTTTTAAAAAATCTCAAGCATCTAAACTTCCTCTCCCTCTCTCCCTCAGGCTATGTCTAGACTTCAGGCTTCTTTCAGAAGAAGCTATTCCGGAAGAGATCTTCTGAAAAAACTTCTTCCGAAAGAGAGCGTCTGTGCAGCAAAAGCGCATTGAAAAAGCAATCTGCTTTTTCAAAAGATAGTATTCACACTGAATGGATGATATCTCACATTTAAGCTGTGATTACTATGGACGGAGTGGCCACCAGGGCACCTGTGCTTTTTCCTCTTTCCTCTTCTTTTGAAAGAACTCCCTCTTCTCCATCCACACATGCCTTTTTCCGAAATAACTCTTTCAGAAAAGACTTTTTCCTTGTAGAAAGAGATTTACCAATGTTGGAAAAACCCCTCTGTTCTTTCCATTTACTTTCTGAAGAACATGATTGCAGTGTGGATGTAAGTGAAGTTTTTTTGGAAAAACGGCTGTTTTTCCAAAAAAACTATGCAGTGTAGGCATACCCTTAGGGTATGTCTAGACTACATGCCTCTGGTGACAGAGGCATGTAGATTAGACTACCCGGCATAGGAAAATGAAGCGGCGATTTAAATAATCGCCGCTTCATTTAAATTAAAATGGCTGCCGCGCTGAGCCGATCAGCTGTTTGTCGGCTCAGCGCGCTAGTCTGGACGCTCCACGGTCGACATCAAAGGCATTTGTCAACCTCCCCAGTAAACCTCATCCCATGAGGCATACCGAGGCGGTCGACAAATGCCTTTGATGTCGACCGCAGAGCGTCCAGACTAGCACGCTGAGCCGACAAACAGCTGATTGGCTCAGCGCGGCAGCCATTTTAATTTAAATGAAGCGGCGATTATTTAAATCGCTACTTCATTTTCCTATGCCGGGTAGTCTAATCTACATGCCTCTGTCGCCAGAGGCATGTAGTCTAGACATACCCTTAGAGTGCTAGCTGTGTTAATCTGTAAGCCTATGTCTAAACAGCAGCATTATTTTGACATAATGTTGAAATAATGTCAAGCTGGAGGACTTCTTACTCCAACTCCTATAACTGCCATTGCATGAGGAGTATGGAGGAGCATGAGGAGTAAGGAAGCCAGAGGAAGAGTGCTCTAACTCAGACAGTGCCAAAAGCCAAAATAAACTATTTCAACTTAAGCTACACAACTGACGTAGCTCAAGTTGTGTAGCTTATTTCAGCTTTAGCCCTGCTGTGTAGATATGCCCTAACTTAAAAAAAAAGAGTAATCCTGTAGCACCTTAGGGACTAACAAATATATATATATATATATATATATATATATATATATATATATATATAAATAATCATGAGCTTTTGTAGGCAAAACCCACTTCCTCAGATGAGTGAATAGATCAGATATATGGATCAAATATGTCTATGTAACCCTCTCCCTTCCTGTTCCATGCCATAGTGAGGGAACATGATAGTGGGCTAGAAACAAGAGGTTTAGTTTTGTGGGAAATTGTGACATTGTTACCATTCAAAATCTGAAAGAAAAGCTGAAATTTACTGTAAATGAACATTCTGAAAAAAATTACTTTGGAAAAATCAAAACATTGAAACAATGTCAAAATAATATAAACTTAAAAAACAACAAATGGTCTGTTAGCACTTTATAGACTAACAAAACACGTAGATGGTATCATGAGCTTTCATGGGCACAGCCCACTTCTTCAGATGACTGGAGGTTTGAGTTTAGGATGTGCAGACCCAAAATAAATAAGGGAGAGGGGGGAAGGAAAAAAAGGAAGGGGGCGGGAAACAAGGAACAGAGGGTATGAAAATACCCTGGGGAAAAACAAGTAGGCAGAACTGGTAACCTATAAGTACCTAAAGATTGGATAGTTAAAATGAGTAGATAAGAATAATATAAAATTTTATATATATAAAATATTACTGCTACATTTGTTAAATATACTAATCTAATAAAAAGTCAAAACTGAATTGAACTAATGTAATGCTTTGACATTATAGAAATCAGAGTCAGAATAAATCATTTCCTGTCAAAAATGTCATCAAAATTAGGTACAAAAATCTGCACCAGTAGCAAAGAGTCACTGTACTGGAGACTATCTGGGACCATGAGTCTTGAGGCTCGTCCTCCAGATGGCAGCAATGTGCTTCACACAGTGAAGGCCTGCTCTGAAAGTATTAATTTCTGAAAAAATCACCTTTTCTCAAAATCTTACATAGAAATTGTCTTGTTTTTTCAAGAATATTTCAAAAGCGAAAATTGTCCAGAACATTACATTTCCAGTAAAAAATGACCATCTTTTTATGAAAAATAACAAGCATAAACCCAGTCAGCCATCTCTACAGCTGATGTTTGTTAATGTAAAGGATGAGGAGTTAAGAGGCTCAGGAAGGCCCGCCAATTTGCTGGCCCCTTTCTAGGTGAGAAAAGATAGCTGTTCTTTTCACCTGAGAAGGAAAGCCTCTAGGTGAGTGCCCTTTTGCTTAAGCATCAACACAGCAGGGGAATAAACTCCTTCCCACAATTACCGAGGCTATTTACATCTGTCTTTGGTTATTATAATTGTTCATATCCTGCTTTGGTCCCAAAAAGGATCACGCCTGCACTGTGGTGGGTACAGACTCATCAGAAAATATATACATCTAGACTACAGGCTTTTGTCGACAGAGGCTTTGTCGACAGATACTGTCGACAAAGCTTCTGTCGACAAAAAGCGTCTAGACTACATCCAGTTCTGTCAACAAAGCAAGCCGCTTTGTCGACATGAGAGTGTAGACGCAAAGGACAGTGTAGATGCAATAACACCTTCTGTTGACAGAACTCTGTTGACAAAAAGGCGTTATTCCTCGTAGAATGAGATTTACCATCATCGACAAAACTGCCAAGTTCTGTTAACGTTATGTCGACAGAACTCGGTGGTAGTGTAGACGCAGGTATAGTTTTGTCGACAAAAGTCCACTTTTGTGGACAAAACCCTGTAGTCTAGACACACCCATAGTGTTTACAGATGAAATAGCCATTGCAGACAAAACAATAATACACTGGTTGTCAGGACCAAGCACAAACATGTGGGCTATACCTAGGTTGTGTGTGTGTATGTGTGTGTATCGGGGGCGGGGAGGGGGGTGTTTTTATTTTTTCTTAATGGCAACAGAAGATATTGGTAAATTAGAATAGTCACAATAGAAAAGAAATTGAGGAAAGAAGCATCCCTTATTTTATGTGGATACAAATGCTCAGTACTACAGAGGCACAATCAGGATGTGACTGTATGTGTTACTATCAAGTTTTAAAAAAGAACATTAATGTTGCAAAGTGAAGCCCTGAAAGGTTAGGAAATGTCAGCATTAAGGTTGCCTGGGCAACTTTATTTGGCTCCTTAACTGTATGCATTATGATGTAATTTTTAATTGCATGATTACATACTATTTTTTTCATGGGACCTCTGCCTTATTTAGTGCACAGGCGCGACATTACAAAAGTGATATCATCCAAGGTTCTGTTTCCCACCCTCAACCTTAATTCTTGCTTTTCCTAACTTTTGAGTGCTTCATTTTGCAATCTTTTAATATGTTTTTGCTGATCATTTGTTACATTTTTAGAACAGCAAACTGAACAACAACGATTATATCATGGGAAAATATTGACTCCCACATGCTTCCTCAGCAGCACTGGGACCTTCAACAAAGATCTGCCTTGCAACTTTAACAGCAGAGTGACTGATAGGAGGTTGTTATCTTTTAGATGGACTAACCAATAGTGAACGATGAACAGTGCTTAATTTATAAAAATTGCTGGGTCTCAAGAAATAATGATGGAGTCCTCCGGACAGAGTGATCTTATACACACCATGTGTGAGGTCACGACACACTTTGCATATCACTGACAAAAGAGATATCACAGCTGAGCCGCTGCAAGTCCTGGCACAAATTAAGCTCTAGAGGGGAGACATCTGGCGATAAGTTTTTCAGATATTTGGTGCCAGCACAAGAATGTTGAGACTCAAATGCCAGGACAAGGTTTCCGAGGGGAGTAATTACAAGTTTTTCCACCTCTATATTCCCCAAACGTGAGCTCTCCTACCCATGTTTCATTGTCCCTGTCCCAGTCACTACAATAAGCTGATGTAACTGTGTCAAGAAAACTAAATGTAAATCTCACAGGATAGTTAATGAATCTGCCTTATACCATTTTTTCTCCTTCAGTTAGGAAAGTACCCAACAATATTTAAGACTGGGACCTATATCTGTAGCTATTTACAATTCTCTTCTGCAAAAGAAGAGGAAAAGATTTTAAGTCTCCAGCATGTTCTACTCCAGTACAAATCAGGTTTATTAAAAGATCTTAAACTGAAGATTCTGCTAAATAGCTCTGTTGGATTTTATTCAGCAACAATGAGCAGGAGGAAAATGTGTATTTCAGACTGTTCATAGTAAATGTTAAATGTAGTTTGGTTTTCATTCCTAACAGCCCAATTAAATAAAATCTCATTAAGTCTTCTGCTGCTATGGTTGTCACATATTTTATATGAGATACTTATACCACCCTACACTTTGGTCTGCAGAGTGGTGGCAACAGCTGGTCTCTGCTACAGAGGGTGTCTGCAATGTTTTAAACTGAGCATATGTTTCTACCACTATTGCCCTATATGAGTCCAACTCCTGTACAACTTGACTTGTCATTGAAGGTTTGTGTTAGGAGCACAAGAAGGGCATGTCTACACTTGGAAATTATTTCAGAATAACTTATTTTAAAATAATAACTCCCAAAATAACTATTTTGAAATAGTGTGTCCACACTATGGGGAAGCCTCGAAATTAGTCTGAGGCAGGCTCCTTAATTTGGACATGCTACCTCGCAGAGTTGTTGATCGAGTCCCACGACTTGAACTCGAGTCCAACTTAAGTTGCCTAGGTGACTTGACTTGAGACTCGACTCGGGTTCATTGTTTGTGACTTGAGACTCGACTTGAGACTTGCTAATTTTGTTAGATCGACTTCATGAAAAAATTGTCCGAAAATGCCGATATTGATGGCTTGTACAAAAGTGACTTGACATTTTTAAAATTAAGACTTGAGACTTGACTTGGGACTTGACTCGAAAGTGACTTTAGGGACTCGAGACTCGACTTGAGACTTGAACTGTAGTGACTTGAGACTCGACTTGGACTTGACAATGACGACTTGAAGACAACACTGCTACCTCAACTTACTGCTACCTGGAAGCACTGGGGAGTAATTATTTTAAATGACTCCGGGGAGTAGTTATTTCAAAATAGCAGCAGAGGAATATCCATACTACTGCTATTTCAAAGTAACTATTTTGAAATAAGTATTATTCCTCATGGAAGGCAAGAGTTATTGTTTTGAAATAATGGGTGTGGCAGTGTGGACACTGCTTGTTATTTCAAAATAAGGGGAGGTTTTTTTTCAAAATAACTCCCTAGTGTAGACTAGGGAGAACTGTTGAAATGGTCTATGAATCCTCTCTTGGACATTCTCTAGCATAATCAAATGCTCTGGAGACTAAGGAATCAGCCTTCCCTCTTAGTATCTAAGAAATGTCCTGAGTAATGAGAAAGAAGTCTCCCTCCTTTCCATCTGTCAAGCCCAGTCTCTGCCAAATTAGTTATCAGCTATAGATAAGTTTCACCCTATACCAAAAATACCGCTTGTTCCTAGCACTGCCAGTGTAAAAGGATAGTAAGTACTGATGCCAGAATACACTTCTTCGCTAGTGGGCCCCAGCTCAGAAGGGCTCATCTACAGCAGAATAACTAAATGCAGAGCCTGGCAACACAAGTAGAAGTTTTTCAACTCTCCATCTCTCCACAACTTGGAGCTCTCTCTCCTTCCACAAGAGGCTATATTAAAATGCTACTGCATCTTTATAATTGGTATTGAGATCAACAGATACTAATTTGTTGAAATAAAGGGTGAAAGCTTACTGTTTTTTGAAGTTCCATTGTCTTTGGCAGTTATGGTCCTATGGCCCTGATCCTGGGAGCAATGCTTGACCCCTTTTTATTCTTAAGAGTTCTAGTTAACTTAAACCCAACTACATGTTTTTAAACACCAAAACTATTTCACTAGGAGGGTGGTGAAGCACTGGAATGGGTTACCCAGGGAGGGGGTAGAATCTCCATCTCTAGAGGTTTTAAAGTCTTGGCTTGACAAAGTTCTGCCTGGGATGATTTAGTTGGGGTTCATTCTGCTTTGGGCAGGGGGTTGGACTTGATCACCTCCTGAGGTCTCTTCCAGCCCTAGGATTCTATGATTATATTTGCATCCCTATTACATTAACTAAATAGAATAAAAAATAAAAACCCACCAGCACTGAAAGTCTCCTGCTTTATTATGCATTCAAACAGGAATTGCAATTCTTGGGATGTAATCTAATGTTGATTTATCAGACATTCAAGATAATTTTGTGTAGGGCGAAAGGTGGTTTGTCCTTCTTGTGTGGAGTAGCTGTCATTTTCATAGAAGGAGGTGGGTGTGGCTATAGAGATCAAAGTTTATCCTCCATATGGGAGTATGGGATCTGAACAGCAGGTGGGCAGGACAGACGGTGCTGGCTAAGCTTACAGCAGGCTGATGTTGCTGTTTTATGTAATGTATGTCTATTATTAAATATACCCCTCTGTTCTAATGCAGAGACCAACACATCTACTTCTCTTCTCCACCAAGGAACTACCTGAAGCACTGGCCCCTAATGTGTAGATGTCCCAGGATCTTCACAAAGAGAGAAGCATCTTCACAGCAGCTGGCTTCACAGGAGCCATAATGCCTTGGGGATCCTACAGCTATGAGCTGGAGGCTAAAAGCCACCTGTGTTACATGTCAGCAACAGATTTTTTTGTAATCCATTGACGTACTGACAACGCTACAGATTCTTATGTGGCTGTAGATAAAACTCTTAACTCTAGTCTAGTGCATAGAGCAGCATGTCTCATGCTCTGTCATGCATATGCTGGGTGAGTCTGAGCAAGTTGTTTCCCTGCCCGTGGCTCAGTTTCTGTATCTGAGGAAGGGGAAGGGGTGATGACATTGACTTGCTTCGGAAAGTGCTTTGCAATCTAAAGATGGAAAATGCTACATAAGAAGTAGCTGTGATTACACATAGATCTCTCTTACAGGGAACGATAGTACCTTTCAGTGACCACTTCCCCTCAAGGGCAATGATGTTGGTAGGCATCGAGGGAGGAATACTGCTACTGCAACCTCCAGTAGCACCCAGATTTTGCTCTCCCTAAGGCTATGTCTTCACTGCGAGTTTTTCCTGCAGAAAATATGCCAATGAGGGACTCATTTACATGAGTCGCGATCTTATTTTCATATTTTCTGCCTATCTGTTTTTGCGCTAGGGGTTTTTGTGCAAAAACAGGCAGTGTGGATGTTTCCTTTTTGTGCAAACCCCCCTTTTTATGCAAGATCAGTATACCTCCTTTTTTGAGGCATAAGGATCTTGTGCAACAAGGAAACGTCCACACTGCTTGTTTTTGCGCAAAAACCCCTAGCGCAAGAACGGATCAGCAGAAAATATGAAAATGAGATCGCAACTCATACAAATGAGTCCGACATTAGCATATCTTCTGCCGGAAAAATTCGCAGTGAAGACGTAGCCTAAAAGCACAGTGCCAGAGTCTAGTATTCCTCCCTGACCCCACCCTGCCACTCTCTCCATTTCCCTTCAAGTGAAAAGGCCAAGCCATTGGGATCTGGGGGATGGGAAATGAATGCTGCAGAAGCAATTACTCTTCCACTTGGGCTGGAGAGCTTTTCCAAAACCTTATGCAAAGTGGAAGAGAGAAGGCAATTTCCTGAAAAATCCTAGGTGTAAGGAGACCATACTGCGTTGACTATGTACTACTGTGGACCAGGATTGTGCTCCAGGATTGTATGTAACCTCTCCAGGAAACAGATGTGATGGAAGGCCTGGATGATCAAAGGTCTCTATTGAACTCTTCCCAGGAGTGGTGACAACTGGGAGGCCTGGAGCCTAGAATAGATGGGCCAGGAAGGTGTAGTTGTGACAGGTGAACCTCCTATGTGGTCTTCTATATCACTGGACCAGTTATTTAGCTAGCAGTTATCCATAAAGCAGTAGATCTTATTGAGACCACTCACACCCTTCAGTTGTGGCATTAACAAAACAGTGACTGATCTTTGTTAAGAGTATTTTGCAAATGTTTTTATAGCTACTCTGACTGAGTAAATATTTAACTGAGGTACCACAACTAATCACAATTATTTGCTGTTCACTGTAGTTTAATAAAAGACTTGACACTTGCAAAAATGGGCAAAACTGGCAGGAGAGAAAGAATGCAAATTTAATTCTGCAGCCTGAGTGGATACAAGATGCATTCTAGCTGTGTTGGAGATTCATGGGATCTCATTTGGCCACAGAGGGAGGTGCTGTACTAGCGCTCAGGAAATTGCAGTTCCATTTCAAGGTCTATTTCTGTTGTTTGGTCTTTAAAAGCAGGAGCTAAGGCACAGAGAGTGAGAGTAACTATGCTATTTCATTGGTACTCTACTTAGATTTTACAGCCTTCAGGACATGGACTATGTGTAGGGCCCTGCATGGATAGAAATGTCTTTCCGCAGATGTACACATTCACAGAAAGACATTGGGATCCCCAGATCTGCAAGGCTCTACTCCCAAGAGTCACTGCGGTCAACAGAGAGGAGTGTTACCCCAGTCATGCCCAGGAGCCAGCACCCCATGCCGGTAGCTCCTCCTAGCAAGATGGCTGCACTACCATCAGCCCTGCCTCCAGCCATGGCGTCTCCTGGGAGGGGTTATACAGGTCCTCTAGCATCAGAGCTGGGGGCAGTGCAACTGTGCAGTGGGAGAAGCTCCCAGGGCTGGCTCCTGGGCATGATGGGGTAACACTCCTCTCTGTTGGCCACAGTGGTTCTTGGGAGTACAGCCCTGTAGACCTGCGAATCCTAGGGTGTGTCTAGACTAAGGGTTTTGTCAACAAAAGTGGACTTTTGTTGACAAAACTATACCTGTGTCTACACTACCACCATATTCTGTCGACAGTAAGTCAACAGAACACGGCAGTTTTGTCGATGGCAGTAAACCTCATACTACAAGGAATAATGCCTTTTGTCGACAGAAGTCTGTCAACAAAAGGCGCTATTGCATCCATGCTATGCTTTTTCAAAAGAGAGCGTCTACTCTCTCTTTCAAAAAAGTGGCTTGCTTTTTCGACAGAACTGGCTGTAGTCTAGATGCTCTTTTTCAACAGAGGCTTTGTCGACAGTATATGTCGACAAAGCCTCTGTCGAAAAAAGCCTGTAGTCTAGACGTACCCCTAATGTCTACTTGTGGATATTTGCATTCACAGATAGCCATTTCTGTCAGTGCTAGGCTCTATGTATATGTACAATATCAAACACAAGGAATTCTTAATCTCAGCAGGGACCTCCTGGTGCTACTGTAATGCAAGGGGTAAGACCTCACAGCATCTATAATCAGAATGCAATATGTACTTCTTGGCTACAGCTACACTTGGCAGGGTTTTTTTAAACAACTGACAAAGCATTAATATTATCAATTTAAATGTTCACAGTTGTGGGAAATTTAAGTGACAACAAATCTTGAGACAAATTTACAACTTTATAAACATTAAAACACAAACTACAAAAATGTTATCCTTAAATCAAACTCTAATAAGTTCAGAAGCACCATTTTTTCCTATTTTGATATTAGTAAATTTTGATTACCAAAGCAAATATTTTTTCACTGTTTTTATCATATAAACAGAAACCATTTACCAATAAAAATCTAATCCTTGTACACCTAAATACATCAATTCAACAGTTCATATGGAAATCATGTGTGACTTCATATTTCACAGCTCCCAAAGACTTATTGCCTTCTTTTACCTCCATGCAGCAGGGAAATCTAAAAATTTTTTGGATCTAATTGTTACCTCATAAATTCAGCTTTATTGCAGTTATGCTTGCTTTATACTGATATAAGATCACAGGCTCCTTGGGTGAAATCATGGTTCCATAGAAGTCAGTAGGAGTTTTGCCATTTATTTCAGTGGAGTGGGATACAGTGGTGCAAGTAAACAAAAGTTTTTGCTGGTATAGGAGGGGGAGGGCACACCAACTGGGGAGGACAGGTGTTTTCCCTACATGACCCCACCCTGCCCCTAGCCAAGGTTTCCTATGCTCTTCATTTCCCTGACTCTCCTCATCCCACTTTACCTGGACAGCAAAGGGGTTGGAGGTGGTACAGAAGCTGGAGGAGCAGCAGGAAAAGGAATAGAACTTCCAGGCTTGTCTCCTATCCCTCCATGGAGCTGTTGCACCTGCGTATAGGACTGGGGCAGCGGGGCTAGCTGTTCTGCTCCTTATCTCATTGCTTCTTCCAGCAGGGAAAGGAGTAGAACTTCCCCTGCCCTGCCATAGAGTGCCAGGCTTGGGAGTGGAGAGCTGGCAGTTCTGTCCCTTTTCCTTCGGGAGAGGCAGTGGGGAAATGAGCAGACTATGGCAGCTCCTCCAGTTGCCGTGGCACTCTCAGTCCTAGCTCCAGGCTCCAGCTCTGTACACAGAGACATGGCAGCCAGTGAAGGGGCTGGGGATGGCTGGCTGGGTGTCTTTCCAGCACACTGTACCAGGTAAAAATAACTTACTGGTACCAGCCCACTTGCATCACTGTTGGGATGTCACTTCCTATAATTTAGTGCTGTATGTGTGAAACCCACACACCTAGGCTATGTCTACACGGGCGGCTTCTGGAGCAAGAACATCTTGCGCAAGGGTTCTTCTGCAAGAATGCTTGTGTGAGAAAATGTCCACACTGCCATGTGCGAGCTGTGCTTTTGCGCAAGAGCATCCATGGCAGTGTGGATGCTCTCTTGCGCAAGAAAGCTCTGATGGCCATTTTAGCCATAGGGCTTTCTTGTGCAAGAAATCCCTGCCCAGCGTCCACACTGCCCTCTTGCGCAAGATCTCCTGCGCAAGAGGGCTTACACCTGTTAAAAAAAGAGTGTAGCTCTTGCACAAGAAGCGCTCTCTTACCACGCCGGTACTGTAAATCTTCTTGTGCACGAGTGGGTGGGCAGTGTGGACGCTTTCTGGAAGAATGGCCGTTCTTGCGCAATAACCTGCCAGTGTAGACATAGCCCAAGTGTGATTCATTGTCCCATGCAGTGGCACCTAGACCACAGCAATAGAGAAGAACAAGAGACCACAACAGCAAGGGCTGAGCGCCAACTAGCTTTTAGCTCAAAGGGTAGAGGCTCCTATACTAAGCTCCAAAGATCCCAGGTTCAAATCAGCTTGGGGGTGGTTACATATGCACTTGTTGTCTTTTTTGTGATATAGATACTGGACCATTTAAAAGCAACATATCACCACTTGGAAAGATTAGATTTTTTTTGGTAAGTGTCAGTAAAAAATGTCACCACATACACACTCCACTGATGACATTTTAAAAATCAGTAATAAACAGGTAAACTGATAATTTATATTTTCTCATGCAGCATTTTAATTTATTAACATCAAACTATGTTAACAGTTATAAAGATTTTACTTTTTTAATCTCAATATCTGTCATTAATTATCTGAATTCCCATAATTTCTGATAACTGAAATTAAATCAATATCAAATTATTTAAAACATTATCTGGCGAAATTATTTTAAGGTGTCCAATTCTTCCATCCCTACAAATAACTCTGCTTTTTCTTAATCAGAAAGATAATTAGTTTACATATTCCAAAAAGGTACAATGAGAGTTACAGGAGTTGGAGCAAGAAGTCCTCCAGCTTGACAGTATTTCGACATTATGTCAAAATATCTGCTTGCTGTGTAGACGCGGACTAAGTTATTTTGAAATATTGCTAGTTATTTTGAAATAATGTTGCTGTGTAGATGTACCCTAAGTGGTTCTGATGGCACAACAATGAAGGTAGTATACAGGTTTTAAAATATTTGAATGAAACCATATTTAAGATATAGAGGGTTACATTTTCAAAAAGAACATCAACTTGATTCCTGTTTTTTCCAACCACAAACCAATGTCTATCCCAAAAGGGGAAATCAGGTAGTCAGTTATCTAACCACTATTGACTGTGAAAAGTTAAAGGTTTTTTTAAAAGATCTAAAGTTTGTATTAAAAGATTAGAAGTATTTCAGAAATTTATGGTCCCACACAGATTATACACAAGTGGTGGTGGTGCGGGGGGGATGTCATTTAAAGCCAGGGGGATGTTTTTGCATATTATGCTTTAATTCAAGTAGTGGTTTTACTGAAACAATAGGGAGCACTATAATTCTAAGTTTTCTTCCTTGAGTTATGATTAAAGGGAAAAAACTGATATTCATATGTATGAGAAAATTGTGTAAAGATTCTGAATTGATGACCTCATTTGATTACTATATCCAGCACACAGCATAGATATCGGAGAAAGAGCTTACTTTTTTCCTCCTAAAACTTTCAGTTACTTTTTAAATGCTGTGCATCAAAGCAAGCTATCTGTAAAAAAAGAATAGCTGCGCCCAATAACTCTCACTCTCTTACAAATGTAAGAATTTGATCTCTGGTAATACAGGCAGTTCAAAATCCTCTCTTTTCTGGAAACCAAGGCCAAGATTTTCAAGTGTTTAGTGACTCAGTGCACATGTGTTTGGGACCCTATTGGAAGCACCTAAAAGAGATGACTTGAGAGGTTAGGAGGTATATAAGGCTGACCAGAAAACAAGAATTCTGTTTTATGTCACCTAATTTACACAGGGTTATTCAGAGCAGAACTTTATCATTTTAGGAGAAAGCTGGGTACACTTTGTTCAGTGCAGAATTCTGAAACTAACATCATACATCGGAGAAGCACCACTCTTTGAATAAATGTAAATATAAAAAGTAAGATTTCCCAGCCCATTCCCACTTCGAAACCTCTCTCTCACCAACAGATAGTAGTCCAATAAAAGATATTACCCAATATAAATAGGTCACTTACGGGTGCTCTGTGAGGGTATGTCTACACTGCATGGCTATTTCAGGATACCAGAGGCATCCCAAAATAGCTACCCAGCATCTACACAAGCCGCCCATTATTTAGAAATATTTTTCAAAATAATGGGTGCTCTATTTTGGCTTCCTGGTAACCCTAGTTCCACAAGGGTTAAGGGATGTCTCAAAATAGCATGTTATTTGAAATTTGGCACTATGTAGATGTGCCAAATTTCAAATTTCAAAATAGATTAAATAAGATATGCAATTTGGATAAGTAAATTGGATATCTTATTTCAAGTTTAGAGTGCTGTATAGATGCACCCCAAGCTAGTTAGATGAACAGATGAGCAAAATTAAAAGATAAAAGTTCCAACTCCTACTAGCAAAGTACAACTGGTTTTTAGACAGTTTTCTTCATACAAAAGATCAGAAAGTGTGTGCAAAACCATTATCCATTATAGCTAATTGAGTTAGCTTCATACATACAATTCTACTAAATTTAGGTTTTTTTCAGAAGAATTAATAGATATATTTTGATTCATATTTAAATGGTTTAAGATACTTGGTATTCTTTATGAAATACTCTATCAAAATATGGAGATGAGGTCACACCTCTGAAAGAAGAGATGCACCCAGTGATTGGGCACTTCAGGACTCCCTCTCCCCTCACATTTTAACAGTTATTATCAGCTTTACTTCAAAATCTGTGTTAAAAGATACCAGCTATAATGTAAAATTTATATGGGTACAAACAGACCCACATCTGTTATGACATTTCCAAATGATAAGCATTGTATTCTCAGCTATAAAAACTGCTCACACTATAAAAGCAACAGCTTAATTTATTCTAGTTTAGAGTTATAGCAACAAAAAAAAATATATTGATAAAATGGCATCTTCCTACTGCAGAGAACTGTGCCTTGTGTTTGGTCTGAGCTCTCTCTCCCTAATCTAAGGACAAAAATTCATTGTCACAGCTCTTATCACTGGAGATTCATCACAGCTAATGAAGAGTGAACTGGATTTTCTGGCCTCATTATCAGTGAAATTTCATACAAGACCCTGATCTTGCAGTCAAAGCTGTTCAGATGAAGGCTCTTGAGCCTACACAAAGGCCCAGTGTAGTCATTGGGTGCCAAATAGATGGGACTCAACCCATGGAGCTCCAGTTGCTGAATAGGGGTTTTAACACATACTTATTCTACCCCTGCAGGCTGACGTGAGGCTGCACCTGCAGATCAGTGTTTGGAGGGATGCAGAAGCAGCAGATACAGGTCTCTGTTAGGGTCTTCAGTAGTTTATGATGTTTCTCCCTCCAAACTGTGAAACCTCTGCCTCTTCTAAAGGAATCCCAAAGGGTATGTCTACACTACCACCCTAGTTCGAACTAGGGTGGTTAATGTAGGCATTCGAAGTTGCAAATGAAGCCCAGGATTTAAATATCCTGGGCTTCATTTGCATCTTGCCGGGCGGGCGCCATTTTTAAATCCCCTTAGGTCGAACTCTGTGCCCGCGGCTACACGCGGCACGGAGTAGGTAGTTCGAATTAGGATCTCTAATTCGAACTACCGTTACTCCTCGTGGAACAAGGTGTACCGGTAGTTCGAATTAGAGATCCTAATTCGAACTACCTACTCCGTGCTGCATGTAGCCGCGGGCACGGAGTTCGACCTAAGGGGATTTAAAAATGGCGCCCGCCCGGCAAGATGCAAATGAAGCCCGGGATATTTAAATCCCGGGCTTCATTTGCAACTTCGAATGCCTACATTAACCACCCTAGTTCGAACTAGGGTGGTAGTGTAGACATACCCAAAGAAGCCAGGAATCAGGAGAGTCTGGAACCATGGCATCTGCAGAAGATGTACTATCCAAGGATGCACAGAGGCAAGCAGTACCTTAGCAGATGTAAGATCTCCAATGATCTCAGCTATTTACCTCACCCATGAAGTGACAAACACTACTCCTTGGGGGTGGGGAGAGGTCTATGTAAAGTTAGTGACTTACCTAGTAAAGTTTTCACTCACCTCTGTGGGTTTTCCTAGGTAGAAGAAAATATAGCTCTATCCTCTATGTTCACTTTATAGATTAAGTATCACTGGTACTACTTCCCAAGCCACTGAGTTCCCTGTTAAGAGCCAAAGAACATGAAATCACACAAAGCTATTTTTTAGAGTCTCTTTTGTAGTAGAACTGCATTTTAAGACATTATTTTTGTACTCAAGTATTTCAGTTAAGGTGATATTTCTGATGGCTTACTTTATAGATTCTTTATCACTAAAGCTGTTGGATAATAAAAAAAATAGGATTGTGAATAACTTCACATTCAAACAAAATTTTGGAGTCAGATATTAAACTGCATTTAGACATGAAAAAGTTATCCATGAATGAGCTAGTAAATGAAAGTTTCCAAGATGTGTCGAATATTTTGTTCACACCAAGTAATTCAGCCAGCCCCGACAAGTACAACACTTTATGGGGATTTTGCATACTGCATGAAGAGATTATTTAAAACTCTCACTTTGCTCACCTCTCCTGCCCTTCTCCTTCTTTGCAATTCCAATAAGATCGTGACATCACTGCAACAAACAACATTTGCACTCTTATTGAATAGGTGCCAACTTTGCTAGTCTGCCTACATCATGGAACATAAACTAATATTTTAATTACATTACTTAAGGGACATTGGAACCACATTAGAGACAAGAAGTTTTGTGGGGATGTTATAGCTGCAGTAACTTCAAACCAAAATTGATCTGTTCTTGGCATTTATAAGAGATTTAACTTTATTTTTCAATAAATAAGGTCCCACTTCGCATTCTTATAGTACTCTGCTGGGAGAGAAAGGTAAGTGAGAATTAACATAAGCAAGGCTTTGTTTCCCAGTGGCAATATGTGATTTGTAATGTGCTGAAGAGGCTAAAGCTGGTACAGAATGATATAATAAATATTCAGCTATTCTACCAAAATATTTACTCTTCTATGGCCATAATAATATCTTTACTGTCAATACATGAAGTACTGCGTGATGTAAAATAGCCTCTGTGGTTGTAGGAAGTACTATAGAGCAGTAGTTGCCATAATTTTGAAGCTAGCTAGCTTCTACAGGTCCAATTTTCTGCCTCCCCTCCTGCCCAACCCCAAAGAGAGTCATTTACATTTCTTCTCATAGCAGCATTTTTTCTGGGAAGTTTGAGGACAAAAAATATCAGAAAGGAGTTTGTTACAGGTTAAAATTCTGGCAGCATTAAGATCAACGGGGAAAGGAACTCCCCTCCACTTCATGATCGACTTCATGAGGCCCAGAGATGCACTTAGCTAGAGATGCATTTAGATAGGATTTATTTTGTCTGACACTACAGGCAATACTGCCTTCCCAACAGTAAGCATGCTGTGGCAAGAGTTCTGTTAGATCACAGCACGGATTTCTGGGAACTGCAGAAGGTTTGGCAAGAGTGTAACTGTCACATTTCTACATACTTGTCTTTTCCAGCTCTTCATGCAGAAGGAAACACTTTGGTCATATCTCCACTGTCCTCAATCACTACATGAAATGAGACACTAACAAGAATCTCAGGCTATGTCTAGACTACAGGCTTTTTTCGGAAGAAGCTTTTTTCATAAGAGATCTTCTGAAAAAACTGCTTCCGAAAGGGAGCGACCACACTGCAAAAGTGCATAGAAAAAGTGATCTGCTTTTTTGAAAGAAAGCATCCAGACTGAATGGATGCTCTCTCACATGTAAGTTGTTATTGCTATGGATGGAATGGCCACAAGGGCACCTGTGCTTTTTCCTTTTTCTTCTTCTTGCAAAAAGAGCTCCCTCTTCCCCGTCCACACATGACTTTTTGTGAAAGAGCTCTTTCGCAAAAAGGCTTCTTCCTCACAGAATGAGGATTACCAATGCTGGAAAAACCTCTCTGTTCTTTCGATTTTGTTGCAGAAGAATGCAATTGCAGTGTGGAAGTTCCTCAAGTTTTGTCGGAAAAACAGCTGTTTTTCCAACAAAACTCTGTAGTGTAGATATACCCTCAGTGAACCCAGTCAACGTTCTTGATATTCTGAAACATTTTTAATTTTGTTTACTGCCTTTCAGTTATGTTTATAGATCAAAGTTGTTACAGAAATCTCATTCCATGCAATAGTTAATTCAACAGCTATTACAGATTGTTCCGTGAATGCAACTAATCAGAAGAAATAATGGTCAGATGAAAAATCAAACGACTATTCCATTTTCTGTAGGCATCTTGTGACTGAAATCAAGGTTTAAAAGAGACACTACTCAATTTAAAAAAGTTTGCTGATGTGAAAAACTTTGCCCCTACTTCCACAGTTTCACTCTTGTTGCTATTGGTGTGTATCCCTGGCAGTGCTTGGGGAAGAGTATGTGGTATCCCTCCCAGATCAGTGAATAAGAGGGATGCTCTCATACTAATGCAGGAGACAGAAGATTAACTAAACAAGAAAAGGGTGAAACTGGAGTGCTGTCAAATGCACAAATCAGGCAAATTGAAAGCCTTTTACCATGCATCATTTTTCATAAATAAAATATAGTGAGATGCTATCTATGTAGTTATAGCAAAGCCTCTCCTAATATTCACTACTTCTTGACCCTCATCATTTTGCCAGGCAAAAAGCACACACCAATCACTCCTCCTCCTGTTCGCACTGTCTTAGCCCTGCCATATTCTGCCAGGTTCAAAATTCCAGTTTTTGATGCTTTATCTAAATGGCTCCACTAGAGGGAGAACTCAGCTTCAGTCACCCTCTCCTACTTCAGAGTTAGAGAAAGGCATGTAGATGGAACAGGGGCTTCAGCAAATGCATGCTACTACAAGCAGCACTAGCTTTGCATGAACGAGTAGCATATTCAGTGAAAAATAGACCATTCTGTATTTATGGAGAAGCATGCAGACTCTTGGACTGCAGCCTCCATTAACAGTATCTAGTCTGACTGCCTGAGATTTTGCTCCCTGATAGTTAGTGTTCATTGAAGTAAACAGAATTTTCCTCAGGGACCAGATATTGGATAAAGATTTCTACATCAGCCACCATTCAATAATCTTTCTAATGAGATTGCTCTAGGAAGAAGGAATGACTGCAGTGGAGAGTACAGCAAAACAAAAAGGCTGTGTTATAAGAGCCGGAAGGAAAGGTGCCTATGTTTCTCCTTTTCTAAAAGTAGCAAAATTGGTTAATGAGGTTGTTAATTAGGGGCCAAATTGTGAATGACCCTCATATAGGTCTAGTAAATGAGAAGTACACAAAGAGCCTCTCTCACCTTCCACTCACTGACTACTGTATTGTCAGTACTAGTCTGGTGCCCACTTAGACGTACAGCCCTGGGACCAAATCACACGTGGGCTTACAACAAACCATTGCTGAATCCCGTTAGGCAAAGAAAAAACCTTTGGCATCTATTACCTGCCCCCCTCAGGCAGGACCTTCCTGCAGACAAGTCACTGATAGCAACTCCAAACTAGCAGCCCTACCTTCCCTCAGGAATGGTCTGGTAGGCAGCAGCCCCTATTCAGTTCTTGACCCCAGCCAGGCTTCTGACATAGCACAATTGCTAACTGTCTGCTCTTCTTCCCAGTTAGCTCCCAGCTGAATTGGATCTTGCCTTTTAACCCTTCCCTTCAAGGTGACAGCTAGTGCTGGTGTAGCAGGGTGGGGCTGACTGAGCCCATAAATACTTGTTAACCCTTTCCTCACCAATGTGGAGTTTGTATATCCTATCACAGGCACAGTAACCCTATTTAAACTATGTTTAAATGTTCAGAAACAGAGGAGAAAAGAGATATGTTCCCTTCTAATGACTCTGTGATTCCATGTTTATATTGAGTAATGCACTGCAATAAGGAATGTATGTTTCTGGGTAAGGTGAATTGGCACGTCCCGTGTTCCAGCTCTCCTCTTGTGGGTATGATGATTTATTATGACAAATGGTGTATGGTGGCATCTTCCTCACAGAAATATACTGCTGTGAAATAGACACAGAGGGTGTTTTATCTAGATGACAATGCTGTGTCAACTGACTTGTTGCTGTGACTGCAGGCAGAAATGTCATTCCACCAGGTTGTTCTGGGATCAGACCCACCAACACAGGGGAGGGGTAAAGAGGGCAGTTGGCCTGGCGTTTGACAATTCAAAGGGGCCAAGGGCTCCCAGCCGCCACTACTGTTACTGTGGCAGCAGCAGCGGCTGGAGTCCCATCCCTTTAAATCACCACTGGGGTGCCATGCCATGTGCTCTGTGCAGCTCTGAGGGATGGGAATGGCATGCCACACTCCCAAAGCCCCTCCCCCTCCAGGACTGAAGAGTCGGCACCTCCTGCCCACCATGCCCAGGGGCCCATGCAGGTGGTCGGCTTCCCTGTTTGGGGTACAATCATATGCCTGGATGATTCATAGCTGTCTCACTATAGGCATGATCTATTCCACTTCTGAGCTACTCAGATGGATCCTGCAAAGTTAGATGTGCTCATGCAGCAATCTCTCTCTCTCTTTCTCTCTCTCCAATCTCCCTGTCTATATCACAAACTTTACCTTTTCCTGCTAGTTACACATCCTCATGAAAACACCACCTGTGGAAATGACTTTCCAAGACCTTTTAAGTGTTCCAGGAAACCAGCTTAATGCTTTCTCATGCTCAGCTAATATTTGTTATTTTTACAATGGTTGTACCTGACAACTTTCCAATTTTGCTTTTCATAACTGAACAATACTACCACAGTATTTGTAGTATCCCCTACACAGGATCCCCTACACCAGTGTTTCTCAACTTTTTTTTATAAAGTACCCCATTTTCAAAAATAAATACATAAATAAAAAATTATAAGTTCCCCCAGTACCTACAGTTTTCAGACACACCATTTTTTTTTACCATTGCAACACATTTGTTTAAACAACTTTATCATAGCCAGGTAGACAATTATTTTTGTACTTTTTACACCCAAAAATTTAATAACATGCTGTAAAACTTAAAACAAAAATTCAGTTTTCTCCAAATTTCAGTTGTGTTGACATACCTCCCAGACTTCTCTTGAGTACCCTGAAGGGTACTCATACCACTGGTTGAGAAACACTGCCCTACACTTTGCACAGAGAGCTATGTAGTACTATAGTTGCCTTAGAAAACCACTTGATAATGTTTTAAGCAAGACCACATTTATACTGTTTTCTCAGTTTATTCCCATACACATTCCCAGCCAGGATCTGGCCCTCCACACCAATGTGATTAGCCTTATTTTAATTGTACTGTCAATAAGCCATATGAACTGGCTTGAAGTTAAAACTAACAAACAAAGAGCGAGGTATACACAGAGAAGTATTTTTTACAGTATAGATAAATAGCTAGTGTTTCCTAGAGAGAGTAGCAGTCCTTATATGGTTTCTGCTTTACTATCAATCACCCTGGCTTCTTTTATAGTTTCCCCTCTAGCCTCAAGTGCAAACTGAACTTCGAAAAGAGCAAAAATCAAGATAAAATGAGGAAGGTTTGACCAGAACTCCTAGAGCTTTGTGAAACAACTTTCATGCAGTCATTTGTGGTTTAGCCTCTATTTTACATCAATTTTCAGTTATCTCAGGCGGGAAAGCATAGATTTTTTTGTAACAAAGCTCAGGGTGACTTTGTGCTGCAGGTTATTATTACATTTTAATCTCCAGATCAGATGTTCAAAACCTACAGAAAAAAAACCATATGAAGAGATGTAGATTGTTTAGAGTAAGCAATAAGAAAGCTAAAGGTTAGTCAGATGGAGTTTAAGGAATTAAACACAACTTTCTATGTTTCACTGCTTTTCTTTATAAATAATTGCGTGAAATAATGAAAAATGCATGAATGGTGCCAAATACTTTCTTTCTTCACACACTGCACTAGTTCATTTAAAATTTCCCCTTCACATGGGAGGAACTGAAATTACAGTAGTGGCTATTAATAGTACCAAAAGGGTTCTGAAGTAATTTGCCACTGGTAGATGATCAAAGTCCACAACAACTTTTTTTCCCCAAGTAAGTTATCCTTGAGTAAATTAGATGAAATAACCCATCATCCTGAATTTCACAAAGTGAGCAATGGCGAATCATCTACTAATAGGAAGTGAGACAGGGAATAGTCGTGCACATAAAACAGTAAGAAAATCCAAAATCACAGTAAAATTATTACAAAAGTAATGGATAGAATATATCATGCTACTCTTGAAGTCTTCCAGTTACTTAACTGCAGCATCTAGATTGGCAGATTGCTATTGTTCACTAACTTTTTGAACAGATCTTTTAAAAAATCACAGCATACTATGATGTTACTTTGGCATTCCCAGGAGATTGCTTCATTTCAGGAAGATGGTAACTTGTAATTCCAGTGTACAGCCTAGTAAATGTTTAGCAGCTGGTTGTAAAAAAGAGTAGAGGACACAGATTTATAACAGATCATAATAGACTCTGATGTGGAGGGAAAAGCTGAGCTGCACAATTAGACAGTCTGTCAGATTTTACTCATTACTATAAGCAGAGTCAATATATTTTCCTTATGCGATATCTATGAGAACTAACAATTCTTCTAACTATTATGCTCTATCCCAATAAACAGACCTTATTATTAATATGATGGTAATGGATTCCCTCCTTTAACATTTCAGATAAAAATGATCTGCAACCTGAAACAAATAAATACATGCACGTATCTATGAGAAAATATTTGTTGTCTCATAAACTGTAGAAGGATTTTACCATTTGCTGTGGTATCACAGATTAAATGGTGTTCATCCCTCCAAGATTTAGTTCATGAATATTTGTGAGATAACACATTATTTATTACTTTAATACATTCTTAGCCTTGTTACAGGGAAATTTTGTTATTCAGATTCATAACATGAAATAGGGATACTTTCTTCCCTGGAAACATTTTACTGCCTATTCAAAGATGTAAAATGAATATTAACATATTATATATTAATTTGCATGGTGAAGCAACGTGTAAATTGCATGCCATATTGTAGGACATTTTTGCAGTCATATTAGGAGAGCATTAAAAAGCAGAAAGTCACATCGTCACATTCTATCTAAGTTATTTTCAAATAATGTAATATCAGGCTGCTGTTAAGGAGGCAATCTTGTTGTAATACCGTCCACTAGATCTTAAAAATGATTAAAGAAACTTTTGTTTGATAGCTTTCAGTCTAGCAAAAAATCACTTAACAATTGTGGCTGTGAAATCCCTACTTCTTTTATTGTTTTGTCTTAATGGTGCCCATTTCTCTATTATTTATCTGTATGGTCTCTGTCTGGTACTTTGTTTCAGTTGCAAAACTAACTTTGTTAGGTGTAAATCAAGTATGGTGGTGGGGTACAATTGGTTAAAGAATTGTTCTACAATCTCCTAGGATTAGTTAAAAATATTTAGTAATATTTGAGCTAGGGGATAGCTAAGTAAGTCTCAAATTTCACTATATAAACTGAAGTCCAAAGGGAAGATCTTTGGAACCAATGCCAAGACACAAGTGGGGTAAGTCTACAGTGTGAGGCTACAGAAGGAAGCTTGGGCAATGGGGGTAGGGGAAGTCAGTGAGGTATGGGGGTGACGCATCCATGGGGGGAGCCCAGGGACACAGCAATGATCAGGGAGGATGGGTGCAGAGCCTTCGGAGGCAGCTGGCATCAGGGGTACCAAAATACATGTTTGCCCATAGCCCCATTTTTTCCAAGACAGGCCCTGATCCTTTCATGTTAAAGGAATAAAATTTGTGCATGAGTATGTGAGTCCTTGGTAGGGATCCAGTTGTAGGACAGGTCACAGAATGAGAGAATCATGGGGTTGGAAGAGATCTTAGGAGGCCATCAAGTTCAAACCTGTCCAAAGCAGGGCCAATCCCAGCCAAGGCTTTGTCAAACTGGGACTTAAAAACATTTAGGGATGGAGATTCCAGTGCTAACTTCCCTAGATAACCCATTCCAGTGCTTCACCATCCTCCTAGTGAAATAGGTTTTTTTCCTAATATCCAACCTAGACTTCCCTCACTGCAACTTGAGACCATAGCTCCTCATTCTGCAATCTGTCACTACTGAGAATAGCCTCTCTCCATGAAAAGCATTTAAGCATAGCTTAACTTTAATCATATAACCAGTGGTCTGGGGCACTGCTGAGAGGGCCAAATCAGGGCAAATTGCTTAGAACCAGGGCTACTTACAGCTCAAGACGGGGGTCCTCCTCTATAGGGCACCAAACCAGTCACATACAGCACTTCAGCTGCCAATCTGTCCAGCAGGAAGTTGCACCAGCAAATCCTCTTAGACACTCCAGGTTTACCTGTGCCACAACCAGCATCACAACTTACACAAAGGAGAGGTTATGAAAACCAATCTCACCAACTCCAAACAGGTTCTTCCTACCTCAAAGGATCAGCACAGTCCTAGGTCAATATATACTTCATATCTTACCCAAAAGAGTTCGCTGTGCCTCCCCTTTAGAGTCTAAAATTTAAGCATTATTAATAAAAGAACGAAAAGGTTGAGAGTAGGGCTGTTAAAGCACATTACATACATCAATCACCAAGTTGTTGATGCAGTTCTTAGCAGCAGGGCCGGCCCACAACATTTTGGCACCTGAGGCAGGGAGCTCAAATGACACCCCCATGCCACCTTTTCTCCTGTCTGCCTGTTATGTCTCTTGTGCCCTCCTTCCTCCAGCACAGCACTCCACCAACTCTGTGCATCTAGAGCACAGAGAATACATATGCACGAGCAGCAGACACAATTTTCTAGACTCTGGGTCCTAGTGGCGCCCCTCCCCCCTACAGTCTGGAACCTGAGGCGGCCACCTCAGTTCGCCTCATGGTAAGGCCAGCCCTGCTTAGAAGACATGTAACAAACTGCTAGCTGAAAAGTCTCTGCAGTACATCCTATGTTAGGATGGGTCAACAAATCCTTCTGGGCTCTCTGTCCTTAGCAAAGTTGCTTCTGGAGCAGAGGGCAGGAGTGAAGACAAAGATCGAGGCACCTCTAAAATCTTTTTATAACCTTGCCCATGAGGAGGGAAATCCATTGTTCTCCTGAGTGATGGTACCTCCCAAAATGGGGCTGATCACATGATCACCATGTACCTTTTAGGCAAGGAGTCACAAGCTACCCAGGTATGCCCTTTTCAAGCAAAGAGATTGAGTGCTCCTCTGGTGTCAATTGGCAACACTTCAGAGCCATTGTCCATGAAGCATTCGCTGTTCACTGGGTCAACAGCCTTCCCAATAGATAGTCTATGCCAGCCTCTGTCTCCCAGACAGAAAACATTAAACATATAAGTACAGAGCCCATACACATAACTTTACACACAAAAACCATACAAGTACATGAGCAGCATAGACAAAAGCAGCATAGCAAAAGCTTTCAATTGACACCTCATATGGCCCTCTCTGCACAGAATTTGGGGCAAACACAAAACAGTGGGTGCAATAGTGATCTGCCTTCTCATATTAAAATCCAATAATGCAACAAAAGCACATTTCTGAGTTTTGCAATCACTTAAATCCTACTTTTTATCCTTAATAAATATTTGTTTATTATCAAGTCCAGTGTAAATAATTGTTACAGGGTGTGGGGTGGGGAGCAACCACTGTGCATCTTTCTTTTTCACTGATAAAGAGGATTGACCTTATGAGCTTTGTCTGTGTAAAATATTTACACAGAGTAAGACCGATTTATTTGGGATGTTGGTCTTCTTTGGGCCTGTGTTCCTGGGTGTCGTCAACAGCCTTATAGCGGAGCTCTCCCAACTGAGCTGGTTCAGCTTATGTGTTGCTCTTGTGTGAGACTCTTTCCCCAACTCTGTGCCTTGGCTATGGGAGACTAGAGTTTGTGGCACAGTGGGACAGAGAGATGGGGCACCCCAGCAAACAGTCAGGCAGGTGCAGTGGCATGACCAATATTCCGGGTGACACTCTCAAGGCAACCCCTGTGATCGAACCTGTCACAATCTTTGGCAGACTTCGAACAAAACAGCTCCCTCTAACATTTAAAAAATATTCGGTCTCTGAATTGATTTTTCTCTATAGCATTGCATGTTTCTAAGCAATTGGAAGCTTGTGATTTTTTTCAAAAAAAATCTTCATGTTCAGAGGCCCAATTGCTTTGGCAGAAGAGGAAGCAAAGGAGGATGTTTTAAGGATTAAAAATGTTAGGCCATCAAACCTTGAGATACATAGAACTTTGTTCTGTTTTCTTGGGCCAGGATGTACGTTGAATGCTGAAGAATATGCATTTAAAAAGTATTTAAAAAGAAAATAATCATGTGTTTGTTAACATCATAATTAGCAGCCATTATTCAGTGCAAGTTTGGGACTCACAAGGGACTAGTTTCCAGAAGGAAACATGAGGAGGCCAGGAGTGTCTGGTGGACCCTGCTAGCCTGTAGTGAGGAGGGCAGACCTGAATTCTTTGCAGATTGGAAGACTCTTCCTGTGAAACTTCATTCTCCTCATGGAAGGAGGTAAGAGGATTCAGAGGTGAACTGAGTCATACGAGTTAAGATGAAGATGACCAACCCTGAATATTAGTTTTATGGCATAAGGTCATATAATATAAACACAAGACCAAACTAAAAGCCTGGTATTTTAGGAGAAGTTTAGTACCTCCCACACTCACCCCTCTGAACATGTAAGGTTAATTCCATAGAGTTGTAGTCTAGCACAGTGTTTCTCAACCAGAGATATGAGTACTCTTGAGAGAAGTCTGGGGGTACGTCAACACAATTGAAATTTGGAGAAAACTGAATTTTTGTTTTAAGTTTTACAGCACTTTATTATTTTTGTACTTTTTACACCCAAAAATTTCATCGCCTGCCTGGCTACGATTAAGTTGTTTAAACAAATGAATTGCAATGGTAGAAAAAAAATGTGTGTGTCTGAAAACTGTAGGTACCGGGGGTACTTATAATTTTTTTTTAAAGGGGTACTTTATAAAAAAAAGGTTGAGAAACACTGGTCTAGCACTTTAAATTCACCCTTGCCGTGTTTCTTTCTCCTGAATGTTCTGATCAAATCACCCCTTTCGCTATAGAGAGCTGTGGGGCAATTAAGATTTCAAATTACAAAAGGCGGGGAGGGGGGAGTTACAAGTTAAACTTTATTATTGCATCAAGTAACTGAAGTTTATCATGCCTTGAAGGCATTGCACTTCATACCACCCAGGCAGGCACTCCAGAAGAGGCCAGTTCAGTCCCCCTGCATCTCAGAGCTGCTCTAACTCATGCCTATAGACGCAAAGGACTTCCCTAGCTTCCAGTAGGCTAGACATTGCTGCACTTGTACCAGGAGCATCTCCCGCCATGCCACCTGCACTCTGGGCTATTAGTAGAGTGATACTGGGTTGTCATCCTGGCTCTTCTCTGCTTACTAAATTCCTTGATTATGGACAATTCTGGGGCAGGAGGGCGGGGGCAGAGCTACAAGATTCAGACCAGCTGGTGTAAAAGGAATGCTGGATCAGGCCATCTGCATGTGTGAAATCGAGTGCATGTTCTCAGTTGCTTGACTGCAGCTAAGAAAAAAAACTTGAGCATCTTCAGCTCCCAGCCGATAGAGTTCTTTGTTTAGATTAAGTGGAAGAGGCCTGTTTTTTTCCATTCTTGATATTTCAGTCACACTAACTAACTTAAACTTTAACCCCTCTCACATTAATATTTTATTACTAATCTCAGACTCTAACCACAAATCCATCTAAATAAAAATGCTGTATGTACACCTTATTAACCAACTGATCAACTTTGAAAGAAATTCACATACATAATTTTACATACTTTTCTGTTAAATTACATATGCAACTTGATTCCCAAAAAACATCAATTATTGAAACATCGATTATAAATACTTGCCAAAATACTCTTGGTTGATAAATATTTTACCTAATTCGTATTTAGCAGCACACCTGAAGAGAAAATATTTATTAACCAAATCAAGTTAAAGACTCACAACAATCCATGGGTCAGCATTAACAGTTCATTTCTTCATAAACAAATTAATCATATTCAGTGTTAATTGAGATATACCAGATTTATGTCCTTATCTATTCATTTCCTTGTTATTAAATTATTGAGCTTTGCAAAGAATATGTAACTAGATGCAATGCTGTCAAGGTTTGCTGAAGTTTTTAAAACAGTGTTTTGAATTTGGAATCTTGTAAACAGAAGTGTTTGAGCCCTGACTGATCGCATGAAGTAAATTACACAAACTGAAAATCCAGATATATTCCCATCCACAGTGTAACAAACTTATTTTGTCAAATTTATGTGAGTCGTTTATGGTGGGATGCCATGATGGTAGTCTATTTATGTAAAAAAAAGGGAGATTGTTTTCTTGGTTGGGCGTTAATAATCTCTCATAATCTAATGCTGTGTACAACCTCTTTTGGCACTTTTCTTCGAATAGGGGAAAATTGTACCTATTGACCATGCCTCAAGGAAATATTTTTACTGCTGAGACTGATCCTGTTACTGTGGACTTCATCGATTGCTTATATAAATATTTGACAAGTTAGAGGAGAAAAATACCCTCCACTTTGGTGTCTCTTTAGCTATTTGCAGCATGGCTGCAAGACAAACAAATATGGAGCAATATTTGATCAATAATTGAATTGAGGATGGACAGTTTTTTCACTATTTTATTGAATCCATTAATTATTATTATTAAAGATAAGATTTTGGAAGAGTTTTCCTATTGCTTGGTGTCAAATACAACAAGTAATGTTAGCTCTTTTTTCTGTGCAGTATTTCACCATTCTCTGCTTCATCTACTTATTAATTCCCTTTTATTATAAACTACCTACCTGTCTATTCTCTCTCATTCGCTCTCTGTCACACATACACAGTTTGATAATATTGCCATTAGCAGGAGGAGAACGAGATGGGGAAAAATCAGTAATTGCCATCCTTTACTAAATTATGCAGCATTAATTAGTTGACTTGGTAGTTCAGAGATTGCTGCTTCTCCTATTGGAATGAAAGCTCTTAGTTCAGGATGGCTTCTGTCTCGTAGCGTTAAAGCCACAACAGCAAAAATTAATAATGTATGGCTTGTGTCACAAAGGCAAAAGTGCTGCATTCATCTGTCTGCCTGCTATTTGAATGTCAGAAATGGAGAGAAAACACCACGCTACAGCAACCTCTGGGGGAATCACAGAAAGGCTGAAATAAATATTGCTGTTTAGGGCTGTTTAAAATATAATATTTCTGATACATTTGAAGGAAAAAAAGATTAATTTATTTTTCAAGAATTGGATTGTTGTGATGCAATTGCTTTGTCCTAGAGCAAGCAGAAAAAAACGTGAGCACTGCAACCTGTGAAACTAAAGGCCTTTTTGCTGGACCAGCAGGAATTTGCAATCTATCAAATCATAGACCATTTCTCATTCTGCTGCAAAGCAGCTAAACTGTTGTGTTTCACTTATTAGGAAATACACATGTTGATAGAAAAGCATCCATAAGTGTCCCTCTTGACTGGTAATTTAAGGCCCTGATCCTGCTATCCAAGCTGTATGGATTCTATTACATAACTCGGGTTTAAAAAGCTAATCTGCCTTGTTAGGTTTGGGAGTTAACCTTCCAAATAACAGTGGTGAGAAGATGCTATAATGCACATTCATGATTAATAAAAAGTTACACAGCACTTAATCACAAAACAACTGGATTTTTTTTCCAGCTGTCATTATTTGAAAATGTTTATGGCTCCCAAAAAGGCTTCTTAAAAGCAGATTTTTAAAAAGGAGCTAAGAAACAGAATCGGAGGGAGGGGATCTAAAATAACCTTCAACAATATTATAATACTTTGATATAATAGCCCCCAAATACTTCAGCTTATAAATGTATTAAATAATATCAATTTATTTTGGAAAAGCCAGAAAACATTCAGTGTTTTGTTATCATTTTTAATGAATGGGAAGAGAGTAACAAGTAATAGGATTTCAGACATCAGGGATAGGATGACCCTTTACTCTTTCTCCTGTCAAATAGCATCTTTTTTCAACAATTGGTCTCTCTGATTTCATTGAGACTACTCACAAGACTACTGAAGGCATTACAATCTGAATTAGAAAGTACCTAATTTAGAATTAACATAATTTTAATATTAAATCTTGTAAACAATGTCAAGAAACCAGTTTCAGTAAATCTTAAAACAATACAAACAATCCACCTTCATGACTTTTATTTCAGTAAGGTGAAGAGCTTTGGCTCCTGGGAAAATAAAATAGTCTTGTTATTTGCTGATGATCAGAATGGCAGGTTTAGACCTGGTTACTAAAAGTAACACAAAAAAAAATCATCTTCCTGCCATTTCATTTGGGTGAATTTTGAAATAGGTTAGCTTAAACTAATTCTGGTTTGCTCTGCTTCATAGGGATCTGTAACATGAGAGCAAAGGGTATAACTAGAGTAGGTGCCCAATCCATCCTCAATGTAGAGCAAACGTCTTCACTCAAATTTGTTCACACTAGTTACAATTTTTAAGGGGATTCCCGGCACTGTAACTTCAAGGAACATTTGAGTCCTCATTATTGTCAGAGATTCCATCACCCACTGCTGCAACCCCTATTAAGGAATCTGAATGCTGCCTGCGGCTCTGCCTTTTACATGCTAGGCAGCTTTCTGTTTAGGCAGGGAAAATAAAAGGGCTTGAGAAATGTGCCAAACTTCTGTAAGTTGTTTGCATTCCACTGAAATATTTCTTTCGCTGAAGGGGATCAAATCAATGAAATACGATGAAACCATATGCTCGTTATTTCAAAAAGAGAGCAGCTGCTTCAGGGAGTACTGAGAAGATTTATTAATTCTACCAGTACTGCTCATTAAGACTAGGTGTCTCCATACCTGTCTTTCTCAACAAAAGCTCCTCAATAGCAAAATCACCCCCCATGGAGTTCACACTGATGTTCATCTTGGCAGCATTCCCTGTATTCTTGCAGGGCACAGGAGACAATATGCTGAGCTAATGCAATTAGAGAAGTGGTACTCTCATTTCTCCAGAAAAGCTATCTAGCACAAGTGAAGTTTGGAAATGCCAGAAGAGGAATGTACACTGGCAAAGACTGATTCTGCCAACTATGGACCATATGTGCATTTAATTGAGTTTGCAAGTTTCCAGGCTGAATGCCAAATGGACAGTCTACTGACAGGTGAGAGTGCTGAAGTTTTCCCTTCTTGTTCTCTCACACAAGCTTTAAGGTCACAAAGATTCATGAAAGCCAAAAGACATCTTCTGCCTGGGACTGATAGTGGTGTTTGTAGGTCAGCAAGCAAATAAACTACAGGAAGACAAATTACTATTGCATCAGTTGTAATTAAAAGTGATGGCTCAGGCAGGCTTTACAGCCTGAGTTAGAAGCGGTGACACTCCAAGTGCTGACTGTGGAGGGAATTGTGACTTTCAGAATCTCACCCCGTCATAGTTTCCCACCATACATTCTGTCTCATTCTAAAGGAGAGGTAAAAAGTGGTTTGCTACTGGAATAGTCCAGTGATTATCAAACATGGGACTTCGGACCACTGGGTTGTCAGCAGAGCATTTCTGGGATCTCAGGGAGACTAAGTTCCATCAATGATGGTAAAGCATGAACAAATAGAATAGAGAGTGGTCCTGTAGAGCCTTAGCCTTGGTCTACACTCCCCATATTTTGAAATAACTCCTCTTATTTTGAAACAACAAGCAGAGCATCCACACTACCAAGCCCGTTATTTCAAAATAATGGGCTGTTTATTTTGAAACAATAACTCCTGCTTTAATAACAACAAGGAATAATGTTATTTCAAAACAGTTATTTTGAAATAGCAGTATATGGCTGCTTCACTGCTGCTATTTTGAAATAACTACTCCCCACAGTCATTCAAAGTAATTACTCCCCAGTGCCTCCTGGGGCTCGAAGTTGAGGTAGCACATCCACATTACAGGAGCCCACTTTGGTCTAATTTCAAGGCTTCCCTGTAGTGTGGACATGCTATTTTGAAATAAGTTATTTTGAAATAATTTCCAAATGTACACATGCCCTTAGAGACTAACAAAAAATATTGATAGTATGAGATTTCATGGGGACAACCCACTTCTTCAGATGTTGAGTTGATCAAGAGGTATAGAACCCTCAAAAATTTAAAACAGAAAAAGAGGGGAGAGGGAGAGGAGAAAGAAAAAAAACCCTGTCAATTATAGTATCTTTGCTAAATGAGGCTAATAGAGTGGACTGTAAGTGTCTGATACTTAGCTTTTGATGTCATATGAGTGTTGAATGTCTTTGTTCAGACCCTGGGTAAACATGTTAATCTAAACTCCTATATGCCTCAAGGTATTTCAACTCTAGTACCCACAACTCACCCTCAACTCTCAACTTTGTCAATGTATGCAACCACACCCTTAGCCCAGCCGAAGAAACTGTCAGATTGACAGGGATGGATGAGTACCCAGGCATCAGCTTCAAGATAGGCCCAACAAACAAAATAACAGAACACCACTAGTCATCGCCTATATTCCCCAACTTAAACCCCACCAGCGCATCATTTACAATCTGCAACCTATCCTGGAAAATAATCCCTCACTCTCACAAGCCTTGGGAGACAGGCTAATCCTCACCTACAGACAATCCCCTAACCTGACACAAATTCTTTCCAGCAACCACATATCACACCTCAAACATACTCACCCAGGAACCTACCCCTGAAAAAAACTCCGTTGTCAACTCTGTCCACACATCTATACAAGTGACATAATCACAGGATCTAACCACATAAACCACCATATCAGAGGCTCATACAACTGCACATCCTCTAATGTGCCAGCAATGCCTCTCTGCAATGTATATTGGCCAAATTGGACAGTCTCTATGACAAAGGATTAGTGGACACAAATCAGATATTTGAAATGGTAACATGAAGAAACCTGTTGGTGAACATTTTAACCGCCTGGGCACTCATTAATGCAGGGGTTCTCAAACTTTGTGATACCACGACCCCCTAAAATGCTAAATGAATTTGTGTGACGTCCCCCCCCTCACTGCTCCAAAGTTGTTAAGCAAAAAAAAAAGAGGGGGGTGGGAGCCAAAGTTTTTAAGCAAAAGTTGCACCACTTTATCCAGTTTGGGACTGCATGCTAACCACCAATGCATCCACTCCTCCCCCTGAGCCATGCCCCCCAGTCTCCCCAACCCAATGCACTCACCCCTGCCTCAGAGCCAGGCCCCCCTAGCAGCCCCACATCCCAGTGCACTCCCGCTTCCCCATGAGACAGGCATTCTCAGCGTCGGGAGCACTCCAATCAAATCTCTCCCTTCCCCCCGAAAAGCCAGGCACAGAGGAACAATCTTACTTTTAAAGTGGCTGTTCCTGTCACCCGGCCTGGCTGCCTCAGCTCGCAGCTTGTAGGAGAGGCATCACGTGGCCAGCTGCCGGTCTCTGCTGGTCACGTGGGCCAGAGAAGCGCACGCTCTGCTCCCACCCAGCCCAGCGCCCCCCTAGCGTGGTGCCCGCCAACTGCCCCTTCCTACTCCCCCCCCCACTAGACTCTGTGGCACTCCTCATTCCCCCGCTTCCACCAGACGTGGCAGGGGTCAGGCACCTGGCAACTGAGATGCCGGGGAGAGACAAATTTTTGCATAAAAAAGAATGGATCCAGCTGCGACCCCCCTGTAAGTTGCCCGTGACCCCCAGGGGGGTCATGACCCACAGTTTGAGAAACACTGCATTAATGGATTTAAAAGTAGCCGTTTTCTTGCAGCGTAATTTCAGGAACCAACTAGAGAGAGACTGCGGAACTGGCCTTCATAGGCAAACTTGACATGTTTACCCAGGACTGAACAAAGACATTACCTCGATGTGCTGTTATATTCAACACCAGATGAAATCAAAAGCTAAGTATCAGACATTTACAGCCCACTCTATTTGCCTCATTTAGTACGGTAGCTATAATTGACAGGTTTTTTTCTCTTCCCCATCTCCCCTCTTTTTCTGCTTTAAATTTTTGGGGTTTCTGTGCCCCTCTGTGCCTCTTGTTTCACTCATGATCTGAAGAAGAGGGCTGTGCCCACGAAAGCTCATGACACCTCTATATTTTTGTTAGTCTCTAATATGCTAGAGGACCACTCATTATTTTTATTTTTTTTTTAAGTTACAGACTAACATAGCTACCCCTCTGAGCCTTTGAAATAGACTAAGGTACAGTCATCATCCCAGAAACTTCCAGTTGTGCATTCAGTCTTCAGATAGAACTCTCTTTTATTTATGATGGCGTCCCCTGAAAGCATTCACCAGCTTGGATTGCTGTCCTGGTGCTGAAGTCTATGGAACAAGTCCCTCTCTCAATGACAGACAAAATTTCAACCATAATCAAATTTGTTGACAACACTACAAACATACCAGTAATAAGGGAGGCATGAACCAAACTACTGGCTTGGAAAAATCAGAGCTGTGGAATCTGCAGATAATGGAAGAAAATCAGGTGTTAATAAATATATAAAATCCTGCTTCTACAAAGAAAGGAAATAAACAACAGATGCACAAAACCAGGGGTCAGTGATAACCATGCAGCTGCATCCATCCATTAAGCTGGGTTTATTTTCATGTTGTCTTTTTGATATTCTGTTCTAATATTCTGTTTTGATGTAAGCATGCAATATAGTGGCAAGAGGGAAGAAGAGATGCTTCTTGACAGGTGCTATACCTTAAGAAGCAGTCCCTGATTTGACAAAGTTGTAACGTGTTGATTTACAATATCTTTGATGCCTCATTTTTAGAAACACAGTCACCTGCAGCAAACACTGATCTTCAAAAGCTGCTTTAAACTACTTTCCTGCCTTCAGATACCAAAATAAGCTTTAACCCACTTTACTTTAGGTACTTCCTTATGGAGCATTAGGGACCAGTAACACCTTAAAGGAACTGTATGGCCTCTGTATTGTACATGAGTGAATTGAATGTGGAGAATAAAAGGAAATATGTAACACATTCAGTAGAAAGGATAGAAGAGCTGATCCTTTTCATTATGCATCTTTCTATAGGCACGGGTTGGCATGTGACACCACAGGGGCAATAACAAGGTCATACATTTAAAAAGTGAAATGCTCTGTCTGCTGAACTCTGTCCAAACAAGAGGAATATTCACAACAAATTCATTATTTTTCCTCAGACACTTCAACTGTCTTCCATTAAGCTTTGTTCCAGTAACATTGTCTGAGTTTGCTGGAAAGCTAATGAACCTCAGGGCAGCCGTGGTCAAATGTTTGCCATCCCATGACCACAGGTCAGGCACAATAAGATTTCCAGCCTTAGTAAGGGGAAAATATGCACCTCTTTCTCTTACAACTGCTATGAATAAAATATACCGGAGCTCAAGTTTGCCTGGGGTCATTCTTCCCAATAGGCTTCCCCAATTAATCAGCACAGTAATTCGGAAACCACAATGAACTACTCCAAATAAAATGTATTGTTAAAAGAGAACAATGAAAAATTCTTACTATCCACACTGAAAATTTACAGACTATAAGCTATTTGATACCTTGTCCAATTCATGGATATGAGTTATTTTTAATCAGTAAAAGATCAGTTACACCAGGAAGAAAAAAAGTCTGCCTTGTCATTGATTGCGGTGGCTAGTTCATTTATAGTTAAGGCCAAATTGATAATCCAGTTTGATCCTGTTTAATCAAAAGAGAGTGAGTGAGAGAGTTAGTTCAAGCATCTTTATGTTGCACCTTTGCTGATCCATTTTTGAAACACAGCAGACGCTGGTGCCAGTGTAAGTCTTTGATTCTTGGATGACTCCAGGGATCTGTAGAATGTATCACTCTTCATATAAAGTAATATCAGACTCAGATGAATGTAATTTATATTTTCTATTGGAAATGCATAAAAGTGGTACATTCCTGGACATGAAGATTCAGATGCATGTAACTGAGTTGAGGGCACTAAAGGAGGAGTACCAACCCCTTCCAAAAATATCATTATCACTACGAGGCACTGAAAATCTCTCCTCAGTGTTTTGAATGCATACAGTTTTTTTGTCTAACTGGCTATTTTGACGAAAGAGAATCAGTTTTCATCATTTTTTTGGTCAAACAACTGAAAGTTTCAGTCTATGACTGGCAAAGCCGACCAAAACATTTTACATGTGGAAAAAAATACCATTTCCTACCCAGTTGTAATTATTATTTTTGAAGAGCCCAGAATGTTCTAGATGCCTCACAAACAAATGCAGGCGAAGTCTTGGTCCTGAAGAGCACATGACTTTGATTTGACACTGATGTCTGATGCTGCTGTCAGGGTATGAAGATTCAGGAAATGCTGCTGGTGAACATATACATGGAAGATCAGACCAAAGCAAGAATTGCAACTTATGGTTACATGTGAGGCAGGATTTGATTTGGTACTAGAAGCGGAAGTTATAACAGAGAAGAGAGAGAGGAGAGGAGAGAGAAAAGATAACAAAAATACAAATAAATAATGTGTTTACTCAATTAAGCTGTACATGCAGCTTGATGGTGTGGTTCCCTTTATAAAGATGATTTTCTCCCCCTTATTTCACATAGATTTTGTAGCCAAAGCTTCTAGGAAGGATTTGAATACAGAAAAGGAGGTAGTTGGTTAATATATTGAATATTTTTTGTACAATGGTCCCCTTTATAATCTTGGCAATTATGCCTTAGCCATACAGGTAAATGTTGCTCAGATAACTAAACTGGTTGACAAGTGTGTAAGGATGAATACTACAGTGTGCCCAACATGTGTTAGTATAACATTAGCCAACAGCACTGGGAGAAATCCAGCAACTGCAGCTTCCCAGTTAAAGGAATGGGTTCTTATCCTCAGCAAACATTGTGCATTTTTTGGTAAATTACTAAATACTATGTAGAAAGATCTGGTTACAACATTTAAAATTCCACCCAAGTACTTTAGATGCAGATGATTCATAACATTTTCTACGTACATATAAGAGAAGGATGTGGAAGCTAGATATACAAAAATTGGTCTGGTCTATGCAACCTGCAGTAAAGTTAAAGAGGTAGGGACAAATTCACTGCTGACATAAAAGAATGAAATTACCTTGACATCAATGGAGCCCAGTTGCCCGAGAAATATAAAATTAATTAATTATGACATTTATTACATGGGATATACTGGATTTGATCTTAACTGTATTTTTTTGTCTTTAAGGTAATTAGAGGGTTGGTGGTGGTGTTCTTGTTCCCTAGTTAAATTTCAAACACACATTGGGAATATCCAAGCATTAAGGTTTATACAGGGAGCAATTTTAATAACATTGCTTTTGTTCCTGGAGGAAGAGTTTATTGACAATAGATTCTGCTGTCTTAAATGTGTTTTATTTTTTTAATAGGCCACCTAAGTTTCAGACCTATCAAAGAAACATCGTGTTATGGTTGGCAAAATAGAATTTACACAGTCTTTGAGAGCAGAACCAAAACCAGTTGAGTAAAAAAGTATATGGGTTTTAGCAAAAAAGTATTTCTATGAAAGACTAGTATCTAAACTGTATGATGACACTAATTGCAGGACTCTTTATTTTGGAAATGAATTAATTTAGAAGTGGTTAAAAGAACTACTGCAAATCTGCCACTGGTGAATGAAAATTGGATGCAAATTAACTCAGCCTGAAATGTGCGTATTATTGAAACTATGCATTTTTGTGAAAAATTACTGCCTTCTTTCTTTCCCCATTTCCTTAATATCCCCAAAAGAAGACTAGGTAATAGCCAGACTCCAATCTCCCTTCTCCTGTTGAAAAACTGGAATAATTCCAGCCAAGTTACCCCTGATTTCTAATGGATTCACCGAGACCAGAAATGACCCAAAGAATGCAAGATGTGCTCAAAAATCTTTTTTTTATTATTATAATTAATTAGGTGAATAATTGATTTTTGGTTCACATGCTTAGTTGGAAAAATCATTCTGGATCCACTCAAAACCCAGATTTCAGTTTCCTCAGAAAACAAAACAAAAGTAATGATGTGTTTTGGACTGATATCCCAATGGCTAGGCTAAAGCACTCACCCAAGTCCCTCTACAGCCCCATGTGGAGCAGGGATTGGAACCTGGGCCACCTACATTGCAGGTGAGTGCTCTCACTACTCAGTTAGGGTATGTCTACACTAGCCCCCTAGTTTGAACTAGGGAGGCTAATGAGGGCGACCAAAATTGCAAATGAAGCACGGGATTTAAATATCCCCCGCTTCATTAGCATGTTTCCAGGCGGTCGCCATTTTGGAAATTGATTAGCCTGGAAGAACTGCCCGCGTCTACACGCGGCAGAGAAGGGCGATTCTGAAATGGAATGAGGTTTAACTGTTAATTCGAAGTAAGGGGTTTATTTTGGAATCGCCCTTCTCTCCGCGTGTAGACACGGGCAGTTCTTCTGGGCTAGTCAATTTCCAAAATGGCAACCACCCGGGAACATGCTAATGAAGCGTGGGACATTTAAATCCCGCACTTCATTTGCTATTTCGGTCGCCCTCATTAGCCTCCCTAGTTCAAACTAGGAGGCTAGTGTAGACATACCCTTATAGGGTACTCTCCGGTGGGTCTCTCTCAATCACAACTGTAGCCCTGGAGCCTCACATTTAAACCCCTGTTCCATGACAGGCAAAGTGTAGACTTATCTGAACCAAATTCTAATTATCAACCCAGATAAAACACATTTCCTGCTATTGGTTTACTTTGTTTCTTTTATGAGATAAATGATAGATCTTAGCTGGCAGACAGGATGTTGATTTTTTTCCTAATGAGTAATGATGAAGAAGATTGGAAAAAATTGATTGTACTAGAGAGTGTTTCATATCCTTTATACTACCCAATTATGATTAGTTTTTGCTCAGAATAACAGAAGACAGATTTTATATGAATTATTGATTTCACTATATAACTTTAAATATTTGTGCAGGGGTTGATTTCTAATTCCTCATTTATATGGATTTATTTGTATTTGGAGCCAAATCCTGACATAGTTCTTCAGAGCAGCTCTCAGCCAGGCTTAGGAAAGGAAAGGATGGGGGCTGCAATGCCATCTTTGCACAGTGTGAGGCCTAGGCCATTCTGCACCCATCTAGTCCTTCAGTGCAAGTGATTGATAGCATACAGAGAACTCTGAAATTCAATTCATTCCAACCAGTCTTGAATGATGTATTCTATCTTGGAAAGTTTTTGTCATATGTGGCTTTCTGAAAAGTAGAGAGTTCTTCACAGGGGTTGGTCCATAGGTCTGATATTTAGATAATAGCAGTCTCTTCCCTCTCCCCCTCCCCCCCAAAAATATGGCTTTTTTAATTATACAAGTTTTTTTTCCCCACAAACAATTCTGTTATTTGAACTTTTCTGATATTTTTCTCAAAATAAAAAAAATGTTTAATTTTAGCACAGAATAAAAAATGTCAAGTTTTCATATTTAGTTCTTCTCCCCTCTTTCTCCTTTTCCCACCCTTCCAAAAGAGAAAAAGAGAGGAAGTAAGTAAAGAAACAGCCTTGAAAGTCACAATGTTCAATTTTGACTGAAAATTTCCCCCATTCCTGATGAAAAAATTATGAAATTTCAAACTAAAGTGTCTGGGGACAAAAATTGCCATTTTTGCCAGTTCTAATTTATAAGAAGCATGGCCTGATTACCAATGCACTATGGCTAATAACTCTGCTAACTATGATTCTGTGGTTGTTAGGACAGAAAAAAAACATTCCCTGTATTTCAATAGCTGCAGTGGCAAAGTCTAGCAGCAAGCTTTTATTTTGCTGGAAAATGGTTTTGTACTCTATTAATTTGGAGTAGTTTTACACCACTACTGTCCCATTTATTTCAAAGGGGCTAGGATTTTGATCCAGTATCTACTGATATCTTGGCCAAATTTTGGATCTTACTTCTAAATCCCATAAAATTTCCTGGGGGCATAGATATGAATCTCTAAGTAGGAACCCTACTTTCTACAGATATAATTTGAGATGTAAAACTAGAAACTCATTTCCAACTCAGATATGACAAAAACCTTGTTTAAATAGATTTTCTTTGACTTTTGCTTGATGTGGTAGATCTCATTACAGCAGCTGACTATGTGAAAATTTATCTATACCAAGATGATGGGCCGTTTTGTTTTTGTTGTTGTTGTTGTTTTGCAATATCAGCAATTCTTGCATTTTTTCCCAACTATCTTAGAACATTTTTACATATTATTTTAGGGAGCAGAAAGAAAGTAAACAAAGTGATTCTGAAGACTAGAAATATAATGAATTTGGGAAAAAATATTAAATATGGATTTTTGTGCACATAATAGAAAATAAAATAAAAAAATAATGATATCCTTAATGGCCCTAAGAGATTTGGAGTTTGGATTTATGTCTCATTTGAAATCCTAACTCCAGCAGCATAGCACACCTATCCACCAAGCTGGATAAATGCCAACTCTGAAAAAGAAGTCTTGAATCATCAACACAACTTCTTGTAGCTCTTGGACTTGTTTTTTTTAAGGTCTCTCTTATGTACACTGCACCGTGGGTCAAAATAAGATACGTAATTTGAGCTACGCAAATTGTGTATTTTATTTCAATGTTATTTTGAAATAGCGTATTTCAAAATTTGGCACTGTCTACACAGCAATTATTTTGAAATAAATTGCTATTCCAAAACATCCCTTACTCCTCCTGGAATGAGATTTACAGGGACATCAGAATAGTGAGCCCGCAATATTTCGATACAACGGGTGCACTCAAAAGATGTCGAATAGCTATTTCGGGATATCTTTGGTATCTTGAAATAGTACTGCAGCGTAGATGTAGCCTTATTGATCTTGTACTGTCCTGGCCTGACCCTGCTTAGCTTATGAAATTTAATGTAATTATATAATCATAATGTATCAGTGGGAAAATAAATGGTGCATAAATGACAAAAAATAGGCATCATTTGTTTCTTTCTGCTTTTCTTCCTGTTATTTCACCATTGTTTCTCTATTAATATGAAAATGCTGTGGCGTCTAAGAAAAAATAACTTTTAATGTTGTTGTGCAGTATTTATAATGTGACATCAACATTTGTTTATGAATCTAAGAACATTTTGAAGAATAATTTGAATTTTGTACTAAACACTGAAGAGCATGAAAACATATGGTTAGGCATTTTATGAGTCTTTAGACTGCTAAGAGCCTTAAATTCCACTCTAAACACAACTGTGAATAAAATTTAACTAAGAAGTTAAAATGTGCAAACAAGCACACATTGTAGAAATCCTGAACTCAAAATACAATTAAACTCCCCATTAATTCATTTATATTTTCCAGAGGTAAATATGTTTTACATTTGGTATAAATCAAATAGAACCAATTCCTTCCTTCCCTTTACTCTCAAAGCAGAGTGGAAAGGATTTAGATCTTCCAGAACTGCAGCACCAACTGATGCAGTGTGTGACTATGGGCAAGTCACTTCACTACTCTGCCTCAGTTACCCATTGTAGCTGAGAGGAAGGACTGTCCAGTGGTCAGGGCACTAGCCTAAGAGTTATAAGACATTGAAGTCCTTGCCAGACGATGTATTTGCTGGGGTCAATTGAATCATTTCTCTATGCCTCTAAAATGGAGTAACACCACCCCCAACATGCTTAAAGGATGTTATGATGATAAATTCATTAAAGATTGTGAGGTGCTCAGGTACTATGGAAATGGTACCTTAAATTTGTAATTATAACATATTTTGATATTTATAGCAGAAAAATGGTTGATATTTATAGCAGAAAAATGGTTGCATGAGAGCACTATTGACCTGGACAAGACATTTACCTCTTCTAATTAATGACTGCAAATTTAAAGCATGTTATGCTCCAGATTTCCTTATTATTTTGGCAATCTGGTAAACTTGAATCTTTACATTTGTTCTTGTGGGCTGTTTACATCTCATCAAATGGTTTTCCCTTTTGGATCTTTTTTCCTCTTATAACTCCAGGAAGTTTTAAGAGAAAAAGTAGGTGTGCTAACACAGATTTGGGAGTCTTCTTAAAATTGTAGTTTGAATTCAATAAACTATTTTTAATCCAAGGGCTGGTCACTGCTAAGGTTTTTTTGATTGTTTGTTGGCACATTTTTTTAAGGACAGCATCTAGCAAAACCAAAATAATTCTTATCTATATTTTTCTTCCTGAAGAAGTCAGTTAATAAAAATGGATTTACTTTTACCTTAAGTCTCAGTGAGGATAGAGGCCTTTTTTCCCAGCAGAAAAAAATCCACAGAATGAGAGGGCAGAAAAATCAGTCAAGTTAAGGACAATAGAAGCCTGAAGGTAAGATTTCCCCTACTTGCAATGCTGTTTTTTAACAGTAACATACAGCTCATGGTGTCTGCAGTGTCAGATCAAATGCAGATATTTTGAAAAGATAAGATAAAAACTATCTATAAACTGTATTTCAGTTTTAAGGAGATGTGTGTACAATACTTGAAACCTTCTCTCCTAGTGGGAATCTCCTACGAAGTTAAAGAGGGCTCCCCGTCCAGCAGACTAGGGTAGTACCAGTCACTCTGGGATAGTTTCCTATGAAAACATATGGTGATGAATGAGACAGAATCATTACTACTCATCTGCAAACATCTCCCTACTGGATTGCCTGAAAAGTGAGACAGTAGGTCTATCTAAATCTCTGGATTGCTTTGACACCCAGATAGTCACAAAGATGTCTATGGACTGCTCATTCTACCTTTCCAAGTGAACTATTACAACAGGTGGTACAATCAAAACACAGACAATATATATTCACATTGTGTCTCTGTCCCCAGGCTGTGACAAAAAAAATCTCCTTCTTGACCTGTCAAATTCCATTAATATACACAGCCCCGCTCCTTGCCATATGCATTCACCACACATATTGTGAGTCCACTAGCTAGGCTTTCACATCCCCTTCTTTGGTTTGTGTATCATTTCCCTCCTACTAGCCCAGCTCCCTTATTTTTCAGCCTTCCATTCACCCCTGCTAGTCAGTTCCCTGCCACCATTCTTGAAATACATCACATTACAATAACCTCTCAAGTTCATCACAACATTATCCCCTTTAACTCTGTATTTTATTCCTTTACACATTGCAATGTGAGAAATGAGACAATACAGACAAAGATATGCTGAAAAAATGGTGTGACAATTACTGCTGCAATATCGGACCATCAAGAACAAAAGCAACATGTAGAAAGGTAAAATATTAAGGAAAGATTATATTTTAAAAAAAGACTTACTAGAACTTTTACTTGATCAATCACTTCAATTTAAAAACTGCCATGAAAAATATCAATCCTTAATTATTATTCTAAGTAAATTGAAATGGCTACCCTCGACTCCATTGACTCAGACATAATGAGAGCTAGCCAAAAGTCAATGTTTGCATTACAATAAGTACCAGAGATATCTGTGCCCATTACAGAACCTTGTAGGTCTCTGTGAACTTTACATCACAATACAGATCTAATCAACAGATTGAAATAAAACTGTAGAACAACGTGTAGGCTTAAAGAGAAGACCTACCTATAAGAATATTGCAAACGTTTTAATTTTCTTGAAACCGTCTTCTTGTCATGCAACCTGCACCCCTAGCAAATTAAAATAAAACCTACTGAAGATACTCCTGAGAGGTAATAACAACCCCAAGCTCTTCCCTTTTATTCAACCAGCCATACTCTGCTCCATATTGCTAGACCATACTATATTGATACTGGGAAAACCACACACTGTGTATAAGAGAAGTCTGTGTTTTATCAACAACATGTGGTAACCTACATCAGCTGTGTCTAGGCCAGCAAGATAAGAGACAGACAGATGCACCAACTCTCTAAAATATATAGTAAATAATCATTCATTCTGCAAGGAAGAGATGTGGTAAATGATTAGGAATAATCATATGCTTTTCTTTGGTTGCATGTATTAGGAGATATATAGCATTCTGCCATGATCTGTAACTTAAATAACTTTTGCGATCCCTGGATGCTGGGCTAATTCATCCTTATTGTTAGTCCATTCGTATAACTGAAGTTACATCAGGGTTGACTTTTGGCCCACTCTCTGTGATATTTGGCTGGGTGTACACCTTGGACAATCTGTGCAGCCAGCCTTACCTAATCTAGATTGGAGACTATGTAACAATCAGCCTGTATACTAACACAGTAATGAGTCCTGCATAAATAGCACCTGCCTCTGTCTTAGCCTGAGCTCCCACAATGTTATACTGCTAAGCTTCACAAACCCCAATTGCTTGCTATAGTTACATGGTAGATTTATCTGAAAATCAGGAGAAAATAAACTACCAGTAGTTCAAATAACAAGCCCAGGAAAACAAATCATTATTAAATCAAAGCAACATATTTCCATGAAAGTGTCTGGAATAGAGCCCAGCTGAAAGCAGAGAGAGGCTGAGTAATTCAAAAGCAAATGACTCAGTAGGGAAGAAGAGACTAACAGAAACTTGTCAAAATGAAACTAAAAGAGGAAGTTTAAGGAAAAGGCAACTTACAGGGTTGGGGAAAAATACTGAGCTAGAAACACTTATATTTTGGAGGGGAGAGGGGTGTGATTGAAAGTTGTATTGGAAATTTTGAGATAGTAAAAGATACCCTGATTAGTGAAATGATTCTGTAGTCATTAGCACCAGTGATATGCTGAGCTGGGGATTTTAAAGATGCTGCTCTTAGGGGATGTGACAGCATACAACTTAATGGGGGCAATGTGCTCTCACTCACAGAGGAGTGAGTAGGTTTGGGCCCTATGGCTTACTTTACTTGTTTTGAAGTAATCTGTTGTTTACAAAACAAGTTGAGAAGAAGAGGACTGCATCAGCATCATCTATTTGTATACATATAATTTGTATTACAGTAGAAAGCAAGAAGTCAAAATCTAAAAATTTTATGAACTAATAATCCCTAGAACATTTTGGATTAAATCACAACATTTCAGTTTGATCATTTCAAAACATTTTATTTCATTTTTTATCTTGTTTATTAATTAATTTATACTAAAAAAGATTTTAAACCCTCACATTTCAAATCAGGAACTCATTTCAAATAAAAATATGAAACTTTCAATCTGGAGATTTGTCAAAAACAAGTCTCTCCTGCCAACAGTTTTTGTTATGAAGAATCATCATTTTCTAATGAAAAAACATGTAGTTGCAAAATTCCTAACCAACTCTAACTCAACTCTCTTCCAGAGCTGCCTGTTTTAGTGTTCAGTTGAAGTGATAATTTAATATCATTTATGTAGTCAGAACAGAGGGATTCCAACCAAAGCATAAAATCACAATATATGGAACTATGGACAAGCAACATTATAATTAATAGATTTACATAGTTAACTCCAGAAGGGATTGCCAGGTCAACAACTCAGACCTCCTGTATATCACAGGCCATCAACAACACCTGGCAACCGCACACTAAACCCAGCAACAGAAATTAGACCAAAGTATTATAGCCCAGAGGAAAACAGACCAGTGCATGCCTTAGTTAGATTATAGGTAGAGCCAGGGCTGTCCCTAAGGCGGCTTGAGGCCCAGGATGGCAGTGAGCACGGCCAAGATGCATCAATGACTGAGTCACCTCCAAAGGCAAGAAAATGTTTCATTGAAATATACCCAGATAATCCTGGCAATTGAGCCACACGCACACACCCTGCAGAAGAACATGAAAAATACAAACGATTACTGCCAATCTCGTCTAGAAAAAAATTTCTTCCTGACCTCACATATGGTGATCAGTTTGACCTTGACCATGTGAGCAAAAACCAGCCATCCTATCACCTAAAAGAGAGAACACTCAGCACTACCTCAGCACTGACTCACTTCATCCATAAAAGTGAGGCTGGCCAGAACTTTCTTCTTCGCTCTCATGGAGGAAGTAGAGCATTCCATTCCGCTAAGACTTCTAGCTCTGGGGTGTCTACAGATTTAAGTTTTAAAACATAAGCTCTTTGGGGCAGAGACAGTCTTATACAGTGTACATCACATTGCAATACAGTGGAGTATAATTTGGAACTTCTGTCTCCAATATTTGTTTTCATCTCACTCAACAAAATGTTGAAATTTTCCACAGATTGGAAATTCAAAAAAAAAGTTGATTCCAAAATGTTGAAACAATTTATTTTGGTTTGTTGAACTGACCCACAACAGTTTTAAACAAGGTCAACATTAAACTGTACAGCCGGCCCCCCAAGTTGCAAATGGTCGACTTACGACTGTTCACAGTTATGACCGAAGCTGTCGTAAATGGCGGACCCCGGGTTACGAACGTGATCCGCACTTACGAACAGCACGGTTGCGTGTAATTCTATGGAGTCCGACTTACGAACAAACTGAGTGATGACAAATTGCTTGGTCCGTAAGCGGTTCATAAGTCGGGAAGAGGCTGTATTTTTCCACTGTGATACATTGCCTTATGGGGTTGTAGCTAATAGAAGCCGCATTCTCCATAATGAGACAGGCTTCCCTGACTAGAATACATCTTCCATAATGCACTCAGCATGCAACTTCTGTGTTACACCATGTACTTTAGTCAAAGGGGAATGCCCACTTTGCATTATGGGAGATGTAGTGCTCCAGGTAGCTTGGTGCACACAAAATAATGGATGCCTGTACTTCAGCTCTCATGTGCAACACACAGTAAGGGAAATGCAGATAAATTCTTGACCATGCTAATAATAGGCATGTAAATAACACTGGTATACTATTCATTAATTTGGCAATAGGCTTCATGGTTCAATATTATGGGCTGCATTTGTCCTGTCAACATTAACTTTAGGCTTTTCTTATCTAAATGTATAGGAAAAATGCATTACAGGGACATCTGTTTTTTTAAGATTAGGAATTATATTTGGTGGTGAAAATACCATTAATTATACAAACTTATTCCATTTCCCTTGATCCTTTCATGACACTTGGATAAGCAAAATTGCACTGTATTATGGTCAGAAATGTCTTCTTTGATAATTATGGGTATGTCTACAATACAGTGTTATTTCAAAATAGCTTATTTTGAAATAGTTATTTCGAAATAGCTTATTTCAAAATAACACGTCTACACACAAAATGCATTTTGAAATAGCTTTTTGCTATTTCAAAATAGTGAGTCCACACTGAGTGGACACTGAATCGCATTTAAGGCCGGCCGAAACCAGGTCCGGCAGGGCATGAGGTCAGGAGTTACTTTGTGAGGCCTGTACTTAAAGGGATCCCCCCAGACAGCTGGTTCTCAGCTTTCCCTGCTTGCTTGCCTACCTCATGAGGGACAACAAAGCATTTTGTCTCTGCGTGCTCTGGTTGCCCTCGCTCAGGACACCACAGCACTCTGCAACATGGAGCCAGAGCTGCCCCTGGGCACTCCGGTGCTTCTCGTGGATGTGTTGCTGCAAGCCTGGCTGCACTTTCTGCAGGCTGCCATCTGGGAGGTCCATCGGGGGGGCTATCAGTATCCAGAAGGCCCTGCGGCAGAGCTTCCACCCTGAGGAGCACTAAGAGCCTCCCTGGTCTGCCCCACTGAGGGCTTGTGCCTCATTCCTCCCTCACGTCCTTCCACTTACCCCTCCCTACCCCTCCTTCCTGATGTCAAATAAAATACATGTATTTTCATGAACACAAACTCTTTATTTAACAAAACTGGGGGGGGGGGATGAAACTCTGGTGAGACTGGGGAAAGGAGACAGGAGAGGGGAAGAGAGAGGGTGGGAGAGGGGAGGGGAAAACCTGGGAGGAGGGGGCTAGAAGGGGAAAGCAAGGGAAAGAAGGAGGAGGGGAAGCTCAGGGCTCAGTGGTGGGGGTCTCACCGGACCAACTTGATTGTCATGCAAACCTGCTCCTGGGTTCGCATGTGGCCTTTGGTGGCCAGGCTGGCAGCTATCCTGCCATAGACGGCCCCGTTCCTCTGTCTAGTGTGGAGATCATGGACGTTGGGGGGCATCCCCCCAAACCTGAATAAGGTCCATGATCTCCACCCTGGACCAGGAAGGTGCCTGCCTTCTCCGGGCCCTGGAAGGTTCCTTGGAGCTGGCAGACTTCTTCTGGGGAGTGGTGGAGGGCTGGCTGCCAGTGGCTTTGTGGCTCATGTTTTGGAGCCACTGGGTCAGGGGCAGTGACTGCTGGCTCTGGGCTGGCAGGCTTGGAGCTGGCACAGGCACTGTGGCCAGAGTCAACCCCTTTAAGGGCTCTGGGGAGAGGGGAGGGAGAGGAGTGTTCTTGGTTGAGGCTGGAGTGGCCACCAGGGCACCCTGGAAGGCTGGAGCCCCCCTATTTTGAAATAAGTATCTACACAGCACTTATTTCGAAATAGCTATTTCAAATTTGGCATTATTCTTCATGGAATGAGGTTTACCAAATTCAAAATAAGTGCTCCGCTATTTCGAAATAGCGGTTTGGCTGCGTAGATGCTAGTAAAGTTATTTCGAGTAATAACAGCTATTATTTTGAAATAACTTTGCTGTGTAGACATACCCTTAATGGTCAAAATTGAACACTCAAAAGGAAACGCATTTGTTCTTTTTATAAAGATGAATGCATAGGCTCTAAGCCAACACATATGCCAGTCCCACTCTTACTATTTATCAAGTATTTGCGAGGGTATGTTTTTCACCTACTATATAGAAAATTTCATTTGAGTCCAAATACACAGAAGGAATACAATATAAATTACACTAGAAAAATGAGTTATGTTTGGGGAAAATGGATAGAGAAGAAAGCGCTACCGGGTGAAAGTGATCAGTAATGGGATAAGGAACCTTTCACCTCTAGGTTATCACCAGTTCAATTTTGTTTTAGATGGGTAGAGACCAAAAGTAACTGCAATCCAAGGACTGTTCAGTGGCCCATTCCAAAGGTCTCAACTCAATAGAGAGTTGTCAGCATTGTAAAATCACCATTACAACTGGAAACTGAATTGCACCTTTGCGCTTAGAGGTGATCTCTATAGAACAAGGTTGAGACAGCAGAAGAAAGAATACAGTGCTCTCTAACATGGCTAAATATAACACTTAATTCTCAAAGTACCAGTCTAGAATCTTTTTTTTGGAAGCCTTAAAAAATGCACTAGTGAGCTCAGTGAGAACATATACTAAAAGTTGTAGAGAAGGGCTGGAAAGCAAAGCAGCTAGGCTATTTGATTTGCACTGTGACTTTGGCAAGTCATTTAATCTCTCTGTGCATCAATTACTTCACCTCTAAAAGAAGGTTAATAATTACCCACATAAGTGAAGTGCTTTTAAATTCTCAGTTGAAAGATACTGTTAGAGTGATAATTATTGATATTATTAAGGAAAAGTTATGGTATTTTATCCATAGCATACTTACATCTAACCTAAAAAGAATGTCTGACAGCTAACTGGTGACTAGATCTTTCAAATTAAAACCCACCATTAAGTTCCCAAGGAAAAAAAATGCAGAAAGCATAAAATCATAAAGAAACAAAAATAGAAAAAATGTCAACCTTAGTTCAGCTGAAAGAAAAATGATCCCTATCAATGTTTCCTCAAATCTTTTCCATCCAGGTGTGGAATAAATTTTGTGCACACCAAGGTGTGTGCGAATGTACACCACCAGTAGAAATAAAACACATAGCTATGGGTGCTCTGCTAATCAGCTGGGAGGTATTTTAATCTCTTCTACATAGCAGCTCAAGCACACATCTTACAGGGAAAACTAAACACTGCAGTACTCTGTGAATGTTTCTTTTTAACAAAAAGCTAGAACAATCTCATGACCTCAGCGCACTTTACAAGCTGCACTTAGCAGATCAGCACTGGGTATTGGGATAAGAATGTGCCACCAACCAGACTTTGCTCCATTAAATGCTGCTGGTCATTTTATGGGTCCCCATGATGCAAGCCTTAAAGCTATTTAAGGTAAAACAAGCATTCTGTTCTTTCCTTATATTACATAGTGCTGACACAGTATTTTATCAGGATCCAATAAAATATACCACTTTCACCTTGTGAATCTTGAAACTTTGTTAAGAGAGTAAAGGAAGTTTAAGCATGCTAGCAGTCAATTCAGTCTTTGATTAATATACAACCTCATTCATTTTATTGCAGAGCTTTGCTGTCTTACTGATTGTAGTTACTGTAATGGCAGTTTAAATATAATTGTAAAAAACTGTCTCATTTGACGGAAACCCAGCAGCGATAAATAAATACTTGAAAAATATAAGGAAAGAAATGAAAGAAGAAGAAAAAAAAATCTCTGGGGCTATAATGTTCCATGATTTCAAGCATGGATCAGCCACAAAGGAACAAGTTATTCAGAATTTGAAATGACAAACTTTCTTCCCCCAAATAAAACAGCAGCCAAATGGAGATAGTACTCTTTCAGCCACTAAGCAAGAAATAATGACAAATGAAGGTGGTGATCTACAGGTATGTCTACACTACAAAGTTAATTCGAAATAACAGCAGTTATTTTGAATTAACTTTAATAGCATCTACACAGCCAAACCGCTATTTCGGAATAAATTTGAAATAGAGGAGCACTTATTTCGAATTTGGTAAACCTCATTCTGTGAGGAGTAAAACCAAATTCGAAATAGCTAATTCAAAATAAGTGCTGTGTAGACATTTATTTCGAATTAGGGGGTCTCCAGCCCTTCCCAGTTTCCCCTGGTGGCCACTCTGGGCACAACCAGGAAAACTCTTCTCCTCTCCCCCAGCCCTGGGGCCCTTAAAGGTGTAGAGTCTGGCCACTGGGCATGTGCGAGAGCCAGGCCTGCCAGCAGCTGCAGACCCTCAGCCAGTGGCCGCACAATGCCATCCAGTGGCAGCCAACCGTCCCCGCCCAGTCCCCCAGCACCCAGGGGCCAGCCAGGGGCCGTGGACTAGTGCGGAGATCATGGACCTCATTGAGGTTTGGGGGGAGGCCCCCAACATCCATGATCTCTGCACTAGGTGGAGGAACGCGGCCATCTATGGCCGCATAGTGGCCACCATGGCCAGGAAAGGCCACAGGCACACCCAGGTGCAGGTGAGCCTCAAAATTAAACAGTTGTGCAGGCGTATGCCAGGGCCACCACGGGCGGCGCCACAGCAGAGGCTTCCACCTGCCCCTACTTCCCCGTCCTCGACCGAATCCTGGGGGGCGGGGCGGTCCGCACCAGCCCGGGAGGCAGCGAGCCGGGAGCTGAGGTCCCTGACCCAGCTGCCGCAGAGGGGCCACCACCAGCTGTCCCAGCACCAGAGTCGGCAGGGTCGTCCGGGGAGGCCATACCAGGTAAGTGCCAGCACTGTGCCCTACTCGGGGGGGGGGGGAGAGAGGCGGGGAGGGAGACCAGGGACCGCGTGCGTGGGCCATGCCTCCCACGGATCACGCAGCCACCTGTGCACATGCGAGCACGTGCCATGCCACACTTGGGCAGGTGGCTCCAGCTGCGTGACACCCAGGGGCCGTGGCCCAATAGGCACATGCATGTGTGAAGAGACCTGACACGCTCCCAACCCCGGGGCGGGACCCAGCAGGATGCCCTCCCTTCACACACCCCCTCTACACGGAGGTAGAGGACATCTCCCCCCCCACCTTGGCTGCACTATACACGGCACAGGGGCATGGGTGCGGTCTTGGGGCAGCTCCCACTCCCGGGGAGAGCCAGACATCCTGACCATAGCCTCTGTGCAAGCACAGAGGCTCTGACAGTGCAAGGCACGGTCATCCACACCTCGCAGGGGGAGCTGGGCATCATCCACTGGGTCCCCAGGGAGAAATGACCACTCCCCTTCTTTCTCCACAGCCGCACCAGCTGCACGTGCAGGGTGTACCACCCCTCCTGGGACATGCTCCTGCACCCGAGGGCTCCTCCAGACCACCAGCACGTGGCAGGGGTACTGGGACCAGCACCTGGGGGCCCTGCAAGCCCTGAATCTCACCATCCAGGCCTGGGTGCAGGAGGAACTGCAGCTCCGCCGGGAGCAGCTTGCCCAGGACTGTGCCATGTGCTCACACCTGCAGGCCCTGCTGCAAAGCATGCTGCCCCGTGCCACCCCAGTGCCTGCTTACCCCCCCCAGCTACTGTTTCTCTTCCCACTCCTGCCTCCCCTCCCACCTCTCCCTCCACAACCTCCTCACCCTCCTCCTCAATCTCCACACCCTCCTCCCCATCCACCCGGGGACGCCGAGGCCCCCGCACCTGCCATGCTGGGAGACATGTGGCCCGATGAGACCCCCACGCCTGAGCGCTGAGTTTCCCCTCCCCCTTGTTCCCCTTGCTTCCCCCTTCCAGCTCCCTTCTCCCAGTTTTCCCCCTCCCCTCTCCCACACTCTCTTCTCCCCTCTCCTGCCTCCTTTCCCCAGTCGCCCCAGAGTTTCATTCCCCCTCCCCAGTTTTGTTAAATAAAGACAGTTGATGTTTATGAAAAAACTTGTATTTTATTTGACATCAGAAAGGGGGGCTAGGGAGGGGTAAGTGGAAGGACGTGAGGGAGGAATGGGGCACGAGCCCCCGGTGGGGAGGACCGGGGTGGCTCTGAGGGTGGATAGTAATTACATGCTCCAATAATAAGAAATTAGCAGTAGGGATATATTACCGACCACCTGACCAGGACAGCGATACTGACATTGAAATGCTGAGGGAGATTAGAGAGGCTACCAAAATAAAGAACTCTATAATAATGGGGGATTTTAATTATCCCCATATTGACTGGGTACATGTCACCTCAGGAAAAGAAGCAGAGATAAAATTTCTCAAAGGCCTAAATGACTGCTTCTTGGAGCAGCTGGTGCACGAACCCACAAGGGGAGAGGCAATTCTTGATTTAGTCCTGAGTGGAGTGCAGGATCAGGTCCAGGAAACCGTTACAGGACCGCTTGGGAATAGTGACCATAATATAATAACATTCAACATTCCTGTGGTGGGTAGAACACCTCAGCAGTCCAGCACCCTGGCATTTAATTTCAAAAAGGGGAATTACACAAAAATGAGGAGGCTAGTTAAACAGAAATTAAAAGGCGCAGTGACTAGAGCCAAATCCCTGCAAGCTGCATGGAAACTTTTTAAAGACACCATAATAGAGGCCCAACTTAAATGTATACCCCAAATTAAAAAACATAGCAAGAGACCTAAAAAAGTGTCACCGTGGCTTAACCACCATGTAAAAGAAGCAGTGAGGGACAAAAAGGCATCTTTTAAGAAATGGAAGTCCAATCCTAGTGAGATAAATAGAAAGGAACATAAACACTGTCAAATCAAGTGTAAAAATGTAATAAGAAAAGCAAAAAAAGATTTTGAGGAACAGCTAGCCAAAAACTCAAAAAGAAATAACAAAATGTTTTTTAAGTACATTAGAAGCAGGAAGCCTGCTAAAAAACCTGTGGGTCCCCTAGACGATCGAACTATAAAAGGCTCAATCAAGGACGATAAAGCCATTGCGGAGAAACTAAATGATTTCTTTGCTTCAGTCTTCACGGCTGAGGACGTTGGGGAGATTCCCAAATCTGCACCGTCCTTTGTGGGTGATGAATCTGAAGAACTGTCCTGGATTGAAGTGTCATTAGAGGAGGTTTTGGAACAAATAGAAAAACTTAATGTTAACAAATCTCCTGGACCGGATGGCATTCATCCAAGGGTTCTAAAAGAACTCAAAGGGGAAATTGCTGAACTATTATCTGTGGTTTGTAACCTATCCCTTAAATCGGCTTCGGTACCTAATGACTGGAAGGTAGCCAATGTGACACCAATATTTAAAAAGGGCTCTAGAGGCGATCCGGGCAATTACAGACCGGTAAGTTTAACTTCAATACCGGGCAAATTAGTCGAAACAACAGTAAAGAATAAAATTGTGAAGCATGTAGAAGAACATAATTTGTTGGACAAGTCAACATGGTTTCTGTAAAGGGAAATCCTGTCTTACTAATCTATTAGAGTTCTTTGAAGGGGTTAACAAACATGCGGAGAAGGGGGATCCAGTAGATATAGTATACTTAGATTTTCAGAAAGCCTTTGACAAGGTCCCTCACCAAAGGCTCTTGTGTAAATTACATGGCCATGGGATAAGAGGGAAGGTCCTTTCTTGGACTGAGAACTGGTTAAAAGACAGGAAACAAAGGGTAGGAATAAATGGTAAATTTTCAGAATGGAGAGGGGTAACTAGTGGTGTCCCCCAAGGGTCAATCCTAGGACCAATCCTGTTCAACTTATTCATAAATGATCTGGAGAAAGGGGTAAGCAGTGAGGTGGTAAAGTTTGCAGATGATACCAAACTGTTTAGGATAGTCAAGACAGAAGCAGACTGTGAGGGACTCCAAGATCTCACCAAACTGAGTGATTGGGCAACAAAATGGCAAATGAAATTTAATGTGGATAAGTGTAAAGTAATGCACATCGGGAAAAATAACCCCAACTATACGTACAGTATGATGGGGGCTAATTTGGCTATGACAAATCAGGAAAGAGATCTTGGAGTTATTGTGGACAGTTCTCTGAAAACTTCCACACAGTGTGCAGCGGCTGTCAAAAAGGCAAATAGGATGCTCGGAATTATTAAGAAAGGGATAGAAAATAAGACCCAGAATATCTTACTGCCCCTGTATAAAGCTATGGTACGCCCACATCTTGAATCCTGTGTACAGATGTGGTCTCCTCACCTCAAAAAAGATATTTTGGCCTTGGAAAGGATTCAGAAAAGGGCAACTAAAATGATTAGGGGTTTGGAACGGGTCCCATATGAGGAGAGGTTAAAGCGACTGGGACTTTTCAGTTTAGAAAAGAGGAGACTGAGGGGGGATATGATAGAGGTATATAAAATCATGAGTGGTGTGGAGAGGGCCGATAAAGAGAAGTTATTTATTAGTTCCCTAAATAGAAGAACTAGAGGACACCAAATGAAATTAATGGGTAGCAGGTTTAAAACTAATAAAAGAAAGTTCTTCTTCACACAGCATGTAGTCAGCCTGTGGAACTCCTTGCCAGAGGAGGCTGTGAAGGCTAGGACTATAATAGAGTTTAAAGAGAAGCTAGATAATTTCATGGAGGTTAGGTCCATAAAAGGCTATTAGCCAGGGGATAAAATGGTGTCCTTGGCCTCTGTTTGTCAGAGGCTGGAGAGGGATGGCAGGAGACAAATTGCTTGATCATTGTCTTCGGTCCACCCTCTCTGGGGCACCTGGTGTTGGCCACTGTCGGCAGACAGGCTACTGGGCTAGATGGACCTTTGGTCTGACCCAGTACGGCCGTTCTTATGTTCTTATGAGGGCTCCTCAGGATGGACGCTCTCCCGCAGGGCCTCCTGGATCCTGACAGCCCCCCGATGGACCTCCCGGATGGCAGCCTGCATCAAGTGCAGCCGGGCTGATAGCAACGATCCCATGAGATGCACTGGCGTGCCCAGGGACAGGTCTGGTTCCATGTTGCAGAGTGCCGTGGTGTCCCGAGTGAGGGCAAGCAGAGCACTCCGAGACACAAATGCTTTGCTGTCCCTCAGCGAGGTAGACCAGCAAGCAGAGAAACCTGAGAACTGTCTGTCCGGGATGGGGGTTCGGGTCCCTTTAAACACAGACCTCGGATAGCCTGAGGCAGCAGCCCCACACACTAAGTCTGACCCTGATGCCCTGCCGGCACTGGTTCCAGCCAGCGTTACCTTAAATTCAGGATCCACTCAATGTGGACGCGCTATTTCGAATTAGAAAAACGCTATTTCGATTTAGTTTTTGTGTCTAGATGCGTTATTTCGAATTAGCTTAATTCGAAATAAGTTAATTCGAAATAGTGCTGTAGTGTAGACATACCATACTGGTGCACTGAATACTATTTTATGGGAATCCAGAACATTGTTTCCAGTTATCAAATGGCTGCAGTCTATAAACATAAAGAAGTCATATCTTTCCGTAGTAAACTACATCAAACACCTGAAGAAAGCAAGAATGTTTATTTTCACTTATGTGCAACACCGCAATAGCTTACTTGTTCTTAGAACATACTTTTCTACTAGTGAGTTACACATAGGCTTAGAAAGATAAGATTTTTATCAGTAAATATCAGTAAATGTCAGTTTCATCAAACACATAAAAACCAAAGAAAAATACTTCCATAAAAATAATTGCAATTTATAGAAAAAATATAAGAAAAAAGGCTGCTTTAAATTAGAGTTAGCTTTAAAGGCATTGACTTTGAATATTTTGATATGTGATGTTGATCATTTGTGTTTTTTATGGTTAAAAAGTTTCAACTTTTTGAAACTCAGCATTTTCTATCATTAAATAATTATTGTCTGAGCACTCCATTGCCGGACTTAATTTCCCACAACTGTGAGCATTTAAATGGAAAAAAACCAAAAAGAAAAAGACACTCCCCCCCACACACCATTCTGCACAACTGTGAAAATGTAACTATATACAAATATTAAAATGTATAAAATAATCATTGATATTTTCTGTCAAAAATTTTTTTAAATTGAATTGTGCCAAGCCTAGTTATAGGTCATGAGAATATAAGAACTACCATAATGGAAAATATCAATTTTCACCCTTGTCCATTAACTTGTTCGTAACCATGACTAATGATGGATGCATCAGAGGAAAACATAAAATCCCTGTATATAAATAGACTATTTACTTAGCCCATTCCACACCATTTTCACCTTCCCAGGCCCTTTACCCAGAGGACCCAGCAGCAGCCCTTTTCTCTAGATTTCCTTCAGGAAGCGGTCCACAGTAGCTTTTGCTCCTTAAGTGTGTCTCACTCACAAGCCATGTCTACACTAGGAAATTAATTTCAAAATAAATAATTTTGAAATAATAACTCCCAAAATAACAAAACTAAAATAGTCTGTCCCCACTAATGGGGAACCTTGAAATTAGTCCGAGGTAAGCTCTGTTAATGTGGATGCGCTACCTTGACTTAGAGCCCCAGGAAGCACTGGGGGGTAATTACTTCAAATGACTCTGGGGAGTAGTTATTTCGACATAGCAGCACCAGAGGATCCATACTAATACTATTTCAAAATACCTATTTTGAGATATTCCCAGAGGAAAAACTGAGTGCAGTTTTGAAAATAACCAGCTCCTTATTTCAAAATAATGAGCTTGGTAGTGTGGGCACTCAGTGATTAAAGGATTATTATTCCTGTCCCCTTTCTCAGCATGCAGGACTACATGGCCTACAGTCACCACGTGAACCCTGGAGAACTATCAGTCCCAGAATAATAGTCAGCTAGATAGAAACCAGGAAGAATCTGATCTCTAAGCCCACCTTAAAAGGACAGGTCACTCTTGGACACCTTAAGTAAAACCTTGACTCCATTGAGTTCAGTGGTAAAATTCTCATTGACTTCTAGGAGGCCAGGGTTTTGCTCTTAATAGCACTACTTAACTTCGTGAAATGATGTAAGTGATTATTTTCCAAAAGGTTCCTTCCTGATATCACTGTCGGATTACTGTAATGGAGGACTGATGGCTTACATACTGGGTAATATTTGCCATTTAAAAATGTTAACTATTCCAGTGAAAGCTCATACTCTTTTGTCAGAACTCCAGCACCAAACAGAGGAGTTTCTTTGTCAGAATAGAATATTCTATTTGAATCATAGTTGAAGAATGACAAGAATTTTGTGAAACTTAACCAAAATATTTTTTAAATAATGGGGACATTTCTCAACTTTCCTGACAAGAGGTATATAAGAGAATCATTCACCCTTGTCTCACAATGGTTACACAATCTGAAATGTAAACAAATATTCATGATGCTCATTTTACATTTAATTGGACTTGTTTAAGTACCAGCTCATTGGAATACTAGGTAAAAAAAGAACATGCACAAACCGGAGAGACAGGGTGGATAATGACTAGGAAGAGCACTGAATTCAGATCCTAGTTAGCATATTAAGTGAGGGAACACACCCAGTGTAAACACACCCAGTAATTTGAACTCTACAAATAGTACTGTGAAAACAACAGTCTCTGAAAATAACTAGGGCCTTACCAAATTTACAGCCATGAAAAATATGTCACAGATTGTGAAATAAGCTCTTCCTATGAAAACTAGCTGTTGGAAGGTGGCAGGATGAGCAGATCTGGAGGCACTCCAGCCATGGACTTCTGTTCCCTTGGCTCCAGGTGCTAGTCCCCCACATTGGAAGGGATGGGACTTCCTCTTCTTCAAGGCTGCTCTTGTGAGATTAGGCACCCACCAGGTACCACCCCCTGCTGCAGGAAGGTCCACAGCTGAGCAGCAGCCTTGGAACTTCTTCCAGCCACCAAAAGTTTCCAGAGGTAGAGGTGGATCAAATCTCACATGTGCTGCTGAGAGTGCCCCGGCTGGGGGCTTCTAGATGCTAGTCCCAGCCATGCTCGGGAGGGACAGGATTTGCTCTTCCCCTGCATGACTGCTCACAGGGGAAGATCAGACCCAACTCTGGGTACCTCCCCTGGCTGTAGGAAGCACTGCAAAAGAAAGACAAAAAGACAGAGACAGTCAAATGGCTGCTTGAAGTACTGGCCCACTGCAGTGATAGCTCCTCTGCTTAATTGTTCTCAGCCTCTCCCTTCTGTCCCTCCTTCCTCATCATGCCTCCCTGCAGATAATATGGGCCTGATTGTTGGCCCCTATTCCTGGCTTCTGACTTTGGCTCTGATCATAGGCTTTGGAGCCGGGCCTTTGTCATTGGTTCTTAGTGGGGCCAGCTGAAGCTGTGCTGCAGGTTTTATCTCAGTGTAAACATACCCAAAGAGGCTCAAACTTTGGAAGTTCTGAGTGCCTTCCTCTCCCACTGATCAAAGCACGGGGCCCCATTTCTGTAGGTGAAATTCCATATGCAAAGAAAGAAAAGTGAGAATTGCATACAAACTGTTTGTATTCCTTTCAAATATACCTCCGGTATCCCAAAATAGTACTGCAGTGTAGATATAGCCTCAGTGACAGACTATATTTACAGATCAGACTGACCTTTTTGTATGCAGGTAAGTGATTCAAGGTAGGATTCCAACCATTATAGCAGGATATAAAATTATATGCATCAGGTCTGACTTTTCTCTCTCAAGGTGAGACAAAAATGAAATTGCCAACAAATATATTTGAAATGTGATTAAGTAACATTTTATACACTATTGGGAAGAATGGGACAGACAATTCTGAGGGCAAAGACACGATTTCTTCTGATTACACTGAACTGTTTCTCTGTAGAGCACTGATACCAGATTTTAATGAAAAAAAATAGTTACAATAACTATGTGAATTATATATCATGTAAATATCACATAAATCAGTGACTACAATAAAACTGAGTTACATATCATGAATATATAGGATTGTTCCCCAGAAAGGTGATTTTTTATGCTTTTTTCATTTAAGCCAGATAATGTTTTCAAAAAACTCAGCCATGAAAAAATATTTAATTAAAATCCACCATGTATAAATCAAGAATGTTTTTTATGCAATGCATCTACTTTAACTGTGTTTTAGACTATATAAAGCAAAATCCCACCAGAGTGATGTTTGTTATACTGGGTTAAATCAGCTACTGAACATGCTTGGAGAAGCATTCTATAGTTACTATATATTTTTTCATTGTGAAAAGGCAGAGTTCTTAAAAAATTATATGGGAAGCATGGGAGCCTTCTTAGTTTATTTCTTTGTGCACTAAGGCTTACCAAGCTCTCAGTCCAAAGTAAGTATATTGATCAGATACTGGTGCTTTAAAAAGTCATAAGATTATAGACATTTAGGGACATTAAAAAGAACTCGTAAGGTATAGAAATATGTAAGAGGCTGAAAACTAGGGCTAGAACACTGACATTGCTAAGATTAATATGAGATGGACAAGGGTGCATGACCATGACCAGTATAACTAGAGCATGCACATGCAAATATTCATTATGATTATTAAGAGTGACATAAAATGGAAACTGGTGGATTCAATCCATGCCCTTGTCAGCTATGTGAAATAGCATATTGTGCTGTATTTGTGTGGGGAATATCCAGCGACTCCCAATATTGTCTGGTCTAGTACCTGACATTTATACAAATGAGCGGATAAGAATCTGGGTCCAGTAAAGACCACACATGTATACACACAAGCATAGGTATTTAAACTGAATTTAAAATCTGCTATAGTGTCTCCCTCTTATTTTGGAAGAAGCCCAGAAATATTCAAATCTGGGATGTATCAAAATAGCCAATTAGAATGTTCTTTCTGGTGTGAGAGAAGACAGGAAAACATTCAAAATATCCTAAAAGTCTGCCTACCTGCCCATCTGGGCAACTATCTTCTGTGATATCAGTCACAGCCTGGTTCTTGCCCATCTCTTGGGTTGCACAGTTACATGCTGCCCTTTACTTGGGCTGGATTATAAAATGACAGTGTAGCCTTAAACCCATGGACATTTTATCAGGATGAAAGGATGCTTTGCTGACAATTCATATATAGGAGCCTGATTGGCTCCTTGAGTAGAGTGGCTAGGTGTACTTTTCTACAGAATCAGAAGTGATGTTTAATGCTTATTATGGAATGGTTAAAGTCTTTGAGTTTATATCATCCAGTTTACAAAAAATTTCTAAATAATTCTGTACTGTGTGAAGAAAGATGTAAATTTAGAAGCTGGTTTGGTGTGTGTGTGTGTAACACAATATATAAATTAAAAGGATTAGGCAAAAATACATCAAAATAAGCTATTAATTTCTCTCTCTACATACAGTCTGATGAGTCAGTACTAAATTACTTGGGAGAATTGTGTTGCACTTTGGAGAAAGGTATGTGCTGTTTTACAACTGAATTAAATATTTTATATTCAAAGCTATACAGTAATATTCACTACCCAAATATACATAGGGTTCTGTATCATTAAATTGGCAGCCATCCTCTATGAAGGGAATATCTAGAGTAGGGATTCTCACAACAAAATTTTTGATGGTCTCAGAGTGCAGCCACCAATTCTTGCTGGTGGCTGCTCTAACAATTTGTCTTATAGTACTTCAGTAACTTTTGGCAAAACAAGTAAACATGAACATGTGCATGTCCAAATCATTGGAATTTATTTATGTAGGGTTTTTTGCAGACTCAGTAAAAATAATGTACAGTTTTTACTGGCCCTAGACAGAATAGAAACAAAAACGGTGATTTCACAGCAGCAGACTTGCTAGATAGATAGAAGGCAGTGAAAAATGATATTAACAACTAAGTTCTCTCTCAGTTTTGCAGCCACATAGCAGACTATTAAGAATCATATAGGTATGCAGAGGGGAGAGGCACCTCTCCCCTGCCTCCAGCCCCAAAGGAGCTGTTGTGGCTGGGGGAAGGTCCTTCTCCCCCTGATCTGCCAGAGCTGCCGCAGTTGAGAAAAGCTGCCTCTCCTCCCCCCAGCCCTATCAAACCTGTTGTGGTGGGGAGAGGTGTCTCTCCTACAACCCCCTGCCCCCAGAGCAGCCACAGTCTATGGGAGACACCTGCTGAGGCAAGAGAGGCCTGATGGAAGTCCTCTCTGTCCCCTCCCCACTGCAGCCCCATGGTAAACTGCTCCAAACCCCTCATCCCCAACCAGCGGGGCTGACAACCACCGCAGGGCCAGAAGCAAGGTTGGGGGGGCAGTCTATGTCCCCAGAAGGAGTAGGGCTGGGACATCCCCCCAGCCCTCAAAGCCCCATGGAGTGTGCGATGCCACGCTCCAACAATAAATCAAAAGGGTCTGGGGCTGTAGACATCACAGCTGCTACTGTGGCAGCAGTGGTATCTCATGCCACGGATCCCTTAGAATTGCCAGGCTCTGTGGCAACTGCTCCCTTTGCAGTCCCCACTGGAGCCTCAACCCCATCCTACAGCCCGCATCAATCTGCCCACATTCACATTAACCCCTCCCACATTCTGAAACCCTTGACCCCAAACCATAAAAAAATTATTCCGCACACAGATGTTAAAAAGTGAAGGGAATGTTAATTAACAAACATACAAATTTCACACTAGACTTACTCAACAATGACAAGTCAGGGGACAAATTAATCCCTTGCTGAGGAGGTGGATAGGGAGGCAGCAGGGCCAGGGATGATGAGCAGAAGGATGGGAAGCCAGAGACGTAGTTGGCACCTTGGGGCCAGTTAGGGATCAGAGCAGGCAGCAGCAGCAGAGATTTCTGGGACAGGTGGACATGGGGACCAGGGCCCTGAAACCATGTTGCCAGGGACCAGAACTCTGCAACTAGGGCTGGAGGACAACAGAGAGGGCCAGAAGCAATTCGGGGGGGGGAGGAGGGAAGAGCCCCCTGCAGCACCCACCACTGCATAAGTCAATATTGCCAGGTATCAGATCTGTTCAAATTTCCTTTTGCTCATAAAAATAACTGACAAAATTTTGGTGAGAAAGCTTTAGTTCTCAGAGTCCCTTGTTTGAAGTTCTCTGAGGAGTTTTCAGCTCAGGAACTTATTTCTACCCCCATCATTGGCATGAGCTTCTGTACGTTTTTACATTTTGCTAAGTGACAGGGGGTCGCCAAGTCTATTTGTATTTTCATTTTCATTTGAATGTCATTTCCTGTGTTTCTCTGAAAGCTATCCATCCTGGATAGTTGTCATTTTGGGGGAAAAAATCATTCTGTGCCTGGCTACAATGCAAATAGCAGATCCTTATTTGGTGTAATAGCTACTGTCAGTGCTTTAAATAGGTAAATGCGCCAGATTTCTGTGGCTCATAATGCAGATCTGACGGCATCTTATGACCCTCTGTTATTCAATCTTCATAGGAAAGACAGGAACATTGAATTCTCATCCCTCTTAATACTGTAAGGGCCTTGGGAAATATTTCTGTTATAACAATATGCCATACTTCAGATGGCTTAAGATTTCTTGGCTTACTGCAAGTTAATATTGCAAATAAAAAGTTACCTGCAGACTAATGAGGACAACTTAAATTCAGGAATTATATGTCCGTTTTACAGCTTTCCTGTCTCACCACAAAATATATAGTGGAGCATTTAATATTTAAACTAATTTAGCACATCAAAGAAGTCTGGAAATTTATAGCTAGGACATATTCTATTTTACCAACCATTAACAATACAAGAAAGATATATTATAATTGCTTTGTGCACAAGTGTGTTAGACCATGAGTCAGCTTTACAAGATGATGTTGAAGAGGAAAAGCTTTGTAATATAGGTGGAGAGATTTACACTGAAACATATGACTTTAAAGTACAAAATGCGAAGTCAGAGGGACACGTTGAATTAAGCTAATGGGATAATGTCCTAGATAAGTGTAGAAGTAGATTCGACAGTGCAAAAACTCCAGTTGTAGGTTTCTTCGTGCTTTGACGATTTCAGGGCATGAACAATGGACATATTTCTTTTCTATTTTTGCTGGTGCAGACTTTTAGTTTAATATCTCAGTATCTGTTATTTTTAAAAAGAAAGTCAATGTATTTTCCCAACTGTATGTCATGTATTTGTACTAAAGCTTGACAGTGCAATGCACTGAAAAATATGCAGCACAAGACAATAGTCTATTTTTAAGAAAAAGGAACATGTTATTTCATGTTATTTTTATTTGTTGATCTGGCTTCAGTTATGATGCTGATTCTGATCACAGTAATGGAAGAAATAAAAGATTCCAAATATCACGGTCACTTTTAGAAGCATGCTATAAGTTATAATATTGACTATTGGCAGAAATATCTATATGCACACAAATTTCTATCAAATTACATGACAGCTGAACCACACTTTCTTTTAGGATTTCCAAAACTGTTGATTGGCATATACCATATAAGGTCCAATAAAATAGGAATATTGAACTTAACAAAAAGCAAAGTATTTCTCCTACTCCCCTAAGAACTCAAAGATCTCCTATAAAAGGTGAAGTGCTAGAAGTTGCTTAAAATACCATTTGCACAGATTTAAAATAATATAAGTCTGAAGATCAGTGGCTCATATTTTGGAAATCAAATGTACTTACAGGACTCAGATTCTATGATTTTTTTCCCAGATCTTTGGATCGGCTCTAGTAAAATTGATACAACTTACCTCATTTTACATGGCAAGTCTGGGGTCTGAGTTGATTTCCAGGCCATAGCCTGTTTTCCAGGTAATCAGCCACATACAGAACAAATACATTTCACATGAGTTAATCTGAGAACCTGGATTTTTTTATCTATATATTATCTATAAGGATGGAACAGAACCAATGGAAGCCGCGAGATTCCGTGGCCGCAGCACCAGTACATAAACAAACCAGAGCAGCCAGTTAAAGTGTTTCTGAAAGTGTTTCTGGGGTACACTTTCAGAAACACTGGTTTACACAAAGACAAATTTTGAAATAAAGCGCTATTCCAAACTGTCCCTTCTTCCTTGTAGAAAGAGGTTTATCAATGTCAGAAAAACCCCTCTGTTCTTTTGATTTTTTTTTCAAAAGAATACAATTTCAGTGTGGACATAAGTGAAGTTTTTCAGAAAAACGGCCGTTTTTCCGAAAAAAACTCTGTAGTGTAGACATAGCCTCAGAAAGACTATCCCAGACTGGCACATTATGAAACCTTCTTTTACCTAAGGTGCAAAAGCTGGAGAATGTCGCTCCTTGTGCAATCACAGTTCCTTTATTTCTTCATTTTGCATGTAAATTCTCTTCCTAAATTCTCATGGTAGAATCTCTCACATTTGTGTAATAAGATAGCATAAGTTTATAGCATTTTCACCTCCCTTATGGAAATGAACACAGAATTTCAATACACAATACACAAAAATGGCTACACATCTTCACCCATCCCAAACATATTATTTAAAATAAGAAATAAGAAATATGAAGAGTAGGGCATTTCTTATTTCTGTAGCAATTTAAAGCAAATATCTTTAATGTTTGGCATCTATTAGTATGAAAGATGCTGCTGATAGGAGAAAAATTACACCGGATGTATATCCATGTGCTCATAGTATTCCTTTGAGGTGTATGGAGCATAAACCATAGAATCATAGAAAATTAGGTTTGGAATAGACCTCAGGAAGTCATCTAGTCCAATTCCCTGCTCAAAGCAGGACCAATCCCAATTAAACCCTAATTAATATGTTAAAATGGAACCAGGTTACATGGGCCTACTATTGTCTTTTAATTTAATTTCAACATTTAAACCCTATATAAGCCTCAGAGTATTTCTCACCCAAACCTCTAGGACTCAGATCTGAGCATTCCAATCCACTTCCTAAGAATTCTTTGGCTTCCTAATTCCTGAAACTCATTGAACTTATGAGTTTGGGTCCCTTACCCCACCTCCATCCTCATAGGAATAGATAGCTGAGCCTTTTAATTTGTGAGAGACACCAAGCTACATATCTGGAATGAAAGCCCAGATCTCATCCTTGATATGGTCATTTTGCACTGGACTAATGCAATTCCATCCCTTTTAGCTAGTATTGTTGCTCTCTTTCTAGTCTAATTTCACCACCTACCTTGTCTTATCCTCCCCCAGAGATGGCATAGACTACTTTCTTTTGCTCCTGAATGTGCCCATGCTTCACTCAACCTGCAGGTTACTTGCTTTGCCCATTTGTGCAATATTAGTTTTTAGATAGTGCACATGGTTAAAAAGACAACAAAATAAAACAACCCCTCCCCCCCCCGTTCCTGGCATGCATTTTGTAACAATCAAAAGGAGGGAATTGGGGGATGTAACAGAGTCCTTGGAAGACCAGATAGGATGTGCTAACCACTAGGCTATTTCCAGTCTTTTGCCTCCCAGCAGGAAGTGTTTTCAGTCTAGTTCACAATCCTTAACTATAACTTACTGTTTTCAAAATTCTCATCTTCTTCTTTGTAGAGGGAATGGTTGTGGAAACAAGGCATACGTCCCTTCTGCTACAAGGGCTGTAGATAGGGGAGCCAGGGGGTCCTGTCCTCCCATTAGTTTTAGGCCCTTAAAAACCTTAATCCAGTGCTGAAGCCATCACCCTCATACAGGTCAGCCCAGAGGACGACAGTCTCCTTCTGTGATCAGATATTCCATTAGCTCATGTGGCAGAGGTCTGTGCAGTGACCAGTGGTCCCAGCCTAGCCCTGTGGATGAACCATGTGATTGTCAATATGGTGCCCCATGATAAAATGAATTCTACCCCTTTGCTTAAAAAATCCTTTGAAGTTATACATTCCAAAGTTTGGGAATGTCAGATTTACACTGTTAGAATGCAATCTTAATTTGACCCCCTTGTTTCTATTTATGTATGAAGATATAGCCTTTTAATACCTGATCACATACTTTTTCCCCCTACTGAGCTAGGGTACTTATTTCTAGACGTACTCCCTCCCCCACAATAAAAAAAGCTTTGCAGTAAGTGTGATGGGGAGGGGATGGACCGAGGAATGTATTGAGATTTAGCTGGCATATGGTTGGGTTAATTGAGCTTTCTAAAACAGAGTATTTAATATCACACCAGTTTGAATTTAAGCAATTGCTCTTACTTTTTTAGTTTAGCTAGTTATATTATGTTCCAAGCTACTAGTTCAAGAAAATATTTTGTAACATATTGTAGGAATATCAATATACAATGAAATTTGCACAAAAGAGACCATTCTGCATTGTCTCCTAAATATGCTTAAACACAGTAATTCTGCTTCATCGTTATTAGGAGTTCACCTTGATTAAGCAACCAAATGTTACTAAGTTCCTGTGTGCAGTCACTTGGGAGAAGCTTCACTGTATTCCATCAATTAGCATCCACATCACACTTTTTTAAAATGGCCTGATGTAAAATTATTTAAAAAATAATAAATTAGAAATCCTGCTTTTGGTCTTTCCTGTAATGAACCTATTATGTAGGGCATTGTAATGTGAATTCATCATATTCAGACACCTGTTGTGGTTTTGCATCATGTAAGTTTTCTGGTAACTTACAATGGAGTTAGGTTTATTTCTGTAATTTTGATTATGCTAAAACCTTTAGCTCCAATGAAGGATGCAAAGAATTAGCCTCTCTAGAGAAATGTGGTGTATTTTAAATTTTATATATATGACAGTAGAAACTTATCTCCTTAATTTTGCGAATACCAAAATAAAGACAGATTTCTTTCAGCATGTTTAAATTGTCTTCCTGGGAAACATAGGATTATGGGAAGTTGAGGTGCAGATTTGCCATGATTAGGTAATTCAAATAGCTGAGAACATGGTACTCTTCTTCATATATTCTATCATAGAAAGATAAACATCGAACAACCTGAATAATATTTAAGTTACTTTTGGCTAAGAATATTTATTTTTCCCTTGGATTGTTTTGAACTTTCCCTAGGATTTTTTCGTTCCTTCAATTGATGTATTTCAATATGCTAGTAAATAAAAAAAACAAGAAGAGAATTTTTCAACATTATAGTATTGTAGGTGTGCTCTGTGAGAGTTTTCTGCAGTAATTATTAAACACTATTTTCATGTCCAAAAAACCCCATACATAAAGTAGAATGAAGTCTCAGAAGAACGTTGCCATGTTATAACATATGGTTACACGATGTTTTTCAATAAACTTCCTGCTCTTCTGAACAGCTCTAAAGGGATCTTTTTTCCCTTTCTTAGGTAATAACTTTGTCCTATCATTTTGCACATGGAGATAGACTGCCACTTAGACCAACTATGCCTACTTTAAAGTGCTCCTGGGCATAGTGTATATACAGCAAGGTGTCATTATAATGGTACCAAGACACACATATTCTGTACAGCCTGCCACTAAAGCAACACATAAATGACCAATCCTTCTACTGCTACTCAAGAGGTTTAGAAGCAATTTTAAACAAGAACAGAAAGAATTTGAAAAATGGCATTGCCATATTGTATATATTTACACTGAATGTAGTTTATTTTATAAGCCTCGGTGGACTTAACTGAACATGTATAAATCTGTGTGAGACCTAGCAATAAGACTACAATCATCATCATTTATTATAACACAGTGTCCCAATCTTTTGAATACTAGTGTCATGGATATTCATTCTTAACTCTCAATTGCAACTTAATACCTTTCTTTTCCATTTAACCCTTTGAATGTGTTACACAGTTTTAAAGTGTACTTGTTGATCCAACATAATGATATAGATTACATCCAAAGGCTTTCACTTGGAAATAAGCTCTCTGCATGAATTACCAATGGGTTAACATGAAGCCAGAATGTGATTAGGGTGCTTTTAAACCAAAAAACTGTCCTGCCTACAGGGGGGACAGAAATAGTTCTTGTGATTCTCACATAAACCTTGGAATATGGTAATTGCTGAAAATAAAGAAAAAAAATCAAGCTAAGATTAGTTCAGCTCCTGTGCTTAAACAACATTTTAAAAAGTCTGCAATTTCAACTCAACTCTTATAATATATTCAGGATTAACTGCAAAATATGTTTTGCTTTGTTAAAAGAATTGAGAAGGTTACAATTCAAGTAGAACTGCCTGGTAAAATATAAACACCATATTGGGACTCAAAACCAGGAACAAGGGAACCACAAAATAACATAACTAATTAATCAGGTTCTAAAAGCATATAAATGTGGGACTACAGCCAGAGCCTCACAGAGTCATGGAGCTCTTAATTTAAAAAGTCAATGTCTGTTTTCTCTAAGACAAGAGAAAACACATTACATAATACTTCAGCCTAATTTGTATAATAATGTTAACTCAAATCTACTGTACATAAAGTGCAACAGCATGGGATATCTAATTCCAGGAAATATAAGAAATTCTATTTTAAAGTGCTTTTCAGTTGACACACCAGGGATTATACTGTATGGAAACACAATACGTTAGCAAAAAAAGGACATTCTATGTGAGCAATATCTAAAAAAAGATTATTCTGTTTGAAGTTAGAAATAAACAATGGCTATTGTTCTAGGAAAGTAGTATTGGGTTTCATGGTCTGGAATGCCATTTTGCAGTGGGCAGGATACTTCTGGAATGCTATGGTGATTTCGAGTGACTAAATTTTCAAAACAGTTTGTTTGCACTACAAAACTAAGTAATCAAATTTGAAACCAAAGTCTGACGCAATAAGAACATAGTTAATATTATATGGAGGTAATTTACTATGAAATTTGTAATACTTGAAGAAGCAACATCACAAAAAAAAAAGCTAAATAGGGCTACTGATTTTTTCCCCCTAGGCTGATCATTTAATTGTGCAGTGTTGCTGTCATCAGATGAGATTAATCACAATAATGATATGGTTTTCCTAAGATCATCATCATAAGTCATTTGGATATGGCCCAAGAGAAAAGGGATTCTAAGATAAATTGTATAAACACTGAAAAACAGTATAAAGTTCATCTGACAGAAATAGGGTTTAGTTTGATTGTTTGAAAGAAGGAAGTAGCAAAGTAATCATGCCATCATGGGGCACTCTAACAAATTAGTGGCAAGAGTAAAAAAAATCCTCACTACTACTAGATTATCTCATATAAAAAAACTTGCCTTATGGAGAAATTAGAGAATAATTTTTCTCTATTTAGTTTAAATATGACTATATGCTTTGAAGATGAGAACATAAGAATGGCCATAATAGGTCAGACCAAAGGTCCGTCTGGCCCAGTATCCAGTCTGACTGGCCAATGCCAGGCAACCCAGAGGAATGAACAGAACAGGTAATTATCAAGTGATTCAGCCCCTGCCACCCATTCTGGTAAACAGGACTCCATCCCTGCCCATTCTGTCTAATAACCACTGATGGAGTATCCCACATGAATTTAGCTAGATCTTTTTGAAACATGTTATACTCTTGGCCTTCCCAATATCCTCTGGCAAAGAGTTCAATAGGTTGACTGTTCATTGTGCCAAGAAATGCTTCCTTTTGTTTGTTTTAACCTGCTGCATATTAATTTGATGACCCTTCGTTCTTGTGTTATGAGATATAGCAAATAAAACTTTCTTATTTTTCTCCACACCAGTCATTACTTTGTAGACCTCTATCCCCTCTTAGTAGTCTCTTTTCCAAATGCATAATGCTATGCAAGTATTCATTGTCATGTTAGTAATGAATATTAGGGATGGACTGAGAAGGTCACATTTTAATCATGATCCAGAATTCATTTAGGCTAGCATTCAGGCTAAAAGCCAAATTAAGGCAAGAATGTGGGTTCAATGACAGCAAAGTCTTGTGAGCCATACAGATGAGATTTTTATAAACTAATGGCCATAAGTCTTGTGAGATCAGTTGGTCTGCCACAATCTCCACTATCCTGAAAAGCTTACATGTGAAATTCTTGTGAGATTTCTGCCATAACCAGAAAATAATCATTTTCCAGTTTTGGAGTTAAATAACAATCATTATGGTTGTGGCAAATTTGGTGTGGGAATTAAAGTATTACCCAATGTTTGACAGACTGAGAATGATTGCTCAGTGGCCGGAATTTAGTGGGTAGAGTGAGGGAGCCAAAAAACTTGCCCCTGTTTTGAAGCACTGGAGTGTTGTTCAGACAGAATCCTAGTCAATGTTTGGAAGTTGGCCTGGAAGTCTGATTTAATCAGAAGTGTCTTTTAAATATGAGAGATGGAGATCAGTTGGGCAACCTGGTGGAAGCAGAGGCCTGCTCAACTTGAATTAGGCTTGTTTAGTTTGGAAAACAGAAGATTGAGAGGGTACGTGATAGTGGTTTTCAGGTATCTAAAAGGGTGTCATAAGGAGGAGGGAGAAAACTTGTTCTTCTTGGCCTCTGAAGATTGAACAAGAAGCAATGGGCTTAAACTGCGGCAAGGGAGGTTTAGGTTGGACATTAGGAAAAAGTTCCTAACTGTCAGAGTGGTTAAACACTGGAATAAATTGCCAAGGGTGGTTGTGGAATCTCCATCTCTGGAGATATTTAAGAGTAGGTTAGATAAATGTCTATCAGGGATGGTCTAGACAGTACTGGGTCCTGCAGTGAGGGCAGGGGACTGGACTCGATGACCTCTCGAGGTCCCTTCCAGTCCTAGTATTCTATGATTATCCACAGCTAAATCCAGAAGAAGAGTGTCACCACTGGGCCCTGAACCCCCATCCGCAGCCAGATGTGACTCCCAGCCAGCAAGTAGAACAGAAGGTTTATTGGTTCACGGGGATACAGCATATCAAAGACTTCCTGTTAGCACAGGAACCAGGAGCAGTCAGAACCATCCATCCTGGGAAGAAGGGACCCCGGCCCCGACCCCTCATCCTGCTCCAAGCCAGCTGAGACTCCCACACACACTCAGCAATCAGACCCAGGCCTGCAGGCTGTCCCACCTCCTGCTTTGTTTAGATTCCTGAGGAAAAGGTGTTATGTGGTTGCACCTGCCACCTAGGCCTAGGTTACAAGAGAGTCTGGGCCATTGTGTATGTACTGGCTTGGGCAGCCTGGAGCAGCCTCCACTCAGTGAGAGTCATACCCAAAACTCCCATCCCCAACTGGGCACAGGTGCAGTGCTCAGGGAAACTGAGGTACACACACAGAATTACAACAGAGCAGAACAATACATAGAAATCACATGCAACATAACAAGTGAACAGAGTGAATACAATCCCCACTTTGTCACATCTCTCCCACCTTCAAGACTGAACTGAGCAGGGTCACTTAGCCAGTGACCTGGGGAAGTTCAGGTCCCTCTCTCTGCGCCAGAGCATCAGCCAGGACTTGGCACTGTCCTTAACACAGACCTCCTTCATACCATAGTCCTGAGGGGGAAGACTCCATCTCAGCCCTTTCAGTTGTGGTGTAGACCTGGAGCTGTCTAGTTGCTCCCAGCTGGGACAGGATCCAGTTCTGTGGAGTGATCATTCTCTTGCAGCTGGGCAATTAGCTGGGCTTTGCTGAACCCTCCAATCTTTATCCCTCTCTCCTTGCATATCTCAACAACATCCCTCTTCAGGGGATGGTTATCAGAGATCTCCCCGCCAATCCCAAGGGGTTGAAGACTCACAGGCCCATGCTTGCAGTGCCCAACAATTATCTGGAAGAATCCCTTCCATGTGCCAGCCTCCATGGGGTCACAAGCCTCCCTCCACCCCTGCCCCCCGGGGTTAGATCATAGGCCCCTCCACCTCCTGGGACCACTTCTCACGGTCCTCAGGAAGAACCCCTCCTTGGGACGATACCCCTTCTTGAGGATCATACTCAAGTTAGACTATAGGCCCCTCTGCTTCCTGGAACTGCTCCTAACTGGCCTTCAGCATGCCTGACTCTTGCTAGTCCCCCTTCTTTCTACTGCACCCCAGTCACTTCCTGTCGGGTGCTCCATCCACGGGGTGCAGTCCATCCTACCACTGCTGGTAAATCTTGACCCAAGATCACTTCATAACTAAGGTCAAGTATGACACCCACTATGAACAAAAAACTCTAGGCCTTCCCTGCCAGGTTACCTCTGCAGTGGTATATTCATGTACATTCCCAGGTAGACATCAGATTAAAGTTATTTTCATAATTTCCAAGGGCAGAAGGGATTACTGTGATTATCTAGTTAGGCCTCCTGAATAGCTTGCCAGAGAACTCCCCCAAAGCAATTCCTATAGCAGATCTGGACATTTTAATCATCGAAATCTTATGGGCATAATATTTTAAAAAGAGAAGGGTCTACTGATATCTACTTAGTGCACTTCATGGGAAAGCCTGACATGCCTGTATCAATTCAAGAACACCAAGCTCAAGAGCTTTAAAAATACAGGGAAAATATATTTTTAAAAAAATGCAAGGTCCCATAGGAATGGAAATGATAAATATGCAGCTCACTAAGGCAAGGTAGTAATGACTTTTAAGAGACTGCTGAGATGCATAAAGTTAAGCATGTGATTAACTGCTTTGCTGGGCTGGGACTACAGTGCTCAGGACTGAGCTCATGATGAGGTACAGTTCATAAGTACCTACATGAGGGAACGAACATTTGATCACGGGCTTTTCAATTTAGCAAGATAGACAAAGGTGTAACAAAATCCAGTGGCTGGAGGATGAATTGAGAAATTCAGACTGAAAATAAGGTGCACATTTTTAACAGTGATGGTAATTAACCATTGAACAATTTGCTACGAGCAGTAAATTGCCCTCGCTGGCAATTTTAAAATCAAGATTGAATGTTTTTCTAAAAGATTCTCTAAGCTAAATTGGAATTAATTCAGCAAAGTTTTAATGCTTGTGTTGCACAGGAGGTCATAGCAGGTGCTCATAGTGGCCCCTTGTCCTTAAATTTAAAATATTAGAAACTATAACAAAAACAAAAGCCAAACTAACAATTGACAAGAGCTTATGTTCAAACTAACAACCCCCCCACATCATCACCTTGATCCCCTTTCCCCACCACACACTTTTCTTATAAATCTTGTGGGTTTCTGAACCCAGAGTGAGTCTTATAAATGGTGTTACTTTGCTGTTTTTATTGAAGTGCTGGGACTGTATTTTCTGAGCACTTCAGCACCAAGACTGTCTTCTTCCTGTATTTATAGAGAGCCTTATGCTGATCCTAACTAGAAACTTTGACTGTGACTGCAATACAAATTAGTAATGTTAGTGAATCTATCCCAGGTCATTACTCAAAATTACAAAGCTGTTTCTTTATTGCTGAAAAAATAATGTATCAGCCAACAGGTGGCACTGAAAGTATTTAAAATTTATGAAGTTCTCTTAGTTTTTTTAGGAAACTTTGTTTTCCAAAAGTAAATGTTATATCATGCATACAAATTATAAACCAAGGCACATATCAGATCCTTTAATTAAAATATTACATATTTTAAACAATTGTTGAACTATTGAGAATTAACAGAATTCCACAAAGAGTCCGTCTACACTGCAGAGTTTTCCTGGAAAAACATCCATTTTTCCAGAAAAAGTACACTTATGTCCACACTGCAATTGCATTCTTTTGACAAAAAGTTGAAAGAACGCAGGGGTTTTTCTGATAGAGGTAAACCTCTTTCTACGAGGAAGAAGCCATTTTCCTAAAGAGATCTTTTGGAAAAAGGAGTGTGTGGATGGGAAAGAGGGTTTTCTTTGAAAGAAGAGGCCTCCAGGAAAAAGCACAGGTACCCTGGTGGCCACTCTGTCCATAGTAATCACAACTTAATGCGAGATTGGACGCTATCTTTCAAAAAAGCAGATCACTTTTTCGATGCCCTTTTGCTGTGTGGAAGCTCTCTTTCGAAAAGTTTTTCTGGAAGATCTCTTCCAGAAAAGCTTCTTCCAAAAGAAGCCTGCAGTCTAGACATAGCCTCAAGGTGTGACATTTTTGTTTCCCAACTGCTCTTATTGTTGCAATCATGTGAGGGGAAAAAAAAAATATTTTTTAAAGTATTATAGACAGGTAACTTAATTGCTCTCTAGTGTTCACCAGAATTATATTAATACACAAACATTCCCTCGAGGTAAGGAACTGTTGCTTGTAAACAAACTTGTAAAGTGTTCTATGATTAAAGTAAACGGAATCTTTCTGATCACATTTCAAAAAAGTGACATATTCACTGAGAAATAGTAATTTTTGTGGTAGTTAACTACTGCTGCCACCAACTGTTACTTTGCCATGGGATTTTAGTACTTATAAATACTAACATTTGCCTTAAAGGTGTAAATGTCATTTAATCATATGTTAAAATAATAATTGTGAACAAGAGGAGTTCTATCTCTGAGATATTGCCATTTACCAGTTTTAATGATGCAGGCTCCAGGAGCTTTTCCATATATTCCTGCTGGCATCATTCCCTGCTACCACGAAAAGTAAAGTATCTTTAATTTGTAGAGCAGCAGTACCTAATAATGCATTATTACAGCACTAGCCCATGCAAGGAGTAAGAGTTGAATAACTTCCTAATCATCAGAGTGGATTCAGGGGAGCTATGGCATCTGTAGGTGAGTTGTGGGAGTTAACACCAGAATTAGAGACTGTTTCAGGTTAAAAATTAGAAACATAATTGTAAAGTTAAGATTTGTACTTTTACATAGGAAAAACAAGGTATCACCTTATCTATGGAAAATAGAAGGCCCAGCAAGTCTTTGGGCCCCTGGATGACATTTCACTGATCTGAAACACAATAGGTCTAATTAGAAGTCCTTGTCTGGGTTATTCCCATCATCCTAATAACCATCTTGGTATCTCAGTAACTCCAGGAAACAAATGGCCAGAGATGGGCATTATTACATAGATCAGTAGACATTTGGAGCCAAAACCATTCAAAATGTATTTGTGAATATTTTGTGAAATAAAATCAGCATTCTGGCTTGTTGCTTTGAGTGGCTATGTGTTTGCAAATGTTGAATTTTTCATATGCATTTTCCATGAACAAATTGTCCAAAATTTTGTGCCTAAAATGCATTATTCATGATTAGCTATTCACTATTGATATATTGTTTACAAATGTTTATTTATGGATCAGAAACAGAATATGATACTTTTATGACCCCTATTACCAAAGCATATGAATGCCTCAGTCTTTAAACATATTTTTTCCTCACACCCCTGGGAATCAGGGACATGCTATTGTTTTCATTTTACACAGGGAGACCTATGGCACAAAGGCCCAGTCACTTGACGAATTTAAGCCTATAAAGTGGAAGGAAGGCAGGAAGCTAACGTCCACAATTTAGGCACCACTGATATTTTCAGAATTGTCACTCAGGCTATGTCTAGACTAGTGTTTCTTAAACTTTTTAAGACCAAGGAACATCAAACAATACTTTTTTCTTTTATGAGGAACACCAAGGATTTTTGTTGAGCAAAAAAGAAAAAAAGGGGGGGGGTCATAGAATCATAGAGCTGGAAAAGACCTCAGAAGGTCATCAAGTCCAGCCCCCTGCTCTAGGCAGGACCAATCCCAACTAAATCAACCCAGCCAGGGCTTTGTCAAGCCGAGACTTAAACACCTCTAGGGATGGAGACTCCACTACTTCCCTAGGTAACCCATTCCAGTGTTTCACCACTCTCCTAGTGAAATAGTTTTTCCTAATATCCAACCTGGACCTCTCCCACCACAACTTGAGACCATTGCTCCTTGTTCTGCCATCTGTCACCATTGAGAACAGCCTTTCTCCATCCTCTTTGGAACCTCCCTTCAGGAAGCTGAAGGCTGCTATCAAATCCCCCCTCACTCTTCGCTTCTGCAGACTAAACAGACCCAACTCCCTCAGCCTTTCCTCATAGGTCATATGCTCCAGCCCCCTAATAGTTTTGGTTGCCCTCCGCTGGACCCTCTCCAATGCGTCCACATCCTTTTTGTAGTGGGGGGCACAGAACTGAACACAATACTCCAGATGTGGCCTCACCAGAGCCGAATAAAGGGGAATAATGACATCTCTGGATCTGCTGGCAATGCTCCTCTTAATGCAACCTAATATGCCATTAGCCTTCTTGGCTACAAGGGCACACTGTTGATTCATATCCAGCTTCTCATCCACTGTAACCCCCAGGTCCTTTTCTGCGGAACTACTACTTAGCTGGTTGGTCCCCAGCCTGTAACAATGCTTGGGATTCTTCCGTCCCAAGTGCAGGACTCTGCACTTGTCCTTGTTGAACCTCATCAGATTTCTTGTGGCCCAATCCTCCAATTTGTCTGAGTCACTCTGGACCCTATCTCTGCCCTCAAGCATATTTACCTCTCCCCCTAGCTTAGTGTCATCTGCAAACTTGCTGAGGGTGCAATCCATCCCCTCATCCAGGTCATTAATAAAGATATTGAACAAAACCGGTCCTAGAACCGAACCTCGGGGCACTCCGCTAGAAACTGACCGCCATCCTGACATCGAGCTGTTGATCACTACACGCTGGGCCCGGACTTCTAACCAGCTTTCTATCCATCTTACCGTCCATTTATCCAATCCATATTCCCTTAACTTGCTGGCAAGAATATTGTGGGAGACCGTATCAAAAGCCTTGCTAAAGTCAAGGTATATCACATCCACTGACTTTCCCATGTCCACAGAGCCAGTTACCTCATCATAGAAGCTAATCAGATTGGTCAGGCACAACTTGCCCTTTGTGAATCCATGCTGACTATTCCTAATCACTTTCCTCTCCTCCAAGTGCCTCAAAATGGATTCCTTAAGGATCCCTTCCATGATTTTTCCAGGAACCGAGGTAAGACTGACTGGCCTATAGTTCCCTGGATCATCCTTCTTCCCTTTTTTGAAGATGGGCATTACATTTGCCTTTTTCCAATCATCTGGGATCTCTCCCGATCTCCGTGACCTTTCAAATATAATGGCCAAAGGCTCCTCAATGACATTTGCCAACTCCCTCAGTACCCTCGGATGCATTAAGTCGGGACCCATGGATTTGTGTACATTTAGGTTTTCTAAATAGTTCCTAACCTGTTCTTCACCCACCAAGGGCTGTCGATCTTCATCCCATCTTGCATCACTTAGAGCATTAGTCCGGGAGCCGATCTTGTCTGTGAATACAGAGGCAAAGAAAGCATTGAGTACTTCAGCTTTCCCTACATCATCTGTCACTAGGTTACCTCCTTCATCCAGTAGGGGCCCCACACCCTCTCTGATCACCTTCTTCTTGTTAACATGCCTGTAGAAACCTTTCTTGTTATCCTTCTCATCCTTTGCCAGTTGCAATTCTACTTGTGCTTTCGCCTTCCTGATAACCCCCCGGCATTCTCGAGCTATACATTTAAACCCCTCCCTGGTCATTTGTCCAAGTTCCCACTTTTTGTAAGCTTCCTTTTTGTGCTTAAGCTCACCAAGGATTTCCCCTGTAAGCCAATCTGGTCTCCTACCATGTTTGCTTCTCTTGCTACTCATCGGGATGGTTTCTTTCTGTGCCTTCAATAAGGCTTCTTTAAAATACTGCCAGCTGTCCTGGACTCCTTTCCCCTTCATGTTAGCATCCCAGGGGATTCTGCCCATCAGGTCTCTGAGGGAGTCAAAATCTGCTTTTCTGAAGTCCAAGGTGTGTATTTTACTACTCTCTTTTCTTCCTTTGGTCAGGATCCTGAAATCTACCATCTCATGATCACTGCTTCCCAGGTTGTCACCCACCTCTACTTCCCCTATTAGTTCCTCCCTGTTTGTGAGCAGAAGGTCAAGCTGCACACGGCCCTTGATTGGATCCTTCAGCACTTGTACCAAGAAGTTATCCCCAACATTCTCCAAAAACTTCCTGGATTGCCTGTGTACTGCCATATTGGTTTCCCAACAGATGTCAGGGTGATTAAATCTCCCACGAGAACCAGGGCCTGCAATCTGGAAGCTTCTCTCAGTTGTCCGAAGAAAGCCTCATCTACCTCATCCACCTGATTCGGTGGCCTGTAGTAGACACCAACCACAACATCACTGCTGTTGTTTGCACCTCTAAACTTAACCCATCAACTCTCAAAAGGTTTTTCTCCCTCTATATACTGGAGTTCAGAGCAATCATAGTGCTCTTTTACGTATAGTGCAACTCCTCCTCCTTTTCTCCCCTGCCTGTTTTTCAGATGGATGGCTCAGTCCCTCTTAGGAGGGAGTCCCCGAACACCACCACCCGTCGTTGTCTTCTTTTGGGGGTGGTGGTCATGGAACACCCATCCCTAGGACTATGCATCCCATGCCTTCCAGTAGATGGTATTCCATTGCCGTTTCTTCCTTGTGAGGTCCCTGCCAAAGCATTCACCACTGCAGAGCCTGTGGAGAGAGCCTGAAAGCGATTACTTACCTCTATAGCATTGGGGGAAGGCAGCATTTAATCTTGCGAGAACTGGCATCATGTAACTTCTAGAAGGGGAAAAAGTTCTCTTCCTGGTTCCGTACTGCCCTCTCCGGCTCTTCCGCCTGCCGTGCTTGCAAGATTAAATGCTGCCTTCTATCGAGGAAGCCTTCATCCTCTCTGATCGAGCATAGGGTCAACACTTGGGCCTCCAGTCCTCCAATTTTTTCTTCCAAAATGGCGACCAGCTTGCACTTCGTGCAGATGAAATCCGTTCTTTCTTCCGGGAGGAAGACAAACATGGCACACGCTGTGCAGGTAACAACAGCAGACCTATCACCATCCATCCCTGCTGTCCTGGAGAAAGGATTTAAAAGAAAGGCAAGAGAACCTCGCGCCCTTTTCTCTCCCCTTCCAAACTCCCTCTCTAAACTCCCTGTTAGCACTCACCTGTTTGCAAGCTCCTTGGTCCCTTGCTCACTGCTTTATAAAGCCCTGGACTGCTTGAAAGTCCCTCCCCCTACCAAGGCTCAGCCAATCAGCAGAGGTTTCTAGAATTCAAACTTTAATTAGAAGCCAACAGTTTCCACCTGCCACTCACAGCACACACTCCATGAAAGAGAGGGGGAGGGGAAAGGGGAAGTGAAGAAAAAAAAAGCCTCACTTACAAACACAGGGGAAAAAACAAACAAACAAACAAACAAAAAGCACACACCAACCCTCACTCACAAATACAAGCTCAGCACACAGCAAGAAAGCCCCAAACACAACCCACACTTCCCTCAAGAGTCTTGTATCTGCTTCTCCTCTACCTGGAGAACTCCCTCTCTAAAGCCTCACTCACAAACACAGTGAAAAAAAACCACCACACACCAACCCTCACTCACAAACTCAAGCTCAGCACATAGTAAGAAAGCCCCAATAACAACACACACTTCCCTCAAGAGTCCTGTATCTGCTTCTCCTTTACCTGGAGAACTCCCTCTCTAAACTCCCTGTTAGCACTTACCTGTTCGCAGAGGGAGTAATTAAGAAAAAAAAAGGGCAGCCATTTTCACTTCTGTTGTCTCTGTTGTTCTCCGCGGCACACCTCCGACTTCCTCGCAGCACACCGATGTTCTTCAGAACACAGTTTAAGAAACACTGGTCTAGACTGCAGGCTTCTTTCAGAAGAACCTTTTTTCGGAAGAGATCTTCTGAAAAACTTCTTCTGAAAGAGAGCATCCACACACAAGCACATCAAAAAAGCGATGTGCTTTTTTGAAAGAGTGTCCAGACTGATTGGATGCACTCTAGCATAAAAGGCCACCTGGAACCACTTCAGCCAGGACTTTAGGTCACCAGTTGCTTCCGAGTTGGTGCCAGAGCCTAGCTGAGACACGTGCTTAAAGGGACCCCTCTGGACATTTGTTTCTCTGCTTCTGCTGCGTGCTTGCTACCTCTTTGAGGGACAGCAAAGCTCTCGCAGTGCCTGCTGTGGTTGCCCTGCTTTTTTGGACGCCACAGCTTTTTCCTTTGTGTCATGGAGCCTGAGCTGCCCCATGGCATGCAATGGTCCCACATAGCCATGCTACAGTTTTTGCAGCACTTTGTGCCAGCTGCCTTCCTGGTCCTGACCGAGTTTGACCCAAAGCTAATTCTTGGGACCCTCTCCCTGGGTGCAGGAGCCACACTCTGGCAACTGCAACCCACTGTGGAAAGGCGTTTCTGGAGGCTCAACACCAGTTCAGGCTGGTGTGACTGGCTGGTCATGGAGCGATGGGACAACCAGGGAGGCTGCAGGGGGCTTGAGGCTGGGCCACAGATGGCAAGGTCTGTGGCAGGGAGAGCTGTGTGATGAGGTGCTGCTATCAGGATGGTTTCCTGCCACAAGGCTTGTCCAAGGTGCCTGCAGCTTTAAGAGGGGCCAGGAGACAGGAACTATAGAGTCCTGATTAATTTGGACAGAGTGTCCACCAGAGCACCTGTGTTATTTCCTGGAGGCCTCTTCTTCCAAAAAAAAAAAAACCCTCCTCCCTATCCACACATGCCTTTTTCCAAAAGAGCTCTTTCAGAAAAAGGCTTCTTCCTCATAGAAAGAGGATTACCAATGCCGGAAAAACCCCTCTGTTCTTTCAATTTACTTTTGGAAGAACGCGATTGCAGTGTGGATGTAACTCTGTAGTGCAGACATACCCTAAGCTGCCACCTAATCATGTAGGCATCCAAGGGTAGGTTTACACTGCAGTTAGATACTCCCAGTGGCCAATTAACTGAAGCTCACAGGGTTCAAACCATGGGGCTGTTTAATTTTGGTGTAGATGCTTTGGGCTTGCGCTGGACCAGTTTTCACTCTAATATTTTTCCATCCATGTGCAGAATAATTTTTATGTGCACTGAGGCATATGTAGATGTGCACCACCAGTAGAAACACATGTTGCTGGTTGTGGGCACTCTGCTAATCAGCTGGGCAGCATCTAAATCTCTCTTGGGCAGCTGGCCAAGTGCTCATCTTAGAGGGAACACTGGGCTGGACCTCCCTTGCAAGGTCCCAGAGCCCAGACTGCAACTCAACCTTGAACTTCTGCATTGCAGTTAAACAGCCCCTTAATGCAAATCTGGCACAAGACAGATGTCAAGTGAGGGGAGGGTTGAAACTGTAGTGTAGATGAATCCTTTGTTCCTATGGCACCTAAGTTTCTAGCAGTCAGCATTTGTAAAGCTGCCTAAGCACAGCTGCTGCCCCACAGCTCCTGAGTAGCTAAGAACCCTAGCTCAAGCCAAAGCTCTGGAGGCCCTGAAACAGGAATTTCAGATGGGGGCGGGGGAGGAATGGCTATTTTAGCAGTGGAAACTGATTCTGTAGGTATGGTCAAACATGCCTAAAACCAAAAGCTTCAGTGGGGTAGACAAGTTAGTCTGTAACTGGAAAAACTTGAAAAACAACAAATAGTCTAGCAACACCTTAAAGACTAACAAAACATGAAGATGGTATCATGAGCTTTCGTGGGCACAGCCCACTTCTTCAGACCAGATCGTCAGACCCCACACAGTAGAAGGCAAGGATGCAGGCCACGTAGGTAGCTCAGGACCTGAACAACAGGCAGCCAGGGACAGAGAGAAATGCAGGGCAAGTGTGTGAGAGGTATCAAGTGTGTGAGAGCAGGTAAAACAGATTATTTGGGCTGCTAAGGTATGTGGCTGACCTGCCTCTGGAGCCCAAGTTCAGGAGGAGGGTTTGCAACTGAGCAATCCATGCCTCAGTGGACAAAGATGCCTAGTTTTGGCTGTTACCTAGGTGTACCCCATTGGCTACTTATATACTTAAGCCCTTCTTCCCTACCCATAAGCCCTTCTTCCCTACCCATATTCCCTCACACCCCTAAGATTTCAAGCTTCCAAGCATCCATTTCTTTAGAGCTGTACATCCACAAGCATTGGGCACATAACTTGGAGCTGAGGATTCTGCTTGGTGGCAGGCAATATGTAGTACATTTATCCTTCAAAAAAAACCTGCTGCACATCTTGGAGCCCAGGTCAGTGGACTTGGGCTCACAGGTCTTGTGCTAAGGGACTAAAAACAACAGTGTAGATGTTCCTTAGACTGGAGCCTGGCTCTGAAACCTGGTGAGGGAATGGTCCTCAGAGCCTTGGCTCCAGCCCAAGTGGGAATGTTCATATGGCCATTTTTAGCCTCCTAATGCAAGCTCTATGAGACCGAATCTATTGATCTGGGCTCTGCGGCTTGATGCCAAGGCAGGGGGAAGAGTTTGCCTGACAGGTTAGGTGTTATGATGATGAGTGGAGCAAATACCCTTGTGCCTAAGTGACTTGTTGAAGGTCACACAAGGAAGCCTGTGGTGCAGAAGGGAATTGGACTTGAGTCTCAGGCAACCCCATGTAATACATCTCACAAATCACATCTACCACAAATGAATAGCAAAGAGTTAAAGTGAACATCTCACAAGTAACCCAGAGGCAGACATTTGACAGATACCTATAAGTTACAAATACATCTGGATTGGTTCATAACCAGGTAAAAAGACTAGGGACCTGATTTTAATCTACACTATTCTGGCAGCATAAGGGGGCCCTTAAAGTTATACGACTAAGTTTCTATTACACAGCTATCAGTGCCATTGTGCAAATGAGAATCAAACCCTACATTTGCAAAAATATTACTCTTAATAATCTGGCCAGCTTTAATTAGACTTGGATGCCAATGTAGAAAGTCTGTCATCACTAGTTCTTGGATATTTGCACCACAAATAGAGCTTTATTAGTTAATGAAAAAAATCACATTCTTTCTAAAATGAGGATGACAGCAAAATACAGTCTAATGGGAGAGACTTGTTAAAACATCAGCTGTTGCTGCTCACAAGCTTAGTAGGCATGAATTGGAGACAGTAGCTATTCGAACCTGCCAGGGCTCTTTACGATAGGATGATACTGATATACAGAAATACTAAGGTGAACAATTGAAAGTCTCCTACTTACTGCCAAAGATGAGATTTCAAATTATGCTATAGTGCATCCATGCTTCAATTACCTATGGGCAAATTTTTAAAAAATGGAATTCAGATGAAATTTGGCTAAGCACTGAAAAGCTTAGGTACTCACCAAAACTGAAACAGATTTTGTGGGTGGGAATGCCCTCACGTTCTTAGGGCCAGCTTCAGCTCTTTGATTTTACATAGAACCTCAATAGTCATTAGGGAAATGAGTGTTGTGCCAGTGGTCTGCAGCGTGTCACAAAGATCAATTCATCTGCTCTACCACAGCAGTTCTCTATGGGAATGTCTACACTTGCACCCTAGTTCGAACTAGGGATGCAAATGTAGGCATTTGAAATAGTCAATGAAGCCGGGATTTAAATATCCCATGCTTCATTAGCAAATCTCGGCTGCGTGCTATTCCGAACGCCAGGTGATTCGAAAGTGAAAGTGCGCTCCAGGCCGCATTAGTTCGAATCAAACCCCTTGGTTCGAACTAACGTTACTCCTCATTTTTTGAGGAGTAACATTTGTTTGAACCAAGGGGTTTGATTAGAACTAACGCGTCCCGGAGCGCACTTCCTAGTTCGAATCAGCTGTTGAGTGGAGTAACGTGCCAACGAGATCATGCTAATGAAGCGCGGAATATTTAAATCCCCACTTCATTAGCAATTTCGGTCGCCTACATTTGCATCCCTATCTTGAACTAGGGAGCAAGTGTAGACGTACCCTATCACACTGAAGAGTGCATTAGGTGGCATTATGTTGCCTCTGCCCCTTTCTCAAATCTCTCTGTGGTGCTGTTGCCTCTCCCTGGCATTCTAGCAGAGTAGCAGCTGTTGCTGCCACCATCACCCACTATCGCTGGTGGACAAATATGTCAGAGGACTGAGAGGAGCAGAAAAACAGGCAGACTGGCAGGGGGAGAAGAATGAGCCAGAGAGGATGGGGAGAATGGAGTGCCTAATGGTATATGAAGTGGAATAGGAGCATGTTAGATGAACACAACATGGGAAAAAGAAAGCAAGAGCAATAATTCCTTTCTTACTTAATTCCACTCCAAAAACTACATAAAAATATTATGTTTGCAAAGTGACACACTTAAATGCCTCATGTTTCGGTGCTTCAGTATATGTCCCTATGCTATTTCTTAAATAATAAAATGTAATAAAATGTTTGGGTTACATACAAAACTGAGTTAAAGGGACAGTTAGGTAGCAAAGTCAGCACTCAACAGTCAGGAAATGTGAGCATTAAAACTGTCTGTGCAACTTTAATTCCACCCCCCTGTGAGCCTGCATTTTGCTACAGTCATGCATTATTTTTTCTATAAGACCGCTGCCTCATTCAGTGCACAGAAGGGACAGTGCCCATTTAATGAGCAGCTCTTCAACATTTTGCTCTCTCCTCCTCATACAATGAATGGCCCCCAGGCTTTTTTTATTGCACGCTATCAAACCTTGCTCTGAAGACAGAATTATAAATTTCCTTAGAGGCTTTTTATGTCATTCATCACGATGGTAGCTGAGTGCTTCGCAAACGTGATTTTCAAAATTTTCTTGTGAGTGGTGGATTCGTATCCCCATTTTACAGCTGGAGAACTGAAGCACAGAAATTAAGGTCAAAAGAATCCTATAATTTTGAGTGCCCAGTTTGAAGTGCTTTTGACTTAATTTTTCAGAATACTTTGAAAGTGCTATATAGGACTGCATTGAAAGCACAGCTTCTATTAACATCAGCTGAAGTTGGAAGTGCTTAGCATTTCTGCAGATGAAATTCTGGCATCTCAATTCAGGATCCAGAATATGAGGAACACATAGATAGGGATTGCCTGTGAAAAGTGTGGTTTAAGTGACTTGCTAGCATCACACAGGAAGTTTGTGCCATGGGCAGGGACAGAATCCAATTCTCTTAGGAGCACTCAACTTCCTACTTGTAGTCTGCTGCCTCATTCACTATACACCTTCGAAAGTGGCTGCCAAGGGGAAGGACTGGTGAAGTTCCACTTAACATGCTGGAGGTTGGTCTTCGCGAGTATCACCAGAGTCTGAGAACACTTCTCTCAGCCAGTGCTTGGGTTGTCCACCTGTCACATCCTCCATCAGATGCTCAAAGGGGTGAAGGCATCTTTGCCTCATACTTATCTCATATTCCTTGAGCAAGTCCTGTAGGAGGGTGTTCCCCACCTGCCTCTCACTCCTGAATCTTTTCATCGGGTCCCCCCTGTCATGTCACCTGAAATGGCTGCACAAAATTCTGCTGGTCTGCTTCCAAACTTCACCCAGGACACAGCTGTACATACTTGTACTTATGCTCTATACTATTCACTTCCTTTGTGTCTCACTATGATGCCAACTGGCAGAGCCTTCATGGAACCTTGAGCACAGGTTTGTATCTGGCATGGCTCTCAAACTCCCATGATACCCGTCTATTTTGCAGTGAGAGGGAGTCTTTGGCACATCTACATAGGCTATGTCAGGCTGCAGCCTCTCTTCCAGCTCCTTCAGAACTTCCTACTAAGGTTCTGGCTGCACTTTTCCCTACACTTCCTGATCCACTCTCATCCCATCCATGACCCTACAGAGTTGCAGGACCTCCTTGTTATCCTCCTCCTGGAGCTAGTCACAGTGACTATCCATGAAGCCAGGAGGGGAAAGTTGGATGAGTGGAAGGTGTGCTCTGTGCAACTGTGGGGCCTGTTTCTAGTTCCTTATCCATTCATACCCTGATTCATCCCCAAATCACAGTCTACCCTGAGCTCTGAAAGAGGAAAGGATCCCACTGAGAACCCCTAGTATGTGACTATTTAATTAAAGATCATCTTAATGCATATACACATGCAACAAATTAAGACTGCCCAAGCAACCTTAACAGTGACTTTTCCACACTTTTGAGTGCTTGACTGTCAAACCCTAATGGTTTTAACTTGGAGTTATACACAGTAAAATTAAAAATCACACACACTGGGAAGTTACATACAAAACAAACTGGAAAGCAAAAATTTCATCATGTGGCAGCACATTGACACACAGATGGGTCATCACCTGGAATGGAACCTTTAAATCCACACCATAGACCTTTGCTTCTTGAGCCAATGGAATCCCTGATTTACAGCATGGAGGTGTGTGACAAAGTGGGAAGGGATTTGCTGGGTTTTACAAGGTCTTGCATACAGAGGGGTGGGATTCAGTCTCTATGGGTGTTACA